>OX451735.1:911167535-911767535 GCA_948472305.1 Vicia faba | reverse complement strand
ATAAATGAATCTTCCCAATCCTGTGGAGATGGTTGATTTATGGTTGGTGGGAACCCAATTGGCTGCACCAATCTTGTGCAGGATGGCAAATTTCATGCTTAGCTTGCTTGCATTCAGCTTGCCTTTTAAGGGCCAGCTCTTGACTTGATTTGCAGTGATGGTTTGGCATACTTGGTTGTCAGTAACCTCTAGTTCAGGGCAAGCCTCATCTGGTCTTCCTAGGAATTTGTTTATTTCAGAGGGAGAGAAATTTACCTTTCTTCCTCTCACATAGACACACTTAAAGTCAGCTGACCTTCCATCAGCAGATCCATCAGATAAATTCACTATGAATTCTTTGACAAGATTTTCATAGCAGTTGGTAAATTTTACCACAGTATTCATTAGACCAGCAGTTTTGATTAGGTCTATGATCTCTTTACATTCCATGGCACCATTGTTCAGTTCTCTTTCCAAGGCTATTCTTTTCAAATAAACATACTTCCATCTGTTAGCATTTTCAGGGTGGTGAAAAGAAATGTTGTCAGTGGGGACTTCAGGAACTTTAGCCATTTTGCTTGATGGGAGTTTCCTTCTGAGAGGAATGTCTTCAGCATCAACTTCAAATTCTGATTCCTCATCAGAATCAGAAGATTCAGGCTCTTTCCTTTTCTTTGCTATTGGTTGTCTCACAGGCTTTGAGAGACTACCAGCAGGTACTCGGGTTTTCACCTTCCCTTTGGACAATCCAGTCTTCACAGTTTCTACACCAGTCTTGTCTTCAGACATGGTTTTCTTATGAACAACATCAGCAGTCTTCTCTTTGGTCAGACATTTTGCAGCATCCTGCTTTCCTTTTCTGTTCATCATCCTTCTAGCTATGCTAGGGTTGATATTTGCAATTAGGTCATTGTCAGAGTATTCTTCATCCACATCAATAATCGGGGGTTCAACATCCTTCTCTGAAGGGTTCTGGAGATCATCAAGATTTTCAGATGATTTCCGAATGTTGTCATCCGGTGTCTCAACATTCTTAGTGACATCTGGATTCATTTCAACATTTGGACTAGCAGATTCTTGATTTAAAGGAACAGAAATTCCAGGTACCGAGTGGTTCTCATTCAGAATTCTTGTAACAAGTCTAGCTATTGCTTGATGAACATAAGCTGAGCCTTCCCTATTTGCTATTTCTGAGGGAACAGAAGATGATGGTTGAGAGGGATTACCAGATGAAGAAGCTTGAGACCTTCCTGCATGCCTTGTTCTCAGCTTTTTAACCTTAGAGGGGTTAGCTGCCAGTTCTCTAAGAGGAGTAATCTCCAGAACATCAGAATCCATGCAGGTTGTGATTGCCCTAGGTTCTCGATCAGAGGATGCGGAAGAAACATTCGTCTTTGAAGAGGATGATGTCATGGATAGTTGAGACATTTTGAGAGTCTTAGAAAACCAGTAACAACAAGAGTGAAATCTTTGATTGAGAGAATGGAGATTGTTGCAGAGCCGAGAGAAGAAGGAGGTAAATGAGTGTCTATTCAACTTCTTAATAATTTTGAAAGAAATAGGGAAACATATGATTAACCCAATCAAAATAGACTTAACACAAAAATCTCCTTCATCCCTTGTTTTAAGCAAAATTAATTGCTACATTTCCTCATGTTGGAAAATACCAAACTTGCCCCTCAAATTTTCAAATTGATTTGCATCAAGTGCCTTGGTAAAAATGTCAGCCAGCTGTAGTTCAGTGGCAACATGTTCCAGTTTAATCGTCTTCTCCTCTACAAGATCTCTGATAAAGTGATGTCTAATGTCAATATGCTTGGTCCTGCTATGCTGAATAGGATTCTTGGAAATGTTGATTGTACTCAGATTGTCACAGTACAATGTCATAACATCTTGTGTGACATTATACTCAGTAAGCATCTGTTTCATCCAGATCATTTGAGAACAGCTACTACCAACTGCTATGTATTCAGCTTCAGCAGTAGAGAGAGACACACAGTTCTATTTCTTGCTGAACCAGGAGACCAGATTATTTCCTAATAAGAAACATCCTTCAGAGGTGCTCTTTCTATCATCAGCACTTCCAGCCCAATCAGCATCACAGTAACCAGTCAGGGTTGGTTCACAACCATGAGAGTACAGCAAGCCATAGTTGTAAGTTCCACTTACATACTTCAAAATTCTCTTCACTTGGTTGATATGACTAACTTTGGGATCAGCTTGGTATCTTGCACATACTCCAACTGCAAAAGCAATGTCAGGTCTGCTGGCTGTTAAGTATAGCAGACTTCCTATCATGCTTCTGTACAGGCTTTGGTCCACCTTAACCCCACTTGAATCTTTGGATAACTTTAAATGAGTAGGTGCAGGAGTCCTTTTGTGACTGGCATTCTCCATTCCAAACTTCTTGACAATGTTCTTTGCATACTTCCTTTGAGACAGAAAAATTGAGTCTTCCATCTGTGTGACTTGCAGTCCAAGAAAGCAGGTCAATTCTCCCATGAGGCTCATTTCGAATTCAGCCTGCATCTGGTCAGCAAAATGTTTAACCATTTTATCTGACATTCCCCCAAACACTATGTCATCAACATAGATTTGAGCTACCATTATCTTTCCTCCTTCACTTTTGATAAAAAGGGTTTTATCCAAGCCTCCTTTTCTGTATCCTTCGTCAGAGAGAAATTTTGTCAACCTGTCATACCATGCTCTAGGAGCTTGTTTCAGGCCATATAAAGCTTTCCTCAATTTGTAGACATGATCAGGGTAGTTTGGATCCACAAATCCTTTAGGCTGTTCCACATAAACTTCCTCATTTAAGTACCCATTTAGGAAGGCACTTTTTACATCCATCTGAAATAACTTGAACTTCAGGAGACAAGCAATTCCCAATAGGAGTCTGATTGATTCCAGTCTGGCTACAGGGGCAAAGGTCTCATCAAAATCAACCCCTTCAACTTGAGTGTATCCTTGAGCAACAAGTCTTGCCTTATTCCTGGTGACAACTCCTTCAGCATCTGATTTGTTCTTGTAGATCCATTTTGTGCCAATGATGTTTCTTCCTTCTGGTCTAGGAACTAACTCCCATACTTCATGTTGCTTGAATTGGTTCAATTCATCTTGCATTGCTCCAATCCAGTATTCATCAGTTAAAGCCTCCTTAACATTTCTTGGTTCAATTTTAGACACAAAGCAAGAGTTTGAGATGATTTCTCTAGATCTTGTAATGACTCCACTGTTAGGATCTCCTATGATGAGTTCTTTAGGATGATCTTTCTGAATTCTGATGGAAGGGTTTTTGTTAGCTTCCTTTGATTCAGAGTCTGATGCAGTAGTGTTAGGTAGATCATTCTGTTGAGTTGAAGTCTCAAAGAATGTCTCAACATTACAAGGGACATCTATTTCCTCATGATAATCAGCAACTATGACATTTATTGATTCCATCATGACTTTGGTCCTGGAATTGAATACCCTATAAGCTCTGCTGTTGGTGGAGTATCCTAGAAATATTCCTTCATCACTTTTAGGGTCCAGCTTTCTCCTTTGTTCACGATCTGCCAGAATATAGCATTTGCTACCAAATACATGGAAGTACTTTACTGTTGGCTTTCTTCCTTTCCAGAGTTCATAAATGGTGGATGAGGTTCCCTTTCTCAAGGTGACCCTGTTATGGACATAAAAGGCTGTATTCATAGCTTCAGCCCAAAAATGAATAGGAAGTCTTTTGGCATGTATCATTGCTCTGGCAGATTCTTGTATGGTCCTATTTTTCCTTTCCACAACTCCATTTTGTTGAGGAGTTATAGGTGAAGAGAATTCATGATTAATTCCTTCTAAGGAACAGAACTCATTAAACTTACTGTTTTCAAATTCCTTGCCATGATCACTTCTGATTCTGACAATGCACCCTTCTTTTTCTCTTTGAATTCTTTTGCACAGTTCTTTAAAAACTTCAAATACATCAGATTTGTCCCTAATGAAGTTAATCCAGGTGAATCTGGAAAAATCATCCACAACAACATAGGCATATCTTTTTCCACCAAGACTTTCCACCTGCATTGGTCCCATCAGATCCATATGTAGAAGTTCTAGAACCTTAGAGGTGGTCAGATGTCTTGACTTTGGATGTGACATCCTAGTCTGCTTACCAACCCGACATTCACCACAGACTCTCCCTTCATCAATTTGCAGTCTTGGAATCCCTCTGACTGCCTCCATGGATATAATCCTTTTCATTCCTCTTAGATGTAGATGACCAAGTTTTTGGTGCCACAATTTCACTTCTTTTTCTTCTTTGGCAATAGAACACACAGTAGAGTAATTAGTGTTCTCAGGCTCCCACAAGTAGCAGTTGTCTTTAGATCTGACTCCTTTCATTACAACTTCTTGTTTCTCATTAGTTACAAGACATTCAGATTTGGAGAAGTTGACCTTGAATCCTAGGTCGCATAATTGGCGGATACTTATGAGATTAGCAGTCAAGCCTTTTACCAACAATACTTCATTTAGATTTGGAACTCCAGGGCAGTCCAAGTTTCCAACTCCTTTGATTTCTCCTCTAGCACCATATCCAAAGGTCACATAACTAGTGGTGTGAGGTTTAACATTATTGAGAAGATTCTTGATTCCAGTCATGTGCTTAGAACATCCACTGTCAAAGTACCAGTCTTCCTTTGCAGAGACTCTAAGGGAAGTGTGAGCTATCAGGGCAGTAGCCTTTTTCTTCCACTGTGGAGTATATGGTACCTTGTTAGACTTAGGTTTGACACCTGGGTTCTGATTGGGATATCCATATAATCTGAAGCAGAATGGCTTTATGTGACCAAACCTCCCACAATGATGACATCTCCATCTTTGATACTTTTTCTTCATATTTCTCTGTTCTCGATGTTGAGTGCTATGTTGTGACATCTGCTTTGACATTTGTTTATCAGGCCTGATCTTCTTGTCTATACCAGATTTCTTTACTGCCACAAATCCTAGACCAGACTTGTTTCCCACATTTTGTCCAACCTGAAGGATTTCTTCCAATTTGTCAGTTCCATTTGTCAGCATCTTGACAGATTTGGTCATCTGGTCCAGTTTTGAGTTTAGAATTTGAACTTCCCCTTCTAGATGACTTATAGTATCAATGTCTGCCTTTTTCTCAGCCTCCAACTTTATTATGAGTTTTGTTTGTCTCTCATTTTGCTGACATACTTCAGCACTTCTGATACATAATTTCTTGTAGGAATCAATCAGTTCTTCAAATGTCACTTCCTCATCACTAGAGTCACTATCAGAGTTACAAATACCAGTTAATGCAGTAACTAGTTTGGAAGATTCTTCTTCAGAATTACTTTATGAATCACAGTCATAACAAGTAACAAACATTCCTTTCTTTTGTTTCTTAAGAAAGGTAGGACATTCAGCTCGAATGTGCCCATATCCTTCACATCCATGGCATTGAATTCCTCTGCTTTGATTTCCCTTCTCTTCAGACTTTGGTCTTCTGTTGGAGTCATAAGATCTGTTAATGTCAGAAGGAATGTTCTTAACATTTGACCTTGACTTTAGATCCATTCTCTTGATGAGTTTGTTGAATTGTCTTCCAAGCATGGCTATAGCTTCTGAAATATTTTCTTCTTCATCCTCCTTGTTTTCATCTTCAGTATTAGATACAAGTGCTATGCTCTTGTTTTTCTTGTCGACATTGTCACTGATCCCCATCTCAAAGGTCTGAAGAGACCCAATGAGTTCATCCACCTTCAAATTGATGATATCCTGGGCTTCCTCTATAGCAGTTACCTTCATTGCAAATCTTTTAGGCAAGGATCTGAGAATCTTTCTCACCAGTTTTTCTTCTGACATCTTTTCTCCCAATGCTCCTAAGGTGTTGGAAATCTCCAAGATGTTCATGTGAAACTCATGAATGGTTTCATCTTCCATCATCCTTAGGTTCTCAAATTTGGTACTCAGCATCTGAAGCCTTGACATTTTTACTTTGGATGTGCCCTCATGGGTAGTTTTAAGAGTGTCCCAAACTTCCTTGGCCAGTTCACATTGATGTACTAGTCTGAATATGTTTCTATCAATTCCATTGAACAAGGCATTTAATGCTTTGGAATTACCTAGGGCTAACTCATATTCTTCTTTGCTCCATTCTTCCTCAGGTTTCAGACTGATTGTCCTATCTTTATCAGTTATGGTGGGATGGTTCCATCCTTTGTCAGTAGCTCTCCAAGCCTTTTTGTCCAGTGATTTTAAGAAGGCAATCATACGAGGTTTCCAGTAGTCATAATTTGATCCATCCAGAATGGGTGGTCTGTTTCCAAAAACTCCTTCTTTGTCCATAGCGCCAGAAAGTGATATCCATAGATCTCACCCAGTAAGACAGGCAGGGTGCCCGCTCTGATACCAATTGAAATTCTGGCAGCAGATACTCAATGTCACAGTGAATGTTATGACACCGTATTTGACTTTCTATAAGACACTAAATTAAAAAGCAGTAAAGAACACAGTCAATTGTTTACCCAGTTCAGTGTGAAACAACACCTACTCTGGGGGCTACCAAGCCAGGGAGGAAATTCACTATAAGAGATATTAATTCAGGAATAAACCAACCAGTTTATCTCCTTCACTTAAGACCTACCCAATGCAACTTCAATCTAAGTTCAACTTAAACCTGAGTTCCTACTCACTCCCCCTCAATCACAGCAGTGATACTAAACAATTTACTAATGAAATTATGAAGACACTCTTTAGAACATACACTTTATTATGCTTCACAACTTTTAATCAAGTAACACAAACACTCGTGCTTCAAAGCTTTGAGTGATACATAAACCTTACTTGACCTTGCTTCAAAGATTTAATCAAGTGACACAAACACTCGTGCTTCAAAGCTTTGAGTGATACACAACCCTTACAATCAAAACCTACTCCAAGTCACTTATCACAATGATACTTGCTTGGATTACAGTAGTTAAAACTATACAGCCCCTTGTTGATCTTCTGTCAAAAAGTTGAGTTCACCAACAGCCTTCCTGTTGAATATATAGGCAACTGTTCTTCAGTTAGGGCTTCCACGAAAATAGCTAGGGTTAATTAGGGTTAACCTCAAGACTTAGTCACAAGACTTTATCAACTAGATAAGGGTTAAGCCAAGTTAACCTAAAGTCCACGTGAGATTCTGTTCTAGAAAGTATGAACCATATTCCTGAAAAATCTCAGAATTAACAAAACTGCATAACTGTTAGATCAGTACAGGATGTCTTAACATTGGTTATGACAACAAGAATCATGTTTACTGATTTTGGTAGAATGTAATAAATGTGATCATTTCATAATGATCAGCTACACACTTATAATGAGCAGCTACTGTATGCCATTCTTTTTCTGCAGAAAGTACCTAGAACCCCAGAATGTTATGACATCAGTCATGACATTCACACACCTGGTTTTACCAAAAATACATGCCAATAACCAAACACTTACAATTTGTTTAATTAAATGTTAAGTGTGACTTAATCATGAGATCCCATTAAACATAAGACACTATTCTTAAAGTATCCGTAGTCAAGCTTTAATGTGAAGTGGGATAACATTAAAGCATTAAGATTATTATGAAGATAGATTGATGATCACATCTCATGGATCATAGATAAGGAGTTATAAAGTATTGACATAGGTATGAATATTAGGAGTAATATTTATACTGGATTGACCCGCTATGAGAATACTACATAGAATGTTATGCAAAGTGTCATAAGTTATTCTCATGATGATAATGGTGTATACCACCCTTCGATCTGAAACCACTATGGACCCTAGATGTAGAGTCAAGTACTTTATTGCTGATCAAACGTCATCCGTAACTGGATGACTATAAAGACGGTTGATGGGTACTTCACAAAGCATGCTAAGGGACATGAGTGACCTAGATGGAATTTTCTCATCCTGCATAACAGGATAAATGTCTAAGGGCCCAATATTGAACTGGACAAGGGTGACATAGTGTATGCCTTGTGTTCAATATAGACATGAGGGAAAAAGGGTAATTGTACAACACAAATATTATCACGGAAAAGGTTTGGTCAGATCACATGACATTTTCGTGACTTGGGTAACAGTGATGTGTTGCTACATACCGCTCACTGTTTATTATATTAAATGTGTGATTTAATATAATTGCCAACATCGAGAAAACCTACAGGGTCACACACATAAGGACAGGTTGATGAGAGATAGAATAAATAAGGAACACCGTAAGGTACGGTGCACTTAAGTGTAATACGGAAAGTGGTAAGGTACCACGTGGATAAGTGATATATGGTACATCATAAGGTATGATGTCCATAAGCTTAATTGAGCTTTTAGCTTATAGCCTTAATTGGGCTTTTAGCTTGTAGCCCACACGAGTGATTCTATAAATAGATCCCTTGTATTGTACCCCAAAATTTTCCCTCCCATATTCTTCAAAGTTTGTCAAGAATCATCTTCAAATGGTTCAAGATTTGCTCAGGGATTGCACAGTTCAAATGCCTCCTAAGCCAGCTGGAAACTAGGGTTTTGGTTCCTTCAATGAATTTGAGGTTTTCAATGGCTCAATCAAGTCTCATAGGCCTATATACATTGTCAAGCATCTACATGCCAAGTTGCAAGGCTCACAATGACAAATTGCACAGTCAAAAGCTTCATTTGCTTCACAGTCAACTACAGGGGTAAAATGGTCATTTTACAGTCAAAAGTCAAAATTTTTGGTCAACATCTTATTTTGAGCACACAATCATCATTTGATCAAGTCTTGATCATGATTCCTCAAGCATGGCTCAAAAATCATCAAAGATGCAAAAGTTACTATTTTTGGACAACAGAAAAGTCAACTGTATCTTGACCAAGGCATAACTTTTTCATGGTTCATCAAAAAAATCCCATCCAATGCTCATTTTTAAGGGGATGACATTTCATACAACTCATCTTCACATTCCAAGTCCAAGAAATACTCTCACAAAAAGTTATCAATTTCTACATTATAGGTCAAATTCAAAAGTCAACAAAAATGCACTTTAAGTCAAAGACCATAACTTGAGATTGGTAAATCCAAATGACATGGGACCAAAGGCATTGGTTATAGGACTTCAAGACATTTCCAAAATGTCCAAGAACATGTTCATATGATCAAAATTGAGCAAGATGTGCATTGGAGAAGTTGGGAAATTTTTGTAAATTTGCAAAAGTCAACTTTGCTCAAAACACATCATTTTTGCTAATGGGCCTCAAATTTCTTCTTGAAACTTTGTCCAAAGCCTATGCATGACCCATTGAGATTAAATTGAATTATTTTCTTATTTTTATTAATTAATTGAATTTTTAATTGATTTTTAATTCATTTAATTAATTTAATTGTAGTAAAATACCAAGATATGATTTCCAAATCTTTTTGTGAAGCAAAAGTGGTCAACATGTGCTGGAGATTTCGTGTACACATCAAGGGGACAAAATCTCCCAATTTGGTAAGGTTTTTCAATCAAAAAGATGCAAAAATATTTGATTGAAAATAAAATATGCAAACCATAATTCCATGGATCTTTGGGCAAGATTTTAATCTAAATCCATTCCTCTATATGTACTGAACCTAAACCTAATCATGCACACGTGAAAAATTGCTGCACAAAGCCATAACCATATTCAAAAAATCAAAAAAAACTTGAAAACTGTTTTCCTAATTCCAGGTTAATTCAAAACTTTTTGTTAATTCTAATCCACTGCAGGGATCCCCAGGAAGGTGTAGGAACCAAAACCAAGCGTTTAACCTCAAGAAATTGCCGTTTACAGTCACACGGTTTGGTACTTTTTTTCACAATCGTAATTCGTTATTCATGCATCATTAACAAGATTTTTTGTGTGCTTTGCATTGCTAGAACCTCTCTGAAGCTAATGGTACAAGTGAATTGCATTATGGTGTCCAGAATCAAGAAATACCATTAACGAATTCTAGGGTTCTTGAATCTCAAAATTAGGGCTTTGCTGTACAGGGAAAATTAGACCTTGAGAGACCCATGGTTGAGACCGTCAGGATGAGACGAACGCATTGATACCCTCGCGCCATATTTATATTTAGCGTACACCTATTCGCTATTTTTCCTCGTTCAGCTTTGTGGGGGTTAAAAAGCCCCGCTATTTGATTTGTATTTGCAGGTTTCATGAAGAAGACGAAGGACGTGTTGGTTTGTGATTAGAGCATTCAAAAAACGCGCGCGTGGTTTCATGATTTCCAGCATATGTTATTATTTTATATAATATATTCATTGTCTATTATTATAACAAAAGCAAGCAAGTGGTCTGGTGGTTAGTGAATTGGCATGCAACCATTGGGACCTGGGTTCGATTCCCAGATCCACCCCATATTTGTTTCATATTTTTCTATACAGGATCACATGCAGGTTGCTCAAGGCATTCCACCATATGTCTCAATCATCCCAGGCGCCATGTGGCCACTATCACCAATCCAATGGTCAAAAGGTGATGAACACCATGCTTCTGGTCAACCCTGTGCATAGGCAAGCAAGAAGGTCAAACAGGCCTGTACGTTAATGGGCCAGAAATCTCCAAATTCACCTCCTAATGGGTCCAACACCCCCCTGGTTTTCTTTCTATTTCTTTTTTCTTTCTTTTTATTTTCTTTTAATAATTATTATTACTATTAATTAATTAATTAATAAATTATTTTTCATAATAAAATCAGAAACTTAAAATATTGTTTATTTTTATTATTTATTATTTTCACTATTAATAATTATTTTTGTAAATAAACTCTAATAAATTAATTTAGTTAAATTAGGTTAACTTTAATCTCTTTTTCACAATAAATAAAATTAGCCTAGAATTAGGGTTTTGATAATTTTAATTTCTTTTTATTTTCATTAAAACATAAAAAACACAAAAATACTTTTTCTTTTAATTAATTAATTAATTAGAATTAGGTTTAATATTAATTACAAAAAGGACCAAATTCAATTCTTTTCTCAAAAAGGGTCAAAACCCTAAGGACGTCCCGATTCAATTCTTCTGCGCGCATATTTTTAATTCATTATTTATTTGATCCTATTTATGTATCTGTTTCCGAGGATATAATAGATAATTAGGACTTTATCGCTTTCTTTAATTTCTCGTATTTATTTTCCAAAGGGTTATGTTTTTGGCGATGTAAAACTCGACGCCTTGTAATAGCGTAGATTCATTTTCCGCAATTTACTTTCCGCACAATTATTAAGCTGTTAATATACATGCAAGACTTGCTTGAAAATAAAACCAACTCGTAGCTCACAAATAACATGTACAAGATAATCTTAACTGAATTTAACACACATGCACATGCCACTCTTAGGGTACGCCTCACTTGGTTGCCTCGAGGTGGTCATCAAGTATAGGGTGTTTTAGAGGTCACCCTCCTGTCTAAAGATCCAGTTGCCTCGAAACGGTTGCCTCAGATAAAAAGGATCTAGGACATTAGGGTTACCGCTAAGGCGTCCTACTATTGCTTTGGTGACCACATGTCCCGATAATCGAATTGACCCGAATAACTCCAACGACGGTGCTACCTACTTCTCAATAGTGGGATAGTACTGTCTAAAGGACATTTACACAGCTTAATTCCTTAGAGTAGGTAGATTTCTCCTGGGTACTTGCTCTTTCAAAACAAAAAAACAACTTTTCGCACCTACACTTTAAAAAAGTTTTCAAACAAACACTTCATACACTCTTGAGGACTGATACAAGAGTTACCTAGAAGTTTTCAAACTAAACTTTTTCAAAACCCACAAACACAAGAAAAGCAAACATTTTTGAAAACATAGTGAGCAAGTACCTAAGAGCCCATGGATAACCACGGATAGAAAGGGTGCTAACACCTTCCCTTTCTATAATCTACCTCCCGAACCGAGAGACATCTCGAAAAGGAATTTTGCTGTGCTTTTGTCCTTTCCATGTTGGAGAACATAAAAGATGGTGGCGACTCTTGCTTACCGCGACATTTCGCGAACCAGCATTTCAAAAACAGTCAGTTCTATTTCCACCGATCACAGAACTGGCGACTCTGTTGGGGAATATTGATAAGTGAGGTGTACCTTAGGATTAGACCACTCTTATGTTTTCAATTGCTTGCTTTGTTTGCTTTAATATTGTGGGCCTGCCTGGGAGTTTCATAGATCCTAACCCGGATCTGGGGGATACCTTTTAGTAGCAACAAACTGTGAGGGAACTGTGCGGGGTATACCGACACGGTTGAAGCAGTTGCTACATTGATGTGGCACTTTGGTGAGTACCGGTAACCCTTGAGTCAAGTCAAGGAGAGTACGGGGCCGCCGCGTGGTGTCGTGAAGCATCAACTGACCGTAGGAACCTTACTTGACCATCCTGGCCTCTTTAGGGGTAGTGAGATGACCGACTTTGGTGCAGTCCGAAGTTGGTAGATACTCGATACTACACTCATTGAGGGTTGTTTTCTTGGAATATTTTGATCGCCAGTTCAGTGGCTAAATCAAAACAATGAACATAGAAAACAACCCAATGATATTGAGCTCCTTAGAACCCGGTTACTTTTGATAGGACAGGTTTTGAGCCCACCAACTTCAAGAGGGTAGTACCTAAACTTCATGTTGGCCTAAACTCTAAGGGCTTTCTGGTGTGACTTGTGTGCCTTCAAACTTGACCTACTTGCATATACTTGTTATCTGACAACACGAGTTCCTTGCAGGTTTTGTTTACAGTCCTTAATCTGGGCTTATAACAGGGTTTACTTACATCACTCCACGCATAGCATAACATCGTACCATCATACCATTGCATACATCCTGCATAAGGGCTAACCCATTTCAAGGATCTCAAGAGTCTGTGATGCAGGTCATGACGAATCAAAATGTCTAGCAAGGGGCAAAGGGGATTTATTTTCCTCTAGCCAAAGTTTGTTTGGAGATCAAAACATGACAGTCTGAGTCAGGGGCTATGACCCAGTCGATATGGTGAGCTTTGACTCTTGAAGAAGGACTCTCAACAACCTGAAGTTCCTTCAATCAAGCTACCAGATTCAAATTCTAACGATTTTCTTGTTTACCCCGCGAGATCCTTGAAAACATTGCATACATATCATATATATCATTGCATTACAGGTACCCTATTTGACAGGTCACTTATCTTCTTCGCTGTTTATTTCAGCAATCATCATGTCCACTGAACCTTCCGCTGAACAAGCTATCAAGGCCCTCTAGGCCCAGAATGCCCAGTTCCAGGAGTTGGTTATGAGCCTAACCCAGGGTCAACAGGACTTGAAAACTCTGATTCTGAAAGAGAGGAAGAAGAAGAAGAGGACTGTTTTGTTCAACGCTAGACGCAGATCTGGGAATGGATCACAAAATGAGGCTGATCTGGATACTTCCTCTGTAGGGAAAGACAGTCCCCAAGAGGGAAGGGTTCCTAGTCCCGTGGTCTCCGACAACGAGACAAATTACAATGATGAGCAGTATCCTCCCGCTGAGGACAGGTACAAGCAACTAGAGGACCGTCTAAGTGCTATGGAGATTCATCATGTGCCTGGGTTGGATTTTGGGGATCTAGGTCTATCTTCTGGGGTGGTGATCCCACACAAGTTCAAGGCACCTGCCTTTGCGAAGTACGACGGGGCTTCCTGTCCTAAGCTACATCTCAGATCATATGTAAGGAAGATCCAACCTTACACTGCTGACAAGAATCTATGGATCCATTTCTTCCAGGAAAGTCTTTCAGGGACTCAACTCGAATGGTTCTATCAGCTGGATGGAGCCAGTATTCGTAATTGGGAGGACTTGGCTATTGCATTCTACAAGCAGTATCAGTACAATTCCGACCTCGCTCCTACGCGTACCCAACTCTAGGGTATGTCACTAGGGACGGGTGAAGGATTCAAGGAATATGCGCAAAAGTGGAGAGACCTTGCTGGAAGGGTGCAACCACCTCTGACCGACCGCGAGCTCGTTGATATGTTCCTGGGGACCCTGTCTGGTCCGTTCTTCAACCATCTGATTGGGAATTCTTCTGCTGGGTTTACAGATTTGATCTTGACCGGGGAGAGGATTGAAGCTGGTATCAAGGCTGGAAAGATTCAAGAAGCTGCACCTTCTGATGCTCATAAAAAGCCTTATCATGGAAAAAAAGAGTCCAATGCTGTGCATGGTAAAAAGAGTCGTCATGATCAACATTTAGGGGAAACCCATATCTCCAATCCTATGCCTGCTCAGCAAGGACGGGGGCAGCAACGCAAGGAAGCCGCACCCAAAAGACAGATCACTAAGATCAACATGACACTGGCTCAAGCGCTACAGCAAATGTTGAAGGCAGGGCTGATTACCTTAAGGGCTCCTCTTCGGAATCCAAATACTTCTGCTCCTAACTATCATCCCAACGAAAGGTGCGCATACCACTCTGATAGCCCGGGGCATACTACGGAGAACTGTTGGGCTCTGAAGAACAAGGTCCAAGACATGATTGATGCTAAAGAAGTCCAGTTTGAAGCACCAGAGACTCCAAACATAATCACCGCTCCTTTGCCAAATCATTGAAGGCTTTTGTTTTATTTGAATTTCCGAGTTGTATTTTTCTTTGCTTATTCAAACAACTACTGTCATAGCAAACTCTTTTATTTCATTAATGCATCGCATATGTCTGTTCTGAATCAATATATTCATATTCACTATATTCAAATGCTTTCATTTTTTGTGATGTCAACACTCAATTAAAAATTTCTAAGCCTCTTGAGGGAGGATGACGAAAACAATACCACGATCTTTACAGTATGCTTTTGAACAGACCCCGCTGATGAGGTACAGGCATTGTTTCAATTCCTAAACACTAGAGTTATAAGGAAGATAATCCCTCGACAACCCCCTTTGAGCCAAAGAAGTAGGAGTTTTTCTTTTCAAAAATTAAAACCCTTAATCATAACCTGGGGCAGGGTAGTTCTCTCAGTTGATCCAAGTGCACAACGAATGGCACCAAAGAAGTCTTTACAAAACAAAAGACAATGATGGTTCCGAATAATCATAAAGACATGCAGTCATTATCTCTCAGAAATCAAAGCCCATTAAGTCAAAACCTATGAAGGAGACTTACAAAAAACTGGGGCATCCCGCTGACTGTAATTACGAAAGAAACAGTTCAGGCAAAAAACAGGGATAACAAAATCCAAAAGAAAGAGGTCCTACAGACTCTCAACAAAAAAAAATGACTGCCTATTCAAAATAAATTGTCAACATCCGAACCAACACTGGAATATCATAGCAAAGACTCAAACAAGGTCTAACGCACGATTGGCTGAGTTTAGGATTGAAGAACATCACGAAGAGCGGGTGGGTATAAATAAAATTTGAGCCTTTATCCTTTGTTCTTAAACCGTGAACCAGGCCACATTATAACCCTCAAAAGTCCTAGCTGAAGCATGGGTTAGTTCGAAAGCATACTGTTACAAAAGGTATCCTGACTCCTTTAAGGCTCGCTGTAAAATCTTGAGTTGACATCACATTTTACAAAATTTTCTTGTTTTACTGAAAAATGCATTTTCAAAAACGTCAAGACAGACATAAGCTTTGCATTCTTAATATAACATTGTTTGCATATGACTTTTTGTTCGAACAACAGAGAAATTCGCACGAAGAATATCTAGTGAACAAAAAGCACTTCCAACCAAGGGGCAGACATGATCAGTTTCCATCATCTGGGGCAGTCAAGTCAAGATTCAGAGAATCTCTCAAATGCCAAGAAGCCAGGGGCAAATCTCCGTCTGAATCACTTGGGGCATTGGACACGAATCCCAGCGACAAATCTGGTACGATCAAACATCTTCTGGTAGTATGGCAACACGACACTACTAACAGTGACAACTCCCTGTACCCTGAGAACGTGGACATAGTCGAAAAAATACTATGCATAATCAAAGACCCGCTAGGTCGACTGGCCTAGGCAAAAATAAGGGCTTCCTGGCGAACCAAAAGGGTTCGGGCAAAAATAAGGGATGAAATAAAAAAAATCTGTACACCCGGCAAGTCGAAAACCTGAAAAGGCGGCTAGGGCAAAAAAGGGTATCCCGGTGGACTGAAAACCCGAAAGGGTGGTCCAGGAAAAAGTTAGGGATCACAGTGTACGACTATGTCCCGGCATCTCATCACTTGCCTACCAGAAGAAGATTTGTCAAATCGGCAGTTATCAAGACCTCCACAGGTACCTTCTCCCACAGAAGCTGGGGCACTCAAAAATTGTCTAAGCAATACAAGCTGCTCTTCCCTCCAGGTACTAAGGTAGATTCAGCTGAAGAATATGGCTAAGATGCCTTCACTCCCCGCAGGGTAAGGCAAGATTCGGCAATACTCTCCCCAAGCAGAGTTGGCCTCCCATAAGCCCCAAGAAGGCACGGTATCTCCAGCAAGTCAGCAACACTCTCCCCAAGCAGAGTTATCCAACTGTCAGCCTTAAAGAAGTTGGGTATCCCCAGAAAATCTTAACACTCCCCAGCCGAGTATACAGATATTCCTCTACAAGCATCCCCGGCAGTCTTAACCTAAGATTGTTCCCCGACGGAATACCAGACACCCCAGTGGAGCCATTTCCCTAATACAGTCTAAAAAGTCTCCCCAGGAGAGTTGAATCAATCTCCCCAGTAGATTCTGGAAGCTTATCCCCAGTAGATTCTGGAAGCTTGTCTCCCGCAGAGTACAACATATCTCTCCCCGACCGTGTTCAAAGGTTATTCTCCACCAGAGCTTATAACTGGGTTATCCTCAGCTAATTACCACGGAAAGATCGTCCTCGACGAAATTCTTCCTATCCCCCCAGCGAAGTTCATCAAGTTCCCCAACATAACTTATCAACGGTATCCCTAGCGGAGTTCTCGTTCAAACCTCAGCAAAGTATCTCTTCCCATAGAGTAATTCCCTGCAGGGTAATATCTTCGACAAGTTTATTCCCCAACGGAGTCATCTTCTCCTACCGGTTTATTCTTGCAATCATCATCCCCAACGGAAATGAAGAACTCTACTCTTCAGCATCAGCCCAAGATTCAACTTCCCGACATTCGTCAAAGATTTATTTTCCCAGACGAAAATACATTCATAGACATTTCACATTTCATACATCCTGCTTACATACATGATAAAGTTCATACGACACAATCTCATTTATTCTTGAGAACATCATGACATCATACATTTCATACATCATGACATCATACATTTCATACATCATGACATTGCATACAACTGATGTTTTGCCTTTTCAGGAAAAAGGTCAATCCAAAGATGATTACCATCAACCTTTTGAAGTTCCAGATTCAATACTTGTATCTAGCCAGGGAATATCTGCGAGCGATTGATTATGGATTCGATACCTGTATCTAGCCAGGGCATATCTGCATGAAGAGTTTGAAGTTCCAGATTCGATACCTGTATCTAGCCAGGGCATATTTGTGGGTGATTGATTGTAGATCTATACCTGAAACCAAACAGGAAAGTTATCTACATTAAAGAGATTTCAGAAATGGCTTAGAGATGCTCCGGACCCAGATGCTATTCTATCGCTTATTCAGAGTTTCCTTTCAGAGATAGCTTGGAAATGCTCCAGATATGGATGCTATTCTTTTGCTTATTCAAAGTTTCTTCTCAGAGATAGCTTGGAGATGCTCCGAACCCGGACGCTATTCTTTCGCTTATTCATAGTTTCCTTTCAGAGATAGCTTGGAAATGCTCCAGATATGGATGCTATTCTTTTGCTTATTCAAAGTTTCTTCTCAGAGATAGCTTGGAGATGCTCCGGACCCGGACACTATTCTTTTGCTTATTCATAGTTCCCTTTCGAAGATAGCTTGGAAATGCTCCAGATATGGATGCTATTCTTTTGCTTATTCATATTTCCCTTTCAGATATAGCTTAGAGAAACTCCTGACCCAGATGTTATTCTACTGCTTATTCAGATTTCTCTCCAGAGATGGCCTAGAGATGCTCCAGATCCGGATGCTATTCTATTGCTTATTCAGAGATTCCTTCTAGAGATAGTTCAGTTGCGACCCAGGCATGGCGATATTCTGATACTTGTTCCATATTTCCCCTCAGAGATAGCTTGGAAATGCTCCAGATATGGATGCTATTCTTTTGCTTATTCAGAGTTTCCTTTCATAGCTTGGAAATGCTCCAGATATGGATGCTATTCTTTTGCTTATTCAGAGTTCCTTTCAGATATAGCCTAGAGATGCCCCTGACCCGGATTTTGTTCTATTGCTTATTCAGATTCCAACTTCTAAAGACAACTTAGAGATGCTCCAGACCCAGATGCTATTCTATTGTTTAGACCAGATTCATTCAAAGGACATTCCAGATACGATCCAGATTCGGATGACATTCTGTCACTCACTCAGACACAATATGGATATACCCCAGACGCGGCGGTCATTCTACTATTTATTCAGACGTCAGCAATTAGATATAGACTAGATATGCTCCAGACACGGAAGCCATTCTATTTCTTATTCAGATTCAACTATCCATTACACTTCCAAATTGAATCTATAAGCCCATTCCCGACAAGATTCTGTCACATCTCTAGATGGCATCTGTAAGCCCATCCTTCTATCCATCTATCCAAATGGCATCTGTAAGCCCATTCCCGACATCATATTGTTGATACCACACTATGCGAGTGCAAATTTCTGGGCACTCTAGTGTTCAATCATCTTCCACCTTCGGATCACGAAAGGCACGAAAGCCAATCTACATCCTCAGGTCTAAGAAGATTGAACAGGGGGAACTGTTGTACCCCAAAATTTGCCCTCCCATATTCTTCAAAGTTTGTCAAGAATCATCTTCAAATGGTTCAAGATTTGCTCAGGGATTGCACAGTTCAAATGCCTCATAAGCCAGCTGGAAACTAGGGTTTTGGTTCCTTCAATGAATTTGAGGTTTTCAATGGCTCAATCAAGTCTCATAGGCCTATATACATTGTCAAGCATCTACATGCCAAGTTGCAAGGCTCACAATGACAAATTGCACAGTCAAAAGCTTCATTTGCTTCACAGTCAACTACAGGGGTAAAATGGTCATGTTACAGTCAAAAGTCAAAATTTTTGGTCAAAATCTTATTTTGAGCACACAATCATCATTTGATCAAGTCTTGATCATGATTCCTCAAGCATGGCTCAAAAATCATCAAAGATGCAAAAGTTACTATTTTTGGACAGTATAAAAGTCAACTGTATCTTGACCAAGGCATAACTTTTTCATGGTTCATCATAAAAATCCCATCCAATGCTCATTTTGAAGGGGATGACATTTCCTACAACGCATCTTCACATTCCAAGTCCAAGAAATACTCTCACAAAAAGTTATCAATTTCTACATTATAGGTCAAATTCAAAAGTCAACAAAAATGCACTTTAAGTCAAAGACCATAACTTGATATTGGTAAATCCAAATGACATGGGACCAAAGGCATTGGTTAGAGGACTTCAATACCTTTCCAAATTGTCCAAGAACATGTTCATATGATCCAAATTGAGCAAGATATGCATTGGAGAAGTTGGGAAATTTTTGTGAATTTGCAAAAGTCAACTTTGCTCAAAACACATCATTTTTGCTAATGGGCCTCAAATTTCTTCTTGAAACTTTGTCCAAAGCCTATGCACGACCCATTGAGATTAAATTGAATTATTTTATTATTTTTATTAATTAATTGAATTTTTAATTGATTTTTAATTCATTTAATTAATTTAATTGTAGGAAAATACAAAGATATGATTTCCAAATCTTTTTGTGAAGCAAAAGTGGTCAACATGTGCTGGAGATTTCGTGTACACATCAAGGGGACAAAATCTCCCAATTTGGAAAGGTTTTTCAATCAAAAAGATGCAAAAATATTTGATTGAAAATCAAATATGCAAACCATAATTCCATGGATCTTTGGGCAAGATTTTAACCTAAATCCATTCCTCTATATGTACTGAACCTAAACCTAATCATGCACACGTGAAAAATTGTTGCACAAAGCCATAACCATATTCAAAAAATCAAAAAAAACTTGAAAACTGTTTTCCTAATTCCAGGTTAATTCAGAACTTTTTGTTAATTCTAATCCATTGCAGGGATCCCCAGGAAGGTGTAGGAACCAAAACCAAGCGTTTAACCTCAAGAAATTTCCGTTTACAGTCACACGGTTTGGTACTTTTTTCACAATCGTAATTCGTTATTCATGCATCATTAACAAGATTTTTTGTGTGCTTTGCATTGCTAGAACCTCTCTGAAGCTAATGGTACAAGTGAATTGCATTATGGTGTCCAAAATCAAGAAATACCATTAACGAATTCTAGGGTTCTTGAATCTCAAAATTAGGGCTTTGCTGTACAGGGAAAATTAGACCTTGAGAGACCCATGGTTGAGACCGTCAGGATGAGATGAATGCATTGATACCCTCGCGCCATATTTATATTTAGCGTACACCTATTCGCTATTTTTCCTCGTTCAGCTTTGTGGGGGTTAAAAACCCCCGCTATTTGATTTGTATTTGCAGGTTTCGTGAAAAAGACGAAGGACGTGTTGGTTTGTGATTAGAGCATTCAAAAAGCGCGCGCGTGGTTTCATGATTTCCAGCATATGTTGTTATTTTATATAATATATTCATTGTCTATTATTATAACAAAAGCGAGCAAGTGGTCTGGTGGTTAGTGAGTTGGCATGCAACCATTGGGACCTGGGTTCGATTCCCAGGTCCACCCCATATTTGTTTCATATTTTTCTATACAGGATCACATGCAGGTTGCTCAAGGCATTCCACCATATGTCTCAATCATCCCAGGCGCCATGTGGCCACTATCACCAATCCAATGGTCAAAAGGTGATGAACACCATGCTTCTGGTCAACCCTGTGCATAGGCAAGCAAGAAGGTCAAACAAGCCTGTACGTTAATGGGCCAGAAATCTCCAAATTCACCTCCTAATGGGTCCAACACCCCCCTGGTTTTCTTTCTATTTCTTTTTTCTTTCTTTTTATTTTCTTTTAATAATTATTATTACTATTAATTAATTAATTCATAAATTATTTTTCATAATAAAATCAGAAACTTAAAATATTGTTTATTTTTATTATTTATTATTTTCACTATTAATAATTATTTTTGTAAATAAACTCTAATAAATTAATTTAGTTAAATTAGGTTAACTTTAATCTCTTTTTCACAATAAATAAAATTAGCCTAGAATTAGGGTTTTGATAATTTTAATTTCTTTTTATTTTCATTAAAACATAAAAAACACAAAAATACTTTTTCTTTTAATTAATTAATTAATTAGAATTAGGTTTAATATTAATTACAAAAAGGACCAAATTCAATTCTTTTCTCAAAAAGGGTCAAAACCCTAAGGACGTCCCGATTCAATTCTTTCGCGCGCATATTTTTAATTCATTATTTATTTGATCCTATTTATGTATCTGTTTCCGAGGATGTAATAGATAATTAGGACTTTATCGCTTTCTTTAATTTCTCGTATTTATTTTCCAAAGGGTTATGTTTTTGGCGATGTAAAACCCGACGCCTTGTAATAGCGTAGATTCATTTTCCGCAATTTACTTTCCGCACAATTATTAAGCTGTTAATATACATGCAAGACTTGCTTGAAAATAAAACCAACTCGTAGCTCACAAATAACATGTACAAGATAATCTTAACTGAATTTAACACACATGCACATGCCACTCTTAGGGTACGCCTCACTTGGTTGCCTCGAGGTGGTCATCAAGTATAGGGTGTTTTAGAGGTCACCCTCCTGTCTAAAGATCCAGTTGCCTCGAAACGGTTGCCTCAGATAAAAAGGATCTAGGACATTAGGGTTACCGCTAAGGCGTCCTACTATTGCTTTGGTGACCACATGTCCCGATAATCGAATTGACCCGAATAACTCCAACGACGGTGCTACCTACTTCTCAATAGTGGGATAGTACTGTCTAAAGGACATTTACACAGCTTAATTCCTTAGAGTAGGTAGATTTCTCCTGGGTACTTGCTCTTTCAAAACAAAAAAACAACTTTTCGCACCTACACTTTAAAAAAGTTTTCAAACAAACACTTCATACACTCTTGAGGACTGATACAAGAGTTACCTAGAAGTTTTCAAACTAAACCTTTTCAAAACCCACAAACACAAGAAAAGCAAACATTTTTTAAAACATAGTGAGCAAGTACCTAAGAGCCCGTGGATAACCACGGATAGAAAGGGTGCTAACACCTTCCCTTTCTATAATCTACCTCCCAAACCGAGAGACATCTCGAAAAGGAATTTTTCTGTGCTTTTGTCCTTTCCATGTTGGAGAACATAAAAGATGGTGGCGACTCTTGCTTACCGCGACATTTCGCGAACCAGCATTTCAAAAACAGTCAGTTCTATTTCCACCGATCACAGAACTGGCGACTCTGCTGGGGAATATTGATAAGTGAGGTGTACCTTAGGATTAGACCACTCTTATGTTTTCAATTGCTTGCTTTGTTTGCTTTAATATTGTGGGCCTGCCTGGGAGTTTCATAGATCCTAACCCGGATCTGGGGGATACCTTTTAGTAGCAACAAACTGTGAGGGAACTGTGCGGGGTATACCGACACGGTTGAAGCAGTTGCTACATTGATGTGGCACTTTGGTGAGTACCGGTAACCCTTGAGTCAAGTCAAGGAGAGTACGGGGCCGCCGCGTGGTGTCGTGAAGCATCAACTGACCGTAGGAACCTTACTTGACCATCCTGGCCTCTTTAGGGGTAGTGAGATGACCGACTTTGGTGCAGTCCGAAGTTGGTAGATACTCGATACTACACTCATTGAGGGTTGTTTTCTTGGAATATTTTGATCGCCAGTTCAGTGGCTAAATCAAAACAATGAACATAGAAAACAACCCAATGATATTGAGCTCCTTAGAACCCGGTTACTTTTGATAGGACAGGTTTTGAGCCCACCAACTTCAAGAGGGTAGTACCTAAACTTCATGTTGGCCTAAACTCTAAGGGCTTTCTGGTGTGACTTGTGTGCCTTCAAACTTGACCTACTTGCATATACTTGTTATCTGACAACACGAGTTCCTTGCAGGTTTTGTTTACAGTCCTTAATCTGGGCTTATAACAGGGTTTACTTACATCACTCCACGCATAGCATAACATCGTACCATCATACCATTGCATACATCCTGCATAAGGGCTAACCCATTTCAAGGATCTCAAGGGTCTGTGATGCAGGTCATGACGAATCAAAATGTCTAGCAAGGGGCAAAGGGGATTTATTTTCCTCTAGCCAAAGTTTGTTTGGAGATCAAAACATGACAGTCTGAGTCAGGGGCTATGACCCACTCGATATGGTGAGCTTTGACTCTTGAAGAAGGACTCTCAACAACCTGAAGTTCCTTCAATCAAGCTACCAAATTCAAATTCTAACGATTTTCTTGTTTACCCCGCGAGATCCTTGAAAACATTGCATACATATCATACATATCATTGCATTACAGGTACCCTATTTGACAGGTCACTTATCTTCTTCGCTGTTTATTTCAGCAATCATCATGTCCACTGAACCTTCCGCTGAACAAGCTATCAAGGCCCTCCAGGCCCAGAATGCCCAGTTCCAGGAGTTGGTTATGAGCCTAACCCAGGGTCAACAGGACTTGAAAACTCTGATTCTGAAAGAGAGGAAGAAGAAGAAGAGGACTGTTTTGTTCAACGCTAGACGCAGATCTGGGAATGGATCACAAAATGAGGCTGATCTAGATACTTCCTCTGTAGGGAAAGACAATCCCCAAGAGGGAAGGGTTCCTAGTCCCGTGGTCTCCGACAACGAGACAAATTAAAATGATGAGCAGTATCCTCCCGCTGAGGACAGGTACAAGCAACTAGAGGACCGTCTAAGTGCTATGGAGATTCAACATGTGCCTGGGTTGGATTTTGGGGATCTAGGTCTATCTTCTGGGGTGGTGATCCCACACAAGTTCAAGGCACCTGCCTTTGTGAAGTACGACGGGGCTTCCTGTCCTAAGCTACATCTCAGATCATATGTAAGGAAGATCCAACCTTACACTGCTGACAAGAATCTATGGATCCATTTCTTCCAGGAAAGTCTTTCAGGGACTCAACTCGAATGGTTCTATCAGCTGGATGGAGCCAGTATTCGTAATTGGGAGGACTTGGCTATTGCATTCTACAAGCAGTATCAGTATAATTCCGACCTCGCTCCTACGCGTACCCAACTCTAGGGTATGTCACTAGGGACGGGTGAAGGATTCAAGGAATATGCGCAAAAGTGGAGAGACCTTGCTGGAAGGGTGCAACCACCTCTGACCGACCGCGAGCTCGTTGATATGTTCCTGGGGACCCTGTCTGGTCCGTTCTTCAACCATCTGATTGGGAATTCTTCTGCTGGGTTTACAGATTTGATCTTGACCGGGGAGAGGATTGAAGCTGGTATCAAGGCTGGAAAGATTCAAGAAGCTGCACCTTCTGATGCTCATAAAAAGCCTTATCATGGAAAAAAAGAGTCCAATGCTGTGCATGGTAAAAAGAGTCGTCATGATCAACATGTAGGGGCAACCCAGATCTCCAATCCTATGCCTGCTCAGCAAGGACGGGGGCAGCAACGCAAGGAGGCCGCACCCAAAAGACAGTTTACTAAGATCAACATGACACTGGCTCAAGCGCTACAGCAAATGTTGAAGGCAGGGCTGATTACCTTAAGGGCTCCTCTTCGGAATCCAAATACTTCTGCTCCTAACTATCATCCCAACGAAAGGTGCGCATACCACTCTGATAGCCCGGGGCATACTACGGACAACTGTTGGTCTCTGAAGAACAAGGTCCAAGACATGATTGATGCTAAAGAAGTCCAGTTTGAAGCACCAGAGACTCCAAACATAATCACCGCTCCTTTGCCAAATCATTGAAGGCTTTTGTTTTATTTGAATTTCCGAGTTGTATTTTTCTTTGCTTATTCAAACAACTACTGTCATAGCAAACTCTTTTATTTCATTAATGCATCGCATATGTCTGTTCTGAATCAATATATTCATATTCACTATATTCAAATGCTTTCATTTTTTGTGATGTCAACTCTCAATTAAAAATTTCTAAGCCTCTTGAGGGAGGATGACGAAAACGATACCACGATCTTTACAGTATGCTTTTGAACAGACCCCGCTGATGAGGTACATGCATTGTTTCAATTCCTAAACACTAGAGTTATAAGGAAGATAATCCCTCGACAACCCCCTTTGAGCCAAAGAAGTAGGAGTTTTTCTTTTCAAAAATTAAAACCCTTAATCATAACCTGGGGCAGGGTAGTTCTCTCAGTTGATCCAAGTGCACAACGAATGGCACCAAAGAAGTCTTTACAAAACAAAAGACAATGATGGTTCCGAATAATCATAAAGATAGGCAGTCATTATCTCTCAGAAATCAAAGCCCATTAAGTCAAAACCTATGAAGGAGACTTACAAAAAACTGGGGCATCCCGCTGACTGTAATTACGAAAGAAACAGTTCAGGCAAAAAACAGGGATAACAAAATCCAAAAGAAAGAGGTCCTACAGACTCTCAACAAAAAAAAATGACTGCCTATTCAAAATAAATTGTCAACATCCGAACCATCACTGGAATATCATAGCAAAGACTCAAACAAGGTCTAACACACGATTGGCTGAGTTTAGGATTGAAGAACATCACGAAGAGCGGGTGGGTATAAATAAAATTTGAGCCTTTATCCTTTGTTCTTAAACCGTGAACCAGGCCACGTTATAACCCTCAAAAGTCCTAGCTGAAGCATGGGTTAGTTCGAAAGCATACTGTTACAAAAGGTATCCTGACTCCTTTAAGGCTCGCTGTAAAATCTTGAGTTGACATCACATTTTACAAAATTTGCTTGTTTTACTGAAAAATGCATTTTCAAAAACGTCAAGACAGACATAAGCTTTGCATTCTTAATATAACATTGTTTGCATATGACTTTTTGTTCGAACAACAGAGAAATTCGCACGAAGAATATCTAGTGAACAAAAAGAACTTCCAACCAAGGGGCAGACATGATTAGTTTCCATCATCTGGGGCAGTCAAGTCAAGATTCAGAGAATCTCTCAAATGCCAAGAAACCAGGGGAAAATCTCCGTCTGAATCACTTGGGGCATTGGACACGAATCCCAGCGACAAATCTGGTACGATCAAACATCTTCTGGTAGAATGGCAACACGACACTACTAACAGTGACAACTCCCTGTACCCTGAGAACGTGGACATAGTCGAAAAAATACTACGCATAATCAAAGACCCGCTAGGTCGACTGGCCTAGGCAAAAATAAGGGCTTCCTGGCGAACCAAAAGGGTTCGGGCAAAAATAAGGGATGAAATAAAAAAAATCTGTACACCCGGCAAGTCAAAAACCTGAAAAGGCGGCTAGGGCAAAAAAGGGTATCCCGGTGGACTGAAAACCCGAAAGGGCGGTCCAGGCAAAAGTTAGGGATCACAGCGTACGACTATGTCCCGGCATCTCATCACTTGCCTACCAGAAGAAGATTTGTCAAATCGGCAGTTATCAAGACCTCCACAGGTACCTTCTCCCATAGAAGCTGGGGCACTCAAAAATTGTCTAAGCAATACAAGCTGCTCTGCCCTCCAGGTACCAAGGTAGATTCAGCTGAAGAATATGGCTAAGATGCCTTCACTCCCCGCAGGGTAAGGCAAGATTCGACAATACTCTCCCCAAGCAGAGTTGGCCTCCCATAAGCCCCAAGAAGGCACGGTATCTCCAGCAAGTCAGCAACACTCTCCCCAAGCAGAGTTATCCAACTGTCAGCCTTAAAGAAGTTGGGTATCCCCAGAAAATCTTAACACTCCCCAACCGAGTATACAGATATTCCTCTACAAGCATCCCCGGCAGTCTTAATCTAGGATTGTTCCCCGGCGGAATACCAGACACCCCAGTGGAGCCATTTCCCCAATACAGTCCAAAAAGTCTCCCCAGGAGAGTTGAATCAATCTCCCCAGTAGATTCTGGAAGCTTATCCCCAGTAGATTCTGGAAGCTTGTCTCCCGCAGAGTACAACATATCTCTCCCCGACCGTGTTCAAAGGTTATTCTCCACCAGAGCTTATAACTGGGTTATCCTCAGCTAATTACCACGGAAAGATCATCCTCGATGAAATTCTTCCTATCCCCCAGTGAAGTTCATCAAGTTCCCCAACATAACTTATCAACGGTATCCCCAGCGGAGTTCTCGTTCAAACCTCAGCAAAGTATCTCTTCCCACAGAGTAATTCCCTGCAGGGTAATATCTTCGACAAGTTTATTCCCCAACGGAGTCATCTTCTCCTACCGGTTTATTCTTGCAATCATCATCCCCAACGGAAATGAAGAACTCTACTCTTCAGCATCAGCCCAGGATTCAACTTCCTGACATTCGTCAAAGATTTATTTTCCCAGACGAAAATACATTCATAGACATTTCACATTTCGTACATCCTGCTTACATACATGATAAAGTGCATACGACACAATCTCATTTATTCTTGAGAACATCATGACATCATACATTTCATACATCATGACATTGCATACAACTGATGTTTTGCCTTTTCAGGAAAAAGGTCAATCCAAAGATGATTACCATCAACCTTTTGAAGTTCCAGATTCAATACTTGTATCTAGCCAGGGAATATCTGCGAGCGATTGATTATGGATTCGATACCTGTATCTAGCCAGTGCATATCTGCATGAAGAGTTTGAAGTTCCAGATTCGATACCTGTATCTAGCCAGGGCATATTTGTGGGCGATTGATTGTAGATCTATACCTGAAACCAAACAGGAAAGTTATCTACATTAAAGAGATTTCAGCAATAGCTTAGAGATGCTCCGGACCCAGATGCTATTCTATCGCTTATTCAGAGTTTCCTTTCAGAGATAGCTTAGAAATGCTCCAGATATGGATGCTATTCTTTTGCTTATTCAAAGTTTCTTCTCAGAGATAACTTGGAGATGCTCCGGACCCGGAGGCTATTCTTTCGCTTATTCAGAGTTTCCTTTCAGAGATAGCTTGGAAATGCTCCAGATATGGATGCTATTCTTTTGCTTATTCAAAGTTTCTTCTCAGAGATAGCTTGGAGATGCTCCGGACCCGGACGCTATTCTTTTGCTTATTCATAGTTCCCTTTCGAAGATAGCTTGGAAATGCTCCAGATATGGATGCTATTCTTTTGCTTATTCAGATTTCCCTTTCAGATATAGCTTAGAGATACTCCTGACCCAGATGTTATTCTACTGCTTATTCAGATTTCTCTCCAGAGATGGCCTAGAGATGCTCCAGATCCGGATGCTATTCTATTGCTTATTCAGAGATTCCTTCTAGAGATAGTTCAGTTGCGACCCAGGCATGGCGACATTCTGATACTTGTTCCATATTTCCCCTCAGAGATAGCTTGGAAATGCTCCAGATATGGATGCTATTCTTTTGCTTATTCAGAGTTTCCTTTCATAGCTTGGAAATGCTCCAGATATGGATGCTATTCTTTTGCTTATTCAGAGTTCCTTTCAGATATAGCCTAGAGATGCCCCTGACCCGGATGTTGTTCTATTGCTTATTCAGATTCCAACTTCTAAAGACAACTTAGAGATGCTCCAGACCCGGATGCTATTCTATTGTTTAGACCAGATTCATTCAAAGGACATTCCAGATACGATCCAGATTCGGATGACATTCTGTCACTCACTCAGACACAGTATGGATATACCCCAGACGCGGCGGTCATTCTACTATTTATTCAGACGTCAACAATTAGATATAGACTAGATATGCTCCAGACACGGAAGCCATTCTATTTCTTATTCAGATTCAACTATCCATTACACTTCCAAATGGAATCTATAAGCCCATTCCCGACAAGATTCTGTCACATCTCTAGATGGCATCTGTAAGCCCATCCTTCTATCCATCTATCCAAATGGCATCTGTAAGCCCATTCCCGACATCATATTGCTGATACCACACTATGCGAGTGCAAATTTCTGGGAACTCTAGTGTTCAATCATCTTCCACCTTCGGATCACGAAAGGCACGCAAGCCAATCTACATCCTCAGGTCTAAGAAGATTGAACAGGGGGAACTGTTGTACCCCAAAATTTGCCCTCCCATATTCTTCAAAGTTTGTCAAGAATCATCTTCAAATGGTTCAAGATTTGCTCAGGGATTGCACAGTTCAAATGCCTCATAAGCCAGCTGGAAACTAGGGTTTTGGTTCCTTCAATGAATTTGAGGTTTTAAATGGCTCAATCAAGTATCATAGGCCTATATACATTGTCAAGCATCTACATGCCAAGTTGCAAGGCTCACAATGACAAATTGCACAGTCAAAAGCTTCATTTGCTTCACAGTCAACTACAGGGGTAAAATGGTCATGTTACAGTCAAAAGTCAAATTTTTTGGTCAAAATCTTATTTTGAGCACACAATCATCATTTGATCAAGTCTTGATCATGATTCCTCAAGCATGGCTCAAAAATCATCAAAGATGCAAAAGTTACTATTTTTGGACAGTATAAAAGTCAACTGTATCTTGACCAAGGCATAACTTTTTCATGGTTCATCATAAAAATCCCATCCAATGCTCATTTTGAAGGGGATGACATTTCCTACAACGCATCTTCACATTCCAAGTCCAAGAAATACTCTCACAAAAAGTTATCAATTTCTACATTATAGGTCAAATTCAAAAGTCAACAAAAATGCACTTTAAGTCAAAGACCATAACTTGATATTGGTAAATCCAAATGACATGGGACCAAAGGCATTGGTTAGAGGACTTCAATACCTTTCCAAAATGTCCAAGAACATGTTCATATGATCCAAATTGAGCAAGATATGCATTGGAGAAGTTGGGAAATTTTTGTGAATTTGCAAAAGTCAACTTTGCTCAAAACACATCATTTTTGCTAATGGGCCTCAAATTTCTTCTTGAAACTTTGTCCAAAGCCTATGCACGACCCATTGAGATTAAATTGAATTATTTTCTTATTTTTATTAATTAATTGAATTTTTAATTGATTTTTAATTCATTTAATTAATTTAATTGTAGGAAAATACAAAGATATGATTTCCAAATCTTTTTGTGAAGCAAAAGTGGTCAACATGTGCTGGAGATTTCGTGTACACATCAAGGGGACAAAATCTCCCAATTTGGCAAGGTTTTTCAATCAAAAAGATGCAAAATTATTTGATTGAAAATCAAATATGCAAACCATAATTCCATGGATCTTTGGGCAAGATTTTAACCTAAATCCATTCCTCTATATGTACTGAACCTAAACCTAATCATGCACACGTGAAAAATTGTTGCACAAAGCCATAACCATATTCAAAAAATCAAAAAAAACTTGAAAACTGTTTTCCTAATTCCAGGTTAATTCAGAACTTTTTGTTAATTCTAATCCATTGCAGGGATCCCCAGGAAGGTGTAGGAACCAAAACCAAGCGTTTAACCTCAAGAAATTGCCGTTTACAGTCACACGGTTTGGTACTTTTTTCACAATCGTAATTCGTTATTCATGCATCATTAACAAGATTTTTTGTGTGCTTTGCATTGCTAGAACCTCTCTGAAGCTAATGGTACAAGTGAATTGCATTATGGTGTCCAAAATCAAGAAATACCATTAAAGAATTCTAGGGTTCTTGAATCTCAAAATTAGGGCTTTGCTGTACAGGGAAAATTAGACCTTGAGAGACCCATGGTTGAGACCGTCAGGATGAGACGAACGCATTGATACCCTCGCGCCATATTTATATTTAGCGTACACCTATTCGCTATTTTTCCTCGTTCAACTTTGTGGGGGTTAAAAACCCCCGCTATTTGATTTGTATTTGCAGGTTTCGTGAAAAAGACGAAGGACGTGTTGGTTTGTGATTAGAGCATTCAAAAAGCGCGCGCGTGGTTTCATGATTTCCAGCATATGTTGTTATTTTATATAATATATTCATTGTCTATTATTATAACAAAAGCGAGCAAGTGGTCTGGTGGTTAGTGAGTTGGCATGCAACCATTGGGACCTGGGTTCGATTCCCAGGTCCACCCCATATTTGTTTCATATTTTTCTATACAGGATCACATGCAGGTTGCTCAAGGCATTCCACCATATGTCTCAATCATCCCAGGCGCCATGTGGCCACTATCACCAATCCAATGGTCAAAAGGTGATGAACACCATGCTTCTGGTCAACCCTGTGCATAGGCAAGCAAGAAGGTCAAACAAGCCTGTACGTTAATGGGCCAGAAATCTCCAAATTCACCTCCTAATGGGTCCAACACCCCCCTGGTTTTCTTTCTATTTCTTTTTTCTTTCTTTTTATTTTCTTTTAATAATTATTATTACTATTAATTAATTAATTCATAAATTATTTTTCATAATAAAATCAGAAACTTAAAATATTGTTTATTTTTATTATTTATTATTTTCACTATTAATAATTATTTTTGTAAATAAACTCTAATAAATTAATTTAGTTAAATTAGGTTAACTTTAATCTCTTTTTCACAATAAATAAAATTAGCCTAGAATTAGGGTTTTGATAATTTTAATTTCTTTTTATTTTCATTAAAACATAAAAAACACAAAAATACTTTTTCTTTTAATTAATTAATTAATTAGAATTAGGTTTAATATTAATTACAAAAAGGACCAAATTCAATTCTTTTCTCAAAAAGGGTCAAAACCCTAAGGACGTCCCGATTCAATTCTTTCGCGCGCATATTTTTAATTCATTATTTATTTGATCCTATTTATGTATCTGTTTCCGAGGATATAATAGATAATTAGGACTTTATCGTTTTCTTTAATTTCTCGTATTTATTTTCCAAAGGGTTATGTTTTTGGCGATGTAAAACCCGACGCCTTGTAATAGCGTAGATTCATTTTCCGCAATTTACTTTCCGCACAATTATTAAGCTGTTAATATGCATGCAAGACTTGCTTGAAAATAAAACCAACTCGTAGCTCACAAATAACATGTACAAGATAATCTTAACTGAATTTAACACACATGTACATGCCACTCTTAGGGTACGCCTCACTTGGTTGCCTCGAGGTGGTCATCAAGTATAGGGTGTTTTAGAGGTCACCCTCCTGTCTAAAGATCCAGTTGCCTCGAAACGGTTGCCTCAGATAAAAAGGATCTAGGACATTAGGGTTACCGCTAAGGCGTCCTACTATTGCTTTGGTGACCACATGTCCCGATAATCGAATTGACCCGAATAACTCCAACGACGGTGCTACCTACTTCCTAATAGTGGGATAGTACTGTCTAAAGGACATTTACACAGCTTAATTCCTTAGAGTAGGTAGATTTCTCCTGGGTACTTGCTCTTTCAAAACAAAAAAACAACTTTTCGCACCTACACTTTCAAAAAGTTTTCAAACAAACACTTCATACACTCTTGAGGACTGATACAAGAGTTACCTAGAAGTTTTCAAACTAAACTTTTTCAAAACCCACAAACACAAGAAAAGCAAACATTTTTGAAAACATAGTGAGCAAGTACCTAAGAGCCCGTGGATAACCACAGATAGAAAGGGTGCTAACACCTTCCCTTTCTATAATCTACCTCCCAAACCGAGAGACATCTCGAAAAGGAATTTTGCTGTGCTTTTGTCCTTTCCATGTTGGAGAACATAAAAGACGGTGGCGACTCTTGCTTACCGCGACATTTCGCGAACCAGCATTTCAAAAACAGTCAGTTCTATTTCCACCGATCACACCTTGTGATGAAGCAATTCCACTTGATGCAATTTTGTTTTTGATTCTCTCTCTCACTCAAGGTTTCCGTTCGTGATCAGCTAGCACTGTGACCGGAAGTGATCTGTTCGTGTGGACTGAGTAGAGGCGTTGTTCTTCATCAACGCTCGTGATCACAACATCAAAGGTCTGAATCGCCACAAGAGGTAAATATTTCTATCACTGACCATGTTCATTCGTAAGGATCGATAAAGGAAAATTTTAAATTCCGCTGCGCTTTTGATCACAATTTTCCTTCAAAAGGGATGCTTGGAAGAACAAGTTCCAGACTTTAGAGAGTTCCTACAAGGCAGACTTGGAGGAGAAAGATGATTTGGTCGAGATCCTTGAGAGTCGAGCGGTGGAGTCTATGGAGAGGCAAGGGGATTTATTTTCTCCTAAGCCTCAAACAGGTGCTGATTACTCACTTCCTGCTTTAGATGATTGTAAGGAGGTTGTCATCAGATAGGTTGAAGAAAACCAGAGGTTGAGGGTTCAGATTGCCAGGCTCATAGGGAAGCGCCAGCGTACAGATTGACCTCTATCAGTTTCTCTCTCTCAAGATTTTTAGATTGTATTTTCATCTTGTACTTGGGATTATTGAAACTTGTAATCCATTTTGGAGTTATTATAATAAAAAATTTCAGTATTTCAAATGCGTTATTGTTTTGATGTTTGCAATATGTCTATAAATCTTAAATCCCTTGAAATATTAAAATGATGGAATAAAAATAATCATGTGCATTGCATGACATGCATCACATTGAACATATTTCTTGCATTTATTATGCATACACAGGTGCCTTACCCAGCTTCTTTACTCCGTTCAGCAAGCTGACTCATCACTACAACACTCGGGCTAACTTCAAAAAGAAGATGGATAATTTGGAATAAGAGAATCGCGAGCTACGTGAAGAAGTTTCTACTCTGAAGGCTGGCTTAGCCAATTTGACTACTCTGATGGAAGCTCTGGTGGCTGCTCAGAATCAGCCACCGAGTGTTCAACCTCAACCAACAAAGGCAAATGCTGAAGTTCCTGATGTTCCCGTATCTGCCACTCCGACTATTGTTCAGAACCGTATGCCTCAGGGTTATCCGTGGGGAATGCCGGAGAATTTTGCACCTGAAGGTTTCAATTTGGGCCCCCAAGATGCTCCAGTGGTTCCAAATGTCGTTACTCCAGCACCTCCTGTGGTGCATACTGTGCCTGCTGCACCTCCTTCGGTGAATTTGGTTCCGTTTGAAGATGTGTGTCGTCCTTTCCCTCCACCGAGTGAAGATTTGGGTCTTTATGACAGAATGGATGATTTCCAAGAGCAGTTTGATAGAATGCAAAGAGAGATGAAGGCTCTTAGGGGAAAAGAATTATTTGGGCAGAACGTGAATGAGCTGTGTTTGGTCCCAAATCTTAAAGTGCCTGCTAAGTTCAAGGTCCCTGAGTTTGAGAAGTACAAGGGCAACACTTACCCCCATGCTCATTTGGTGATATATGTAAGGAGAATGTCAATCCACACCAATGATCAGCGTCTGCTGATTCACTTTTTTCAGGATAGTCTGACCGGCGCAGCGTTGAAATGGTACATGAGTCTAGACAGTGCCAACATCCATACCTTTAATGATTTGGGAGAAGCATTCATAAAATAATATAAGTACAATGTGGACATGGCACCCGATCGTGACCAGCTTAGGGCCATGGTTCAGAAAGACAGAGAATCGTTTAAAGAGTATGCACAGAGATGGTGCGAAGTGGCTGCACAAGTGATTCCTCCCATGGAGGAAAAAGAAATGACTAAAATTTTTCTGAAGACGCTAGGCGCTTTCTAATACGAAAGAATGGTATCATGTGCCCCAAGTGATTTTACAGAGATGGTAGGAATGGGTGTCCGCCTAGAAGAGGCAGTAAGAGAATGTCGTTTGACAAAGGGAGAAGGATCCGGAGGTATGAAGAAGCCAGCTTATGGGTTTACAAAGAAGAAAGAGGGGGATACCCATGCTGTCATACAAGAGAGGAGAGTAAATGCTCCTAGAAGGAATTTTCAGCGTCACCAGCAAGTTGCTTCAGTGACTCCTGTTATGAATGCCGCTCCCACTACCGTTGCTTATCAAAGACAATCCCAGCAGGGGAGCCAAGGGAATAATCAGAGAAGGGAGAACTATGACCCTATTCCCATGAGTTATGCAGAGCTACTACCAGCATTGATTCAGAAGAAGTTGGTCCAGACACGACCACCTCCAGCGATACCATCACCTTTTCCCTGGTATTACAAAGTAGACCAGACGTGCGCCTTTCATCAGGGAGCACCAGGGCATAGTGTTGAGAATTATTATCCTTTAAAGACTGAAGTGCAAAGGTTGGTGAAGTCAGGAATTTTATCTTTTAAAGACATGGGACATAATGTGAAAGACAATCCTCTACCCAAGCACGAGGGAGTGAATGCTGTGAACATGGTGGCCGGTTGTCCAGGTGACTTCCAGATTTTTGACATTAATCTGGTTAGAGGGGATTTGGTGAAGATGCACGCAGACCTCTGTGAATTCAGTTATTATACGCATGACCACGCCGATTGTGCTGTTTGCAGTATAAACATCCAGGGTTGCGAGAAGATAAAGGCTGATTTACAGGAAATGATGGACGGAGGTTTAATCTATATAATCAGGCCTAGGGCAGAGTATGAGGAGGAAGTGAATATGGTTTCTGTATGTCTGGGTGAATTCAGAATTTTTGAAGTAGAGCATTTGATTGACGATCTCGTACAGTTGCATGCCACTTTCTGCTGTACTGCTGGTCAGGCAGAACACCAATATGGGTCTTGCATAGTTTGCTGTCGAGACCCCCGAGGATGTTCTATTGTGAGAGACGGTGTTCAGTTGCTGTTAGACAATGGGAATATTAAGATTACAGGACAGAGAGATGATTATCACGAGATTGATATGGTTGACATTTGCTTGATGGAAGAAGAGTCAGAAGAAGAGTATGCCTCAGTGGATGAGTATTTCTATTCAGACGAAGATTTGTTTGCCGGAAATGACCTTTTGAGGGCTGTTTGTGTTGAGGAAGGTGTAAACATCATTGTACCTTGCTTTGGTGCACCCACTCATCTTGAGGTGAAGTACCATAGCAAACCAACTATTACCCCATTGGTAATTAGTCTGCCAGGACCTTCTCCCTATAAATCAGATAAGGCTGTGCCTTACAAATACAACGCTACAATCTTAGAAGATGGGGTGGAGGTTCCCATCCAGCCAATGCCAGATGTTGGGAATATAACTGATAATAGCAGGGTGACTCGTAGTGGTCGTGTGTTTGTGTCGGTCATTCGAAAAAATGTTGTTGCTGGAAAGAAAATTGCTGAGAACGATGAGCCTAAGAAGGTTGCAGGAGAGACTAGTGGAGCCACATTAGAGAAAGAAGTGGATGATATCCTGAAGGCAATTAAGATGAGCGACTACAAAATTGTAGATCAGCTATTGCAGACTCCTTCAAAGATATCCATCCTAGCATTACTGATGATCTCCTCCGTGAAGATGTGAAAAACACAAGAAGGGGGGGTTGAATTGAAAAACTTAGATCAAAACAGCTTAATGACACATTATTTTTATCTTGGTTCGTTTGATCTCAAACTACTCCAGTCCACCCGTCAAGGTGATTTCGCCTCTCTCCAACGAGGTCTTAATCCACTAATCTTCAAACGATTACAACAACTACTTAACAACTATTAAAGTCTTCTTGAGTACAACCACAAACCGATTAATCTCAAGGAAATCTTTTACAAATAATTGAACAAGAGTGTGTAGTTGTTTTCTAACAAACAGTATATCACAACTGTGATAATTAAACAGATTAAGCTTAAAATAAATTTGCTTGAGCTTAGATATGCGTGGTTTGGAAAGCTGGGCAAATTGTTGTGTGCGTACGTACGTGCTTCTTTGCAAGCAGACTTGTTTATATAGGCAAGGCATAAACGTTGTCCATAAAGCATGTTTAATGATAATAACACACTTTCCTTTTGAAGAAGATCTTGTCTGAAGAAAGCCGTTAGCATTTAATTCTGTCTTGAATATTTAATAACGCTTCAGAGTCTTCTTTGCTTTAACAGTTGATAACGCTTCAGAGTGTTGATGACTTGGTTGAGATGTCTTTGTTCAGAGTCAGAGTGTATTTGTTTAGGCGCAAATTATGGTCATTAAACTTCAGCGTGTAATCTGGTTGCTTCAGCGTGAATACTTTATTGCCTATCTTCTGATGCTGATCCCATCAGAACTTCTTCATATACAAGACATACTTTTAAGTAGCATATTTCTTATATATATATATATATATATATATATATATATATATATATATATATATATATATATATATATATATATATATATATATATATATATTCTTTGTATTTAATTATTCTTTGTATTTTGTTATCATCAAAACTCTAATCAAGGGTTGTAGAATCAAACTATGTTCTAACAATCTCCCCCTTTTTAATGATGACAAAAACAAGATTTTTTCAATTAAAAATAAAGAATAAAAAATATAGATTTAAAAAGAAAAACTCCCCCTGAGTTGATTACTTCCCTTTAATTCCATGAGTCTTTGAGCATCAGAATTTTATTGTGTCTTTCATCAGAGTTTTGTACCTGTTCAAGCTTTTCAGAAGAAAGAAATTAAGTAGATCAGAATGTTTGAGACTTATGTCTCAGTAATCCGTTATTGAAAATATCTTATTCTTTCTCCCCCTTTTTGTCAGCTATCAAAAATAACATATAATCATAGCTAAAAAGGATTTATATTAAACATAAGAAGCAATGATAAGAAGTCAAAACAACAACAATGTAGAATAAATATTACAGATAAACAGATTTTTAAACAAAAACAAAGGAAAATCTAAGATGAAGGAGGAAGGCGCGTGAACAAAGCTTCCAACAAGTCCTTGATCTGGGTGTTGGTTTCCTCTTATTTGCTTAACATGCTCTTGATTTCCTTGATTGAATCATCCTATTTATCCAACCTTTCCTGAATAAAAATATCCGCTCTCTTAAGTTCTTCCAGAGTTTGCTTATCAGAAGAGGAACCTGGAGAATCTTCAGTAACTGGATGCTTCTCAGAGCATTCTACAACGTGATCCTTTTGAACCAATTCCTCTGCAGGAATCATCCTATTTGAAGCAGCAGTTAGAATGAGGCCTTCTGACTCTGGTTGAACTTTGTCTGCTGGACGATGTTCTGACCAGGGAGCATTGTCCAGAGGGAGAATTTCTTCCTTGAGCAGTTGGCTCAGAACTTGGTCTTCAATTACCTTTAGCAGATTACTAAAATTCGGTTAAACTTGATCATAGCTCTGTTCTTGGAGCTTATGAGTTTCAGAGCATAGCCATTTTCTGAAACTTGTCCAAAGATAATCTGAAGCAGCAGGATTAATCATCTCAAGACTAGCTTGCTTCAGGGAGGTTATCCATTTCTGCATTTCTGTTTCAAACATCAATAAACTAGTACCAACATCTAGTGTGGGTTCAGATGGTTTTGGTTTTGGAATGGCCGTTTTGTGGGTTATGGCAGCAAGATGTTTAAAAACAGTTAAATCAATGACAAGTTTAGCGTTTTCATCTGGATTGCTCTTTGGTGAGGGAGTGGGAGAGTCTGGTATAATTATTGGACTAGTTGGGGAATTTGGTGGAGTTGATTCTTGTGAAGAAGGAATTTGGGGAATATCTAGAATGGTCAGAGGCATACGGATGGCCAGAGGTTCAGTGATTCCTGGAATAGGAATGGTATCAGAGTCTGAAGTGGGTGCTTCAGATTGATTGGATTGAACGTTATAAGGTTCTGGTTCACATGTTTCAGTTGGATGGTTCTCAGAAGTTTGAACTTCTGGTTGTGGTTGTTCAGATTGTGGAGATGGTAGATGAATGTCTGGTTGAGGAGATGGAGGTAGTGGTATTTCTGGTTGAGGAGAGAGGGAAATATCTGGTTGTGGTGCTTCTGTAGTGGTTTCGGAGATTGGATTTTCTTGGATTAGAGGGTTTGGATTTTCTGGTGTGGGAGCAGAAATATTCTGGTCAAAAGATTCAATATCTAACAGAACTTTTGCAAGTTCTGGTTGAGTTGTTTCAGTATTTGGATTGATAGGTAGGGAGTGAGTTTCTCTAAGACTTAGAGTTTCTGAGGGGTCAAACCCTATGTCAAAATCATCAAACGTTTGAGGGGTAGGAATTTCTGAATGGGTAGGTAGGGGGCCAGATGTTGATAAAGATACTGATTCTAAAACAGTTACAGAAGGATTACCTTTCTTTTCTTGTTCTTTTTCAGCACAACTTCTGGAGCCTCCTGTTGTAAGTCTTGGATGTTTAACCCTGGTGCAGTGCCATCTGCTTTGCATGCATCCAAGTATCTGACGATAATCTCAGGCTTGGAATCAATTTCTAAGAACATAGGGAAATCATCCAGAGGGATTCTTTTGGAAGTAATGGTTGCAAAGGATGTAACATTGGGTTCCTTTCTGATGTTCTCAATAATTTTCATCTTTTTCAGATTCTTCGCATTCAAAGGCTTCCCAGCAGTTGCCTCTAGAGAGCTGATTTCTTGTGGTTCTGTTAGATGCTCTATCAGCCTATTCTGTCAGAATATCTGATATGAGTCTTCCAAGGGGTATCCAGTCCCTTTTGGTGCGTTCATCTTCTCTAGTCTCCTTAACACTGGTCCTCAGATGATTGAATAGTAAGTGAGCCAGATTTACCTTAGTCTTCTGGGAGATAAAGTAGATCAGAAACTGCTGATCAATGTTTATGTAGTCAGGAGAGTTGGTTGGCTTCCTGTGGTTTATGCATCCCAGAATTATCTTAGCCCATATTCTGTGATGATCCTTCAGATCCCTTATCTTGCTGGAGGGAAGACCCATAGTGAAAATTTCTCTTGCAATTGGAGCCACATCAGCACATCTTTCAGCCATGTCTATACACCTTACGCCACCACCACTGTAACCTATCAGTCTTGCAATTAGGTCTTCAGTAATTATTATCTTCTTCCCAATTACATATGAAGTGACTTGATGGTTGGAGGATGAAGCATGAATCCAGAATTCCTTCATAAGGATTGGAAACGTTAGACCTAGAAGACGGTCAAAATACATGTTCCATCCTTGAGCTTTTACCTCTTCAGGAAGATTGAATCCATTTTCTTGAAGACTTTTAAAATCCACGATCAGTTCTTAAAGCACTTCTAGGTTGTCAATTGGCGTGAGGAGAGTTCTGAACGGTTCTTCACATTGTTCCATGGATTCTGTTCTCTGAGTACTAGTATTTGGGATGCTTGAGGAAGCCATGTTCACACAAAAAAATTTGAGAAGAAAATGAAGGGGTTTTGAAAGTACAAGCAGAAAACAATTAGATTGTAGAGAAAGTGAAAGTGAAAGAGTGTAAAGAGTGAAAATTGCGTTTAAATAGATTTTGAAAACATAAACTGCATGAGAGAGAAATAATTGTAATGATTATAAGCATTAATGACAGCTGATTTTAGGGGATTCAGAAAGATATTTGGAACGGTTACCCATGACATGTGTCTCAATGCACCCAATCAGCGCTTTTGACCTTTCAGAAAAATGAACGCGTGTTCAGCCTCAGAAGGTAGTTGATGAATGGATGACAACTGTTTGCTTACGTGAACAACACACTTCTATCCTTGAAATGAAATGCTCAGATCTTCATGGATAGATTCTGATACAATCTGTACTTCTAAAAATCTGAAGGCAGGTTGATCAGCAGTTCATAGAAAATAACCAAAATTCTAAAGGTTAAGATATGTAAATAAACAGTTTATTCAGGGCAAAGCTTCATGCTGAGATGTTTCATAATGAAGTTAAACCTATCTTCAGAAAGAGATTTTGTAAAGACATCAGCCCATTGATGGTCAGTGTCAATGAATTTTAAATTGAGAATCCCTTTCTGAATATAGTCCCTAATAAAATGATGTTTTATTTCTATATGCTTAGCCCTAGAATGCAGAATAAGATTTTTACTGAGACAAATAGCAGAAGTATTGTCACAGAGGATAGGGATGTTACTCTCAAATATATTGAAGTCCTCAAGTTGACTTTTCATCCAGAGCATTTGCGTGCTGCATCCAGCTGCTGCTATGTATTCAGCTTCTACTATTGATAGAGCTATTGTGGATTGTCTTTTGCTGGACCATGAGATCAGATTTTCTCCCAGAAACTGGCAGCTTCCAGAAGTGCTTTTACGTTCTACTCTGTCTCCAGCAAAATTAGCATCACAGTATCCTACTAAGCTGTAATTGTTTGATTTTGTATAAAACAAACCCAGATTAGTAGTACCTTTCAGATACTTGAAAATTCGCTTAACTACTATTAAGTGAGATTCTCTAGGATATGATTGGAATCTAGCACAAATGCAAACATTGAATAGAATGTCAAGCCTTGAGGCCGTCGGATAGAGAAGAGAACCAATCATACCTCTGTAGACCTTCTGTTCTACCTTTTTACTTACCTCTTCTTTTTCTAGAATGCACGAGGGATGCATTAGAATCCTTGATGGCTTACATTCTGAGAGATCAAATTTCTTCAGAAGTTCTCTGATATATTTGCTCTGATGAATGTAAGTTCCTTCTGGAGTTTGATTAATCTGAATGCCCATAAAGAATTTTAGTTCCCCCATTAGGCTCATCTCAAACTCTGCATATATTTAGCAAACTCTCTTCCCAGAGAGGGTTTAGTGGATCCAAATATGATGTCATCAACATAAATCTGACATACTAAAATGTCATTCTTAACTGTCTTACAGAACAGGGTTGTGTCCACTTTCCCTCTGGTGAATTCCTTTTCCAACAGGAAGTTACTTAGTCTTTCATACCAAGCTCTGGGAGCTTGTTTCAGACCATAGAGTGACTTCTTTAGTTTGGAAACATATTCTAGATTTTTGGAACTTTCAAAACCAGGGGGTTGGTGCACATATACCTCTTCTTATATATAGACATTTAAGAATGCACCCTTGACATCCATCTGATACAGAGTGATGCCTTTATTAATAGCAAATGATATAAAAGTCTGATAGATTCTAACCTGGCGACTGGAGCAAAGGTTTCTGTATAGTCTATCCCCTCTTGCTGACTATAACCTTGTGCTACCAGTCGTGCTTTGTTTCTGATGACTTCACCTTGTTCGTTCAGTTTGTTTATGAACACCCATTTTGTACCAATGACGTTGAATCCTTTTGGTTTGGGAACCAGATCCCATACGTCATTTCTTGTGAATTGATTTAGCTCCTCTTGCATTGCCAGAATCTAGTCATTATCCAAAAGTGCTTCATCAATTGTTGTTGGTTCAAATAGAGAAACCAGTCCCATGAGAGACTCTTCAGAATTTCTGAAAGTAGATCTTGTTCTGATTGGATCTTCCTTCCTTCCTAAAATTGTTTCTTCTGGGTGATCAATGCTGCTTCTGGATGGTCTTTTCTGGAGTTGATCAACAGAAGGTGTTGGATTACTTGTAGTGACTCTTTCTGATGTTGAGGGAGTGTCTCTGTTGGGAGCCTCTGATGAGTTGTCTTTAGTACCTGTGAGTTCAACTTCCATACCTGCAAGGAATTCATTCTGCTTTGACTTTTGAGAGTCAAGCTTATCATCAAACCGAACACTGATTGACTCTTCAACAATCTGTGTTTCTGTATTGTATACTCTGTACCCTCTTGAGCGTTCAGAGTATCCTAACACAATACACTTTTGTGCTTTAGAGTTAAACTTGTTCAAATAATTTTTTGTATTCAAAATAAAACATGTACATCCAAATGGGTGAAAATAAGAAATGTTGGGCTTTCTGTTCTTCCACAATTCATATGGAGTCTTTTCCAGAATAGGTCTTATGGAGATTCTATTCTGAATATAACACGCTGTGTTTATTGCCTATGCCTAAAAGATCTTAGCAACGTTAGTCTCGTTGATCATGGTTCTGGCCATTTCTTGCAATGTTCTGTTCTTTCGTTCTACAACTCTATTTTACTGGGGAGTTCTAGGACAAGAGAAATCATGCAGAATTCCTTTTTCATTAAAGAATAATTCAAAATCTTTATTTTCAAATTCTCCACCATGATCACTTATGACTTTGACGATTCTAAGATCCTTTTCATTCTGAACTTGGTTGCAAAAGGTAACAAACACAGAGTGTGACTCGTCCTTGTGCCTTAAGAACTTTACCCATGTCCATCTGCTATAGTCATCTACGATTACTAATCCATACTTCTTGCCACTGACTGAAGCAGTTTTTACTGGTCCAAATAAGTCAATGTGCAGAAGTTCTAATGGCTTAGAGGTGGAAACAACATTTTTGGATTTGAAAGAAGGTTTTGCAAACTTTCCTTTCTGACATGCTTCACACAGAGCATTTGAATTAAACTTCAAGTTAGGAAGTCCGCTGACCATATTGAGTTTGTTAATCTGAGATATTCTTCTCATACTAACATGTCCCAATCTTCTGTGCCAGATCCATTGCTCATTGTTAACAGACAAAAGACATTTTACATTCTGACTTTTCAGTTAAGAAAGTTTGATTTTATAAATTTTGTTTTTCCTCTTTCCATTAAATAGGATAGTCCCATCTTTCTGACTAACAACTTTGCATGAATTTTGATTGAAGATTATATCATAACCGTTATCACTTAATTGACTTATGGATAACAGGTTATGCATTAATCCATCAACTAATAAAACATTACTTATAGAGGGAAGATTTCCATTACCTACTATTCCAGAGCCAATGATCTTTCCTCTCTAATTTCCTCCAAAGCCTACGTGGCCTCCAGGCTTAAGTTCCAGGCTTTGGAACATATGCCTTCTTCCCGTCATGTGTCGTGAGCAGCCAGAGTCCAGGTACCATGATTGGTGTTTTTGCTTTGCTACTAAAGATATCTTCCACATGTATTATTTTATCTTTAGGTACCCACATTTTTTTGGGTCCCAACTTGTTAGTTTTACCAAAACTCTGGTTGAATTTTGGTTTAACAGAGTAATCATTACTTGTATATTTTATGTCATATGTGTGCCCATATATAAAGTGTGAATCAAGTGGAGTGCGTTTTATAACTAAGTCCATGGAATTTTTTGGTGTAGGAACCTTACCTTGATATCCTATCCCTTTTCTGCCATTTCTGCTAACTCCATAGATCATTGAAGCCATCTTGCTTCTGTCTATATTTTTAGCAAGAAACTTCTGAGAGCTGTGATCATACTCTTTGATGATCTCATCAGCATTGCTAGGAGTTTCAGGGATTGTTTCCTTCTGAGAGTTTTGCAACTGGTTTTTTAATTTTTTAAATTTTTTCTTTTAACTCAGAATTCTCCAATCTGAGAATCTCAGTCTTATCAGAGTCAGAAGCAAGATTCCTTTTCAGGTTTCTGAATTTGACTCTGATCTGCTGACACCTTTCCAGAATTTCATTAAGGCTTTCAGCTAGTTCAGCCTTAGTAAAGTTTATAGTAAAGTCAGGGAATACCTCTTCTGTATCGGATTCAGAGTCTGAACCAGAAGCTTCACCGTCTTCAGATACGTTCGCCATGAGGGCTATGTTTTCTCTTTCATCATCTGATTCTGAGTCAGCTTCAGATGTGTCAGAATCATCCCATGTATCCATAAGACTTTTCTTCTTTTCCTTGCCAAACTTCTTTTTGGGCTTCTCCTTCTGAAGCTTTGGGCAATCACTTTTGTAGGGCCCTTGCTCGTTACATTCATAGCATATGATGTCTTTGTTGTTTGGCTTTCTGTATCCCGAAGAACCTTCAGATCTTCTGTGTCCAAAGGAGGATTCTGACCTTCTGTATCTGGAGGAAGATTCATTCTGATTTTCTGATCTTCTGAGATTCCTGAACTTCCTTTGCCTTTGCTTTTATAGTTGGTTCACTCTTTTGGAGAGGAGAGACAGTTCATCTTCTTCTGATGAGGATCCATCAGAGGTTTCTTCCACAGCCTGCAAAACTTTGGAGTCAGATTTTCTGTTATATTTTAAAGCTAATGGCTTACCTTGATTTTGAGGTTCATATGCTTCTAGCTCTATCTCGTGACTTTTGAGGGAGCTGACAAGTTCCTCCAGAGAGATTTTGTTGAGATCCTTGGCTAGCTTAAGCGCTGTGACCATTGGCCTCCACTATTTTAGCAAGCTTCTGATGATCTTCTTAACGTGATCAGCAGTGGAATACCCTTTGTCAAGAACTTTTAGACCAGCAACAAGAATTTGGAATCTTGAAAACATAGTTTCTATTGATTCACTATCTTCCATCTTGAATGCCTCATACTTCTGAATAAGCGCAAGGGCTTTGGTTTCTTTGACTTGAATGTTGCCTTCATGCGTCATTCTTAGAGAATCAAACATATTCTTGACAGTTTCTCTGTTTGATATTTTCTCATATTCTGAATATGAGATGGCGCTGAGAAGAATTGTTCTGGCCTTGTGGTGATTTCTGAACTCACGCTTTTGCTGATCAGACATCATTTTCCTGTCAATCTTCTGACCACGTCCATCAACTGGGTGCGTGTATCCATCAGTCACCATGTCTCACAGATCAGCATCATGGGCCAGAAAGAAACTCTAGATTCTGTCTTTCCAGTAGTCAAAGTTCTCTCCATCAAAGACTGGAGGTTTGCCACTGAATCTGTCCCTTTCATCATTGTTGTCATTGCTGATGTTTTGACTTGGTCCTGCCATTGTATTTTTCTGATGCTGGATCTTGTACTGACACGGTTAAGTGTTTAAGCTCAGAACCAGGCGCTCTGATACCAATTGAAGATGTGAAAAACACAAGAAGGGGGGGGGGGTTGAATTGAAAAACATAGATCAAAACAGCTTAATGACACAGTATTTTTATCCTGGTTCGTTTGATCTCAAACTACTCCAGTCCACCCGTCAAGGTGATTTCACCTTTCTCTAACGAGGTCTTAATCCACTAATCTTCAAACGATTACAACAACTACTTTAACAACTGTTAAAGTCTTCTTGAGTACAACCACAAACTGGTTAATCTCAAGAAAATCTTTTACAAATAATTGAACAAGAGTGAGTAGTTGTTTTCTAACAAACAGTATATCACAACTGTGATAATTACACATATTAAGCTTAAAATAAATTTGCTTGAGCTTAGATATGCGTGGTTTGGAAAGCTGGACAAATTGTTGTGTGCGTACGTACGTGCTTCTTTGTAAGCAGACTTGTTTATATAGGCAAGGCATAGACGTTGTCCATAAAGCAAGTTTAATGATAATAACACACTTTCCTTTTGAAGAAGATCTTGTCTGAAGAAAGCCGTTAGCATTTAATTCTGTCTTGAATAATTAATGACGCTTCAAAGTCTTCTTTTCTTTAACTGCTGATAACGCTTCAGAGTGTTAATGACTTGGTTGAGATGTCTTTGTTCAGAGTCAGAGTGTATTTGTGTAGGCGCAGATTCTAGTCATCAAACTTCAGCGTATAATCTGGTAGCTTCAGTGTGAATACTTTATTGCCTATCTTCTGATGCTAATCCCATCAGAACTTCTGCATATACAAGACATAATTTTAAGTAGCATATTTGTTATATATATATATTCTTTGTATTTAATTATTCTTTGTATTTTGTTATCATCAAAACTCTAATCAAGGGTTGTAGAATCAAACTATGTTCTAACACTCCGCTCATAGAGAATCATTGATGAGAGTACTAGACCAAGCTTTTGTAGAGAATGACATGCCGTTGGATCAATTCAGCAGCGTAATTGGAAACATTACGTCATGTAACAACTTGAGTTTCTGCGATGATGAGTTACCAGATGAAGGGAGGAATCACAACCTGGCCCTCCACATATCTATGAACTGCAAGAAGGACTCGCTATCCAATGTGCTAATTGATAACGGATCTACATTAAATGTTATACCAAGAAGTACCCTCATGAAGTTAAAGTATCAGGGAACACCTATGCGTCCGAGTGGCATCATTGTGAAGGCTTTTGATGGGTCAAGGAAATCTATCATCGGTGAGGTAGATTTACCCATCCATATAGGACCACATTTGTTCTTGATAACTTTCCAGGTAATGGACATTATTCTCGCGTATAGTTGTTTTCTAGGACGGCCATGGATACACGAAGCAGGGGCTATCACTTCAACTCTGCATCAGAAGCTAAAGTTTGTGCGTGAATGGAAGGTAGTGATCATAAATGGGGAGCAGGCATTGTTGATATCCCATCTACCTTCTTTCAGTATTGTAGAAGCGGATGAGGCTGCTGTTAGAACCCAGTTCCAAGCTTTATCCATTGACAACATAAGGAAGAATGAGAATTCCATGGTTTCGCTGAAGGACGTGCAGCAGGTTGTGCGCAATGGTCATAATGCAGTTTGGGGACGACTTGTGGATCCACCCGTGAACAAAAACAGAGTTAGTTTAGGTTTCTCTTTGAGGAATGGCAAAATCAAAAGTTTGAAGTCAAAGTCTTCTATGAATATTTATCATGATGTTTTATGCAGCGGAGGCTACCTCCATCCGATTGGTTCTGGAGTTAATGTTGTTGAAGAGGATGAAGCAAAGCAGGAAGCACCTAATTTTGTGATGCATGGAGTCCGAGTTCAGAACTGGGTCACCATGATGTTCCTTCTTGCATGCATGTTTCAAAGTAATTTGTTTTGTTAATCTGTTTCTTTCTTTTGAAAATCTTCCACTCTGCCCAAGGTGGAAGTATTAATGTTGTAGGGCTTATCTGTTTGCTATAACTGTTAAGATCATTAATAAAAGTTGTCGTTGCTTCCAAAATTATGTCTTTTATTTTCTGCCTTTTTTCTTGGGAAATGGTAATAAAAAACCTTTCAAAATAAATAATAACTGAAAATTAATCTGCATGATCACTTGTTATATGTGTCAGTTTTTAAAAGCAATCATAAATCACATGTCCAGATTAATTAAAAAACCCGTTGAATACAATGACCCTGCACCCTCTCCCAACTTTAATTGTCCTGTGTTTGGGGCTGAAGAGGAAGATTATGATGAGATTCCAGAAGAGGTCTCACGGTTGCTTGAGCACGAGAAGAATACCATTCAGCCATATAATGAGCCTTTGGAAGTGGTTAATTTGGGTTCAGAAGAAGATCCGAAGGAGGTTAAGATTGGAGCATCGTTGCATCCTGATGTGAAGAGCGGGTTGATTGAGCTGTTGAAAGAGTACATGGATATTTTTGCGTGGTCTTATCAAGATATGCCTGGTCTAGATACAGACATTGTCAAGCATCGTTTGTCGTTGAAGCCAGAGTGTCTGCCAGTTAAACAAAAGTTGAGAAGAACTCATCCAGATATGGCAGTAAAGATCAAAGGAGAGGTCCTAAAGCAGATTAATGCTGGTTTTCTTGTGACGTCAGTGTATCCTCAATGGATTGGCAATATTGTCCCTGTACCGAAAAAAGATGGAAAAGTCTGCATGTGCGTAGATTACAGAGATCTAAATAAAGCTAGTCCAAAAGATGATTTTCCATTGCCTCACATTGACATGTTAGTGGATAGCACAACAAAATTAAAGGTATTCTCGTTCATGGACGGATTTTCCGGGTATAATCAAATAAGAATGGCTCCAGAGGACATGGAAAAAACAATGTTTATCACACCCTAGGGAAAATTCTGTTACAGAGTGATGCCCTTCGGGTTGAAGAACGCCGGTGCAACGTACCAGAGGGCTATGATAACCCTATTCCATGATCTGATGCACAAGGAAATAAAAGTATATGTTGATGATATGATTGCCAAATTCCAAACTGAAGAAGGGCGTATAGAAGATTTGTTGAAGTTGTTTCAGCGTTTGAGGAAGTATCGTCTCCGCCTGAATCCAAATAAATGCACCTTCGGAGTTAGATCGGGGAAAATTGTTGGGTTTTATTGTTAGCCAGAAAGGAATTGAAGTTGAACCTGACAAAGTCAAGGAAATTCAAGAAATGCCAGCGCCAAGAACTGAAAAGCAAGTCAAGGGTTTCCTCAGGCGTTTGAATTATATCTCCAGATTTATTTCCCACATGACTGCAACGTGTGAACCGATCTTTAAGTTGTTAAAGAAAGATCAAGGTTGTGTATGGACATATGACTGCCAAAGGGCATTTGAAAGTATTAAAGAGTACCTGCTTGAACCTCTTATCTTGCTCCCTCCTGTAGAAGGAAGACCGTTGATTATGTATCTAACAGTGTGTTAGATAAATCCATGGGTTGTATTCTGGGACAACAGGATGAAACAGGGAAGAAGGAATTCACCATTTATTATCTCAGCAAAAAGTTCACTGATTGTGAATCGCGGTATTCTATGCTAGAAAAAACATATTGTGCTTTGGCCTGGGCGGCAATGCGTTTGCGGCAGTATATGTTGAATCATACTACTTGGTCGATCTCCAAAATGGATCCAATCAAGTACATTTTGAAAATCCTGCTCTTACTGGGAGAATTTCCCGCTGGCAGATGTTGTTATCTGAATATGATATTGAATACTGCACTAAAAAAAGCTATCAAAAGTAGTGTATTGGGCAGATTATCTTGCTCACCAGCCGGTGGAAAGATCATCTGTCTGTAGAATATGAATTCCCCGATGAAGATGTGATGTTCTTGAAAGTGAAAGATTGTGATGAACCATTGCCTGAGGAGGGCCCTGACCCTGAATCTCGTTGGAGTATGGTATTTGATGGAGTTGTGAATGCTTATGGTAAAGGAATTGGTGATGTGATTGTCACTCTCATGGATCACATATTCCTTTTTACCGCGAGGTTAACATTTGATTGCACCAATAATATGGCAGAATATGAGGCTTGCATCATGGGTCTTGAGGAAGCTATTGATTTCAGAATCAAGATTCTAGATGTGTATGGTGATTCAGCTTTGGTAATAAATTAGATTAAAGGAGAATGGGACACTCGTCACCCTGGGTTGATCCCTTACAAAGATTACACTAGAAGATTACTAACCCTTCTTCATTAAAGTTAAATTCCATCACATTCCTAGAAATGAAAATCAAATGGCAGTTTCTCTGGCAACTCTGGCTTCCATGTACAAAGTAAATGTTTGGAATGATATACCCAGAATTACAGTTCGATGGCTAGATAGGCCCGCTCATGTGTTTGCGACCGAGGAGGTAGCAGATGAAAAACCTTGGTATTATGATATCAAGCATTTTCTTCAGACTCAGGAATACCCGTTTGGTACGTCAAAGAAAGATAGAAAGACACTAAGAAGATTGGCAGGCAGTATCTTCCTCAGTGAAAATGTGCTATACAAGAGAAATTTTGACATGGTCTTGCTCAGATGCATGAATAGACACGAAGAAGACATGTTGATGGATTCATGAAGGTTCATTTGGCACTCATACTAATGGACATTCAATGGCTAAAAAGATGCTAAGGGCAGGATATTATTGGTTGACAATGGAATCCGACTGTTACAAATTTGCAAAGAAGTGCCATAAATGCCAGATTTATGCAGATAAGATCCATGTGCCTCAGACACTCCTCAATGTGATTTACTTCCATGGCCTTTCTCTATGTGGGGTATTGACATGATCGGGATGATAGAACCCAAGGCTTCGAATGGACACCGTTTTTCATCTTGGTAGCAATTGACTACTTTACCAAATGGGTAGAAGCTGCTTCATATGCCAATGTTACGAATCAGGTGGTTGTGTGTTTCATCAAAAACAATCTTATATGCCGGTACGGTGTGCCAAGCAGAATCATCATTGACAATGGCTCAAATTTGAACAACAAGATGATGACAGAACTGTGTGAAGAATTCAAGATTGTCCATCATAATTCATCTCCATACAGGCCAAAGATGAATGGGGCTGTTGAAGCAGCTAATAAGAATATCAAGAGAATTATCCAGAAGATGGTTGTCACTTATAAGGATTGGCATGAAATGCTCCCTTTTGCTCTGCATGATATCGAACATCTGTTCGCACTTCAACATGAGCGACCCCGTTTTCCCTAGTGTATGGAATGGAAGTTGTGCTCCCTGTCGAGGTAGAGATTCCCTCGCTGCGTGTGATAATGGAAGCCAAATTGTCAGAGGCTGAATGGGTTCAGAACAGGTTTGACCAATTAAATTTGATTGAAGAGAAGAGAATGATAGCTTTGTGTCATAGGCAGTTATATCAGAAAAGAATGAATAAAGCATTTGATAAAAAGGTCAAACCTCGTGAATCCAGAGAAGGTAACCTCGTGCTTAGAAAGATCATGTCTTTCAATGCTGATTCTAGGGGCAAGTGGGACTCCCAATTTTGAAGGCCCGTATGTTGTCAAGAAAGCCTTCTCTGGTGGTGCATTAATTCTTGAAAACTATGGATGGCGAGGGAGTTCCCACGTCCCATGAATGCTAACGCAGTCAAGAAATACTTCGCCTAAAGAAATAAAAGAACAGCTCGCTAAGTTGAAAACCCGAAAGGGCGGGCTTAGTCAAAAGGAGCGTCTCGGTAGGCCGAAAACCCGAAAGGGCGGTCTAGGAAAAAATTAGAGACATAAATAGAATAAATTTCCCCGCTAAGTTGAAAACCCACAAGGGCATCTTAGGCAAAAGTTAGGGATTTTCTTGGCAAGTAACTACGTCAGATGGAACTTGATCACCAAAGCAACAATCTTCTCAGATCCTCACCATACTTCAACGGAGGCTGCTGCTCAGGATTTTAAAAGTTGTTAGGGGGGATAATGGTTGTTGTATCTCAATGTATCTTTTCCATTATGTATTACCATTTCCCAAACTTTGTAATCATCCATGGAGTCTCGCCATTCGCAGACTACCATTCTATTAATGAAATTCGAGCTTTTTCCCAATTCTTTGTATTCTTAATTTTATTTAGCTTGTAAAGACTTCATTTATTACTGATAATAACTTTTAAAGCAAAGAGATTAAAAAGAAAAATTGACTTTTCAAAAAGAAGAGATCTTTACAATTTAATTTACTTTGGGATTTGTGATGAAACAATGACAACAAAAATGGTGATCCCGAGGATGAACAAATTCTGGTTGCTTTAAGAAGATTTACTTCCTTCGTAAAGGTTTTCTCAGGTCATTTTACTGGTATGTGCGCAATCTTTGTGTGTTTCCCAGATAGTTAAAGACGATATCAGTGGGTATAAAGTATAGTATTTGGGTTGGTGATCCCATTATCCCCAATCAAGTCTTGATTCACTTTTGATTTTAGGTTTGCATGGTCAGAAGCCATTGTCCCAGCTTCCCCAGCAAAGTCTTCCCCTCATATGATGAAAGGTTTTATGCCCTTGGTGTGCTGAAGTGTCACTCTCTTTATAGTATCGACACTAGTGTTGACTTCTTGATCTCCCGGGAGGGTTATCCCAGGGCATCTTTTGTTGGAATGAGGTTTCATGGTGAAGATTTTCAACCCGCAGTTTCTTTTCTCTTGGGGGGTAGGCTTGAATTCCCCAGTGAGGTTTGGTTGTTTCGACGACAATCTGCTTTATTTAAGGTTGATCTTCCAATCTCCAATAGGCATGTTGCTTGTGGAAAACTGTTTCTCCGATGAAACCGGAAGTAGGGTGTTCTATCCCGGTGTCTGTTTGATTTAAGCTACAGTCATATTATGTTCTCCTCAGTGAAGTTAATGCAATAGGTTTGGTTTCCGCAGTCGCTTTCACCTTTCCTGGATTGATCTTTCTGATTGAAGCTCAGCCCAATGTTGTTAGTAACTGAGGTGGTTTCATTTGTCTGCTGATTATGTATCCTTTTTATCAGCATATGCACAATAGCACTCGTACATTCATACATGCATCATAACATTGCTAAAATCATCATTCATAGACATTATGTTTATAACCTTTACTGCAGCGCTCTTTTGAATTTGGTCTTCCCTCTTGAGTTTATTTCTCAAAGGATGAATCTTCTTCGGCCGTCTCGCTCCGGTATTTTTCTGATTTGGATTTGTGGTTGCATGACGATGTCGTGTATTATGGATTTCTGAAAACTTTGAGTTTTTGTTGTGCATTTATTTTGCACAATGAGACTTTATCTCCTCAACGGGAATATCATGGCATTTCTCTGGGAAGTCATATTTCTATCCCTGGAAAGTCATCTTCCTCTTTGCATCTCCCCTTGACAATAAGTGGAAGTCTCTTTATTTGAGACAGGTTACATATTACCCTTTCCAGGTAGATCTCCTTGGTTAAAGAAGAAGTTGAGACCCATTCTTGGCAGAACACCAGAATTCTGGAAAACATGATATATTCTCTTTCTACCTTCAGTGAACGTTGGTAGTACATCGACAGTGAACATCGGTGTTTGTTATCTTTTTGCTATCTTCAGTGGACATTGATAGTTCATCGTCAAGGAATGGTGGTGGTATGATATATTCTCTTTCTACCTTCAGTGAACGTTGGTAGTACATCGGCAGTGAACGTCGGTGTTTGTTATCTTTTTGCTATCTTCAGTGAACGTTGATAGTTCATCGTCAGTGAATGGCGGTGGTATGCTATTTTTCTCTTTCTACCTTCAGTGAATGTTGGTAGTACATCGACAGTGGATGTCGGTGTTTGTTATCTTTTTGCTATCTTCAGTGAACGTTGATAGTTCATCGTCAGTGAACGAAGGTGGTATGATATTTTCTCTTTCCACCTTCAGTGAACGTTGGTAGTACATCGGCAGTGAACGTCGATGTTTGTTATCTTTTTGCTATCTTCAGTGAACGTTGATAGTTCATCGTCAGTGAACGGCGGTGGTATGATATTTTCTCTTTCTATATTTAGAGAACGACTGTAGTACATCGGCAGTGAACGTCGATGCTTGTTATCCTCCTCTCTGATTCTTTTCTCGTGGTTTACCTGTGATTTATTTTCCTGGTGGGAGTGCTCTTTTGCTTCTACATTTTGTGTTGCCTCCCCAAGGCTACCTTGTGTCTCTTCTGTTCATATGCATTCATATGCATAAACATTTGCATGGCATCTTAGGGCCAAAAACAAGGTTTGTTTTATATTTAAGTGTCTTCGATCATGTCGATATGAAGATTTTTAACCTTCGTATCTCCGGATAGAAGGAACTTAAATAAGGGCAGCTATTGTACCCCAATTTTCCCCCCTAAGATCCCTTCATCATACCACATTGTTTCAATCACCACAAAATCACATTATGGATTTTGGTTCTTCTCCCTATCTTTAGCTTTGCTCTTTGAGAAGTTACCAAGCACCTTGATTTGTTTGCTTTTATGATCATAGATATTGTACTTTGATTTTTTTCTCTCTAACTAATAAAATGCAATATTGGTTTATCTTACTTGTTGATAATGTAGGTAAAAGCAATGAGGTTTAGCAAGTTGCTTCATGGGTTCATGAGTTTATTTCCATGCCTTAGTCAAAAGCTTGAGAGATTCAAACCTCACCATTGAAGTTGTTTTGAAGTTGATATGAAATTGGTTTTGGTGGCCATAGGTTCTCATCATAATCCTCAACAATTTCTATTCACAAAGGAAGAATATTGGCACAAAAAAGTTTGTTCAAACTTGGCAAAGCTCCACCAAGCATTCTCTTGATCTAGAGGCTAGGGTTTTGGACTTCAAAGAGGCATATCTTGCTCATCTTTTGTTATTTTTGAGTGATTCCAAAAACATTCTTCTCTTCAAAGAGTTACCAACAAATCACTTCAAAAGTTCCAAAGTTTGTTCATGTGGAAGGAACTTGGTGAAGAAGAAAGGTTATAAGTCATCTAGTTGAATCCCTAAATTTTCATATGTGACTTCAAATTGTCATAACTTGGTCAATTTTTATCACCTTGATCCCATTCTTTTTCCATGATGATCTTAAGGATGTGTAATTCATGTCTTCTTTTATGTGTAAAGTAAGAAAATGGATAGAAGTTGCCTTAAGAATGCAAAAGATTATAGGTCATTTCATGATTTTTGACCAACTTCAACAAGTCATAACTTGCTCAATTTTTGGAGATTTTGAGTGGTTCAAATTGCAAAATGTCATCCAGGAAATCTACTTCATTCCATATTTTTGGGTCAAGAGAAAATTCTAAGTGGAAAGCCATGTTTGGATGCAAGAGATTATAGGTCATTTTTAAAGAAGAATTTGAAATATTTCTAAGTATGGAAAGTCAACTCTTTTTCTCCAACTTTGACTCCATGTAATTTTCAGCTCAAGCCTCCAATTGATTCCATTCTTTTCCATTGCAAAGTTTGTTCAAATTGCATATTTTTGGGTCAAGAGAAAATTCTAAGTGGAAAGCCATGTTTGGATGCAAGAGATTATAGGTCATTTTTAAAGAAGAATTTGAAATATTTCTAAGTATGGAAAGTCAACTCTTTTTCTCCAACTTTGACTCCATGTAATTTTCAGCTCAAGCCTCCAATTGATTCCATTCTTTTCCATTGCAAAGTTTATTACCTCATCTTTCCAAAGCATCAAGAACCATCCCTTAAGACTCCCTGAGATGGAAATGCTATTGTTTCAAAAGTGGTAACTTGGAATTGAAGTTTCCCTGCAAGTAAGAATTTGAATTTCATGTTACAACCTCTAAACCTCAAATTAGCACGCGTTTTAGGTCTAAACATGATTAGCCAACTTTCCCAAGTGGATTAGTGCATCAAAATGCAAGAATTGGATGAGTTTTGGTGAAGTTTGGATCACACTTCACTCGTGAATCAGGTTTGCACGAATTCCCTCCAAAACGCATTATTCACCCTTCCTTTTGATCCCATTTGCTTCTCCTATAAATACATGTACTATCCCATTCATTTTCTCAAGCTTAGATAGCCAGAATCACCCTGCCAAACTTGCTTCACAACTTAGAATTCAGCTACTTCGAATCCTATTCTTAAGCCTTTTTCAATCCATTTTCTTCATCAATTCACCTTCCTTGATCTTCCCTGAAGCTAACCATATAATCACATTAAAGAATCGTGTCCTATATTGCTCCATAGAAGTCCAGTTTCAGAGCTCTGCAACTCAACTTTAATAGGTAGATTCCTTCATCAATTCTTCAAAACTTTGGTACCATTGTGTTGCTCTCATTGCCTTGGTTCTAGTCGCAACAATTACTTTTATCTGGAAACACGTTTTGACCATGAATTTTCAAATCCCCTTTCAAAACTTTCTTTCCAAATTGCTTGAGTTACAATTTATATAAAAATGGTGCGAGGGTATGGTTATCTTCGTCTTAAAGAGACGAAACGAATGGCATAGGTCTGAGCTTCTGATTTTACAGTTTGAGAGACCTGAAATTCGTGAGGCTGGAGGTTGAAGATGACCAACGTGTCACCTTCTAACCAATGAAAGTGTGCCATTTGTTTTTTTTGAATTTCTGATTTTACATTTGATTCAGTGCTTTATTCAGTAAAGACCATGATATGCACAACGCACCAGATCCCTTGGATTTGATTACTAACGCGTTTTGACTCTCATCCAATGGTCCACATCTTTTTCTTTTATTTTCTTTTTTCTGATTTTTATATTTTAATTGTTTTAAATTTCAAAAAATCATAGAAAATTCATTTAGTCCAAAAAATGCAAAAAAATTATGAAAAATATTTTTGATTATTCTCTTTCTGATTTTTATTTTTTCAGAATTTAATTTTGTGTTTTGGTATTTTATATGAATTTTACACTTATTTGATTTATTTAAAATGTTTAAAAATACTTTTACACATTTTTTAATTCTGAAAAAATTAGGGAATGATCCAATAATATTGTGACAAATATTGGTGACCTTATTTTATTTTTGTTTCTGACTTTATTATTTTTTACTATTTTTGTTTATTTAACCATTTATTTTAATTTTAAAAAATAGTTTCTGACTTTTAAAAATTCCTAAAAAATTTGTATAATTACTTGACCTATTTTCTGATTTTTCTATGGTCTTATTTTCATTTCTTGATTAATTTGAACATAATTGGTATTTTCATCATTATTTTCCATTTTTAAAACATTTTTAAACCCTTTAATGTATATATTAATTATATTATTATTTTTTGTGAATATTTTCTGGCTGTCTTGGGTTGATTTTTTGGTCATGGCTTTATTAACATCATTGGATCCATGGTGTTAAGTTTAACTCCACAAAAATGGATGAATGATTTTAATAATAGTTTGATTAAATAATAATTCAAATGTGGTTTTCTTTTTTACCCTAATTCCCCTTCATCTCATCCCCTTCTTCTTGCACTAAGTGTTGTTGGAGCATGACCTCTATATCATGTCTCAAAACAAATGGTGCATAGATTGCTATTGACCGACTTCAAAATGAGTGCGAATTCTATATAAGTCCACTTACGATTGCTTAACATAGCGCTAAATTTTGTCCCGATTCGAATAAATGATCATTCGTGGTCCAAACTTATGATTGTCAGCCCAAGTATGTTAATTTAATCTCTTTGATCCAATAACCTTGAGATTCATTGTGTGGAGGCTTTGGTTCTACCAATCCTCTAATAGATCTACAACACCTTTGGTCAACGCAGATCACTTAAACATCGTTGATCATTAAATGGTACTTGTGAGAATTTCAAATGGATGATATACTTGACAAAAAGCAAATGCAACTTGTTGTGTGGAGGCTTTGGTTCTACCAATCCTCTAATGAGTTCCAAATGCAAGTTTCAAGATGGTCATCCAACTAACCACTAATTATTGACTTGTTTATCTTATGCTTTATTTTTTTATGCTTTATGTACTATTTATTTTTTAGCATTTACATTTCATGCCATTTTCCTCTTTGCTCATTTGAGCATTTATTTTCTTGTCATTTTTTTACTTTGCTCGCTTGAGCTTTCATTTTCTTTTCTTAAGATACCTAATAATCAACTTAAACCCTAAAAAACTCTTAATGGTACTTGGACTATTTGGTTACTATCCTTAGCATTATGGAGCAGTGGACTTTTCTGGACTTAGGAATAGAAACCCGAGCCTATCTTGGAGACCTTGTGATTTTATCTGATTATTTTGTCTAGAGTTCTTGAGGTTTACCTCAAGAAATTGGGTTGCTTGTTTGTTTTTCTGTGTAGGTTTTTGTGATTACATTCTTTGTTTGTAATCTGGAATTCACCCGTATACAGCCGTTACTCTGTCCAATTTTTGTGAAGACTTAATACACTTGAAGATTGTTTCTCTCAAGAGGTCTAGTATCTTTGCTTGCTTGGTTCCAATCCAAAGAATGGGAATTTAATCTTGGCTCATAATGTCAAGTTTTGGCTTCTTGTTGGTTAGATGGTCCTTATCCATAGCTTTTACTTTATGCTTTAGTATAGCCTCTTCTACTCCTCCCATTTTCTTTAATTTCAAAAATCTTCTCCCTCCTTTTGAAACTCTTCTTGTTTTGAAACTTGAAACATTTTCATAATAAACTTGGACTTTTTCCATGCATTTTCAAACATCTTTATAAATAAACCTCAATCAATTTAATAATACTTTGACCTTTTTTATGAGAAGACTAAAAGTCATCCAATCTTATTTAAAACTATTTTACCACTTTGGCTTTTTACCTTTAAACTTTTTCTTAAAAGATCATACTCTTGTCAATCCTTGTAGTGATGCAAACAACTATACTTCTACAATATGTAGTGAAGAGAGATATTTTCCACTTGGGTGTTGAGTGAGGCATTGTTGATTTTAAAATCCAAGCCATATCCTCCACTTTGAGATGATGCAAATTCTCCTTTCTCATGATTGTGGGTAGTAAGTATGTTTTCCACACGGACAATGACGATGATGTCTTATCTCTTAAAATTAACCAACACACTTGTGTTTCAATTTTAAAAGAGGAACTACGTGTACCCTGATCCCCTATTGCATGAAAGGTGGTACGTAGGTGTGATCGGTGGAAATATAACTGACTGTTTTGGAATGCTGGTTCGCGTTTGTGTTTGTTTTTGCAAAATGTCGCGGTAAGCAAGAGTCGCCACCGTCTTTTATTTTATCCAACAAGGAAAGGACAAAAGCACAGAAAAATTCCTTTTCGAGATGTTTCTCGGGTTCGGGAGGTAGATTATAGAAAGGGAAGGTGTTAGCACCCTTTCTATCCGTGGTTATCCACGGGCTCTTAGGTACTTGCTCATTGTGTTTTCAAAAGTTTGCTTTTCTTTGTGATTGTGGGTTTGAAAAGAGTTTTGCTTGAAAACTTTGATTTAACTCTTGTTTCTGTCCTCAAGAGTGTATGAAGTGTTGTTTGAAAACTTTGTTTGAAAAGTGTAAGTGTGAAAATTTTGTTTTGTTTTGAAAGAGCAAGTACCTAAGAACCTCTACCTACTCAAAAGGAATTAAACTGTGTAAATGTCCCTTTAGACTATGCTATCCCACTATTGAGGAGTAGGTAGCATCGTCGTTGGAGTTTTCAGGTCAATTCGATTTTAGGGACGTGTGGTCACTAAAGCAACGTTAGGACGCCTTAGTGGTAACCCTAATGTCTTAGATCATTTTTATCCGAGGCAACCGTTTCGAGGCAACTTATGATCTTTGGACAAGAGGGCAACCTCTAAAACTTCCTATACTCAATGACCATGTTCGAGGAAACCAAGTGAGGCGTACCCTAGGAGTGGCATGTGCAAATGTGTCAATTTTCAGTTATGTTATCTTTGTACATGTTATGGTGAGCTACGGTTGATTTTAAGTTAAGATAAATCTTGTCATGCATAGCCTATTATTCATACATCTAGCAGTTAATGGTTGCGGAAAATAAAACTAAGCTATTACAAGGCGTCAGGTATTTACATCGCCAAAAACAAACCCTTGAAAAAGTAAATGCGGAAAAGTAAATGAAAGCGATAAAAGGTCCTAAGTTAAAACTATTACATCCTTGAAGCAATTACATTATATGGATAAAAAAAATAATACGCGCAAGGAAAGTTGAATCGGAGAGTTTTTAGGGTTTTGACCCTTTTTAAGAAAGAAGGAGATTTTTGTTATTTTTTTGAATTAAAGAAATTACTCTAAATTAATAATTGAATTAATTAATTAAAATAAAAATATTTTTGGTTTTTTGTTATTTAAGGAAATAAAATAAAAAATGGTTAAAAGTTATTAAAAACCCTAATTCTACATTAATTTTATTTTATTACAAAAAATGTTAAAATTATACCTAATTAGAAACTAAATTAATTGGATTATTTACAAAAAGAAATATGAAATAAATGAAATTGAATTTAATAAATAAAAATAATGTTTTTTATGTTTTCTGAATTTTTTACAAAAAGGGGTTAATTTGTTAATTGGTTAATTAAAATAATAATAATAATAATAATAATAAAATAGAAATAGAGAAAAATAATGAAAATAAAATAAAAAATAGAACCAACTCAGGGGGGGTGCTGGGCCCAAATTGGTGGTGAATCTGGAAATTATTGGCCCACTTTCATTCAGCCTCGTTTGACTTTCTGAATTTCCCACATGCTTGTTGACTGGAGACCATGGTGAGGACCCCATTCTGGCCATTGGATTTGGATCTGAGACCACTTGGCATATTGATAATTGAGGCGCATGGTGGTCTGCATTCTAGGCGCTACATGGGAACACCTGAAAACAAAATTGAATAATGTTTTGGGGGACCTGGGATTCGAACCCAGGTCCCAATGCTTCCAGGCCAACGCGTTTACCACCCAACCAAGCTGCTCCAATTGTTAATGTAAAGGACAAATTATATTATATAAAAAAAAGCAATACTGGAAAAGAAAAAAAAGCGCGAAATTGATTTGAATGGGCCAATGAAAGGAAGACACATAATTGTCTTCTTCCCCAAAAAGACTGGTTATTTACCTGCGGATTTTTATCCGCAGGAGGTTTCGTAGGATTTTCCAAAAACTCGTCCTAGGCCATAAAAATCCCATCCAAGCACATGGACGTGATCGTCTCTGTCTCCTTATCGTCCCTGTAACCACCATTCATCTTGATTTTTCCTAGAGAGAAAACACCTAAAACACAAGAACATGAACCCTAGGTTCGAGCATCATGATACAGGGTCCAATAATGAAATCGAATAATGCAAAAATGTTCTAAATCAAATAATAAACATGAATATACCAATATTTTGAAGAAAAGTGCAAGAACTGGAAGTTGGGATTCCATGTTCAGAGGCCAGTTCGCGAGGACTTACAGCGAGATGTAGGTGATGAAAAAGACTGATTTTGATTGCTATAGCACCACTGGATGTCAAGGAAGAGAGATGCGTTCCTCTTTTCGTCTGAAAGTGCCTCCAATATCGCTTTTGATCTCACACTTTTTCAAGGATTTTTGTAATTTGTTCTGGCCGTTTCTGTAGTTCTTCCATCGTGAATTAGGTTTGCTTAGCTTGCTTGCATATAAGGCAATCAGTTTAGGTCAAAATTTGGACCCATATCCATGTGCATTGAAGATTGAATATTTGATTGACAAATCAAATATTCTTGATTTCTCATGATTGAACAAGTTGCCAAAATTGGATATTTTTGTATCTTTTAGCTTGTGCACGAATTGGAATTGCTTGGTCAGCATATTTGGATCACATTTGGTTCACAAATAGATTTAAGAATCAAATCTTTTATTTTCTTATAATTTAAATTAATTAAATGAATTAATATGTATTAAAAATCCATTTAATCAATAAATTTAAGAAAATAAATCCAATTTAACTTGGTGGGTCGTGGATAGGTCATGGGTGAAGTTTCCAAAAGAGATTTGAGGCCCATTAGCAAAAAGAAGGTGTTTTGAGCAAAGTTGACTTTTGCAAATTCATGAAAATTTCCCAACTTCTCCAATGCATAACTTGCTCCACTTTGATCATATGACCATGTTCTTGGACATTTTGGAAAGACCTTGAAGTCCTCTAACCAATTCTTTTGGTCCCATGTCATTTGGATTTACCAATCTCAAGTTATGGCCTTTGACTCAAAGTGTACTTTTGTTGACTTTTGAAATTGACCTATAATGTCCAAATTTGTAACTTTTTGTGAGAGCATTTCTTGATCTTGGGGTGTGAAGATGGATTGTAGGAAATTGCATCCTCTTCAAAATTAGCTTTGGATGGGTCATTTCTCACAAAGTATGAGAAAGTTATGCTTGGTCAAAGTTGAGTTGACTTTTCCTGCAAAACCCTAATTGAGCAACTTTTGAATCTTGATGAATTTTGAGTAATCCTTGATGAATCTTGAGGAATATGGGAGGGCAAATTTTGGGGTACAACAGTTGCCCCTTTTCAATCTTCTTAAACCTGAGGATGTAGATTGGCTTGCATGCCTTTCGTGATCCGAATGTGGAAGATGATTGAACACTAAAGTGCCCAGAAATTTGCACTCGCATGGTGTAATATCAGCGTTGTGATGTCGGGAATGGGCTTACAGATGCCATTTGGAGATTGTTGGTAGGAGGATGGGCTTATAGATGCCATGTGGAGATTTTTTGTTGAATTGTAATATTGTAAGTTGAAAGAAGGAACCTGTGTAGGGTTGCCTGATGATGAGTCCGCGTGAAACTGCATCTTGGAAGGAAGGAACCTGTGTAGGGTTGAATGATGATGAGTCCATGTGAAACTGCATCTTGGAAGGAAGGAAACCTGTGTAGGGTTGCCTGATGATGAGTCCGTGTGAAACTGCATCTTGGAAGGAAGGAAACCTGTGTAGGGTTTCCTGATGATGGTCAAGTAGATAATTGTCATGTTTGGTTTCAGGTATTAACCTACAATCAGTCGTCCACAGAATTTTCCTGGCTTGTTACAGGTATTAATTTGGAACTTGAAAAGGTTGGCCGACGAGATAGTTGTCCTGGCTGGTTACAGGTATTGATCTCTGACCTGAGAAATAAAAATAGTTTTCCTGGCTTGTTACAGGTATTAATTTTCAATCTCTTCGTGTAGGTGGTTTTCCTGGCTGGTTTCAGGTATTAACCTACAATCAGTCGTCCACAGATGTTTTTCCTGGCTTGCTACAGGTATTAATCTGGAACTTGAAAAGGTTGGCCTATGAGATAGTTGTCCTGGCTGGTTTCAGGTATTAATCTCTGACCTGAGAAATGAAGATCTTCCTGGCTTGTTACAGGTGTTAATCTTCAATCTCTTTGTGTAGATGGTTTTCCTGGCTTGTTACAGGTATTAACCTACAATCAGTCGTCCAGAGAATTTTCTTGGCTTGCTACAGATATTAATCTGGAACTTGAAAAGGTTGGACGATGTGATAGTTGTCCTAGCTGGTTTCAGGTATTAATCTCTGACCCGAGAAATGAAGATCTTCCTGGCTTGTTACAGGTGTTAATCTTGAATCTCTTTGTGTAGATGGTTTTCCTGGCTTGTTACAGGTATTAACCTACAATCAGTCATCCAGAGAATTTTCCTGGCTTGCTACAGGTATTAATCTGGAACTTGAAAAGGTTGGCCGATGAGATAGTTGTCCTGGCTGGTTTCAGGTATTAATCTCTGACCTGAGAAATGAAGATCTTCCTAGCTTGTTACAGGTGTTAATCTTCAATCTCTTTATTTAGATGGTTTTCCTGGCTTGTTACAGGTATTAACCTACAAACAGTCGTCCAGAGAATTTTCCTGGCTTGTTACAGGTATTGATCTGGAACTGCAAAGGTTGATGGTAATCATCTTTTGATTGACCTTTTCCTGAAAAGGCAAAACATTAGTTGTATGCAATGTCATGATGTATGAAATACATGATGTTCTCAAAATAAATGAGATCGTGTCGTATGCACTTTGTCATGTATGTAAATAGGAGGTATGAAGTGTGAGATGTTTATGAATGTATTTTCGTCTGGGAAAATAAATCCCGACGCTGCTGGAGAATAGAGTTGAGTTCTTCGTTTCCGCTGGGGATGATGAACGAAGATGATTGGGAGAATAAACCTGCAGGAGAAAAGAACTCCGTTGGGGAATAAACTGGTGAAGATATTACTCTGCGGGGAATTACTCTGTGGGAAGAGATGCTTTGCTGAGATTTTAACGATAACTCTACTAGGGATTCTGTTGATAAGCTCTGTTGGAGATTTTAATGATGAACTCCGCTGGGGGATAGAAAGAACTTCGCTGGGGATGACCTTTCAGTTGCAACTTGCTGAGGATAACCCAGTTAGACTCTTGTGGGGATAACCTCTGAATTTGACTGAGGAGATGCATTTGTATTCTGCAGGGGACAAGCTTCCAGAATCTACTGGGTAAGATGATTCAATTCTCTATTGGGGAAACTTTTTAGACTGCGCTGGGGAAATGGATCCACTGGGGGTATCTTGTATTCGGCGGGGGAACATTCTTATATTTTGTTGAGGAATATTAAGACTACCGGGGATGCTCTTTACACTTGCTGGGGAATATCTTTATACTCCGTTGGGGAATATTAAGACCTTATGGGAATACCAAGCCTTTTTAGGGCTGATGATATGCCAACTCTGCTTGGGGGAGAGTATTGCTGATTCGTCCATGATTGCAGGTTTCAGTGGGGAGAGCTTCCCTTACTGTCTTACTCTGCGGGGAGTGAAGGTATCTTGGTCATATTCTTCAGCTGAACCTACCTTGGTACCTTGGTGGACAAAGCAACTAGACCTCTCAGACAATTCTTATTGCCCCTACTTCTGATATCACCCGTAATTAGTCCTTTGTTTCGCATGCAAATATTTATGATCAACAATTAATGTCAAATGCATATATCAAAAATGAACATTGGACGTTCTTTGCAAAACAAAACAGATAAAGGAAAAAACAATTTGCAATTTGTCTGAAAAATGAACTTGTATTGATTTTGAAGTTTGCCCGTAAATAGGCGCTTTTGTACAAGAGGCTGACGTCCTAGTAAGAGAACGCCGCCGAACAAATAGGATTTATACAATTTGTAAAAAGAAAACAAAACAGCTATGTGAATAATCCCACCGGGTTCCAACTCTGCTATCGCCTTTATATCTTCAAGCATCTCATCACTTTGCTGCTTAGTTGGAGATGAATCTAATTGATTGGTGCCGTCCGAGCCTGATAGTTGATACCAAAGTATGGATGCAGGGTGATCCAATGAGACATAGTGTTACGCTTATCCCTAACTTTTGCTTGGACCGCCCTTTCGGGTTTTCAGTCCACCGGGATACCCATTTTTGCCCAAGCCGCCTTTTCAGGTTTTCGACTTGCCGGGTGTACAGATTTTTTTCATTTTCATCCCTTATTTTTGCCCGAACCCTTTTGGTTCGCCGGGAAGCCCTTATTTTTGCCTAGGCCAGTCGACCTAGCGGGTCTCTGATTATGCGTAGTATCTTTTTACTATGTCTGCATTGACGGGGCGAGGAAGGTCGTCACCATCCATGGTGGTTAGAATCATCGCTCCTCCTGAGAAGATGTTCTTAACCACAAATGACCCTTCGTACGTGGGGGTCCATTTTCCCCTGGGATCACCTTGAGGTAGAATGATGCGCTTGATTACCAGGTCCCCGACTTGATACTCTTGTCGTCTGACTTTCTTGTTAAATGCCTTGATCATCCGTTTTTGGTACGTATGACCATGACAAATAGCAGTTAGTCTCTTTTCGTCGATTAGGTTCAGTTGATCAAGCCGGGTCTGGATCCAGTCGTCTTCACTTAAACCCGCATCCTTCATGATCCGGAGAGAGGGTATCTGAACTTCAATGGGCAGGACTGCCTCCATGCCATATACCAAAGAATAGGGTGTCGCCCCTGTTGACGTCCGTGCTGAGGTACGGTACCCATGAAGAGCAAATGGTAACATCTCGTGCCAATCTTTGTAGGTCACTGTCATCTTCTGCACAATCTTCTTAATGTTCTTATTAGCTGCTTCTACAACCCCATTCATCTTCGGCCGGTAGGGAGAAGAGTTATGGTGCTGTATTTTGAATTGCTCGCAGAGCTCAATGATCATCTTGTTGTTAAGATTGGTACCATTATCCGTAATGATCCTCACTGGTATGCCGTATCGACAGATCAGGTTGTGTCGAATGAACCGTGCCACGACATTCTTGGTTACGGTAGCAAAGGAAGCTGCTTCAACCCATTTCGTAAAGTAATCAATCGCTACCAGGATGAAACGATGCCCGTTGGATGCTGTAGGTCTGATCTCGCCGATCATATCAATGCCCCACATTGCAAAAGGCCAAGGTGCTGTCAATACATTCATAGGAATTGGAGGAATGTGCACCTTATCCGCATAGACCTGGCACTTGTGACATGTCCGAGAATGCTGATAACAGTCAGCTTCCATCGTGGACCAATAAAATCCTGCCCGAAGGATTTTCTTTGCCATGGTATGTTCACTGGAATGACTTCCGAAGGTACCTTCATGCAGCTCTGCCATGATCCTTTCTGCTTCAATCTTATCCACACAACGCAGTAAGGTTGAATCATGGTTACGTTTGTAAAGAATGCCATTGATGATGAAGAACTTTGCCGCGAACCTTCTCAGAAACTTCTTGTCATTAACGGATGCACCCTCGGGGTATTCTTGAGCTTCAAGGTACCTCTTCACTTCATGATACCAAGGTTTTTCTGTTACCTCTTCGGTCTCAAGAGCACAACAATGTGCAGGTTCATCCAACTTCCAAATAATGATCCGGGGAGCCTTGTTGTCCCATTTGACTTTGAACATAGAAGACATCGTAGCTAGCGCGTCCGCCAACTGATTCTCCTCTCTTGGGAAATGTTCAAAGGTTATCTCCTCAAAATGGGGAAGCAATGTCAACACATACTCATTGTAGGGAATAAGATTTGGGTGTTTCGTATCCCACTCGCCTTTGATCTGACTGATCACGAGAGCGAAATCTCCGAAGACACTCAGAAACTTAATCCTTAGGTCAATTGCAGCTCGGAGACCCAAAATGCATGCTTCATACTCCGCCATATTGTTGGTGCAGTTGAAACATAGTCGGGCGGTAAGTGGAGTATGTGAGCCTTTAGGAGATATGATCACAACGCCAATACCGTTACCCAAAGCGTTTGAAGCTCCATCAAAGTGCATAGACCATCGGGATCCTTCCTCAGGTCCTTCATCCGGTCCAGGTATTTCACAATCAGTTATCAACATGATAGTCTCGTCCGGGAATTCAAAGTTCATAGACTGGTAGTCATCCACTGCCTGATGTGCTAAATGGTCTGCCAATACGCTTCCCTAGATTGATTTTTGAGACGTGTACTGGATGTCATACTCAGTCAAGATCATCTGCCATCTTACTACTCTTCCGGATAAGGCAGGCTTTTCGAAGATATACTTGATTGGATCCATTTTTGAAATCAATAGAGTAGTGTGAGTCAGCATATACTGTCTCAGCCGGCGAGCAGCCCATGCCAAAGCGCATCAAGTTTTCTTGAGCAGTGAGTATCGGATCTCACAGTCGGTAAACTTTTTGCTAAGGTAATAAATAGCATGCTCTTTTCGGCCGGACTCGTCATGCTGCCCCAACACACAGCCCATTGAGTTGTCAAGTACTGTCAAGTATAAGATTAGATGTATCCCTTCAACTGGTGGCATAAGAATAGGTGGCTCCTGGAGATACTCTTTGATTCTTTCGAACGCGGCCTGGCATTCATCGTTCCAACGTACCACTTGATCTTTCTTCAGTAGCTTGAAGATTGGCTCACAAGTAGCAGTTAGATGTGAGATGAATCGGGCAATGTAGTTCAGACGTCCTAGGAAGCCTCTGACCTCTTTCTCTGTCTTGGGAGCTGGCATCTCTTGTATGGCTTTCACCTTGGCAGGGTCCACTTGAATACCTTTGTCTCTCATGATGAAGCCTAGCAATTTACCGGACCTCACCCCGAAGGTGCACTTGTTCGAGTTCAACCTCAATTTGTACAACTTCAAACGGTCAAACAGCTTCTGTAGATGGTCAAGGTGTTCCTCCTCCATTTGGGACCTTGCAATCATATCGTCGACGTATACTTCAATCTCATGATGGATCATATCATGAAACAAAGAAACCATGGCACGCTAATACGTTGCCCCAGCATTTTTCAACCCAAAAGGCATGACCTTGTAGCAAAAGGTACCCCACTGAGTAACAAAAGTGGTCTTCTCCATGTCTTCAGGAGCCATCTTGATTTGATTATACCCGGAGAAACCATCCATAAAGGAGAATACCTTGTGCTGAGCAGTATTGTCAACCAGAACGTCGATGTGAGGCAGAGGGAAGTCATCCTTGGGGCTTGCCCTGTTCAAATCCCTGTAGTCAACACACATTCGGACCTTACCATCTTTTTTCGGCACTGGAACCACATTAGCGACCCACTGAGGGTAAGAAGTTACTGCTAGAAACTCGGCGTCAAATTGTTTCATAACCTCAGCCTTGATTTTCTTGGACATCTCTGGGCGCATACGGCGAACCTTCTGCTTTACGGGAGGGCAGTCTTCCTTGGTAGGCAGGCGATGAACCACATTGTCAATATCCAACCCAGGTATATCTTCGTAAGACCAGGAAAATATTTCCATGTAGTCATGCATCATCTGAATCAACCGTTGTTTCACACTGAGCTCCAGGTTTGCACCTATCTTGACTTCCTTCTTGTCTGTCTCGGTACCCAGATTCACCGTTTCCACCGGCTCTTCATGTGGCTGAATGGCCCTCTCTTCCTGAAGTAGCAGTCTTGCAAGCTCACCCGGCACTTCGCAATCATCTTCACCTTCGTCTTCGGCCAAGTTGATCGGATTTTCGAAGTCATAACTGGCAGTAGCAGAGCCGTTACCAGTGAGATCCGGAGTGGATTGGGACCTGTATACGTGAGTGTGTGTAAAATAGCTGTTTTGCAATATATAATAAAGAAAGACAAAGAGCGCAAGGTTTGAAATGCAAAAAACGTCCAATGCTTTTATTAATGATATATGAAAATGGCACACAAAATCCCTCACAAATGAAGCCACGGTGCCCCGGGTAAGACACCGGGCCATAAAGTTTCACAATATTGTCTGTTACAAATTCAAAACAAAGAGTTCATTACTGGGTAACAAAAGTAATAGGAATGAAGTCCTTTGCTGTCCAGTTGCTTGGTCCACCGTTGGTTGTAGGGTAGATCCAGCTGTCGAATTCAGATTCCTCCACGTCATCTTCGATGGCATTTACTCCCGAGTTGCTGATGAACACAGGAGGTCTTCCAATCCTTGCACTACGAACAGCCCTTTGGGCTTCTGCAGTGAAACCCAAACCAAACTTGTTAGTCTTCTGAGTGAAATCAGGAAGTCGGCCCCAGTTTGCATACTCACCCTTCTCGACAACAGCCCGGACATCCTTTAAGGAAGCCATCTTCATAGGAGAACCTTCAATCACAGTCTCAACTGATGCCAGTGTTTGAGGAACCTCTTAAAAGTGTTGAAATGGGGTCTCAATGAACTCCCCATCCATCTCTATGTATCGGAATGAGTTCAGGTGGCTGACCATGTACTCTTCCTCCCCCTGTACTGTCACAATCTTCCCTCTGACCGGGTACTTCAGCTTCTGATGGAGTGTGGAGGTCACAGCTCCAGCTTTATGGATCCATGGACGACCCAACAAACAAGAATAGGACGGTCGAATGTCCATCACGTAGAATGTAGAATTGAAGACCTGAGAACCAACTTTTATTGGAATATCGACTTCACCATGCACCATCCTTTTAGACCCATCAAAGGCCCGGACAACAATGTTACTTGGCTTTAGCTCCAACCCTTTGCAATCCAACCTGTCTAGAGCTTTCTTGGGCAAGACGTTCAATGAGGAACCAGTGTCAACCAACACATGTGCAAGAGTAGTGCCCCTGCATTCAATGGAGACATGCAGGGCATCGTTATGGTTCTTCCCTTTAGCAGTCAGATCAGCGTCGGAGAAACCCAAACCATTATCAGCAGTTAAATTGGCCACACAATCGGTAAACTGATCAGCTGATGTCTCTTGTGGCACGTGGGCCATCTTCAGGAAGGTAATCAGAGCCTTGGCATGGGCCTCTGAACACAACAACAGTGATAACATAGAAATCTTGGATGGGGTTTGCCCCAATTGCTCAACTACATTATAATCACTCTTCTTAATAATCTTAAGAATCTCTTCCATCTCCTGTTTGGAAGCTTTAACAGTGGTTGTCTTTGGCGCCTCCGTCTGGGCAGGCATATCAGTGGTGATCCCTTTGCCCCGAGCGTCAGATGACTCGGTGACAGTGGTAGAACTAAGAACTTGATCAGGAATGGCATTAGGCACACTTGCAGGTGTGATGACAATAGGTCTTCGGATGGTTGGTGGCGCAATATCAGGTGAGAAAAGTCTACCACTGCGGGTGACTTTAGCAGGCTCGATAATGTTGCTGACGCTGGTATTAGTATCAAACTCTTGCTTAACTCCAAGAACATAAACATCTGCCCCATAGTGCCAAGGGACAGCTTTGTCAGAGGTGTAGGGAATAGGCCATGGAACAGTGATGATTATGGGTTCAATCTTCTGAACAGGCGTAATTCTGACAGGCTTCCTCGAGGGAGCCTTGGGAGAATTGTTGAAAATGGTAATAATGGAAACTTCTTCAGTAGGGGTGGCAGGAACAACAATCTTCTCAAACAGGATCTCCTTGTTATCCATCAGGTTTTGGATGCCTGACTTCAAAGATGGGCAACCAGTAGGTGAAACAGAACACAAATGGCAACCTTCACCATATCCCGGAAATAAATCGGCTAGCAACAGGTTCCTCTTGACGATCATCAGCGGGGTAACAATGTCATCCACAGAGGCTACAAACAAGTCTTCCTCTATAACATTTGCTCCATGTTTGGGCATGGGGGCAGTCACAACATTAGGCCTCTCGGGTGCCTCGAACTCAATCTCGTTTGCATCGATTAGGTCCTGAACCTTATTCTTCAAAGCCCAACAATCATCTGTATTATGCCCCGGGCTGTCAGAGTGATAAGCGCAACGGGCGTTAGGATTGTACTTTGGGGATGTTGTGTTTGAAATCTTCGGAGCTTCTTTTAGAGTCACCAGATTGGTCGTCAATAACTGTAGCAATATCTGAGACAAGGTCATGCTGAGACGAGTGAACTGCCTTCAAGGTCTCTCGCCCCTTTGTTGGTTGTGATGCTGAGGAGCACCAACAGGTTTTGAAATAACAACCGCATTGACAGCTTGGCGGTGTTCAGGTCTATTTTGTCTTCTTGAACCATAGACAGCACTGGACTCCTTCTTGAATGGTTTCTTCTCGGTGCTCGATGAGGAACCCTTCTGTATCTTCCCAGCCTTGATACCAGCTTCAATCCTCTCACCAGTCAAGATAAGGTCTGTAAACCCGGCTGAAGAGTTTCCAATCAAATGGTTAAAGAATGGACCAGACAGGGTCCCCAAAAACATATCAACAAGCTCACGATCAGTTAAAGGTGGCTGCACCCTTCCGGCAAGGTCTCTCCATTTTTTAGCATACTCTTTAAATCCTTCACCCGTCCCTATTGACATACCCTGGAGTTGGGTACGCGTAGGAGCGAGGTCGGAATTATATTGATACTGCTTATAGAACGCAGTAGCCAAATCTTCCCAGTTACGGATACTGGCTCCATCCAGTTGATAGAACCACTCAAGCTGAGTCCCTGAAAGACTGTCCTGAAAGAAATGGATCCACAAATTCTTATCAGTTGTGTAAGGCTGGATCTTTCTTACATATGACCGGAGGTGCAGCTTTGGACAGGAAGCTCCGTCATACTTGGAAAAGGCAGGTGCCTTAAATTTATGGGGAATCACCACCCCAGAGGATAAACCTAGGTCTCCAAAGTCCATCCCGGGAACGTTCTGTATCTCCATAGCGCTCAAGCGGTCCTCCAACTGTTTGTACCTATCCTCAGCAGGAGGATACTGTTCTTCATCATAATCCGTCTTGTTGTCGGAGACTATAGGGCTAGGAACCCTTCTCTCTTGTGGACTGTCTTTCCCTCCAGATGAGGTGGTCATATCAACCTCATTTTGCATTCCGTTTCCAAACCTGCGTCCAGTGTTGAACAGAACGATCCTCTTCTTCTTCTTCTTCCTCTCTTTCAGAATCAGGGTCTTCAAGTCTTGTTGACCCTTGGCTAGGCTCATAACCAACTCTTGAAACTGGGCATTCTGGGCCTGGAGGGCCTTGATATCTTGCTCAGTGGAAGGTTCAGTAGACATGATGATTGCTGAAATAAACAACAAAGAAGATAAGTGACCTGTAAAAGGGTACCTATTTATGCAGTGCATGAGATGAAATGCGTATGATTTATGTTTTCAAAGACAATCGAGATTCAAATTTGTAGACAAGAAAGGAAACACACTTTATTAGATTTGACTTTAGAATTTAAATTGTTCAACAAATTGCCCTTAGGCGTTACAAGAATGGAAATACAGAAAAGTAAATAAAACCGTAAAAGAAAACATCAATAGGCCCATCAATGTTCCCATGGCCTCTTCTTCTCAGTGCGGATATAATCATTCAGGATCCGCTCGTTCTCCAATTGCTTAGTCAGCTTCTGGATCTTCTGTTTTTGTTCGTTGAACCTCTCTCGATAAGAGTCCCGTTCTTCCTGCTGTTGCGCCCAAGACCTCTTCAGTGTGCCAACATCAGTGGGCGTATGAGGATGGAGAATAGTTGGAGGAACCCCGTCTTTATCATCAACTTCAAGAGTAATAGGCCTGACAGCTTCGTATGGCATACCTAACTTCTGGGCGCGGATGCAGACCCATCTGAAATATGACTCCATTGGCAGAGAATTCTTGGGTCCCAACTCATGTGGGTCAGATTTGTGAACTCTATCCCAAGCCCTGATGAATCTACGATGCAGCTCGTCACTATCTCCCTGAAAATCAAAGATGATATGAGGTATCAACATCTCATGAGGCCCTTCTCTTCTGGCTCTTCTAAACTGACGGAGAGCTAAACATGGGTTATAAGAGATTCCTCCTTGGGTTCCGATTAGTGGAACATTAGGATACTCTCCACAACGATTAATGACAGCCACCTCATCTAAGCCTTTGAGAGTCCAGATAACGTCATTATTAGTAAGAGACATTACCCTATGAGCCCATCCCATTCCTTCTTTGTTCTTCAGTAAAGATTTAGGGAGGTGCGAAATAAACCACCTCGACAATAAAGGAGCACAGCACATTAAAGTTCCCCGCTTTCAGGCAGTACGAGCATAGAGCTGATGAAGGATATCAGCCAAGAGAGTGGGTACAGGGTTCCGAGAGATGAAGATCCTTATGGCATTAACATCAACAAAGGTGTCAGGATTTGGAAATAATACCAGACCGTAGATTAAGAGAGCCAGAATGTCCTCGTACGCTTTGAAGTCTAAGTCATCCCAAAAGCAATTAGCTTTGCCAACCAGAAACTTAGCCAAAAAACCCTTAACTCCACTTCTAGTCTCCCAGTTAGCCATTACCTCTTCTTTGGTCAAGTGAAGGGCTGCAACAATCTCTTCAGGCCTAAGAGTCTTTTCCCAACCAGTGAACGGAGTCTGCTTCAAAACAGAGATACCAAGAAACTCAGAGAACTCTTCCAGGGTAGGAACCAACTGGAAGTCTTGAAAGGTGAAGCAATGGTATAGAGGATCATAGAACCGGACCAGGACGCTCATCATTTGTTGGTCCAACTTTGAGGTGACTAAATCGAGAAGAGAACCATGCCTCTTGATGAAGGAAGTAGTGTCTGGAATCCTGACAACCAACTCTTTAAGAAAAGTAGGTGCTTGAACAAAGTTGAGCCAGATAGTATTCCTACGCATGGGCATCATGAGGTCCTACAAAACACAGCAAAGATGAAACCCTCTTGTCTTTGAAATGGGTTAGTCCTTATGCAAGATGTATGCAATGTTATGATGTTATGATGTCATGGTAAAGGCACACCACAAGTATTCACAAAAGGCAAACATGGTAAAGGCACACACGTCACACAAAAGAGCCCTTAGATTTCAGGCTGGCATGAAGTTTAGGTACTACCCTCTTTCAGTTTTAGTTGGTTAAGACCTGTCCTAAAAATAGTAACCGGGTTCTAGAGGATCTCAATATCACTGACTACCCTCAATCGGTCATAATTCCAGTTTGGAAACCTTTTCTTGCGGCCGGAATCATCGCGAGAGTTTAGTCTCAATGAGTGTAGCATACTACTACTATTCTATGGCCGAGTTGGTCAATTTAAGGTTCTAAGGTCAGTTGGTGCTTAATGACTCCTCAAAAGACCCATATTCTCCTCGTTCCAATACAAGGGATATCGGTACAGACCAAGGTGTCACACCAACGTAGCTACTTCCCGTGTCGGTCTATGCCGGACATATCCCTCACAGTTTATTGCTACTTACCTAAAAAAGGATACCCCCAGATCCGGGTTAGGATCTATAAAACTCCAATACAAGCCCACAAAATTTAGAGCATAAAAAGCATACAATTGAAAACACAAGTGATCTAATCCTAAGGTACACCTCACTTATAAGTATCTCCCCAGCAGAGTCGCCAGTTCTGTGATCAGTGGAAATGGAACTGACTGTTTTGGAATGCTGGTTCGCGTTTGCGTTTGTTTTCGCAAAATGTCGCGGTAAGCAAGAGTCGCCACCGTCTTTTATTTTATCCAACAAGGAAAGGACAAAAGCACAGAAAAATTCCTTTTCGAGATGTTTCTCGGGTTCGAGAGGTAGATTATAGAAAGGGAAGGTGTTAGCACCCTTTCTATCTGTGGTTATCCACGGGCTCTTAAGTACTTGCTCATTGTGTTTTCAAAAGTTTGCTTTTCTTTGTGATTGTGGGTTTGAAAAGAGTTTAGCTTGAAAACTTCGATTTAACTCTTGTTTCTGTCCTCAAGAGTGTATGAAGTGTTGTTTGAAAACTTTGTTTGAAAAGTGTAAGTGTGAAAAATTTGTTTTTTTTTGAAAGAGCAAGTACCTAAGAACCTCTACCTACTCAAAAGGAATTAAACTGTGTAAATGTCCCTTTAGACTATGCTATCCCACTATTGAGGAGTAGGTAGCATCGTCGTTGGAGTTTTCGGGTCAATTCGATTTTAGGGACGTGTGGTCACTAAAGCAACGTTAGGACGCCTTAGTGGTAACCCTAATGTCTTAGATCATTTTTATCCGAGGCAACCGTTTCGAGGCAACTTATGATCTTTGGACAAGAGGGCGACCTCTAAAACTTCCTATACTCAATGACCACGTTCGAGGAAACCAAGTGAGGCGTACCCTAGGAGTGGCATGTGCAAATGTGTCAATTTTCAGTTATGTTATCTTTGTACATGTTATGGTGAGCTACGATTGATTTTAAGTTAAGATAAATCTTGTCATGCATAGCCTATTATTCATACATCTAGCAGTTAATGGTTGCGGAAAATAAAACTAAGCTATTACAAGGCGTCGGGTATTTACATCGCCAAAAACAAACCCTTGAAAAAGTAAATGCGGAAAAGTAAATGAAAGCGATAAAAGGTCCTAAGTTAAAACTATTACATCCTTGAAGCAATTACATTATATGGATAAAAAAATAATACGCGCAAGGAAAGTTGAATCAGAGAGTTTTTAGGGTTTTGACCCTTTTTAAGAAAGAAGGAGATTTTTGTTATTTTTTTGAATTAAAGAAATTAGTCTAAATTAATAATTGAATTAATTAATTAAAATAAAAATATTTTTGGTTTTTTGTTATTTAAGGAAATAAAATAAAAAATGGTTAAAAGTTATTAAAAACCCTAATTCTACATTAATTTTATTTTATTACAAAAAATGTTAAAATTATACCTAATTAGAAACTAAATTAATTGGATTATTTACAAAAAGAAATATGAAATAAATGAAATTGAATTTAATAAATAAAAATAATGTTTTTTATGTTTTATGAATTTTTTATAAAAAGGGGTTAATTTGTTAATTGGTTAATTAAAATAATAATAATAATAAAATAGAAATAGAGAAAAATAATGAAAAGAAAATAAAAAATAGAACCAACTCAGGGGGGGTGCTGGACCCAAATTGGTGGTGAATGTGGAAATTCTTGGCCCACTTTCATTCAGCCTCGTTTGACTTTCTGAATTTCCCACATGCTTGTTGACTGGAGACTATGGTGAGGACCCCATTCTGGCCATTGGATTTGGATCTGAGACCACTTGGCATATTGATAATTGAGGCGCATGGTGGTTTGCATTCTAGGCGCTACATGGGAACACCTAAAAACAAAATTGAATAATGTTTTAGGGGACCTGGGATTCGAACCCAGGTCCCAATGCTTCCAGGCCAACGCGTTTACCACCCAACCAAGCTGCTCCAATTGTTAATGTAATGGACAAATTATATTATATATAAAAAAAGTAATATACTGGAAAACAAAAAAAAAGCGCGAAATTGATTTGAATGGGCCAATGAAAGGAAGACACATAATCGTCTTCTTCCCCAAAAAGACTGGTTATTTACCTGCGGATTTTTATCCGCAGGAGGTTTCGTAGTATGTTCCAAAAACTCGTCCTAGGCCATAAAAATCCCATCCAACCACATGGACGTGATCGTCTCTGTCTCCTCATCGTCCCTGTAACCACCATTCATCTTGATTTTGCCTATAGAGAAAACGCCTAAAACACAAGAACATGAACCCTAGGTTCGAGCATCATGATACAGGGTCCAATAATGAAATCGAATAATGAAAAAATGTTCTAAATCAAATAATAAACATGAATATGCCAATATTTTGAAGAAAAAGTGCAAGAACTGGAAGTCAGGATTCCATGTTCAGAGGCCAGTTCGCGAGGACTTACAGCGAGATGTAGGTGATGAAAAAGACCGATTTTGATTGCTATAGCACCACTGGATGTCAAGGAAGAGAGTTGTGTTCCTCTTTTCGTCTGAAAGTGCCTCCAATATCGCTTTTGATCTCACACTTTTTCAAGGATTTTTGCAATTTGTTCTGGCCGTTTCTGCAGTTCTTCCATCGTGAATTAGGTTATGCTTGGCTTGCTTGCATATAAGGGAATCAGTTTAGGTCAAAATTTGGACCCATATCCATGTGCATTGAAGATTGAATATTTGATTGACAAATCAAATATTCTTGATTTCTCATGATTGAACAAGTTGCCAAAATTGGAAATTTTTGTATCTTTTAGCTTGTGCACGAATTGGCATTGCTTGGTCAACATATTTGGATCACATTTGGTTCACAAATAGATTTAAGAATCAAATCTTTTATTTTCTTATCATTTAAATTAATTAAATGAATTAATATGTATTAAAAATCCATTTAATCAATAAATTTAAGAAAATAAATCCAATTTAACTTGGTGGGTCGTGCATAGGTCATGGGTGAAGTTTCAAAAAGAGATTTGAGGCCCATTAGCAAAAAGAAGGTGTTTTGAGCAAAGTTGACTTTTGCAAATTCATGAAAATTTCCCAACTTCTCCAATGCATAACTTGCTCCATTTTGATCATATGACCATGTTCTTGGACATTTTGGAAAGACCTTGAAGTCCTCTAACCAATTCTTTTGGTCCCATGTCATTTGGATTTACCAATCTCAAGTTATGGCCTTTGACTCAAAGTGTACTTTTGTTGACTTTTGAAATTGACGTATAATGTCCAAATTTGTAACTTTTTGTGAGAGCATTTCTTGATCTTGGGGTGTGAAGATGGATTGTAGGAAATTGCATCCTCTTCAAAATGAGCTTTGGATGGGTCATTTCTCACAAAGTATGAGAAAGTTATGCTTGGTCAAAGTTGAGTTGACTTTTCTTGCAAAACCCTAATTGAGCAACTTTTGAATCTTGATGAATTTTGAGCAATCCTTGATGAATCTTGAGGAATATGGGAGGGAAAATTTTGGGGTACAACAGTAGGCACTAAAGGTTCGCAACCGCGGCGGGTGCAAAAATCATAAAAACATATTTCTTTTCTCACCTCCACCATCCATTTTATACAACACATTTTTATAGCCAAAATATACAGATTTTACAAAGAGGCTCATGCGGAGTACCGTAGATGTTTAGGGTGCTAATACCTTTCCTTTGCATAACCAACCCCCTTACCTTAAATCTTTCCCCCTTTTTTTGGGTTATTCTCTCTTTTCCCTTTCCTTTGGAAACAATAAAGCATGGTGGCGATTTTTATTTTTATTTGTATAAAGTCTAGTCAATTCAATGGCTTAGTCTTGAACATTTCTACCGCTACAATGTGAATAGTGGATTCCAGCACGTGGTCTCCTCCCTGGTCAAATGCCCCGAGATAGTAGGGAGGTTATGGACCCGTTATTTTTTGTGGGCAGAATGGTGGATGCTTCGGATAACCTTTGGCCACATCCCCTTAGTGGGTACATGGGGAAATTCCCAACGGTTGTTGATTTAGGATGTATTCCATTGGGTTATAGCAAGGGAGCTAGATTGAGCCTACTCGACTGTACCGCTCGTGCGCCCTCACCGACGGGCAGAACAACGTGATCTTGGAAATTTAACAAGGAGATCTATACCCTAATGACCATATAATACCCGACCGAAAGATGGTGATTATTCATGTTTGGTTTTATACTTTAAGCATCGAGGACGACTCCAATGTAATGTAATAGCTCTTTTATTGAGAAACTCTTCCCCGATGATTGAACTGTTGAACAACTTTTCCCCGAAAATTAAGCTAGTCTTAAGTCATCACTCTTTCGTTTAAGAGAAATGACTTAGAGGGATCCTTTTTTGGACTGAGCCAGCACTTGACCCTCTCTTATCAATCAATACTTTTGGAATAACGTCAGCGCGTAGCTTCACACGTGAGATTTTCGGAGGTCAAAGCGACACATCACTTCACGTGGCAGCTATTTAAAGCACCATCATTGCCTAGGACAATCCAAGAGCCTAAATAATGATGACCACTCGCACATCACCCCATATGGTGGGAAACACTTATAAAAGGGAGTGAAGAAATTTACTTAGCCATTTTCTACTTAGCTCTCTCGTCGCCTCTTCTTCATTCGCTAGCTGCTCCACCGTCGCCGTCGCCACCGTAGAAATTTCCAGCATTCAACCCTTTCAAATTAAGTGATTATCTTAATCATTTTAATTTATCTTCGGATTTTAGATTGAATGTATGAAATTTATGGTGGGCATGAGGTTTCCGACGAATCTTCCTATGAACGGATGAATTTTTTCCGATGAAGTTCATGAATTTTGAATGAAGATTCATGAACTTCAGATGAACTTCATCTGGGTGCATGTCGGGGTCATTCTCCCAGTGAACTGGGGGATCGAGTAAGTCGATTTGTTAGGGAAATGCCTCTATGCAATTTTATACTTACGAGGACGTCACTTCCTTTCGCATTGCCATCAAGGGCTTGAGTCGAGGACCTACCCTCAAGGCGCGCCTCTCCCTTTCACTTGACTTACAGTGGAAGGGTGAATTTTATGATGTTGAATTCACTGTTTCCCCTACTTTTCAGGTAAGATGACTCAACCAGTCGAAGAAGTTGTTTTGCCTAAGTCTAACATCAAGGAAAATGTAGGAATAGACAACCCTTTAGATTGGGTCGCGCCCGAACCTCAGAACCTGGTGTCTCAGTTTGTTCATGATGCCTCTGACGCGTTCAATGTCTTCGAGGAAAAGGAAGACGATGTCCCTGCCTCCTGGTCGCTCCTTATTCCATACAAGAACAGAAGGATCTGCTCGGCCTTCCCAAGAAAACGCTTCCCCATGTATGAGTTTTCCTTTAAAGAAGCGGGGATGCACATGCCCTTTACTGATTTTTAGGTGGGGGTTTTCAAGTGGAGGGACCTGGCACCCTCTTAACTCTATCCTATTTCGCTCGCGTTTATGCGGGGATTTGAGCTCGTCTGCAAATACCTTAAAATTGGTGTCACCTTGACCCTATTTTTCCATATCTTTCATCTCCAGCGGCAGACTATCGTCGACCTTCAGGCCTGGGTGTCGTTCAAACAGTTCAGGAAATTATTTCGACCGTACCTGGAGTCTTTCTGTCATTTCAAGGAAAATTAATTTGTCGTGAAGCCCATTTTCCAAGCAACCATGGATTTTTATACGATCACTCATTCGAGATTGAGGATGGTCGAGAAGTGACAAAGCTAAGGGAGAAATTTCCCCTTGAGTGGAAATGGAAACACTTCGGGTAGAAGCTAGAGCATTATATAGTAAACCCCAAGGAGCTGGATGCCTAGGACAGGCTTTCTTATGACAAGCTAGTGACTCATGTCAAGAGTTTCTCCCCTGCCAAATGCATGCACTCAGACAACAACTTCATTTTTGATGATGAGGGGGAGCATATCTATATTGCCCGATTGATAAATACAAAAGCGCTCCTCGAATGTTATTCTAAAGAAGAGTCTTTGAGACCTAGGTAGAGAGCGTGCTCGTAATTGATATTTGTCTATTTTGTTTAGTAGACTTACTGTTTCCCCTTTTGGATTGCATGTTGGATAATGAATCTCTCGGAACGTATGCTCAATTTGAGGGGCAAGGGTGTCAAAAAGCTTCACAAAGAATGTGCTGCTCGGATCCAGGAACAAGACAAATTTGACGCTCATGTCGGTGATTCCTCTTCCCCTTGAGGTGACCAGTTCTCTCCCTCTGAACAGCCCGTGAAAAGGAGGCGTGAGGAAAGTCCCAAAGTCATGGTCCTTACAAATAAAGGCAAGAATGTCAGGGAGACCTTCATTCTTCCCCCTCTGTTATCTCAACTGTGGTATTTTCGATGGGGACAATTCTTTAGGTCTCCCTGAGGGGGAGAGACAAGCCATTTTATCTGCAGACAAGGAGGCTCGATAGAAAACTATGTACGAGGACGTGGCTGCGATAATTAGGGTTCTCGAGAATTTCCTTGATCCTAAATGACGGTGCGACGTGCTTACAGGCTACTCTTGACAAAGCGGAGGCCTGGATTAAGAAACTGGAGGGGCACAATGAAAAGATGAAGAATGATATCCTCGTTCATCGGGAGAAGTACGAGATCTAAGTCAAACTCATTTAAGAGTTAAATAAGTTAAAGCCGCAGATGGAAGCTGCAGTCAAAGAGAATAAAAGGCTGATTTCCCAGGTAAAAGAGATGGTAAAGGTTGTGGCACCTGCCTAGGAGGAGGCTGATGATGAGAAGGCTTTCCAGACTAGGGCAGAGTTGATTTCCCGAATCCATCAGCTTGAGCAGGACGTCTTGGATACCCTTGGGTATGGGTTTAATATTATTGTTGCGCAACTCAAGATTGTCAACACCAGGGTTGAGCTCGTGACCAAAGGGATTGGGCCTTTTCACCAAGTGGTCGACTGGAAAATAATTCCTCCTCCCGAAGATAAGTCAGATGGTGAGGATGATGAGTGTGAAGAATATTTAAGTTTTGGGCATGCGTGCCCGTACGTTTACTTGGACTATGTGCCTACTTTCTATGTAATGTTTATACAAGGGTGTTGTACCCCAAAAATTTCCTTCCCATTTTCTTCAAGGCATTCTTTCAAGGCTCCTCAAATACTCAAGAATCTCAAGGGATGACTAGTCAAATGCTCCTCCTAAGTCAAGAGCCTACAACTAGGGTTTTGAGTTTCTCAAGTAAATTTGGTTCCAAAGGTCTCAAGTGGCTTTCATGGTTCTCCATAGGTCCTAAATAAGGTTCATGTCAAGTTTCAAGTCCTACATCACAAGTTTGCTCAGTCAATGGCTCAAATGATTGAAAATCAACTATATTGGTCAAAAAGTCAACTATGGTCAACATACAGTCAAACTTCAAGATTTTTGGTTAAAATAAATATTTTGAAGTGATATTCATCATTTGATCAAAGGTTGATTATGATTCCCCAAGGAAAGCTCTCAAATCATCAAAAGTCAAGAATTGTCAAATTAGGGTTTCCTTAGGAGAACTCAACTGAACTTTGACCAGGCATAACTTTCACATGCTTCATCAACTTTCCCCCCAACAAAAGCTCATTTTGAATAGAATTCAATTCCCTACAACTTTGTTTTTATGCTCAAGTCAAAAAGTGCTTCATTTGAAAGATATGACCTAAAACATTATAGGTCATTTTCAAAAGTCAACAAAAGATACTTTTTGTCAAGGCAACTTACATCAAGATAATGTCTTCAAAAGAAAGAATGATCAACATAGAGATTATATAGGTCATCTTGAGATTTCTAAAAAGTCAAATATCATCTTTAAAAGATGAAAATTGAGAAAGTTATGAGTTGCACAAGTTGGGAGATTTCGAAGAAATCCATGAAATGCAAATTGAGCAAAATTGCAATTTTGAACCAATGAGCCTAACTTTTGAACCAATGTTCAAACATGTTCATAAGGTGTTAGAGGACCTCTAAATCCATTCACATATTTTTTATGATTTTTATTTCTTTTATTTGAATTTTTATTCATTTAAATGCAAATAAAATATGAAACAATGGTATAAAGGCTTGGGCTTTTTTGTTTCAATCATCCAAAGGCCTAAGACAACTCACGACAACTCATTACAACCTTGCTAAACTCGTGCAAGACCAAGATGGCAAGAAAAATCTCAAGTTTGGAAAGTTTTAAAGTTGTTTGATTCTTGTTTTATCATGGCATTATGGCTTTGATTCTTGCCATATTTATCAGCTCACTTCATCCTTCTATATAAAGGCAAGCATAGCAACTCAAAAGACCACTAAATTTTGCACCAAATCTCTCCAAAAAGTTTTCCAAATTCAAAGAAATTGTGAAAATTATATCTCGCACCTCCAGTGGTTTTCAAAACGATCTAAACCTTCCATTGTCCTCTTAACGTTACCAGGAGTCAGAATCAACCATTACCCTTCGTAAATCAACCCCAGAAACCACCCTCACATCAACTCCGATAGGTAAGATTGGTAGGTTTCATGTTCTCAAGATTTTCACGGTTTAAATCCTTATAAGCATGCTTATTCCATTCATATGTATTTCCTAAATTTTTCTAACGTTTTATGTGTAAGCAAGATATACATAATGCTTTGACCTTCAGATCTTGAAAGATTCAAATCCAACGCCCCTGACGAAGTCTTCATGGTGAACCAGAGGGAACCAATCACGCTGAACCACCACCAACTCCTGGGCTCATTTTTTTGGGCTTAGTTTTTCTTCTTTCCCCCCCTTCAATTTCTTACAAGAAGGCCCATAAATATTTCTTATTTTTATTTTGTTTTAATTTAATTTAATTATTTTCTTTTAATAACCTTTTTTTAATAAAAATCATTAAAAAAATTAGATATAGATTTTAATTAATTAACTTTAATTTCACAATAAAAATTAATTAATTAAATCACTTCTTAAGTTTATTTTATTAATTAAAATATAATTAGAATTAGATTTAATCATCACTCAATTATTTTTCAAAATAAAAACACCAAAAATATTTTCTTATACTTAGAATTTTTTAGGTTTTTCTTTAGATATCTTGCTCTCTTCAATCTCCGCACGCTTATTTACTTTTTCACTTTTTTTCTCTCAATATTGTAACTGTCCAAAGTTTGTAATTACTAATTAAGACCTTTACCTTTTTATTCCCCAATTTTTGGTTTGTACTCCCCATCCCCGAAGCGATGTAATAGTGTAGTTTAAATTCCGCATTTTTACTTTCCGCACTTATATATATTTAACTGCTAGATGTATGCTAATAGGCTTGTATGTGAAGACTAAAATAAAACGCTAGACAACCTAACCTCAAGACTAATAACCGAAACACAACACACTTTACATACCTCTAAGGTACCTCCACTTATTGCCTCCGAAAAACAAAAATTCATATCCCTCAAACGTGGGACACTTTAGCAAAGTCCATCGATACAAATATCATAGTCCCTCGATGACCCTTCGATGTTGCCTTTCGGTAAATGATCTAGTCCCTTACAATAAATTGCTAAAGCGTCCTACAAGTTGCCTTTATGATTGTACGATGACCCGCGCATGTCCCTCAAACATCCAATGATATGGCTACCCACCGACTAATGATGGGATAGCACTATCTAAACAAAAAGAGAAAAAAATAAAGATCGTTCGAATAAGTAGACCGCTTATAGTTACTTGTTCACAAAAACAAGCAAAACAATTTCTTACACATACACAAACCCTTTTCTAAATATTTTCAAAGACAGAAAACACTTCGTATACGTTCTCAACGATACGAGAAACATTACAAAGTTCGCCGCACTAAGGCGCCTTTTCAAAAATATTTTCAAATACACATACACCAAAAAAGAATTTTCGAAAGTTAGCTAGCAACTAAGAGCTCGTAGGTAAATACGGATGGAAAAGGTGCTAATACCTTCCCTTTTCATAACCTACCCCCCGAACTAAAAATATTTAAAAGGTCTTTCCTGTTCTTTTCACTCTTTCCTTTATTGGATAAAAGAAAAGTAGATGGAGACTCTTGCTTATCGCAAAATTTGCGATAAAATGCAAAACCAGTAAAGTCACTTCTCCCACCATATTACAAAGGGTTTTGCCCAGTTTATGTATATGTTTTTGCTTGGGTCTGTATGCCCTTCCTTGTGTAAAATCTGGACAACATCGGCCTTTATGGTCAGCTTTCTGAATGCTTTTTAATTTGCATGTTTTTCTTGTGTTTAGATATTCTTTGTTGCTGTATCTTCCATGTTTATTTTGTACAAGTGTGGAAATCTGTGCTCGACCTGATTAATAGTCGACAACGTATGGAGACATGTCGAGGAGGCGGATTTGGATTCTGTTTGAACAAAGTCAAGGCCGTGGTCAGGGCCTTGACTTTGTGGTGTGAACTGTCCCATTGCGAGCTGGATGTTATGCTTGTTTGGTACTTCGACGGCAGAGCTCGGTCGAGGTGCCCCATCAGGCTGAGGTTCTGTTCGTCCAATAAGCAAAGACTCACCTTTTGTTACTAGTTTGAGGCTATGTTCTTACCTCAATATGCTTTTGTGGTCGAGCGAACCTCGTCGTTTATTAGAGAGGGAAAGTCGACGGCTAGGCCGTAATGTTTGCTTGGGACTTAGCTGTAATATTATTTTAGCTTTACAGCGTTCCATGATTAAGGCAATTGTTCTCCACTTAGGTGCTAGAGGTAATATGCCCTGTTTCCCGTTGTTCCGCGGACACGATAGAGGCCCTCTCAGTTGGAGGCTAATTTTCTTTCCCAGGAATCTTTCTGATTTCTTTGTAGGACTAGGCTGCTGACTTGGAATTTGCATTTTACAACCTTGGCGTCATGTCGCAAATTTATCTACTGTTTTAACGTGGCTTCACAAAGAGATGCCCCCAATCAAATCTCTTCGACCAGGTCAAGTTCTTCTCTTAAGGCTTCATCGTTTAGTTCCTCATCAAGGGGAAATTCAGTTCTCCAGGATGGTTCCATGATTTTCATGGGGATGACCGCCTCAGTACAATATGTTAGTCGAAAAAAGGGTTTCCCTGGTTGTCGAGTGCAGCATGATCCTATAAGCCCATAATACACTGTGCAACTCTTCGACCCAACTCTTTTTGGCTCCGCCTAGCCTGCATTTGAGTCCTCGTAGGATGACTCTGTTTGTGGGTTCAAATTTCCCGTTTGTTTGAGGGTGCTCAACAAACGTGAAGTGCTGCTTAGTGCTGATCTTGGCGACGAACTTTTGGAAGTTTTGGTCGGTGAATTGCATCCCGTTGTCAGTAACAAGCGCTTGTGGTATGTCGAACCAGGCGAGTACATTTCTTTTATAGAAGAAAAGTATATTGTGCGACCTAATTTTGGCGAGGGCTTCAGCCTCTATCCATTTTGTGAAATAGTTGATGACGATGATCAAGAATTTGTTTTGGTATGATCCTTGGGAGAATGGTTCGAGGATGTCCATCCCCCACCAAGCAAATGGCCACGGGGACGAGAATGTTTTGAGCTCGTGCGGAGGATCTAGGTGCATATCTGTATGGTGCTAGCATTTGTCGCACTTTTTGACGTGCTCCTTGGCATCCTGCTGCATTGTGGGCCAGTAACAGCCTGCTCGCAGTGCCTTTCGCACCAAGGATCTCCCACCTAGGGTTTAGGCGTGGATTCTTTCATGTATTTCTCATAAGAGGTCGGGGACTTTAGTCTCCTCGAGACACTTTAGGAGTGTGAAGGAGAATCCTCGCCTATATAGCTTCTGCTTGACCAAAATGTATGAGCAAGCTCAACGTTTGGTCGCATTAGCTTCTTTTGGATCGGACGACAGTTCCTCTTTAGTGAGGTAATTGAATATCGGGGTTATCCAACTTGTATTATCCCCAATGGAATTAACATTGAGCGACACAGTGGGCTTTTCGATGCTTGGTCGAGACAGAGATTCCTGGATGACATATTTGTTTCCGCCCTTTTTTTCTTGTGGTAGCGAGTTTTGAAAGTACATCAGCTCGAGTGTTTTGTTCGCAAGGAATATGCTTGATCTCCGCATGGGTGAACCTTTTCATTTTTTCTCAGACTAAGCTTAGGTATTTGATCTGGATGTCGTTCTTGGCCTGGTATTCTCCCCAGACTTGGGATGCGACGAGCTGGGAATTAGTGAAAATTAGTACTTCCTAGTTGCCTAAGTCTTCGGCTAGTCGCAGCCCAGCAAGCAGGGCCTCATATTCGGCTTTGTTGTTAGACATTAGGAATGATAAGGCAAGCGAATGCTCGACTATGATGCCTTCATCGTTCTCGAGTAGGATGCATGCCCCACTTCGTGTCAAGCTGGAGGCTCCATCTATGAAGATGGTCCGCTTTTGGGCCCCGATTGTAGTGTGTCCGACAGTGGTCATTTCTTCGACGAAATTGGCCAACACTTGGGCTTTGAGGGCTTTCCTTATCTCATATTGGATGTCCAATTTCGACAGCCCTAGTGACCACTTCATTATTCTGTCGGCCATGTCTGGTCGTCATAATAGTTCTCTTATAGGTTGGTCAGTTCGCACGGTGATCGTGTGGGCCAGAAAGTAATGCCTGAGTCTCCTTGCGACATTGATGAGGGCCAACGCTACTTTTTTTATCTGTTGATATCTAATATAGGGGCCTTGCAGAACTTTGATGGTGAAGTATATGGGCTTCTTCCCGTCCAGGGTTTCGCGAACGAGGGTCGCGCTAACAGCCTTATTTGAGACAGCCATGTAGAGGAACAAGGTCTCTTCATTCTTAGGCTGTGAGAGCACAAGCGGTTCCGAGAGAGCTTATTTGAGATAGTCGAGAGCTTGCTTGCGTTCCTCCGTCCATTTAAAGGTTTCTTCCTTGCATAAGAGTTTGAAAAATGGGAGTGCATGTTGCGCAGATTTCGCCATAAAGCGAGAGAGCGAGGTCAGCATACCGTGAAACATTTGAATGGATTTCTTCGAGTCTAGCGTATGGAGTTTGGAGAAGGTCCTGCAGTTATCGGGGTTGGATTTGATCCCTCGTTCTGTCAAATAGAAATCGAAAAACTTGCTTGCCTTAACTATGAAGGTGTATTTTTCCGAGTTGAGTCTCATCTTGCATCTCCTTGCCTGGTCAAAGACTCTTTTTAGGTGGTTCGTATGGTCGGTTTCTGCTCGATACTTGAAAATCATGTCGTCTATGTATACCTCGAGCGTGTCCCCAATCTCGCCACAAAAAGCCTTGTTCATCATCTGTTGTTGTTGCGCCCGTGGGCATTACATTGTAGTAATAATTATCGACTCGGTCATGAGGGCCATGCATTTTTTGTCGCTCATTGCCATGGGAATTTGATTATATCTTGAATATGAATCCATGAATGATAAAAGTTTATAGCAGGCCGAGTTGTCGAGCAGCCTGTTAATATTAGGTAACAAATATGCATCTTTGGGACATGCCCGATTAAGATTAATATAATCAACACACATACGCCATTTTCCATTATTTTTCTTAACAAGTACAATGTTGGAGATCCAGGTTGAATATTGGGCCTCATAAATAAAATTTTCCTCTATGATATCTTTTATAGCTTTTTCAACAACCTCCTCATTTCAGGAGACTGCCTACGTCTACAATGTGAAGAATGTAAAAACACGAGAAGAGGGGGTTCGAATTGGGTTTTCAAAAATAAAGTAGTAGACAAGTTGGTTATCCTGGTTCGTTTGAACTCAAACTACTCCAGTCCATCCACCAAGGTGATTCCTCTTCTCTTAAATGAGGTCTTAATCCCTTAATCAAATCTTGATTACACAAATACAATGACTATTATCAATGTCTTCTTGAGTTTAAACCACAGCTCGGTTTTCTCAAGGTACTACATAATAAAATAATTAACAGTGTGTACAAAGATGTTTTCTTGACAAAACTATATCACTATAGTGATGTATACACAATTTTAATAGCACAAGATAGAAAGGTAATAATATTTCTCTTTTTCAGTACGCAATAGTGTTGTATGCGATTTCACCTTCAAGTCTTCTTTATATAAGTGATGCATGAGAGACATGAGAGGGTGCTTTTGGAAGGTTTATAAAGTGTAGTTAATGTTCTTTCCAAAAGTAGAGATCATGTATTGATTTAGCCGTTACTTTTGATTTGCAATGAATAAATTGTAACGCTTCAGAATATGCTTTCTTGGGATCATATCAGAAGATAAATGCTACTGTTGATACTTCTTTAGTTATTTCCAGAACTTTACGAATCAAAATATTAGAGTTTTTATTCGTATATTTGGTGCATTCAGAAGTTGTAACATTAGAAATTCTTTATTTAAGCGTGTCACACAGATTTGCTTCTAAGTATGATGTGCCACAACAGAGCTTCAAAAATGAAACTTTCTCATCTTCTATGCTTCTTACATCAGAATTTCCCTGCATATAAAAAACATTATTAGAGAGCATATTTGTTCTTTATATATATCATGTGTTTTATATCATCAAAACTCTTACAAGGATGTAGAACCAAACTATGTTCTAACAATCTACCCCTTTTTGATGATGACAAAAACTTGTATATTTTGATAGAATACTTAATAACATAAAGAATTAAATCCTCCACCTGAGTTGGATAATCAGATAAAGAAAAAAAATACTTCCCTAAAGATTTTCTGATCAGAGCTTTGAGATGAAGGATCTTGATGCGTCCGTAACAGAAGTTACTATCAGAGGTTATTTTTCAATAGATTTTTCCTGTTTGTTTTCAGAGGATAAAAATAGAAGTTATGATATTCAAAATGTTTGAGACTGAGTCTCGATACTGTTATATTCAAAATATCTTACGCTCTTCCCCTTTTTGTCAAGAATCAAAAAGTAATAAAAACACATAAGTAAAAATGATGCATTTTGTATTCAAAGTGGATTAAGATAAACAGAAGGAGGTAGATAACTAGAAGATTAAAATAAGAAACAAATAGTAGAAACATAAATTTTTTTTAGAGCTATGGTTGAGGAGGTGGAAGTCGTGTGAACAAGGCTTCCAACAAACTCTTGATCTGATTGTTCGATTCCTCTTATTTCCCGAGCATCCCCTTAATTTCCTTGCTAGTTTCGTCCTGCTTGTCTAACCTTTCCTTAAGCACAACATTTTATTTCTTCAACTCCTCTAGAGTTTTCATCACAGTAGAAGATGAGGCTATTTCAGCAAAAGAGACCATATTCTTATAACTTACTGTAGCTGATTCTGGCGCATGAGATTCTTCGAATGGCTTGCCTTTGTCTTGAAACATGACCAGAGGAAGAGGTTCGGGAGACAGTTCATTATACTCTAATGTCTGAGGGGCTTCCCAAGGGGTGTTGTCCAGCAGAAGGAGGGGTTTCTTTACCCAGTGTCGCAGAACTTGATCCTTGAAGAATTTCAGGCGATCGTAGAAGTTCTGTTGAGAGATTTCATAGCTAAGCTCCTTTAGCTTGAGAGATTCAGATTTAAACCATTTTCTGAAATGATTCCAGTGAGAATCAGAAGTAGCTGGATTGAGATTCTCTATGCAAGCTATCTTTAGAGAGTTAACCCATTCCTATATTTCTGTTTCAAAAATCAGTAAGGATTTACCAACATCTGCTTTGGATATTTTTGGTGTTGGTTTGGGAATGACAATTTTCTGAGAGCTTGTGACAAGATTGTCCCAAGCTTCTAAATTAATGATTGTTCCGAGGGGATCTTCTGGGTAGTTATTTGGAGAGCGGGTGTCAAAAAGAATTATAGGTGAAATGGGTGGTGTTGAATGATAGGGAGATGAAAGATCTATAATGGAGAAGGGTTGTGATGAAGTTATGGGGATTATTGGTGGTTGAGAAACTATGAGAGGGCAAGTGATGCCAGGGATGGATTTCTTGGTATCAAAATCAAAATTTAGATTTTCGGTTTGGGGAGATTCAAACGGTGGATCAAATTGATCAATATCAGAGAGAACTTGTGCAATTTCTAGCTGAGTCTTATCAAAATGGGTAGAAGGTGGATTAGTCAAAGGATTATTTTTAGGTATTTGTAATACAGTGGGAGAACTGACTTTTTATCCAATAAAGGAAAGGATGAAAAGAACATGAAAGACCTTTTGAGAATTTTTTTGAGTAAGGGGGTAGGTTATGAAAAGGGAAGGTATTAGAACTCTTTTCATCCGTAGTTATCTATGGGCTCGTAATTGCTAGCTCACTTTTTTGAAAATGCTTTGTGTTTGTGTGTTTTGAAAATATTTTGAAAATTCCTAAGTGCGGAAAACTTTGTAATGACTCTTGTATCATTGAGAATGCATACAAAGTGTTTGTTTTGAAAATATTTTAGAAAATAAGTTATTTGTATGGAAAATGTTTTTGTTTGTGGGCAAGCGACTACGAGCTATCTACCTACTCAAAAGTCTTTCACGTTATTTTCCTCTTCCTTTAGATAGTGCTATCCTACCATTAGTTAGTAGGAAGCCCTATCATTGGATGTTTAAGGCACAAGCGCGGGTCATCGTACAGTCATAAAGGCAACTTGTAGGATGCTTTAGCAATTTTTCGTAAGGGACTATGATCGTTTACCGAAGGCAACATCAGAGGGTCATTGAGGGACTACGATCTTTCTAACCGAGGGTCTTTACTAAAGCGTCCCACGTTCGAGGGACATGACTGTTTTTATCCGAGATAAAGAGTGAGGGTTACCTTGGAGGTGCGCGTATGCAAAAGTGATTTGTTTCAGTTATTTTTATCTTGGATTCATGGTTATCTACCATATGCTTTTAGTATTTGTCATACAATCCTATTAAATCAGCAATTATATATATACAAAAATAATTATAAGTGCAGAAAGTAAAAAATGAGGGAAATAAAATATACCATATTACAATGCCTCGGGGACGGGGAGTACAAACCATAAAAATTGGGGGGAAAAGTAAAGCGAAACCTAATTAAAGCTATTACATTCCTTACAGTTACATAATTATACTAATGCAAAAAATAAACAAGCGCGCGAAGATGGTGAAAAGGGAAAGATATTTATAACCTAAAAAATTCTAAGCGCTAGAAAATATTTTTGGTGTTTTGTTTGAAAAAAAACATTTTATAGTGTAAACATAATAATAAACCGTAATTATAATTAATTTACAAACTAATTAATAAAATAAAACAAAGTGTGATTAAATTAAATAAATTTTTATTTATAAAAAATTAAATGAATTAATCCAAAACCTAAATTTAATTTTTTATTTATGATTTTTTGATTTTTTGCTGATTTAAATAAAATGAAATTGATTAAAAAAAGAAAAAGAACTAATTAAAACAAAGAAAAGGAATGGGCCTGCTGAAACAAGTAAAGTGGGGGGGGGGGGGTGCAGAATCAGAAATCCCTAGGCCCAACAATGAGCCCAGATTGTTGCGCTAGATCTGGTAAGGATGATCCTTGAAGGTTCATGGTAAGAGGAATGCATCTGAGGCGTTAGATCTGGAATCTTGAGATCTGATGGCTAGGATATGAGGTACATCGTGCGTGCGTTAGACTTGCTTAATACCGGATCTGCAAGAGCAAAGTATTGAAAACTAATATTCCAGGGGCAGAGATCGAACCCATGCCCTGGAATATCAACGCCTTAACACACACACGCTTGTCGCTGGGACGGCCATTACATCCGATATATAGAACCAAATAAAACATATATAATACAAAATAAAAGCTAATCTTGGACAAACAAAAGACATGCGCGTGTAAGTGGACACCTGTAGTTTGAATGGACCAAGGATATCACTTTATTGTTCCACGCTGTCATTCAAGATTTTCAAACCACCGTTCATGGTGGTTTCCACCGTCTTCTCTGATGAGAAGATTGTTGAAACCTGTAAAATACACAAAATCAAAGCGAGCAAAGTATACAATATTTCACTTGAAATTTCCTCCTGAATTTAAATATGGAATCCGCTTAGGCTAAAAATCCGTGTATCATGAAACCTGAAGCTAAAAAAGCTATGTGCCTTAACTATGGTGTGGTGCTATTTCTGCATTAATAGTCACATGTAAAACGTCAGAATGGTTCAAAGAATGTATGCAATATAAGCCGACATGTTCATAATGATTTAAATTATGTTAAACCTCGAGAATCAAAACTTACCGACCTTACCAAGCAGAGTTTATGCAAGGGCGGCTTCTGGGGTTGATTCACAATGGATAGTGATTGGTATTAACTCCTAGCAACCTCAGGAAAACGATGGAAAGCTTAAATTATCTTGATAACGACTGAGGAACCGGATTGGTGTTAGCCCAAATCTTTTTAAATTTTGGAGAATTTTGGAGGTTTTCTTAGGCAGGATTTTCGTAGTCCTTTTGATGCTAACCTCTTGTATTTATATAGAGAAGTGAAATGGAGCAACAAATAAGGGAAGGATCCTGCCATCAAGGCCATGCTAGACAAAGATCAAACACTTTTAAAGACTTCTAAATCTAAAATATCTTGCCCTTTTGAGCTCCACACGGTTTTGGAAGGTTCATCAAGTTATATTTTGGGCCACAATTGATCTAAAACCAGACTTGCACGCATAAGCCCATTCACTTTGTACTTATTTTGAATTTATTTAATTTAATTTTGGTTTTAAATAAATAAAATAAAAAAATAAAAAATAAAAAAAAACTAAAATAATGCATGGATGCACTCAGGGGTCTTTAAACATGCCATGAACATATTTGAATTTCAAAACATAGGCCCAATAGTTCAAAATTACAAATTTGCTCAATTGAGATTTCACGCATTTCTAAAAAATTACCCAACTTGTGCAACTTATAACTTGCTCAATTTTCATATTTTAAAGGTGATCTTTGACTTTTTGAAAAGCTCAAGATGTCCTTTACAATTTATATTTTGATCATTTTTGCATTTGGATAATTTATCTTGATGTAATTTGCCTTGACAAAAAGTGTCTTTTGGTTGACTTTTGAAATGACCTATAATGTATGGGCTCATATCTTTCAAATGAAGCATTTTTTACACTTGAGTTCAAATACAAAGTTGTAGAAAATTGAATTTCCTTCAAAGTGGCCTTTGGTTGGGGAAAAGTTTGTGAAGTATGTGAAATTTATGCTTGGTCAAAGTTCAGTTGACTTCTCATAAGGAAACCCTAATTTGGAAAATTTTGACCATTGATGATTTGAGGAATTTCCTTGAGGAATTATGATCAACCCTTGACCAAATGATTAATATCACTTCAAAATGTTGACATTGACTAAAACTCTTGAAGTTTGACTGTATGTTGACCATAGTTGACTTTTTACCCAATACAGTTGATTTTCAATCACCTGAGCCACTAACTGAGCAAACTTGTGACTTAAGACTTGACATGAACATTGTTGAAGACCTATGATGAACAATGAAAACCACTTGAGAACTTTTCAACCCAAATTTCCTTGTGAAAATCAAAACCATAGTTATTGAACACTTAAGTGCCCAGAAATTTGCACCCGCCTGTGCAAGAAGTAATGTTGTTGGTTGATTATACCGCGAATGGGCTTAAAGATGCCATTTGGAGAGGTGACAGAGAGTTTTCAGAGATGGGATTATACATTCTATCCAAAGTAACTGCTGATAGAAATTAGACTAATTCTATGCCTGACATCAACTGGAAGAAGTATCAGAATAAATCTACGCTCAATTTAATCTGAGCTATAAGATGTCTATGCTCGTCTTCAATTGGAAGAAGTATCTGAATAAATCTATGTTTGATTTAGTCTAATCCAGAAGATGTATTACTGGAAGAAGTATCAGAATAAATCTACACTTGATTTAATTTGAGCCAGAAGATGTGTACGACCGTCTTTAACTAGAAGAAGTATCTGAATAAATCTACACTCGATTTAATCTAAGCCAGAAAATGTCTATGACCGTCTTCAACTGGAGGAAGTATCAGAATAAACCTACGCTAGATTTAATCTGAGCCAGAAGATGTCTACGACCGTCTTTAACTGGAAGAAGTATCCGAATAATCTATGCTTGATTAAATCTGAGCTAGAAGATATCTACAACCGCCTTTAACTTGAAGAAGCATTAGAATAAATCTACACTCGATTTAATCTGAGCCAGAAAATATCTATGACCGTCTTCAACTGGAGGAAGTATCAAAATAAATCTACACTTGATTTAATCTGATCCGGAAGATGTCTACACCTGCCTTTAACTGGAAGAAGTATCAGAATAAATCAACGCTCGATTTAATCTGAACCAGAAACTGTCTGCGACTGACTTTAACTAGAAAATATGTTTCTTTGAGAATGACCCTCTGAGGAAATTGCTTAAGTAGCCATTTGTCAGATGTAGCCTTTGAGAAGACTATCTGGTCATACAAGTAGCTGATGATGTTTGTCTGTTGATTGATCTTTCCTGAAAAGGTAAAGAGTTAGTTGTATGCAATGTCATGATGTATGAAATATATTGTGTAATGATATTCTCTAAATAAATGAGACATCGCTATATGCGTTTCATATGTGTGATACGGAGGCAGAACCGACTGTTTTTACTGGTTTGCGTTTTTTGTTTGCAAAATGTCACGGTAAGCAAGAGTCGTCACCGACTTTTATTTTATCCAATCATGGAAAAGGAAAAAGAACAGAAAAAACCTTTTTTCGAGATTTCTGAGTACGGGGGGTAGATTATAGAAAGGGAAGGTGTTAGCACCCTTTCTATCCATGGTTTTCCATGGGGTCTTAGGTACTTGCTCATCTTTTTACAATTACTTGTGTGTGCTTGTTTTGAAAAGTTTTACTTTGCGATAACTCTCGTATCAGTCCTCAAGGGTGTGACAAAGATTGTTTCAAAAATTTGTTTTGAAAGTTGTTTGTGTGAAAAGTTTTGTTGAGCAAGTACTTAAGATTCTACCTACTCGAATAAAGATTGTTCGTTCTCGTTTCCTTTAGACAGTGCTATCCTACTATTAAGGAGTAGGTAGCCCCATATTTGGAGTTTGTAAGGGACGTTCGAAAGGGACAAGTACAATCACTAAAGCAACAGTTAGAAAACTTTAGTAGTAACCCTAGAGTCTTAAGATCTTTCTGAGGCAACATTTCTGAGGCAACACTTCCGAGGCAACATTCGATTGGGACATTTTGATCTTTTAGACTGGAGGGCATCCACTAAAATCTCCTATGCTTAATGAGTGTTTTACCGAAGGCAACCGAAGTGGCGTAAACCCTAGGGGTGAATATGTGCAAGTGAATTGTTTCAGTTAATTAGTCTTTGCACATTACGTGATCTACCATTTAAATTTCAAGCAATCTTCCCATATGATCCTATAGCATACATCTAAAAAGTTAAATATTTGCAGGAATTTAAAGTGCGAAAAATAAACCTAGCTATTACAAGGCTTTGACAGTTACATAATTAGCTTGGCTAAAAATAAAATACGGAAGCTTAAAACCCTAATTACTATTACAATCTCGGAGCAATTACAATAATAATAAAACAAATTAAAATGCACGTGGCAAATTAAATGCGAGAAAAATTGAAAACCCTAAAAATCTAATTGAGAAAAATATTTAAGTTATTTTTGAGAAAAAACTTAATTAGGTTATGTACAGTTAAAACCCTAATTCTAATCACTTTTTTAATTATGAAAAGAAATTAGAATTAACCTAATTTTAACTGAATTAACTAATTCAATAAAATATTTAAAAAAAAGACTTTTTTTCGTATTTTTGGTGGTTTTTATTTGAGAGGAAAAAAACAATTTAAATGAACCTAGTTTCTAATTATTTTTAACTATGAAAAAGAAATTAAATTAACCGAACTTACTAATTACATTAAAATAAATATTTTATATAAAAATGCTCTTTTTTGTGATTTGTTGATTTTATGATGAATTAAAAAATAATTAATTGTTTAGTGAAAATTAATTAAACAAATCAATGAAAATAAAAGAAATAAAAAAGAATTAAATAATGGACCTGTAATGAATTGCTGAAGGAGGGGGTGTGATTCTGAATTCTCCAGGCCCAATAACCCTTAAAGCCCAGTCAGCGCATGATTTCCTGTGGCATTGACTTGAGGGTATACTATGGTCTCTCATCTGGAGTGCGTCAGATCTCATGATGTGTTGAGAGAAAATAAAATAAATAGAACGTTGGGACCTGGGATCAAACCCAGGTCCTTATGCTTACCACTGAATGCCCTTGCCAGCTGCACTATTGTGACTTCTTGTTAGCATAGTGAAAACAAAATATAATATAAAGAAAACAAATAGATGAATCCAATGCGCGCCAAATTTCAAATGGACAAATAGCTGACTACCACATATCTTCTTCTTCCTGGAACCGTCGTGTTAGGTATATAACCTATACCTACAAACAAAATTCCATGGCTAAAAACCTGTACAATTCAAAAATTCACAAAACACAATGTAAATGGAATTGAAGACTAGGGTTCAACCGGTCATGATGTCACGATCATCCCAGTATCAAGTTTGTGATCTAATTTTACCTGTAGCCGAAAACCCCAAAACGCATATGGAAACCCTAACAATGGCAAGTACATATATAGGCTTCAAAAATGCAATAAAACTATTCAGTCAACTTGCAAACATGATAAAGATCACAAATATGCCAATCAAATGTGTTAATAATGAAGGAATCAATGTAATCGATTTCAAAAAATAAGGTAAACCGTGAGAGCTGTAGTGCGCGATTCTGGATGCTTCAGGCCTTGCAAATGCTTGCTACAGGTTCAGTGAGTACCTTGGGATATGACTTGATCTTTAGAAACGCTTGAAACGGCCTATGGAGCAAAATTGGATCTGCACTTTTCTTTGAAAAATTGAAACTTTGTTCTTACTTTTCCACGATTGCAACCCTTCTCTTATGCTTTGTACATGTTCCATATATATGTTAGAATGAATTAGGGTTATAAAATTGGCTTGTATCTTTTCAATTATGGAAGATATGATTTGCTTTCCATGCCATATGTAAACTTGCTATTTTGAGCCTAATCATCCCTTTCTTGTACCAATTATGCTTGATTCGTTTTGGACTTGATATCTCAGCATATTTTGATTGCAAATCTATCAAAAAATCAAATCAAAACATATATTTGCCATTATTCACCAATTATTTAATTTAATTCAATTTTTAATTAATAAAAAATCAAAATAAATTGAAAAATGAAGCAAATAATGTGTGGGTGAATATTTGGGTCGTGGACCATGTTATAAGTGAGGTGCAAGCATAAGAAGTTAGGCCCATTTAGCAAAAAATGCATTTTTGAGCACATTTGACTTTTGGCAATTTTGCAAAAAAGGTCAACTTTGACAAGTCATATCTTCCCCAATTTTAACCCTAGAGAGGTGTTCTTCGACTTTTTAGAAAGCTTATGATGTCTCCCAAGCAACCTTTTGGTCTCATCTCAATTGGATCTTCCATGTTCATGTAAGAAGCTTTGACCCAAAAGGTGTTTTTGTTGACTTTTCAAAAGAACCCATAATGTAGAAATTCATATCTTTTTGTGGATACATATTTTGAACTTGTGGGCTGAATTTGAGTTGTAGGGAATTGAATCCTATTCAAAATGAGCTTTGGATTGAAAATTTCTGATAAAGCATGTGGAAGTTATGCTTGGTCAAAGTTTGGTTGACTTTTCCTAAGAAACCCTAATTTAGTGACTTTTGGGTTTTGATGAATTTAGGGAATTCCTTGAGGAATCATGATCAACCATTGATCAAATTATGAAATTCACTTTAAAATTTTAATGTTGACCAAAAATCTTGAAGTTTGACTATATGTGGGTCATAGTTGACTTTTGGCCTAATACAGTCGATTCTCAAGCATCTAAGCAGTTGACTGAGAAAAATTCTTGTGCAAGGCATGAAACTTGACATGTAGGGTCTTGAGAACATATTAATACTATGGAGAGCATATGAGGTCTTTGGAGTCCACCTATCTTGATGAAAATGGAAACCCTAATTTGAGATATACTGCCTTAGGAGAGAGTTTGTCTGGTAAACTCTTGGGCAAACTTGAGAAAATTGAGGATCTCTAGGAGCATGTATTGATTAAAATGAGAGGGAAAATTTTGGGGTACAACAACTTCCCCTGTTCAATCTTCTAAAACCTGAGGATGTAGATTGGCTCGTCTTCCTTTCGTGATCTGAAGGTGGAAGATGATTGAACACTAAAGTGCCCAGAAATTTGCACTCGCATGAAGTGATACTTGATTTGTGATATCGGGAATGAGCTTATAGATGCCATTTGGAAGTTGCTAGAGAATTGTCGGAGATGGTATTAAAGATGCCATCCAAGATGTGACAGAGTACCATCGGAGATGGGCTTAAAGATGCCATCTAGATGATGTTAATTTCCTAAGACATTCCTTCGATGGGAGTTCCTATTCCCGTTATTGAGGAGGAATCTGCTGAGGATTGTTGGTATCTATATTGGGAGAAATAGAATTTGAGGAGCTTCAATTGTCCGTTACTTTACTGGGGGATAACCCCTGCTTGAGGAAACGAAAGTGAACTGCATATTTGGTCAGGGTACAAGCTGCACCGCGACTTACTGGGGAAATGCGAAACCAATCGTGTTTGATCGGGTCCTGGTCTTACAGTGTTGTGGACTGCTGTCTGGAAACCTGGATGGTAAGGCTATGAGAAGGAACCTGGATAATAGGGTTACTTCGAAATGAAAGTCTGGATAGTAGGGCTGTGACAAGAAACCTGGGTCGTAGGGTTACTTTGATATGAAAGCCTGGATAGTAGGGCTGTAAGAAGGAACCTGGATAATAGGGTTACTTCGATATAAAAGCCTGGATAGTAGGGCTGTGAGAAGGAACCTGGATAGTAGGGTTACTTCGATATGAAAGCCTGGATAGTAGGGCTGTGAGAAGGAACCTGGATAGTAGGGTTACTTCGAAATGAAAGCTTGGATAGTAGGGCTGTGAGAAGGAACCTGGATAGTAGGGTTACTTCGATATGAAAGCCTGGATAGTAGGGCTGTGAGAAGGAACCTGGATAGTAGGGTTACTTCGAAATGAAAGCCTGGATAGTAGGGCTGTGAGAAGGAACCTGGATAGTAGGGTTACTTCGATATGAAATCCTGGATAATAGGGCTGTGAGAAGGAACCTGGGTCGTAGGGTTACTTCGATATGAAAGCCTGGATAGTAGGGTTGTGAGAAGGAACCTGGATAGTAGGGTTACTTTGATATAAAAGCCTGGATAGTAGGGCTGTGAGAAGGAACCTGGATAGTAGGGTTACTTCGATATGAAAGCCTGGATAGTAGGGCTGTAAGAAGGAACCTGGATAGTAGGGTTACTTCGATATGAAAGCCTGGATAGTAGGGCTGTGAGAAGGAACCTGGATAGTAGGGTTACTTCGATATGAAAGCTTAGATAGTAGGGCTGTGAGAAGGAACATGGGTCGTAGGGTTACTTCGATATGAAATCCTGGATAGTAGGGCTGTGAGAAGGAACCTGGATAGTAGGGTTACTTCGATATGAAATTCTGGATAGTAGGGCTGTGAGAAGGAACCTGGGTCGTAGGGTTACTTCGATATGAAAGCCTGGATAGTAGGGCTGTGAGAAGGAACTTGGGTCATAGGGTTACTTCGATATGAAAGCCTGGGTAGTAGGGATTGTGGGAAGAAACTTAGATAGTAGGGTTACTTCGAGATGAAAGTGTAGATTAGTTGACCCGTTTGGTTTTAGGAACTGAGTTTCCGTTAGTCGTTTGCAGATGTGACTTGTATAACTGCTGGATTTGTTCAAGCTAAACGTATTTTCTTGAAAAGACATCAGGGTTAGTTATATGCGATGCATGAAATGCAGGGTGAGATGATGTTCTCAAAATAAATGAGATTATGTTGTATATGATATGTATGCGTATGTCATGATGTATGTTCATGAAATGTTGTCAGGGTATGCTTGCGTCTGGGAAAATAAATCCCTGACTGTTGCTGGAGATTTTTAAATATTCTGTCGGGAAGAGATGCTGGAGAATAACTCTGCGGGGACCAAACTTAGGGGGAAGAGATACTCTATTGGTAGACCTGCTGATCTAGAGGAATAAACTCAGCTGGGGATGAAATTCCGTTGCTGGAGATGATGAGCTCTGTTGGAGATTGAGCTTCTGTATCTGCATAAATAAACTCCGCTTAGGGGATGAAATTTACTGACTCGCCCGCGATTATGAACCTCAACTGGGGTGGTTACATCCTATTTCGGGAAAGCTGACATCAATGCCTTTGGATACTTTTACTTTGTGGGGAGTGTACGTACCAATAATTATGTTCCAAAGCTGGCTCTATCCCGGTACCTGCTGGGCAGAGTAACTGTAGGGTTTGGCACTTCTTGTTTTTTTCCCTGTTTCTGGAATTACGAGTAATTGTCTTTTGTTTCTTATGTAAACATTTATGAGCAGAAATCATTTTCAAATGCATATATCAGAAATAGGTCATTGGATGTTATTGCAAAACAAAATAGAAAACAAACTTCAAGTGAAAATAATCTTGCATTGATTTTTTGAAATCGGCCTGTAATAGGAGTTTTGTACAAAGAGGCTAACGCTCTAGTAAGAGAACGCCGCCGAAAGATAGAAATTATACAATTTGTGTAAAAGAAAAAAACAGCTATGTGAAACAACCCCATTGGGTTCCAACTCTATTATTTCCTTTATATCTTCAAGCGTCTCATCACTTTGCTACTTGGCCAAAAGTTGATCAGATTGGTTGGTGTCGTCCGAGCTTGATAGTTGATACCGAAGTCTGTTCGCAAGATGATCCAATGAGACATAGTGATACGCTTCATATCCCTAACTTTTGCCTGGACCGCCCTTTCAGGTTTTCAGTCCACCGGAATACCCTTTTTTGCCCAAGCTGCCCTTTCGGGTTTTCGACTTGCCGGGTGTACATATTTTTTTCATTTTCATCCCTTACTTTTTCTCGAACCCTTTTGGTTCGCCGGCAAGCCCTTATTTTTTCCTAGGCCAGTCAACCTAGCGGGTCTTTTAGTTAGGCGTAGTATCTTTTCACTATGTCTGCATTGACGGGGTGAGGAAGGTCGTCACCATCCATGGTGGTTAGAATCACAGCTCCACCCAAAAAAATGTTCTTAACCACAAATGGCCCTTCGTACGTGGGGGTCCATTTTCCCCTGGGATCACCTTACGGCAGTATGATGCGTTTGATCACTAGATCCCCGACTTAATATTCTTGACGCCTGACTTTCTTGTTAAAAGCCTTGATCATTCGATTTTGATACGTCTGACCATGGCAGATAGCCGTAAGTCTCTTTTTATCGATTAGATTTAACTGATCAAGTCAGGTTCAGATCCAGTCGTCTTTGTTCAACCCTGCATCCTTCATAATCCTGAGAGAAGGTATCTGGACTTCGATGGGTAGGACTGCCTCCACGCCATATACCAGCGAGTAAGGTGTTGCCCTTGTCTATGTCCATGCTGAGGTACGGTACCCATGAAGAGAAAATGGTAACATCTCGTGCCAGTCCTTGTATGTCGCTGTCATCTTCTGTACAATCTTCTTGATGTTCTTGTTAGCTGCTTCAACAACGCCATTCATCTTCGGTCGGTAGGGAGAAGAATTATGATGCTGTATCTTGAACTGTTTACAAAGCTCAGTGATCATCGTGTTGTTGAGATTCGTACCATTGTCAATAATAATTCTCTCTGGCACACCATACCGACTGATCAGATTGTGTCGGATAAACCGCGCCACGATGTTCTTGGTTACTATAGCAAAAGAGGCTGCCTCCACCCACTTCGTGAAGTAATCAATGGCTACTAGGATGAAACGATATCCATTAGAAGCGGTGGGCCTGATTTCTCCGATCATGTCGATGCCCCACATTGTAAAGGGCCACGGAGCTGTCAAGACGTTTAAAGGAACCAGAGGCACATGCACCTTATCATCATAGATTTGGTACTTATGACAAGTTCGAGAGTGCTGATAACAGTCGGATTCCATACTGGACCAGTAATATCCTGCCCGTAGGATCTTCTTAGCCATGGTATGTCCACTAGAATGGGTTCTGAAGGTGCCTTCATGTAGATCTGTCAAGATCCTCTTTGCTTCATTTTTGTCTACACACCGTAATAGTGTGGAGTCATGGTTGCGTTTATAGAGGATTCCATTAATGAGGAAGAACTTTGCAGCAAACCTTCTCAGAAACTTCTTATCATTGACATATGCGCCTTCGGGATACTCCTGAGCCTCGAGATACCTTTTGACTTCGTGAAACCAGGGTTTGTCTGCCACTTCTTCTGTATCGATTTCACAGCGGTGTGCTAGTTCATCCAACCTCTCAATGGTGATTTGGGGAGCTTCATTGTCCCACCTTACCTTGAACATAGAAGACATGGTAGCTAACGCGTCCGCTAACTGGTTCTCCTCTCGTGGGAAATGTTCGAAGTTTACCTCCTCAAAGTGTGGGAGCAATGTTAGTACATACTCTTTGTAAGGAATGAGATTCGGGTGCTTCGTATCCCACTCGCCTTTGATCTGACTTATCAACAAGTGGAATCCCCGAATACACTCAAGAACTTGATCCTTAGGTCAATAGCAGCTCGAAGACCCATGATGCACGATTCATACTCCACCATGTTGTTGGTGTAGTTGAAACATAATCGGGAAGTGAATGGAGTATGACAGTCCTCGGGAGATATGATTACAGCGCCAATACCGTTACCCAGTGCGTTTGAGGCTCCATCAAAATACATAGACCACCAAGATCCCTCCTCAGGTCCTTCATCCGGTCTAGGTTCTTTGTAGTCAGTCACCAACATGATATTCTCATCTGGGAACTCAAAATTCATGGACTGGTAGTCATCCACGGCCTGATGAGCCAAATGATCAGCCAATACACTCCCCTTTATTGCTTTTTGGGTTGTATATTGTATGTAGTACTCAGTTAAGATCATTTTCCACCTTGATATCCTTCCGAAGAGAGCGGGCTTCTCGAAAATATACTTGATCGGATCCATCTTTGATATCAATAAGGTAGTGTGAGTCAGCATATACTGTCTCAGTCGGCGAGCAGCCCATGCCAAAGAATAGCAAGTTTTCTCTAGAAATGAGTATCGTGTCTCACAATCGGTAAAATTTTTGCTAAGGTAGTATATTGCGTGCTCTTTTCGACCAGACTCGTCATGCTGCCCCATCACACACCCCATTGAATTGTCTAACACTGTCAAGTATAATATTAAAGGTTTTCCTTCAACTGGAGGCATCCGAATTAGCAGTTCTTGAAGAAATTCTTTAATTATTTTGGAAGCGGTATGACATTCATCATTCCACTTTACCACTTGATTTTTCTTTAGAAGCTTGAAGATTGGCTCACAAGTAGTGGTCAGATGTGAAATGAACCTGGCGATGTAATTCAGACGTCACAAGAAACCTATAACTTCTTTTTCTGTGCGGGGAGCCGACATCTCTTATATGGCCCTTACCTTCGCAGGGTCTACCTGAATACCCTTGTCACTGACAATGAAACCCAGAAGCTTACCAGACCTTACCCCGAAGGTGCACTTGTTCGAATTCAACCTCAGCTTATATATCTTCAACCTGTCGAACAACTTTTGGAGATGATCAAGGTTCTCTTCCTCAGTATGAGACCTGGCTATCATGTCATCAACATAAACTTCGATCTCATGGTGAATCATATCGTGGAACAAAGAAACCATGGCACACTGATAGGTTTCCCCAATGTTCTTCAACCCAAAAGGCATCACCTTGAAGAAGAAGGTGACCCACTGTGTAACAAAGTTTGTATTCTCCATGTCTTCAGGAGCCATCTTGATCTGGTTGTAGCCAGAGAAACCGTCCATAAAGGAGAAGATTTTATGCTGCGCGGTGTTGTCCACCAGAACATCGATGTGAGGAAGCGGGAAGTCATCCTTGGGGCTTTCCCTGTTCAGATCTATGTAATCTACACACATCCGTACCTTACTGTCCTTCTTAGGTACCGGAGCAACGTTAACAACCAACTGCAGATAAGAAGTGACAACTAAGAATCCTGCATCGAAATGGTTCATGACCTCTGCCTTGATCTTCTCTGACATTTCGGGACGCATATGCGAACCTTCTGTTTAACCGGAGGACAATCTTCTTTAGTTGGCAGGCGATGTACCACAATATCAGTGTCCAAACTAGGCATGTCTTCATAGGACCAAGCGAAGATTTCAACATAGTCGTGCAACATCTGTATCAACCTCTGTTTGACACTAAGCTCCAGATTTGCACCTATTTTAACCTCTTTTCTGTCTTCCTTAGTACCCAAATTCACTGTCTCAACCGGCTCTTCATGAGGCTGTATGGCCCTTTCTTCCTGCTGTAGTAGTCTAGCAAGTTCTCCAGGCACCTCACAATCATCCTCACCTTCGTCCTCGGCTTGGTTGATCGGATTTTTGAAGTCATAATTGGAAATAACAGAGCTGTTATCAATGGGATCCAGAGTGGATATGGATCTACATTATGATACGTGAGTGTGTGTAAGAGAATAGCTGTTTCGATAAAGTAAAAAACAGAAAAGAAAAATAGAGAGCGCAAAATTTGTATGCAAAAAAACGTCCAATGCTTTATTAATGATATATGAAATGATAAATAATAGCCCTCACAAGAAAAGCCAATATGCCTCAGGCAAGGCAGAGGGCCGTAAAGTTTTAAATTGTTTATTACAAATATTAAAACAAGTAAGTCAATTACTGCGGAATAAAAGAAACTGGTATAAAGTCCCTAGCTATCCAGTTACTCGGTCCACCGTTGGTGGTTGGGTAGATCCAGCTGTCGATGTCTGAGTCTTCCTCGCTGTCTTCAATGGCGTTAATTCCCCAATTACTGATATGTAGGGGAGGTCTTCCAGCCCGAGCGCGTCGAACAACCCTTTGAGCCCCTGTAGTAAAGCCCAAACCAAATTTGCCAGTTTTGTGAGTGAAATCAGGGAGCTGACCCCAGTTGGTACACCCACCTTCTTCAACCACAGCCCTGGCGTCCTTGAGAGAAGCAATCTTCAAAGGAGGTTTGTTGGTAGTAGTTTCAGTCGATGCCAAGATCTGAGGGACCTCGTCGAAGTTCTGACAAGGAGTTTCTATGAATTCCCCATCCATCTCTACGTAGCGAAAGGAATTGAGGTGGCTTACCATATACTCTTCTTCACCCCGCACTGTGACAATCTTTCATTTCACAGGATACTTCAGCATTTGGTGGAGTGTGGAAGTAACTGCCCCAACCTCATGGATCCAAGGACGACCCAGCAAACAAGAATACGACGACCTGATATCCATCACATAGAAAGTGGACCCAAAAGTCTGAGAACCTACTTTGACAGGGATGTCCACCTCCCCGTGCACCATTCTCTTCGACCCGTCAAAAGCTCTTACCACAGGGCTACTAGGATTTAACGTCAAACCCTCGCAATCTAGCCGATCCAACGCATTCTTCGGCAGAACATTCAGTGAAGACCCAATATCTACCAGCACATGAGCCATAGTGGTGCCCCTGCATTCAATCGAGACATGCATAGCATCATTATGCTTCCTTCCCTTTGGTGTTAAATCCGCATATGAAAAACCCAACCTATTATCAACAGTCAGGCTGGCCACACAATCTTTGAACTGACCAGCTGAAGTCTCTTGCGGCACATGCGCAGTTTTGAGGAGTGCAATCAAAGCCTTCGCATGGGCCTCAAAGCACAATAGCAGGGATAACATGGATATCTTTGATGGGGTCTGCCCCAGCTGCTCTACCACATTGTAGTCGCTCTTCTTAATGATTTTCAGTATTTCCTCCATTTCTTACTTAGAGGCTTCCACAACAATTTTCCTAGGCGCCTCCGTCTGGGAAGGCTCACCTATAATTTCCTTGCTGCGGGTATCAGACGATTCGCCAACAGGGGTAATAACTAGAGTAAGAACATGAACTGTAGTTTATGTACTAGCAGGAACAACATATGGAATGACAATAGGTTTGTTGACAGTCTTAGGGGAAATCTCGGGAGAGAAGACCCTTCCACTTCGGGTGACTTTGCTGGTTCCGACAATGTTACCAATATCAGGATCAACTTTTTCGTCTTTCAAATCTTGTTTGATGCCATGATAGTATACATCGGCACCATAATGCCATGGGACGTCTTTGTCCAAGACATACGGGATAGGACCAGGAACAGTGATTATCAGCGGAGCAATTCTTGGAGCAGATGTAATCCTAACAGGTCTTCTCGAGGAGACCTTAGAAGAATTGGCGGAAATGGTGATAAGGCCAACGTCTTCAGATGGAACAATGGGAACTAAAGTTTTCTCAAACAAAATTTCTTTGCTATCTATCAGGCGTTGAACACCTAATTTCAGCAAACGGCAACCAGAAGGTAGAAACGAACACTTGTGGCAACCGTCACTACAACCCAGAAATAAACCGACCAACAACAAATTTTTCTTGACAGTCATGAGAGGAGTAGAAAATTCATCAACAGAGGTAACAAACAAACCAGTGTCAATAACATTAACTCCACGACCGTGTTTAGGCATGGGAGCAGTTATGACATTTGGCTTTTCCGGAGCATCAAACTCTATTTCCTTGGCTTCAATCAAGTCTTTTACTTTGTTCCTCAGAGCCCAGCAGTCATTTATATTGTGACCAGGACTCTCAGAATGATAGGCACACCGATCATTCAGATTATATCAGGGAGATGTAGTATTTGGATTCTTGGGAGCCTCTTTCAAGGTTGCCAAGTTGGATCTCAACAGATGAGGTAGCACTTCAGCCAATGTCATGTTGATGCGGGTAAACTTCCTTTATGGTCTTTCCACACTTTGTTGATTGTTGCATTGTGGAGCAAGTACAGGTCTAGGTATCATCACGACACTTACTGTTTGACGATGTTCAGCCCTATTTTGGTCCCTCAGGCTATAAATGGCACTGGCTTCCTTCTTACCAGCAAAAGGCTTCTTTACTGAACTTGAAGAGGCATCCATCTGTATATTTCTTCTTCGAATCCCAACTTCTACTCTTTCTCCAGTTAGAATCAGCTCGGTGAAACCAGCTGATGAGCTGCCGATCAAATGATTGAAAAATGGACCAGATAGCATCCCCAGAAACATATCAACCAACTCCCTATCAGACAACAGGGGTTGAACTCTCCCATCCAAGTCTCTCCATTTTTGTGCATAATCTTTAAAGCCTTCACTTGCACCCATGGACATACTCTGAAGTTGAGTACGAGTAGGAGCAAGGTCGGTGTTGTATTGATACTGCTTGTAGAAAGAAGCAGCCAGATCTTCCCAGTTTCGGACATTTTCTCACTCCAGCTGGTAGAACCATTCAAGCCGAGTCCCTGACAGACTATCTTGAAATAAGTGAACCCACATATTTCTATCAGCGGTGTGGGGCTGGATCTTTCTGAAATAAGAACGGAGATGGAGTTTTGGGAAGTACACCCCATCATACTTAGCAAAAACTGGAGCTTTGAACTTCTGCGGGATGACCACTCCAGAACCAATCTCAATTCTTCGAAATCTAGTCCAGGTATCGTCTTAACTTCCATGGCACTCAGACGATCTTCCAACTGCTTGTATCTATCCTCAGCAGGAGGATATTGCTCATCATTGTAATCAGTATCATTGTCAAAAACTGCAGGACTGAGATCCTTCTCTTCTTCCTGATTCTCCCATTCCTTGGATGAAGAGGTCATATCGACTTATCGCTTCAACCGTTCTCTAAACTATCTGCCCATATTCAGGATACCAGCAACTTTCTTCTTCTTTTTCTTCTTCTCTTTCAGGATGAGGGCTTTCAGATCCTCCTGCCCTTTTGCCATACTTATGAACATTTGTTGGAACTGGGTGTTATGTTCCTGAAGGTCCTTGATGGTTTGTTCGGAAGACATTTCTGCTGAAATAAACAGCGAAGAAGATGAGAAACCTGTAATGGTACCTGTACATGTGGTGTTATGAATGGGATGCGCGTGCAATGATTTCAAAGACTTCGAGAAATTTAAATTTGCAAACCAAAATAAACAAAGATTTTATTAGCTGAATTTGAAGGTTCAAAATGCCTTTTAGGCGTTACAGTTAAAAGCAAATCTAAAACTAGAAAATAAATCAAAATTCCCATGGATGCTTCCTATTTGTGTCGAGATAATCATTCAATCCTCTTTCTTCATGGAGTTTCTTTGTGAGCTCTAAAACCTTCCTCTCCTAAGCATGGAACTGATCCCTGTAAGTATCCCGCTCCTTCATCAACTGAATCCATGACCTCTATAATTCCCCAAGATCAGTGGGCATGTAAGGATAGAGAACCATGTAAGTAATACCCTCTTTAGTAGTGGGTTCCAAAATCACCGGTAAAACGGCCACATAAGGAATTATAAGCTTCTGGGCACGAGCTCGTACCCATTGGAGGTAAGGTTCCATAGGAATGGAATCCTTTGGCCCCAAAGCCTTGGTGCCAGATCTGTTTACCATCCCCCAAGCTCGTATGAACCTCCGACGATACTCGTGAGCATCATCCTCATAGTTGAATACAATTCCTTCGATAAGTAACTCATGGGGACCATCTCTTCGAGTGTAACCAAATTGTCGCAGAGCTAAACAAGTATTGTAGGTTATACCCCCTCTGATACCAAGTAATGGGACATTAGGGTACTCCCCGCAGCGTTCAATAATATCAGTGTTTTCTATAGCTCGAGAACACCAAAGAATATCCATGTGAGCGAGTGATATTATCCTTTGTGACCAACCTAAACCTTCTTCATTCTTCAGTACGGACTTAGGGAGGTGAGAAATAAACCACCTCGATAGTAATGGCATGCAACACATAAGAAACCCTCTTCTTTTCATGGTACAAGTATGGAGAGTGTGCAAAATATCTCTGAGCAAGGTAGGCACGGGGTTGCGAGAGAGGAAGATCTTGATAGAATTCACATCTACAAATGAGTCTGGATTAGGGAATAGGACTAACCCATAGATTAGAAGAGCCAAGACCTCCTCAAAAGCCTGAAAATCCATATCATCCCAAAACAGCTGGGCCTTGTCTATCAAAAACTTAGCTAGAAAACCCTTGACTCTGCTTCTTGTTTCCCAATTGGATACCACGTCGGCCCGTTTCAGATGCAAAGCTAAGGCAATGACTTCCTTCTTAGGAACTTCTTCTAGACATGTGAAGGGCAACTGTTCAAGAATGGGTATATCCAACAACTGAGAGAATTCTTCCAAGGTAGGCACCAACTGATAGTCTGGAAAGGTGAAGCAGTGGTGCTTCAGATCAAAGAACTGAAAGAGTACACTCATCATCTTTTCATCAAAGTTTGAAGTAACCAGGTTGAGAAGTCGACTATGTCTCTTAGTGAACGCAGAAGTTTCAGAAACCCTTGATGCTAGCTCTTTGAGTTGGGAAGGTATCTTCACAAAGCTGATTCAGATAGTGTTTTTAAGAATGAAAGCCATGATCTGCAAAACAGAACAAAGATAAATTCCCTTGGTCTTTGAAATGGTTAGTGCAATAAGAATGAATGCTATGTTATGATGCATGATGTCATGATAAACCACAAGTATAGCAAACACAGGTATAACAAACATAGTCAAATCACACAAAGTCCTTAGGTTAAGGCCTGCATGAGGTTAAAGGACATACCCTCTTGAAGTTTAGTTAGTTTCAAACCTGTCTTAAAAAGTAATCGGGTTCTAAGGGATCTCAATATCACTGACCATCCTTTATCGGGCATTGTCTCAGCTCAAGCAATCTTTTCTTGCGGCCGAAATATCTCGAAAGTCTGATCTCAATAAGTGTAGCATCGAGTATCAACCAATCCTCAGCTCTACAACGAGGCCGACTATCTCACTACTTTCTAATGGCCAAGTTTGTTCAACTAAGGTTCTAAGGTCCGTTAGTGCTTCACGACACCACGTGGAGGCCTCGTATTCTCCTCGTTTCCCCATGAAGGATACTGGTACCAACCAAAGTGCCACACCAACACAACCATCGCTTAAACCATATCGGTCTATGTCGTACAGTCTCCACGATCTATTGTTGTTTACCTAATAAGTGCCCCCAGATCCGGGTGTAGGATCTATAGTAAACCAAATAAACCCCTTTAAGAATAAAGCAAACACACAAGAAAGCAATTTTGTAACATGATCTAGACCCTAAGGTAAACCCCACTTAATTTTTTTCCACAACAGAGTCGCCAGTTCTGTGATACGGTGGCAAAACCGACTGTTTTTACTGGTTTGCATTTTGCGTTTTTTGTTTGCAAAATGTCGCGGTAAGCAAGAGTCGCCACTGACTTTTATTTTATCCAATTTCGGAAAAGGAAAAAGAACAGAAAAAACCTTTTTCGAGATTTCTGAGTACGGGGGATAGATTATAGAAAGGGAAGGTGTTAGAACCCTTTCTATCCATGGTTTTCCATGGGCTCTTAGGTACTTGCTCATGTTTTTAAAATTTCTTGTGTGTGCTTGTTTTGAAAAGTTTTACTTCGTGATAACCCTTGTATCAGTCCTCAAGGGTGTGACAAAGTTTGTTTCGAAAATTTGTTTTAAAAGGTGTTTGTGTGAAAAGTTTTGTTGAGCAAGTAATTAAGATTCTACCTACTCGAAGAAAGATTGTTCGTTCTTGTTCCCTTTAGACAGCGTTATCCTACTATTAAGGAGTAGGTAGCCCCATCGTTAGAGTTTGTAAGGGACGTTCGAAAGGGACAAGTACAATCACTAAAGCAACAGTTAGAAAACTTTAGTAGTAACCCTAGAGTCTTAAGATCTTTCCGAGGCAACATTTCCGAGGCAACATTCGAATGGGACATTTTGATCTTTTATACTGGAGGGCATCCACTAAAATCTCCTATGCTTAATGAGTGTTTTACCGAAGGCAACCGAAGTGGGGTAAACCCTAGGGGTGAATATGTGCATGTGAATTGTTACAGTTAATTAGTCTTTGCATATTAGGTGATCTACCATTTAAATTTCAAGCAATCTTCCCATACAATCCTATAACATACATCTAGACAGTTAAATATTGGCAGGAATTTAAAGTGCGAAAAATAAACCTAGCTATTACAAGGCTTTGATAGTTACATAATTAGCTTGACTGAAAATAAAATACGGAAGCTTAAAACCCTAATTACTATTACAATCCCAGAGCAATTACAATAATAATAAAACAAATTATAATGCGCGCGGAAAATTAAATGCGAGAAAAATTAAAAACCCTAAAAATCTAATTGAGAAAAATATTTAAGTTATTTTTGAGAAAAAACTTAATTAGGTTATGTACAGTTAAAACCCTAATTCTAATCATTTTTTTTAATTATGAAAAGAAATTGAAATTAACCTAATTTAAACTGAATTAACTAATTCAATAAAATATTTAAAAAAAAAGACTTTTTTCGTATTTTTGGTGGTTTTTATTTGAGACAAAAAAAACAATTTAATTATAAATTTAAATGAACCTAGTTTCTAATTATTTTTAATTATGAAAAAGAAATTAAATTAACCTAACTTACTAATTACATTAAAATAAATATTTTATATAAAAAATGCTCTTTTTTATGATTTGTTGATTTTATGATGAATTAAAAAATAATTAATTTTTTAGTGAAAAAAATTAAACAAATAAATGAAAATAAAAGAAATAAAAAAGAATTAAATAATGGGCCTGTAATGAATTGCTGAAGGAGGGGTGTGTGATTCTGAATTCTCCAGGCCCAATAACCCTTCAAGCCCAGTCAGCGCATGGTTTCCTGTTGCATTGACTTGAGGGTATACTATGGTCTCTCATCTAGAGTGCGTTAGATCTCATGTTAGGCTGATCAAGTGGTTGGGTGCAAGAGTGTATGGTAGGCGCCTGAGTGGGAGATACACAGGATGTGTTGAGAGAAAATAAAATAAAGAGAACGCTGTGACCTGGGATCGAACCTAGGTCCTTATGCTTACCACTAAATTCCCTTGCCAGATGCGCTATCGTGACTTGTTGTTAGCATAATGAAAAAAAATATATAATATAAAGAAAACAAATAGCTGAATCCAACACGCGCAAAATTTCAAATGGACAAATAGCTGACTGCCACATATGTTCTTCTTCCTGGAACCGTCGTGTTAGGTATATAACCTATACCTACAGACAAACTTCCATGGCTAGAAACCTGTACAATTCAAAAATTCACAAAACACAATGTAAATGGAATTGAAGACTAGGGTTCAATCGGTCATGATGTCACGGTCATCCCAGTATCCAATTTGTGATCTAATTTTACCTGTAGCCAAAAACCCCAAAACGCATATGGAAACCCTAATAATGGCAAGTACAGATATAGGCTTAAAAAATGCAATAAAACTATTCAGTCAGCTTGCAAACATGATAAAGATCACAAACATGCCAATCAAATGTGTTAACAATGCAGGAATTGATGTAATTGATTTCAAAAAATAAGGCAAACCGTGAGAGTTGTAGTGCGCGATTCTGGATGCTTCAGGCTTTGCAAATGCTTGCTGCAGGTTCAGTGAGTACCTAGGGATATGACTTGATCTTTAGAAACGCTTGAAACGGTCTATGGATCAAAATTGGATCTGCACTTTTCTTTGAAAAATTGAAACTTTGTTCTTACTTTTCCATGACTGCAACCCTTCTCTTATGCTTTATACATGTTCCATATATATATATATATATATATATATATATATATATATATATATATATATATATATATATATATATATATATATATATATATATATATATATATATATATATATATATATATATATATATATATATATATATGTTAGAATGAATTAGGGTTATAAAATTGGCTTGTATCTTTGCAATTATGGAAGATTTGATTTGATTTCCATGCCATATGTAAACTTGCTATTTTGAGCCTAATCATCCCTTTCTTGTACCAATTATGCTTGATTCGTTTTGGTCTTGATATCTCAGCATATTTTGATTGCAAACCTGTCAAAAAATCAAATCAAAACATATCTTTGCCATTATTCACCAATTATTTGATTTAATTCAATTTTTAATTAATAAAAAATCAAAATAAATTGAAAAATGAAGCAAATAATGTTTGGGTTAATATTTGGGTCGTGGACCATGTTATAAGTGAGGTGCAAGAATAAGAAGTTAGGCCCATTTAGCAAAAAATGCATTTTTGAGCACATTTGACTTTTGGCAATTTTGCAAAAAAGGTCAACTTTGACAAGGCATATCTTCCGAAATTTTAACCTTAGAGAGGTGTTCTTAGACTTTTTAGAAAGCTTAGGATGTCTCCCAAGCAACCCTTTTGGTCTCATCTTAATTGGGTCTTCCATGTTCATGTAAGAAGCTTTGACCCAAAAGGTGTTTTTGTTGACTTTTCAAAAGGACCCATAATGTAGAAATTCATATCTTTTTTGTGGGTGCATATTATAAACTTGTGAGATGAAGATGAGTTGTAGGGAATTTCGTCCTATTCAAAATGAGCTTTTGATGGAAAATTTCTGATAAAGCATGTGGAATTTATGCTTAGTCAAAGTTTGGTTGACTTTTCCTAAGAAACCCTAATTTAGTAACTTTTGGATTTTGATGAATTTAGGGCATTCCTTGAGAAATCATGATAAACCCTTTATCAAATGATTAAAGTCACTTCAAAGTGTTAATTTTGACCAAAAATCTTGAAGTTTGACTGTATGTGGGTCACAATTGACTTTTGACCTAATACAGTCGATTCTCAAGCATCTGAGCAGTTGACTGAGCAAACTTCTCGTGCAAGGCATGAACCTTGACATGTAGGGTCTTGATAACATATTAATACTATGTAGAGCATATGAGGTCTTTGGAGTCCACCTATCTTGATAAAAATGGAAACCCTAATTTGAGATATACTGCCTTAGGAGAGAGTTTCTCTGGTCAACTCTTGGGCAAACTTGAGCAAATTGAGGAGCTCTGGGAGCATGTATTGAGTAAAATGAGAGGGAAAATTTTGGGGTACAATAGTATGCATAGTCTATAATGTTTGTAAATGATGTATGAATGTGAAATGTTTTTGGAGTGTATTTGTAAACTCGTGCAACATCTTTGTCTGGGAAAATAAATCCCTGACTGTTGCCGGGGATAAAGAGTATGTGTTTCTTCAATCTTGATGGGTATTTCTGTTTGGGGAGAAGAGTCCAAGAACATTGGTTGTTCATTTCTCCACTGGGGAATTTAGTTCTTATATACCCTGACTGGGGATAAACGAGATGGGTTGGATGCTGACTCGTCTAAGAGAATGAGGTTGAATGATACCTAATCTGGTTTCCAATTCAGTAGAAAACTTCGGGGATAGAAACCCGGACTGTCTTTTGCTGGAGATTGGAATCCTACTGGTAATTTATGGTAGAAGCAGAATCAAGTTAGGGAGACTGTAATCTGTTGGGAAAATAAACCCTATTGGGGAAATAAACCCTATTGACAGAGAAATACTCGACTGAGGAAACACCCTTGTTGAGGAAATGAACTATGCTGGAGAGAATAAATCTTCAGGGGTTTTTACAGTTTTGGAGGAATAAACTCAACTGAGGAAGAGATTTACCATAAACTGGCTTGATTAGGACTCCGTAGGTGGGTGATATTGCTGGGGAAAAAATCATATTCTTTTATCTGCTGGGGTGATTTGCTGGTGAATATGATTGGTGTATCCCATTTTGTGGGGGACATATCTTTGTTAAGATGACTCTTGGAATTTGTGGATAGCTTGAACGGTATCCCAACTCCTAGAGTCTGAACTAATTTCTTATTCCTGTTTTTATTCATATATTTGTTAATAGTTAATCATATTCATATGCATATGCTCATTCAATTTTAGTCATTGGACGTTTTTGCAAACAAAAGAGAAAAAGTAAAAAAAAAAGTTTGAATTTTTGAAATTTGTATTTATATTGATAGTTTGCCTATAAACAGACGATTTTGTACAAAGAGATAGAAATCCCAATAAGAGGAAATTGTCGTGAAATGAAAAGAGTAAAACAAGATAATAGCTATGTGGGAATAATGTATTCAGGTTCCAACTCTTCTATTGCCCCTATGTCTTCGAACATCTCATCCCTCGTTGTTGGAAGAAAGTGATTGAATTGATCTGTGCCATTTGAACTTGACGTCGGTAATAAAGCTTGGTCTAAGTGATCCAATGAGACATAGTCATACGCTTTTAATCCCTAACTTTTTCCTGGACATCCCTTTCGAGTTTTCAGTCCACCGGGATACCCCTTTTTGCCCAAGCCGCCTTTTCAGGTTTTCGACTTTTCGGGTGTACAATCTTTTATATATATCTTTAATTTTTTCTCTAACCCTTTTGGTTTATCGGGATGCCCTTATTTTTTCCTAGGCCAGTCAACCTAGCGGGTCATTTTTATGCGTAGTATCTGTTGACTATGTTCGTGTTCACAAGGTGCAGGAAATCTTCACCGTTCATGGTGGTTAGTATCATAACACCAGCCAAAAATATTTTGTTAATCACAAACGGCCCTTCGTAGGTGGGAGTCCATTTGGCCATGGGATCACCTTATGGTAGAATGATGCGTTTTATTACCAAGTCACCAGCCTGATATACGTGATGCTTAATTTTTTTATTAAATGCCTTGATTATACGCTTCTGATACATCTGGCCGTGACAGACAACCGCAAGCCTCTTCTTGTCAATTAGATTTAAATGATCTAACATAGTCTGAATCCACTCGTCTTTGTCTAAGTCAGCATATTTCATAATTCTCAGAGAGGGAATCTGAACTTTGACAGGCATGACATCTTCCATACTATAGGCCAGAGAAAATGGGGTTGCCCCAATTGACGTTCGTGCAGAAGTGCAATAGCCGTAGAGAGAGAAAGTAACATCTCGTGCCAGTCTTTGTAGGTCACAACCATCTTTTGTATAATTTTTTTAATGTTTTTGTTGGTGGCTTCCACTGTACCATTCATATTTGGTCGATAGAAGAAGAGTTGTGGTGCTTGATCTTGAACTGCATGCATAGTTCAGTGATCATAATGTTTGTTGAGATTAGTACCATTGTGTGCGATAATCCTTTCGGGGATGCCATACCGATAAATAAGGTTATGTTTTATGAACCGGGAGACCATGTTCATAGTAACAGAGGAGAACGAGCCTGCTTTAACTTATTTTGTAAAGTAATCAATGGCGACGAGGATGAAGCGATGTCCATTAGAAGCAGTGGGTTTAATTTCTACGATTATATCAATGCCCCACATTGCGAATGGCCACGAAGTAGTCATGATGTTCAGAGGAACCAGAGGAACATGAACTTTATCAGCGTAAATCTGGCACTTATGGCAATAGTAACCTGCTCTCAAAATCTTTTTAGCCATAGTATGCCCACTGGAATGAGTACCAAAGACACCTTCGTGCATATATTTCATAATTTCCTCTGCTTCCTTCTTGTCCATGCAATGAAGCAGAGTTGAATCATGATTACACTTGTATAAAATTCCATTGCTCAAGAAGAACTTAGCCGAGAACCTCCGTAGGAATTTCTTGTCGTTCACCGATGCCCCTTCAGGGTATTCTTGAGCCTCAAGGCACCTTTTCACTTCATGAAACCAAGGTTTTTCTTCTACTCTGTCAGTATAAATTTCATAGCAGTGTGCTGGTTCATCGAATCTTTCAATGGTAATTATGGGAGCCTCATTGTCCCATATGACCTTGAACATGGATGACATGGTAGCTAATGCGCCCGCCAACTGATTCTCTTCTCTTGGGATATGCTCAAAAGTAATCTCTTCGAAGTACGAAATCAAGGTTAGCACATGTCCTCGGTAAGGGATAAGATTCAGATGCTTCGTATCCCATTCTCCCTTGACCTGACTGATTACCAAGGCTGAATCCCTATATACGCTCAAGAATTTGATTCTCTGGTCAATAGAAACTTTAATACCCTTGATGCACACTTCATATTCAACCATATTATTGGTGCAGTCAAAGCAAAGTCTGGCAGTGAAAGACTTATGACAACCCTGGGGAGAGATAGTTACAACACCAATTCTGTTTCCAATTGCGTTGGAAGCTCCGTCGAAAACCATAGTCCATCAGGATCCTAGCTCAGGTCCTTCATACGGTCTAGGTTCTCCATAATCTGTAACTAGCATAATGTTCTCATCCGAGAATTCGAAATTCATAGACTGATAATTGTCTACAGATTGATGCGCCAAATGGTCTGCCAGTACACTTACTTTGATTTCTTTTTGAGCGGTGTATAAAATGTCATATTCTGTTAAGACCATTTGCCATCGGCATATTCTTTCAAAGAGACCTGACTTCTAGAATATGTACTTGATGAGATCCATTTTAGAGATCAACAAAGTGGTATGGTTCAACATATACATACTCGGCGAGCAACCCATGCCAAAATGCAACAAGTTTTCTCGAGCAGTGAATATCTTGATTCACAGTCGATAAATTTTTTGCTAAGGTAGTATATTGCGTGCTCTTTTCGACCAGACTCGTCATGCTGCCCCAGTACACACCCCATTGAGTTCTCTAGAACTGTTAGGTACATGATTAGAGGCCTTCCTTCAACTGGTGGCATCAGAATCAGAGGTTCTTGTAGGTACTCCTTAATTTTATCGAAGGCTTTTTGGTAGTCATCGTTCCACTTTACTACTTGATCTTTCTTTAACAATTTAAATATTGGCTCATAAGTAGTAGTCAGATGAGAAATGAATCGGGCAATGTAATTTAGTCGTCTTAAGAAACCTCTCACTTCTCTCTAGATACGGGGAGCCGACATTTCTTGAATAGCTTTAACTTTTGAAGGATCAACTTTAATACCTTTACCGTTGAATATGAAACCCAGGAGCTTACCGGATCACACCCGAGAAGTGCACTTGTTCAGATTTAACCTTAGCTTGTACTTATTCAGTCTTTCAAACAATTTATGTAGATGATCGAGATGCTCTTCTTCAGTTTGTGATCTTGCTATCATGTTGTCTATGTAGACCTCTATCTCGTGATGAGTCATGTCATGAAATAAGGCTACCATGGCACGCTGATAAGTTACCCCGACGTTCTTCAACCCAAAAGGCATAACCTTGTAACAGAAAGTGCCCCACTATGTGACGAAGTTCGTTTTCTCCATGTATTCAGGCATTATCTTGATTTGATTATATCCCGATAAACCATCCAAGAAAGAGAATACCTTGTGTTGAGCGGTGTTGTCGACCAAAACATCAATATGTGGCAGTGGGAAGTCATCTTTAGGGCTCACCCTGTTCAGATCCATGTAATCTACACACATGTGTACCTTGCCATCTTTCTTTGGTACCAGAACGACATTCACAACCCATTGAGGATATGATGTCACTGTTAAGAAACCTGCGTTGAATTGTTTCATAACTTTAGCCTTGATCTTTTCAGATATTTCAGGATGCATGCGACATACCTTCTGCTTTATCGGAGTACAACCCTCTTTCATCGGCAAACGGTGAACCACAATATCAGTATCAAGTCCTGGTATGTCTTTGTATGACCAAGAAAAGATCTTAACATATTCTTGCAACATATGTATCAACCTGTTCTTGACACTGTCCTCTAAGTTGGCGCATATCTTGACCTCTTTTTTGTCTATTTCAGAACCCAAGTTTACAACTTCAATGGCTCTTCATGTGGGTGGATAGCCCTTTCTTCTTGTATTAAGAGTCTGGCAAGTTCTGTAGGTATTTCACAATCTTCCTCACCTTCGTCCTCGGTTTGGTAGATCAGATTTTCGAAGTCATAAGCGGCAATAGCAAAATCGTTGTCAACGAGATCCAGGGTGGACGAGGATCTGCAATGTAGTGTGTGAGTGTGTGTAAGAACTCATAGCTATTTTAAAAATGCAATAAGCAAAAGAAAAACATGGAGCACAAAATTTGAATGCAAAACATCCAATGTTTTATTAAATGAACAATGTTTATGAATTATCAACCCTTAACCAATGAACCATTGTGCCCCGGGTAAGACACGAGGTTTAAATTCATTGTTTATTATAAACCAAAATATTTTAAAATCAAATAAGACATAAATGTAGCTATTGCTCCTGGCTAAAGGAGATAGGGATAATGTCTTTCGCTTTCCAATTTTCGAGTCCATCACCAATGGTAGGTGTAATACGATGGGAAAACTGACTTGGTTGTTTTACGTTATATCGCAATTGTTGCAGATAGCAAGAGTCGCCACCAACTTTTCTTTTATCCAATAATAAAAGGGTGAAAAGAACAGGAAATACCTTTGAGATATTTTCTTGAGTTTGGGGAGGTAGGTTATGAAAAGGGAAGGTGTTAGTACCCTTTTCATCCATAGTTCTCTATGAGCTCTTATTTGCTTGCTAGATCACTTTTGAAATTGCTTTGTTTGAAATATGTTTGTGGTGGGTTTTGAAAGTATTTTTGAAAAGCTCCTTCGTTTAGGCGAACTTTGTAATGATTCTCGTCTCTATAAGAATGCATACAAAGTGTTGGACTTTTGAAAATATTTCATGTTTTTGAAATTGTTTAGTGTGTTTGAAAATATGTTTGTTTTTGAAGATGGATTGTGAGAAAGCAACCAAGAACGTTCTACCTACTCAAAAGTCTTTTGTTCATTTCTTCCTTCCTTTGATATTTCTATCTCACCATTGATCGGTAAGTGGCCTTGTCTTTGGATGTAAAGGGACGGACATGGGTTATCATATAGTCATGGATAGCAATGTTGTAAGATATCTTAGTATAAATTTTAAGGGACTAAGATCATTTGTAAGGCAACATTCGTAGCGTTATCGAGGGACTATGATCTTGTATTTTTTATTGTTATTGCTAAGATGTCTCACATGCATATTATGGCCATTTTATCGAGGCAACAAGTGGAGTTAACCCTAGAGGTGCAAGTGTGCAAGTGTTTTATATTTAATGCTTGAATTTATCTTGGATTAGGGTTTTATAGGCATTTGTTTTATCTTTCCATACAAACCCTAATTTACTAGCATTTATATGAAAGCGATAAATTGCGAAAAGTAAATATCCTACGCTATTAAATCATTTGGGGATAGGGTATACATATTTACAAATGGGGATTACAAGAATTTAAACCCTAATTATCTATTACAATCATATTTAATATATAAGAATGTACAAGAAATGTAAGTGAATATAATGTACAAAAAAATGGAATCAATATAATGTACGAGTATGAATGGATAAGGAATGATTTTGTTTTGGATTTTATTTGTTAGGAAAGATAGTTTTGACCTAATTCACTTACAAGAAAATAGTTAGCTAGAATACGAAAATTAAAGTTAACTTAATAAACAAAGAAATTAATTTAATTAAAGAAAATAAGTTTTTAGGGTTTTGTTTGTGAAAAGTTTTAATTAAATTAACTAGTATACAAATTAATTATTCAAAAGAAAAAAAAACATAAGTTCTAAGTTGATTTTAATTAAAAGAGAATAAATTACCTAAGTCTAATTATTAATTTATTTAAGAAAAGAATTAAATTTGTTTAAGAAAACAATTTCGTCTTTTGTCTTGAAAGGAGAGTATAAATATATGTAGTATAAATAATAAATGAAATTAATTTTTTTTGTCTTTTTTATTAATAAAAGGAAATAATAATAATAATACTAATAAGAATATAAAAAAATAAAAATAAAAAAAATAAAAAAATAAGTCAGGGATGTGAAATAGATTTGATGTGTTTTTGTAGAAAACATTTTTTTTGGTCTGGCCTATTAAAGATTATTGTTTAAAAATCAGAAACATGCAAATGGGTTGTGTGTTGTAGTGGAAAAGGGGGGTGGGACTGAATAAAATGAGATAAGCCCATTCAGGGAGGCCCAACGCGCTTGTGTGAGACAAAAAAGAGAGAAAATGTTAGAAAAATCAGCAAAATGGCAGCGTTGGGCCTCGAACCCATGCCCTTAACAATAAATCGAACCCATGCCCTTAATAATAAATGTGCATTGCCTTACCACTGGGGTGTCTATACATCCGGTGTATAAAACAAAAGCATAAATATATATTACTAATCATGTCCATGACCTGAACTTCATCTTCAAACTCACGCCCAACCAGACAACCTGTATCTTGCCCATTTCTCAACAAAAATGGAAAATGCAAACATGAAAGTTGTAGCAAATTCTATCACGATTCCATAAATATAAATCACTAAACCTATAAATCAAAGATGAATGAGAATTTTGTTGGCCCTAATCTGAACCGTAATTTTGTCCATAAATTTCAATCTCAAATTCTCTAAGCTCAGGCAATATAAATGAAAACTATGGACATGGTTAGCTTCAGGGAAATGATGTCTACATTTTGTCTTTGAAAATGGAAGCCTAACAATGCCTATTTGAAGAGTTGAAAGTTCAGAAAATTACCTTCAAAACTGGAAATCATGAAATGAGTTAGAGGACCTTTCAAGGTGTTGTGATGATTGAGTTAGCTTCAGTGAACCTCCAAAAAGCTAATGCAATGATTAGTTTGTGATGAGGATGGCTGGAATGGTCTGGAGAAGTCAAGATGCAATGCCCTATTTTTTAAAATGGAGGTTGGTTAAGATGGAGTTACAGTTGGATAACAGGTGTTGGGATTATTTATGTATGGTGTTTAGAAGCTTTATGAACCAAAAGTCCAAGAAACGCACGAGTAAATTTAAAGATTGAGTTCAAAACTCAGAAATGACAAGTTTTGAGGTGTTCTTGGTGATTCTCTATTTTAGGGTGTTTCAGGGCTTGAGCATCCGTGTCCTCAGTTGCATAAAAGTGTCTTGATATATAGGAAATGGTTTGGCGAGTTGAGATGGTTAGGTTACCAAAATCACATGTTATGGCATTTTGCTTGTTTTTGAAGAAAGTGGAAAACCAAAATCACAATGAATGGTAAAAGCTATGTAGAGTGGTTGAATTACTTTAAACATGCCTCTTATGAGTTTTTATGTTGAGTGTATTCAGAATGATCTATTGAGAGGCTCAAGAATGGTTGACATTTACAAAAGCATACTTTTCCAAAATGGAAGTCTTGCCTTTCTTCCAAACATGACAAGTTAACTTAGATAAAGCTTGGATTTAATGGATAATAGCCATAAATTTTGTGTAATCTTCTGATTATGGAGAGATTTAGATACTTGGAGCCCTTTAAATCAAGATTTCAAGGCATGGCTAAGATATTTGAATTCTTGTTCATCATGGAAATGGCCTATAATTCAAGAATGAATGTCTAACTTCTTATCTTCGATTCTCTTAGCTCAAACATGATCTCAATGAGTTCTTTGACTTTTTATAAATCATGTAACATGAAATAAAACTTTCATGTTGGATATTTTTGAAAATTAAATTTGGAACTATGTGAAACTTGGCCAAGAAGTTAGGTCAAAATCTGCCTAACTAGGGCAAAATTTCACTAAGTGTTTTTGTTTCATGGACATGTCTTGATATCTACAACTTTCATGTTGGAAGTTTTCCTTGAATCATCTTGCATCATGGTGAAAATTTGGCACAAAGTTATAAAAAAAGTAAGTTTTCTAACACTTAGAAAAAATTCTAAGTCTTGGAAATTTTGACTTTTCAAAATGAATTTTGAATTTTTGATTTCTTGATGAACAAAGTTCATATTTTTACATGTCTTGATGAAATATGATTTTTGGAACTTGATTTTGATCAAAAAGTCAAAGTTTGACTTGTCAGTGTATCAGTTGACTTTTCATTAGTTGACTGAATTTCAACTATCAATTAATTGATCTTTGGGGAATGTTTTAAGCCATTCTATTAGGTAAAAATGATTCATTTTAATCCTTGATATCATGTATCAAACCAACAAGTCATGCATTTGGTCAATAGTAAAAAATTAAGCCTCTTCATTCAAAACCCTAATTTTGACCATTTTGACCATTTTGACCTTTTGATGATCTGATCAAATTTCTTGAGGAATTGTGATCCAAACTTGATCAACTACCATATATGAGTTCAAAATGTTTATATGGGTCAAAAATATGAAGTTGGACTATAAATTGACCACAATTGACTTTTTCCCCAATATAGTTGATTTTAGGTAAACTGATCAATTGATTAAGCAAAAATGTGATCCAAAGCTTGAAACTTGACATGAACAATCTTGGGGGGTCCAAAATGATCCATGAAAGTCATATGAAGCATTAAAAGTCCAATTGTCATTATATAAACTCAAACCCTAATTTTGAGTCATCAATGCTTAAGGAGGTGTCTTGAGCTGATCAAACCTTGTGCAGTCTTGAATCAATGGAGATCCTGTGAGAGAATTCTTGAGAAATTTAGGGGGTAAATTTTGGGGTACAACAGGTGCCCCTGTTCAATCTTCTTAAACTTGAAGAGTTAGATTGGTGGGTCCGCCATTCGTGACTTTAAGGTGAAAGATGATTGAACACTAAAGTGCCTGGAAATTTGCACTCGATGATGTATTGATCTGGGAATGGACTTATGGATTCCATTTGGAGAGATGATGATAGAAACTAGGAGAAATATCAGCATAAATCTTTAGTCGACTTGTGATGAAAACTAGGTGTCTTGTCTGTCTTTGACTGGAAGAATCAATTCTGATCCGGAAGAGGCCTTTGGATTAATGATTTTTTTTTGCAAGGAACAAAAGAGGTTAGCTGTATGCAAATGTATGCATGGTGTAATGATGTTCTCAAAATAAATAAGATTATGTTGTATGTATATGTTATGTATGTTATATGATGTATGAATGCAATATGTTGTTGAAGCGTATCCTTGACAGATACTGGGGAGCTTTGAGAAGTTAAATCTCGGACTACTGTTGGAGGTGAAGAGTATGTGTATCTTCAGGCTTTATTAACAATGCTTCCACTGGGGATTCCTACTTTGTTGAGAAGAATCTCTGCTAAGGAATATTAACTTGCTTAAGAAGACTCTGGAGAGTGTCGATTTCTGCTTGGGAACCAAAATTAAGGAGTTTTAGTCACCCATTACTCTGCGAGGAATTATCTCTTGAAAGTTCGATGTTATCTGGTAGGATTCCAGGCTTCATAATAATTTACTAGGGATACATAAGTTAACTGTTATCTGGTCAGATTGCAGGCTTTGCAGCAACTCGTTGGGATAGTGGCAAACTCTACTAGGGAATATGAGTTTTATTAGTGATCTGTAAGAATTAAATTATTATTTGGTCAGGTCGAGGTTTCAGCAACTTGAACTGTTAACTGGTTGGGAGAAGTTAAGTTACTATCTGGTCGGGTCCAGGTTCTAGCCACTTGAAATTGAGGTTTACTGTTATCCGGTCGGGTCTAGTCTTCAGAAATTTGAACTTGAGATCAACTATTATCTGGTCGGGTTCAGGTTTCAGTAACTCGAATTGTTAACTGGTCGAGTCCAGGCTCTGCAGTTGAATGAGTTAAATTAATATCTGGTCAGGTCCAGGCTTTAGCAACTAAATTTGAGATTTAATATTATTTGGCTGGGTCCAGGTTTCAGAAATTGGAGTTGTTATCTGGTCGGGTCTAGGCTTCAGAATGTTTAACTGGTATCTGGTCGAGTCCAAGCTTGAACCGTTGACTGTTCGGGTCCAGGCTTAAGCAATTTGAGAAGTTAAACTAATATCTAGTCGAGTCCAGGCTTTAGTAACTAGGAATCGAGATTTACTGTTATCTGGTTGGGTCCAATCTTCACATTAAGTTGAGAGTGGTATGAAATTAAACTAGTATCTTGTCGGGTCCAGGCTTCATAGTAACTTACTTGAAAGGATGAAGTTGATTGTTATCTGGTCAGATTCCAGGCTTTACAGCAACTTTCAGAGATATCAATGACTATATTGGCGACTTCACTGGGGATTAGGGGTTGCGGTCCCTTGATTTGTAATAGTCTGTGAGGCAAACTCAAGCTGGGGAATCCGTAGTTTTTAGGGGAAATAAACCCTATTGAAGAAGATATTTGACGAATTGACGGGGAGGATATTTCCATAAGGCTTCCTTTTAAGACCAACTCAGCTGTGGAGAGGATTTTCTGAAGATTGAAATTTTGGCTGGGGATTTTATGAATCCAAATTTGTGGGGATAATGCTATTGAAATAACCTTGTGGGGATATCTCAAATGCATTTAAGGAGATGCTTGTCACTGTTTTTAAGCATACATTTGTTAAAAGTTTAATCATGTTCATATGTATATGTTCATTCAATTTTAGTCGTTGGACACTTTTGCACTCAAAACATAAAAAACAAAAAAGTTTGCACTTCAAAGTATATTTGTATTGATGTTTTTCCCATAAATAGGCATTTTTGTACAAAGAGACCGAGATCCTAGTTAGAGGAAATCGTCGAAAGAATGGAAAGAATACAAAGTGAAAACAAAAATAGTGGCCATATGAAAGTGATGTCATTGTGTTCCAACCCCACTATTGCCCCTATGTCTTTGAACATCATCCATTGTCGTTGAATAGAAATTGATTGGATTGATCTTAGACCATTTGAACTTGGACTTTGGAAATAAAGTTGGCTGTAAAGATCCCACAATACATAGTCATACGCTTTAATATTTAACTTTTTCCCGGGCCTCCCTTTCGGGTTTTCAGCCCACCAGGATACCCATTTTTACCCAAGCCTCCCTTTCGAGTTTTCAACTTACCGGGTGTACAATATTTTACATATATCCCTAATTTTTGCCTGAACCTCTTTGGTTCGTTGGGATGCCCTTATTTTTGCCTAGGTATGTCAACCTAGCGGGTCATTTTATATGTAGTATTTTTTAACTATGTCTGCGTTCACAGAATGTGAGAAGTCTTCGCCATCCATCGTAGTCAGCATCATGGCACCACCATAGAAAACTTTCTTTATAACAAATGGTCCTTCGTAAGTGGGAGTCCATTTTCCCCTGGGGTCGCCTTGTGGAAGAATGATGTGCTTTATTACCAAGTCTCCAGTCTGATATACTCGAGGCTTGATATTTTTGTTGAAAGCGTTGATCATATGTTTTTGGTACATCTGTCCATAACAAACAACATCCAGTCGCTTCTTATCAATCAGGTTCAACTGATCCAACCTAGTCTGAATCCATTCGTCTTCACCTAAATTTGCCTCCTTCATTATCCTTAGCGAGGGAATCTGTACTTCTACAGGCAAGACGACTTCCATTCCATAAACCAAGGAGAAAGGAGTTGCCCCGGTTGACGTTCGGGCTGAAGTACGGTATCCATGGAGAGAAAACGGTAACATCTCATGCCAATCTTTGTAGGTTACCACCATCTTTTGCATAATCTTCTTGATATTTTTATTGGCAGCTTCCACTGTGCCATTCATCTTGGGTGTGTATGGAGAAGAATTATGATGCTTGATTCTGAACTGAGTACAAAGTTATGTAATCATAGCATTGTTGAGGTTGTTTCCATTGTCAGTTATGATCCTTTCAGGGATACTGTAACGGTAGATGAGGTTATGCTTGATAAACCTGGCTACAACGTTCTTGGTGACTGAGGCATATAAAGCAGCTTCGACCCACTTGGTAAAGTAATCAATGGCAACAAGGATGAAATAATGTCCATTTGAGGCAGTAGTTTGATCTCTCCAATCATTTCAATGCCCCACATTGCAAACGGCCATGGAGCGGTCATGACATTTAGAGGAATAGGATGTACATGGAGCTTGTCAGCATAGATTTGACACTTGTGGCAAGTCCTTGAGTAATGATGACAATCAGTTTCCATTATGGACCAATAGTAAACAACCCTCAAGATTTTCTTGGCCATAGTGTGTCCACTAGAGTGGGTCCCAAAGAGGCCATCATGCATGTCTTCCATAATTCCAGCTGCCTCCTTCTTGTCCACACATAGAAGTAGAGTAGAATCATGGTTGCGCTTGTATAGGATCCCATTGCTTAAGAACTTAGCTGAAAATCTTCGCAAGAATTTCTTATCATTGACGGAAGCTCCCTCACGATATTCTTGTGCCTCAAGATATCTCGTCACCTCATGGTACCATGGCTTCTCTTCATCAGTGTCAAGCTCATAGAAATGTGCAAGTTCGTCAAATCTTTCGATTGTTATTATATGAGATTCGTTGTCCCATTTGACCTTGAACATGGAAGATATTGTTGCTAAGGCATCAGCCAACTAATTTTCTTCTCTAGGAAAATTCTCAAAGGTGATTACCTCAAAGTATGGCATTAAAGTCAACACAAGTTCCTTGCAAGGAATAAGGTTAGGATGCTTAGTGCCCCCATTCTCCTTTAACTTAACTGATCACTAGAGAAGAATCAATGAATACATCCAAATACTTGATCCTTAAGTCAATAGCATCCTTTAAACCTAAGATGCACGCCTCGTATTCAGCCATGTTGTTCGTACAATTAAAACACAGTCTAGCAGTAAAAGGAGTGTGAGAACCTTTAGGAGAAATTATCACAACATCAATTCCATTACCTAGAGCGTTGGAAGCTCCATAAAAAACCATAGTACATCGGGATCCTTGTTCATGTCCGTCATACGGTCCAGGTTTTGCACAGTCAGTCACTAACATGATATTCTCATCCGGGAAGTCGAAGTTCATAGATTGATAATCATCAACAGCTTGATGGGCCAAATGATCTACCAATATACTTCCTTTGATGGCCTTTTGTGTTGTATATTGAATATTGTATTCAGATAGAATCATTTTCCATCTAGCTATCCGTCCGGAGAGAGCGGGCTTCTCGAAGATGTACTTGATAGGGTCCATCTTAGAAATCAATAAAGTGATGTGAGTCAACATATACTATCTTAGCTGGCGAGCAGCCCATGCCAGAGCACAACAATTTTTCTCGAGCAGTGAATATCTGGTTTCATAGTCGGTAAATTTTTTGCTCATGTAGTATATTGCATGCTCTTTTCGGCCAGACTCGTCATGTTGGCCCAACACACACCCCATAGAATTCTCTAGTACAGTCAAATACATGACCTGGGGTCTTCCTTCAATTGGAGGCATGAGGGTAAAAGGTTCTTGCAAATATTCCTTGATCTTATCAAAGGAAGCTTGGTAGTCGTCGTTCCATTTGACTACTTGATCTTTCTTCAAGAGTTTGAAGATGGGATCACAAGTAGCAGTTAAGTGAGATATCATACGGGCAATGTAATTAAGACGACCCAAGAATCCGCTGACCTCCTTCTCAGAGCAAGGAACTGACATTTCTTAAATGGCTTTTACCTATGCAGGATCTACTTTGATGTCTTTACCACTAACAACAAAACCTAGAAGCTTTCCAGACCTTACTCCAAATGTGCACTTATTAGGGTTCAACCTCAACTTGTACTTCTTTAGCCTCTCAAATAGCTTGTGTAGGTGATCGAGATGTCCATCTTCGGTTTGCGACCTTGCAATCATATCATCCATATAGACTTCTATTTGATGATGAATCATATCATGAAATAAAGCTACCATAGCTCTTTGATATGTTGCCCCTGCATTCTTTAATCCGAACGACATGACTTTGTAGCAAAAGATGCTCCATTGTGTAACAAAGGTGGTCTTTCCATGTCTTCAGTAGCCATCTTGATTTGGTTGTAGCCAGAAAATCCATCCATGAAGGAGAAGAATTTATGTTGAGCGGTGTTGTCAACCAAGACGTCAATACGTGGTAGAGGGAAATCATCTTTGGGGCTTTCCCTTTACAGATCCCTATAATCTACACACATATGAACCTTCCCATCTTTCTTTGGTATAGGAACCATGTTCACAACCAACTAAGGATAAGATGTGATAGCCAGAAAACCTGCATCAAATTGCTTCATTACCTCAACCTTTATCTTTTCATACATGTTTGGCCGCATACGACGAACCTTTTGCTTAACAGGAGGGAAATTGTCCTTTGTTGGTAGACAATGAACCACAATGTCGGTATCCAACCCTGGCATATCTTCGTATGACCAAGCAAACACTTTAACATAGTCATGTAACATCTGAACTAATTTGCTCTTGATACCATCTTCTAGGTTGACGCCGATCTTAACTTCCTTCTTATCTGTCTCAGTACCTAAGTTGATAACCTCGACTGGCTCTTCATGAGGTTGATTAGCTTTCTCTTCTTGCATTAGAATTCTAGCTAATTCTCCTGGTATTTCACAATCTTCCCCGCCTTCGTATTCGGCTTGGTTAACTGGATGTTCGAATTCATAATTGGTAATAGTAGAGTTGTTGGCAATGAGATCCGGAGTGGATAAAGATCTACAAGTGTGTGTGTGTGTGCATGTAATATACATGGCTATTAAAATAAATGTAATAAATGAAAAGAAAGACAATAAACACAAATATTTGAATGCAAAAGGTCCAATGGTTTACATTAAATGATCATATGATAAATGAACATGAACATAACCCTTAACAAATGGACCATAGTGCCCCGGGCAAGGCACATGGCTTAAAAGTCATTGTTTTGGAATTTAAGATTATAGACAAAAGTTATTGAATTTACACAAAACGGTAAACAATAATTACTCCTCAATGAAGGAGAAGGGAATGAAATCCTTTGCATGCCAGTTGTTGAGCTTTCCTTCGACCGTAGGGTAGATCCAATCTTCAAAAGTATTTTCATCATCAGAGTTTTCCACAGCGTTCACTTCATGATTCCCGATGCAGAAAATTGGCTTTCCCATACGAGCGCGCCTGACTTCTTTCTGAGCTTTAATGGTGAAACCCAATCCGAATTTTTCTGCTTTAAATGGAATGTTGGGAAGTTGTCCCCAGATAGTACAGTTTCCATCTTCGACCATGGCACGAGCATCCTTAAGTTAAACCATTCTTGGTGCAGCTTCATTAGCTTTTGATATGTCGAAAGAGACTTTGGTAGCGGCAACCATAGGAGGAACAACTTCGAAATCCTGGAACGGAGTTTCTATGAATTCACCATCCATTTCCATATACTTGAAGGAATTGAGATGGCTCACCATAAATTCTTCTTTGTCGCAAATAGTAACAATCTTCCCTTTGACTGGATACTTTAATTTTTGATGAAGGGTGGATGTTACTGCCCCTGCCCCATGTATCCAAGGGCGCCCAAGCAAGCAAGAATAGGCGGGACGTATGTCCATTATATAAAAAGTAGAGTTAAAAATCTGCGAGCCAACTTTAATTGGGAGATCCACCTCTCCATGAACCATCCTTTTAGACCCATCGAAAGCCCTTACAACAATATCGCTTGGTTTCAATAACAGTCCTTCACAATCTAGCCGATCCAAACCACCCTTGGGTAGCACATTTTGAGATGAGCCATTATCAACTAAGACATGAGCCAGGGTGGTTCCTTTACATTCAATATAGACATGCAAAGCTTTGTTGTGGTTCTTTCCCATAGGGGTCAAATCAGCGTTGGAGAACCCTAATACATTGTCATCCGTTAAACTTTCTACACAGTTCTCGAACTGTTCAGCTGTGGTTTCTTGGGGTACATGCGCTTTCTTCAAGAACTTGATTAAGGCTTGGGAATGAGTGTCTGAACAGAGTAACAATGACATCATTGAGATTTTGGAGGGGGTTTTCCCCAATTGTTCGACTATTTTGAAATTGCTCTTCTTTATAATTTTCAGGATTTCCTCCATTTCTTGAGTGGAGGGTTCTTCAACATCAGTATCTTTGGAAGGTACCTGTGATCGGTGGATCTGGAACTGACTGTTTAACGCTGGTTCGCGAAATGTCGCGGAAGCAAGAGTCGCCACCGTCTTTTATTTTCTCCAAATGGAAAGGACAAAAGCACAGAAAAATTCCTTATAGAGATTGCTCTCGGTTCGGGAGGTAGATTATAGAAAGGGAAGGTGTTAGCACCCTTTCTATCCATGGTTATCCATGGGCTCTTAGATACTTGCTCATTGTGTTTTCAAAAATGGTTTGTTTGCTTTTCAATTGTGGGTTGTAAAAAGTTTCTTTGAAAATTTCAGTTCGACTCTTGTATCGGTCCTCAAGAGTGTTTGAAAAATTGCTTTCGAAAGCTTTTTGAAAAGGTGTCGGTGTGAAAAGTATTTTTGATTTGTTTTGAAATTAGAGCAAGTATCTAGAGTCGTCTACCTACCCTAAGGAATTCGTCTGTGTAGATGTCCTTTAAAGTAGTGCCATCCCACCATTGAGAGGTAGGTAGCACCACCGTTGGAGGTGTTCGGGTCAATTCGAAGGTTCGGGACGTGGTGATCACCGGAGCAATGGGAAGACACCTTAGAAGCTACCCTCATGCCAGGTTCCTGGATCATGAGGACTTACTAAAACGTCCTCTACTCGACGATCACCTTTCGAGGGGCAAGGCAACAGTGAGGCGTACCCTAGGGGTGGTGTGTGATTTGTGTGTCATGTTCATTCGCATTTATCTTGTTCATGTCATAGGTGATCTACGCTTTTGTTTTTATTTTAACATTCATTCTTGCATGCAAATTTATTAACAGTTAAAAAGTGCGGAATTTAAAAGTTCTACGCTATTACAAAGGCGCGGGTCCACATCGCCAAATTTAATCCAGGACCCGATTTGAAAATAAAATAAAGTAAAGTGCGAGAAATATAAATGTCCAATTTACATGGCTTCGGGAGAATTACATGAATATTATAAGAAAGGAAATAAATACGCGAACAAACTAATAATCGAAAGCGAGGGCGTTGGACCCTTTTTAATGAAATTAAATTACGATTAACAAATTAATTAAATTAAACTAAAAAGAAAAGATTTTTTTGAGTTTTTTGGTGTTTATGGACTTAATGAGAAGATTGTGGAATTTAAACCTAATTCTAACTATTTTTAATTTATTAAAAAAATGTTAAAGTTAAACCTAGAATTAACCTAATTAATTAATGCAATTTTATTTACAAAAATAATAATTAATAATTAATATGGTGAAAAAGGCAAAAGGATAAAAATAATCAAAACCCTAATTCTACAAAAATTTTAAGTTTATTGAGAAAATGTTAAAATTAATCCTAGAATTTAAAAACTAAATTAATTGATACAATTTATTTACAAAATAACATTTAAATAAAATATATTTTTATTTTTGTCTTTTCTGATTTTTATTATTTTTTATGTTAAAAGAAAAATATTGATGGAATTAAATAAAATAGAGAAAAGAATTAAAATAACTAAAAAAATATAAAAGAAATAGAGAGAAGAAGGCAAACATGGGGGGTTTGTAGGCCCATTTGGAGGTATGATTCAGTAATTCTGGCCCATTAAATTCCTGGCCTCGTTGACTTCTGGCAATCACGTGTGGATTCATTGACTGACACATATGATACTCCTCAGATCAAGGCCCTTGGTTGGATCTCTAAGACATGTGGCGCGCTTGGATCTAAGGTTGTATGGTAGGCTTTTGAGCTTGTGTAGTACCTGAATATTTTGTAAAGAAAAATAACAAGGACATGGGGGGACCTGGGATTCGAACCCAGGTCCCAAGGTTTGCCAACGTTGCTTTCCACCATCTGTGCTGCTTGAACGCGTTATATATAAAACAAAGAATAAATAATATAATGCAAAACAAATGGTAAGTGGTTAGAAATAAAAAAACGCACGCTGAATTCAAATTATCCAACCACATCGTGCCACCTGATCTTCTTCTTCGTTGTCCCTGAAACAAAAAAGAAGTAGCGGGGGTTTTAAACCCCCCCAAAATGCAGCCTTTTCCAAAATAGCGATTAACATGTGAGGCTATATAAATTAGGCGCGACTGGTGTATTAGATTCGTCCAAGCGTCCTGAGTCTAACCATGGTACTGGGGTGTCTTAATTTTACAGTATACAAAAACGCCCAATTTGGAGCTTGAGGAACCCTAGCGAGCTTCAATGGTGATTTCGCGTATGATGCACAAAAACTCAATCAAACTACATGGTTAGCTTCAGAATGAATCAACTAACACAAATCAAACATTAAAAATTAATAATAATGCATAAATCCTGATACATGAATGTGAAAAAAAGTATGGACAGGACAAGGTCGTTCTACCAATTCTTTGCGTTAGAGATGATGGTTTTGATCCAGAAACCTTCCTTGAAGCCTCAGGAATGCAATGGAATCAATGTTTTGCCTTGAAACTCCTTGAAATCGTGTTTTCAGTTTTGGAATTTTCTTGAAAAAGTGCAAAGTTGCTTATGGCTTTTGGGCGCAGCTTCCAGGTTTTTTAGCATTAGGTTTTGATCAGTATATATGAGTGATGGATTAGGGTTGAAAAAATATGTCCAAAACCTTTTGCATTGATGGAAAGAATATTTGATTTTCATGCAAATTTTTCCAAATCTTTTTCACATGTTTTTGATTCCAATCATGGCCAATCTTCCCAATTTGAGTTGTGCACGAATCTTGAGCCTTTAATGAATGATTACACTGCATAAAAAGATTCAAATGCATTGGTTTAGTATTTTTCCATATTTTATTTAATTTAAATGAATTAATAGCAATTAAAAATTCAAATAAAATAAATAAAAATGATGAATAAATCCCCTTTGGGCCAAATGGTCGTGCATATGCTTTGGATGATGAATCTTGGAAGAAAATGTGGCCCATTAGCAAATTTAAGGCATTTGAAGCAAAGTTGACTTTTCAAAATTCCCAAAAATTTCCCAACTTCCACAAGGCATATCTTGCTCAATGTTTAAGCTTTGATCATGTTCTTGGACATTTTGGAAAGGTCTTGAAGTCCTCTAACCAATTCCTTTGGTCCCATGTCATTTTGATTTACCAATCCCAAGTTATGGTCTTTGACTTAAAGTCCCTTTTTGTTGACTTTTGAAAATGACCTATAATGTTGAAATTGATAACTTTTTGTGAGAGCATTTATTGGACTTGAAGTGTGAAGAGGAGTTGTAGTAAATGTCTTTCTCTTCAAAATGAGCTTTGGATGGAATTTTTCTGATAAACCATGTGGAAGTTATGCCTTGGTCAAGTTATAGTTGACTTTTTCAACTGTCCAAATATGGAAACTTTTGCATCTTGAGACTTTTTGAGCCATACTTTGAGAATCATGATCAAGTATTGATCAAATGATGTTTATGGCTTCAAAATGAGATGTTGACCAAAAATTTGAACTTTTGACTGTCAAATGACCATTTTGCCCCTGCAGTTGACTGTTGAGCAATTAGGGTTTTTGACTGTGCAATTTTGTGCTGTAAGTCTTGAAACTTGACATGAGGATACTTGACAATGTTTATAGGCATGTGGGACTTGATTGGACCCTTGGAAACTTCATTTTCTTTGTCATAACCAAAACCCTAGTTTTTGACTGTTAGGAGGCCTTTGAACTGTGCAACCCTTGGGGAGATTTTGAAGCATGCTCTTTGCAATTCTTGAAGAATATGGGAGGGCAAATTTTGGGGTACAACAGTTGCCCCTGTTTAATATTCTTAAACCTGAGGATGCAGATTGGCTGACGTGCCTTTCGTAATCCGAAGGTGGAAGATGATTGAACACTAGAGTACCCAGAAATTTGTGCTCACATAGTAGCAGTGTGATGGTGGAATGGGCTTATAGATGCCATTTGGAGATTGATGGATAGGATGATGGGCTTATAGATGCCATGATGAGAGATGATGGATGGTGGACGGGCTTATAGATGCCATCTGGATGTCGATCGCGTAAGAGATTCCTTAGCGAGAGCTTGCGTACTTGGAAAAAAGAAAATGATTACCTGGCCTATTACAGGAGCTGGTCTTCAAATTCTTTGTGTAGATGTGTCCTGACTGGTTACAGGAGCTGAATCTGGGGCTTAAAACGGCGATGAATGAACCAGGGATGGTTACTACCTCCACAGGAACGGTGAGAGAACCTTGGATGATTACTACCTCAATAGGAACGCTGAGAGAATCTGGGGACGATTACTACCTCAACAGTAACGCTGAGAGAATCTTGGGGCGATTACTACCACCGCAGTAACAGGGAGAGAACCACAGGCGACTTCAACCTCAACAGTAACGCTGAGTGAATCTTGGACGACTTCAACCTCAACAGTAACGCTGAGAGAATCTTGGATATCTTCTACTGAGTCTTCATTAGGAAAATCTTTTAGGGATCGATTTAACTGGACTAGAGAAGGCCTTTGACTGGATAAGAAACAGAAAAGTCTTAGGGTCGATTTAACTGAACCGGTCTAGGTCTTGGAATCTTCAACTGGATAAGAAATAGGGAGATCTTAGGGTCGATCTGACTGAACCAGAGAAGGCCTTTGACTGGATAAGAAACAGAGAAATCTTAGGGTCGATTTAACTAAACCGGTCTAGGTCTTGAAATCTTCAACTGGATAAGAAACAGGGAGATCTTAGGGTCGATCTGACTGAACCAGAGAAGGCCTTTGACTGGATAAGAAACAGAGAAATCTTAGGGTCGATTTAACTGAACCGGTCTAGGTCTTGAAATCTTCAACTGGATAAGAAACAGGGAGATCTTAGGGTCGATCTGACTGAACCAGAGAAGGCCTTTGACTGGATAAGAAACAGAAAAATCTTAGGGTCGATTTAACTGAACCGGTCTAGGTCTTGAAATCTTCAACTGGATAAGAAACATGGAGATCTTAGGGTCGATCTGACTGAACCAGAGAAGGCCTTTGACTGGATAAGAAACAGAGAAATCTTAGGGTCGATTTAACTGAACCGGTCTAGGTCTTGAAATCTTCAACTGGATAAGAAACAGGGAGATCTTAGGGTCGATCTGACTGAACCAGAGAAGGCCTTTGACTGGATAAGAAACAGAAAAATCTTAGGGTCGATTTAACTGAACCGGTCTAGGTCTTGAAATCTTCAACTGGATAAGAAACAGGGAGATCTTAGGGTCAATCTGACTGAACCAGAGAAGGCCTTTGACTGGATAAGAAACAGAAAAATCTTAGGGTCGATTTAACTGAACCGGTCTAGGTCTTGGAATGTAGCTGAGAACTTAACTGGATCTTTCCTGAAAGGTAAAGGTCAGTCATATGCAAGGCATGATATGAATCAAGCGATGATGTTCTCAACATAAATGAGATTTGTAAGGTATGATGCGTATATGCATGCTATAATGTATGAAAATGTGATATTTATGAATGTATCTTTTCGTCTTAGGAAAATAAATCCTTGACGGGTGCCGGGAAGTCACTCCTGGGCTGATGTTGAAGAATAGATTTTGCTTCCGCTGGGGATGATAGTTGCAAGAATACCGGTATGAGAAGATGACTCCGTTAGGGAATAAAATTGGCGAATGGAATATTCTGCAGGGAGAAAAGTGCTCTAACGATCTTGCTGGGAAACCATACTCTGTGGGGAGAAAGATACTGTGCTGAAATGTTGATGGTAACTTCGCTGGGGATACCATTGTTGTGTTGGAAGTGTTAATAGACTTCGCTGGGGATAAGAAGACTTCGCCGAGGACGATCTTCTCGTGGCTTTTGGCTGAGGATAACCCAGTTATATCCTGGTAGGGAAATAACCCTTTGAATAAAGCCGGGGGAAGCGTTCGTGCTCTGCGGGGGTAAGCTTCCGGAATCTACTGGGGATAAGCTTACTGCTTGGGAAGATGGATTCCAACCTTCCTGGGGAACTAGATTGGACTCTCTTGGGGAAATTCTTGAGGTGTAACTTTTGTAAGTTGAAAGAGGGAACCTATGTAGGGTTTCCCGATGATGAGCTCGTGTAAAACCGCATCTTGGAAAGAAGGACACCTGTGTAGGGTTACTGATGACGAGTTTGTGTAAAACTGCATCTTGGAGGAAGGAGACCTGTGTAAGGTTTACTGATGACGAGTCAGTGTAAAACTATGTATGGAGCTTGAGAAGGGAACCTGGGTGGGGTTACTTTGACGATGAGCCCGTGTAAAACTGCATCTTTGAAGAGGTAAAACCTGGGTAGGGTTTCTGATGAGGAGTCCGTGTAAAACTGCATCTTTGGGGAGAGAGAACCTGTGTAGGGTTTCTTCGGGATAAGTTCGTGTAAAACTTTTGGCGGAACCGGGGTAAGGTTACTGTAGAGTAAGTTCGTGTAAAACTTTTTTATGAACCGGGGTAAGGTCATCTTGAGATAAGTCCGTGTAAGACTTCTGGAGGAACCGGGGTAAGGTTACTGCAGGATAAATTTGTGTAAAACTTGAGATAAATCCGTGTAAGACTTTTGGCGGAACCGGTGTAGGGACACTTTGATGATAAGTCCGTGTAAGACTTTAGGAGGAACCAGGGTGAGGTTACTGCAGGATAAGTTCGTGTAAAACTTTTTGATGAACCGGGGTAAGGTCATCTTGAGATAAGTCCGTGTAAGACTTCTTCTGAGGATGAGTCCGTGTAAGACTTTGTCTGAAAGTTAAGAAGGAACCAGTGTAGGGTTGCCTGATGGTGATCAAGTGGATGATTGTCCTGTTTGGTTTCGGATATTAACCCACGATCAGTCGTCCACTGATTTTTCTTGGCTTGTTACCAATGTTGATCTGGAATTTGTAAAGGTATATGGTAATCATCTTTATATTGATCTTTTCTTGGTACCTTGGTTGACAGAGCAACTGGATCGCCTGGACGACTCATTATTGCCCCTGTTGCTGAGGTGAGGGAAGAAGATACCTGTGGAGGTAATTGACAAATCCTCTGGTAGACAGGTGACGAGATGCCAGGACATAGTCGTACGCTTTGATCCCTAATTTTTGCCTGGACCGCCCTTTCGGGTTTCCAGTCCACCGGGATACCCTTTTTTTGCCCAAGCCGCCTTTTTAGGTTTTCGACTTGCCGGGTGTACAGATTTTTTCATTTCATCCCTTATTTTTGCCCGAACCCTTTTGGTTCGCCGGGAAGCCCTTATTTTTTTCCTAGGTGTGTCAACCTAGCGGGTCTTTGATTACGCGTAGTATTCTTTTCGACTATATCCACGCTCTCAGAATGTAGGGAGTTGCCCCTGTTAGAAGTGTTTTGTCATGCCACCAGAAGGTGTTTGATCAGGCAAGATTCATTGTTGGAATGCCCCAAGTGACTCAGGCGGGGATTTTCCCCAGGCTGTCTGGCCTTTGAGAGATTCTCCGCATCTTGATTGAACTGCCCCAGATGATAGATCATGGTCATGTCTGCCCCTTGATTGGAAGTGCTTTTGTTCACTAGGTATTCATCGTGCGAATTTCCCTGCTGTTCAAACAAATAGTCATATGCAAACAATGTTATATCAAAAATGCAAAGCTTATGTCTGTCTTGAAGATTTTGAAAATGCATTTTTTAGTAAAACAAGTGAATTTTGTGAACTGTGATGTCAACTCGTCATTTTACCGCAAGCCTTAAGGAGTCAGGATACCTTTCGTAACAGTATGCTTTTGAACTAACCCATGCTTCGGCTAGGACTTTTGAGGGTTATAACGTGGCCTGGTTCATGGTTTAAGAAACAAAGGATAAAGGCTCAAATTATTTGTACCCACCCACTCTTCGTGATGTTCTTCAAACCTAAGCTCAGTTGATCGTGCATTAGACCTTGATTGAGTCTTTGTCCTGACGTTCCAATGATGGTTCAGATATTGATGATTTATTCTGAATAGGAAGTCATTCCTTTTTGTTATTGTTGAGGGTTTGTATGACCTCTTTCTTCTTGATTTTGCTATCCCTAAATTTTGCCTGAACTGTTTCTTTTGTGATTACAGTCAGCGGGATGCCCCAGTTTTGTAAGTCTCCTTCATAGGTTTTGACTTATTGGGTTTTTATTTTTTTGAGATATAATGACTGCCTATCCTTATGATTGTTCGGAACCATCACTGTCTTTCTTTGTAAGGACCTCTTTGGTGCCATTTGTTATGCACTTGGATCAACTGAGAGACTACCCTGCCCCAGGTTATGATTAAGGGTTTTAAATTTCGAAAAGAAAAACTCCTACTTGTTTGGCTCAGAGGGGTTGACGAGGGATTATCTTCCTTATAACTCCAGTGTTTAGGGATTGAAACAATGCATGTACCTCATCAGCGGGGTCTGTTCAAAAGCAAACTGTAAAGATCGTGGTATCGTTTTCGTCATCCTCCCTCAAGAGGCTTAGAATTATTAATCAAGAGTTGATCATCGCAAAAAATATGAAAGCAGCTTTAAGTATAGTACGCATAATTAATTCAAGACAGACATGTGTAATGAATTCATGAAATAAAAGAGTTTAACATGATAACTGTTTGTTTGAACAAGACAAGAAAAATACAACTTGAATTCAAATGAACAAAAATCTCTCAATCCTAGCCATGTTTTGGCAAAGGAGCAGTGGTCACCATGGGAGTCTCAGCAGGCTCGAACTCGATCTCCTTAGCGTCGATCATATTCTGGATTTTATACTTCAGTGCCCAACAGTCCTCAGTATCGTGCCCCGGGCTATCAGAATGATAAGCACACCTCGCCTCTGGATTGTAGTTTGGAGAGGAGGTCTTGGGATTTGCAGGATAGTTGATCACCGCAATCAGGTTCATTTTCAACATATGCTGCAATGCCTGGGACCATGGCATGTTGATGTTGGTGAACTGTCTTTTAGGCTCGTCTGGCCTTCGCTGATTTCCCTTTTGTGGTTGTCGGCGTGGTGCAGAACCAGATATCATGACTGCCCCTGCATGTTGGTCATGACGACTCTCTTGACTGTATGCAGCATTAGATTCCTTCTTTCTCGTGTAAGGCTTTTTGTGAGTATCAGAAGGTGTGGTCTCTTGAATCTTCCCGGCCTTGATACCAGCTTCAATTCTTTCCCCAGTCAGAATGAGGTCGGTAAACCCTGCAGATGAGTTACCAATGAGATGATTTAAGAACGGCCCGGATAGGGTCCCTAAGAACATATCAACGAGTTCCCGGTCAGTCAAAGGTGGTTGTACCCTCCCAGCAAGGTCTCTCCATCTCTGCGCATATTCTTTGAAACCTTCGCTTGACCCTAGCAACATACCCTGGAGTTGGGTACATGTAGGAGCAAGGTCGGCATTATATTTATACTGCTTGTAAAAAGCAGTAGCCAACTCCTCCCAGTTACGAACCTTGGTTCCATCCAGCTGATATAACCATTCGAGATGAGTCCCTGAAAGACTTTCCTGGAAGAAGTGGATCCACAAGTTCTTGTCCACTGTGTACGGTTGAATCTTCCGCACATAAGATCTGAAATGCAGCCTGGGACAGGATGCCCCGTCATACTTGACAAAAGAAGGAGCCTTGAATTTGTGTGGGATCACCACACCGGAAGATAGACCCAGGTCTCCGAAATCCAACCCAGGCACTTGTTGAATTTCCATGGCATTCAGACGATCCTCTAGTTGTTTGTACCGGTCCTCAGCTGGAGGGTACTGCTCATCATTGAACTCCGTCTCGTTGTCGGAGACCACTGGACTAGGCACTTCTCTCTCATGGGGACTGTCTTTCCCAACAGAGGAAGTAGCTTGGTTAGCATCATTTTGTGATACATTTCCAGACTTGCGCCTAGGGTTAAACAACACAGTTCTCCTCTTCTTCTTCTTCAGGAGTAGGGTCTTCAAATCCTGCTGCCCCTGGGCTAGGCTCATAATCAACTCCTGGAACTGGGCATTCTGGGCCTGGAGGGCCTTGATGGATTGTTCGTTGGATGATTCAGGATTCATGACGATTGGCTGAAATAAACAGCAGAGAGGGTAAGCAACCTGTAAAAGGGATACCTGTAATGCAATGATATGTATGTATGCATGCAATGTTTTCAAGGATCTTGTGGGGTAAACAAGAAAATTGTTAGAATTTGGTAGCTTGATTGACGGAACTGCATATTATTGAGAGTCCTTCTTCCAAGGGTCAAAGGCTCACCATATCCAGTGGGTCATAGCCCCTGACAACCTTGGCTAGAGGAAAATAAATCCCCTTTGCCCCTTGCTGGACAGTTGGTTCATCATGGCCTGCATCACAAGCCCTTGAGATCCTTGAAATGGGTTAAGATGTATGCAATGGTATGATGTTATGGTATGCATGGGGTAATGTGGGTAAACCCTGTTATGAATCCCCATTAAGGACTATAAACAAAACCTGCAAGAAACTTAGTAAGCCCTGTCATGGGTCCCAATTAAGGACTAAAACAAAACCTGCAAGTAGTTCATGTGTCAGATAAAGCATGCAAGTAGTCAAGTACGAAGGCACACAAGTCACACGAGAGACAGCCCTTAGAGTTTAGGCCAGCATGGGGTCTGGGTATTACCCTTTTGAAGTTGGTGGGTTCAACCTGTCCTATTAGAAGTAACCGGGTTCTAAGGGTCCCAATATCACTGGATTGCTCTCATTGTTCATCGTTTCGATTTAGCCACTGAACTGGTGACCGAAATATTCCAGGAAAGCAACCCTCAATTGAGTGTAGTATCGAGTATCAACCAACCTCGGACTGCACCAAAGTCAGTTATCTCACTACCCTAAAGAGGCCAAGATAGTTCAATTAAGGTTCCTAAGGTCTGTTGATGCTTCACGACACCACGCGGCGGCCCCGTACTCTCCTTGACTGGCCTCAAGGGTTACCGGTACACACCAAAGTGCCACATCAACGTAGCAGACTGTTTCAACCATGTCGGTATACCTCACACAGTTCCCTCACAGCCTTGTTGCTACTTTCTAAGAAGGTATCCCCAGATCCGGGTTAGGATCTATAGAACTCCCAAGACAGTCCCACAATTTAAAGCAAACAAATCAATATAATTGAAAACACAGTTATGAACTAACCCTAAGGTACACCTCACTTTATAAAGAAGTCCCCAGCAGAGTCGCCAGTTCTGTGATCGGTGGATCTGGAACTGGCTGTTTAACGCTGGTTCGCGAAATGTCGCGGAAGCAAGAGTCGCCACCGTCTTTTATTTTCTCCAAATGGAAAGGACAAAAGCATAGAAAAATTCCTTATAGAGATTGCTCTCGGTTCGGGAGGTAGATTATAGAAAGGGAAGGTGTTAGCACCCTTTCTATCCATGGTTATCCATGGGCTCTTAGATACTTGCTCATTGTGTTTTCAAAAATGGTTTGTTTGCTTTTCAATTGTGGGTTGTAAAAAGTTTCTTTGAAAATTTCAGTTCGACTCTTGTATCGGTCCTCAAGAGTGTTTGAAAAATTGCTTTCGAAAGCTTTTTGAAAAGGTGTCGGTGTGAAAAGTATTTTTGATTTTTTTTGAAATTAGAGCAAGTATCTAGAGTCGTCTACCTACCCTAAGGAATTCGTCTGTGTAGATGTCCTTTAAAGTAGTGCCATCCCACCATTGAGAGGTAGGTAGCACCACCGTTGGAGGTGTTCGGGTCAATTCGAAGGTTCGGGATGTGGTGATCACCGGAGCAATGGGAAGACACCTTAGAAGCTACCCTCATGCCAGGTTCCTGGATCATGAGGACTTACTAAAACATCATCTACTCGACGATCACCTTTCGAGGGGCAAGGCAACAGTGAGGCGTACCCTAGGGGTGGTGTGTGATTTGTGTGTCATGTTCATTCGCATTTATCTTGTTCATGTCATAGGTGATCTACGCTTTTGTTTTTATTTTAACATTCATTCTTGCATGCAAATTTATTAACAGTTAAAAAGTGCGGAATTTAAAAGTTCTACGCTATTACAAAGGCGCGGGTCCACATCGCCAAATTTAATCCAGGACCCGATTTGAAAATAAAATAAAGTAAAGTGCGAGAAATATAAATGTCCAATTTACATAGCTTCGGGAGAATTACATGAATATTATAAGAAAGGAAATAAATACGCGAACGAACTAATAATCGAAAGCGAGGGCGTTGGACCCTTTTTAATGAAATTAAATTACGATTAACAAATTAATTAAATTAAACTAAAAAGAAAAGATTTTTTTGAGTTTTTTGGTGTTTATGGACTTAATGAGAAGATTGTGGAATTTAAACCTAATTCTAACTATTTTTAATTTATTAAAAAAATGTTAAAGTTAAACCTAGAATTAACCTAATTAATTAATGCAATTTTATTTACAAAAATAATAATTAATAATTAATATGGTGAAAAAGGCAAAAGGATAAAAATAATCAAAACCCTAATTCTACAAAAATTTTAAGTTTATTGAGAAAATGTTAAAATTAATCCTAGAATTTAAAAACTAAATTAATTGATACAATTTATTTACAAAATAACATTTAAATAAAATATATTTTTATTTTTGTCTTTTCTGATTTTTATTATTTTTTATGTTAAAAGAAAAATATTGATGGAATTAAATAAAATAGAGAAAAGAATTAAAATAACTAAAAAAATATAAAAGAAATAGAGAGAAGAAGGCAAACATGGGGGGTTTGTAGGCCCATTTGGAGGTATGATTCAGTAATTCTGGCCCATTGAATTCCTGGCCTCGTTGACTTCTGGCAATCACGTGTGGATTCGTTGACTGACACATATGATACTCCTCAGATCAAGGCCCTTGGTTGGATCTCTGAGACATGTGGCGCGCTTGGATCTAAGGTTGTATGGTAGGCTTTTGAGCTTGTGTAGTACCTGAATATTTTGCAAAGAAAAATAACAAGGACATGGGGGGACCTGGGATTCGAACCCAGGTCCCAAGGTTTGCCAACGTTGCTTTCCACCATCTGTGCTGCTTGAACGCGTTATGTATAAAACAAAGAATAAATAATATAATGCAAAACAAATGGTAAGTGGTTAGAAATAAAAAAACGCGCGCTGAATTCAAATTATCCAACCACATCGTGCCACCTGATCTTCTTCTTCGTTGTCCCTGAAACAAAAAAGAAGTAGTGGGGGTTTTAAACCCCCCCAAAATGCAGCCTTTTCCAAAATAGCGATTAGCATGTGAGGCTATATAAATTAGGCGCGACTGGTGTATTAGATTCGTCCAAGCATCCTGAGTCTAACCATGGTACTGGGGTGTCTTAATTTTACAGTATACGAAAACACCCAATTTGGAGCTTGAGGAACCCTAGCGAGCTTCAATGGTGATTTCGCGTATGATGCACAAAAACTCAATCAAACTACATGGTTAGCTTCAGAATGAATCAACTAACACAAATAAAACATTAAAAATTAATAATAATGCATGAATCCTGATACATGAATGTGAAAAAAAGTATGGACAGGACAAGGTCGTTCTACCAATTCTTTGCGTTAGAGATGATGGTTTTGATCCAGAAACCTTCCTTGAAGCCTCAGGAATGCAATGGAATCAATGTTTTGCCTTGAAACTCCTTGAAATCGTGTTTTCAGTTTTGGAATTTTCTTGAAAAAGTGCAAAGTTGCTTATGGCTTTTGGGCGCAGCTTCCAGGTTTTTTAGCATTAGGTTTTGATCAGTATATATGAGTGATGGATTAGGGTTGAAAAAATATGTCCAAAACCTTTTGCATTGATGGAAAGAATATTTGATTTTCATGCATATTTTTCCAAATCTTTTTCACATGTTTTTGATTCCAATCATGGCCAATCTTCCCAATTTGAGTTGTGCACGAATCTTGAGCCTTTAATGAATGATTACACTGCATAAAAAGATTCAAATGCATTGGTTTAGTATTTTTCCATATTTTATTTAATTTAAATGAATTAATAGCAATTAAAAATTCAAATAAATAAATAAAAATGATGAATAAATCCCCTTTGGGCCAAATGGTCGTGCATATGCTTTGGATGATGAATCTTGGAAGAAAATGTGGCCCATTAGCAAATTTAAGGCATTTGAAGCAAAGTTGACTTTTCAAAATTCCCAAACATTTCCCAACTTCCACAAGGCATATCTTGCTCAATTTTTAAGCTTTGATCATGTTCTTGGACATTTTGGAAAGGTCTTGAAGTCCTCTAACCAATGCCTTTGGTCCCATGTCATTTTTATTTACCAATCTCAAGTTATGGTCTTTGACTTAAAGTCCCTTTTTGTTGACTTTTGAAAATGACCTATAATGTTGAAATTGATAACTTTTTGTGAGAGCATTTCTTGGACTTGAAGTGTGAAGAGGATTTGTAGGAAATGTCTTTCTCTTCAAAATGAGCTTTGGATGGAATTTTTCTGATAAACCATGTGGAAGTTATGCTTTGGTCAAGTTACAGTTGACTTTTTCAACTGTCCAAATATGGAAACTTTTGCATCTTGAGACTTTTTGAGCCATACTTTGAGAATCATGATCAAGTATTTATCAAATGATGTTTATGGCTTCAAAATGAGATGTTGACCAAAAATTTGAACTTTTGACTGTCAAATGACCATTTTGCCCCTACAGTTGACTGTTGAGCAATTAGGGTTTTTGACTGTGCAATTTTGTGCTGTAAGTCTTAAAACTTGACATGAGGATACTTGAAAATGTTTATAGGCATGTGGGACTTGATTGGACCCTTGGAAACTTCATTTTCTTTGTCAGAACCAAAACCCTAGTTTTTGACTGTTAGGAGGCCTTTGAACTGTGCAACCCTTGGGGAGATTTTGAAGCATGCTCTTTGCAATTCTTGAAGAATATGGGAGGGCAAATTTTGGGGTACAACAGTACCTCTATCCCAACAGACTCACCTTCTTTCTCTTTTACTTTGGTGTTGGCACTAGACTTGTTATTGGTTTTACGGACGATGGTTGTTGTAGTAGTCGATGGTGAAATATCAGGGGAAAAGATCCTCCATGTTCTTGTTGCTTTACTAGAGCCTGCAATATTAGTAACATCAACTTTGTTTTTGTTTATCCAAGAATCTTGTTTTATCCCATGATAATAAACCTCGACATCATAGTTCCATGGAACTTCTTTGTCAGAGGAGTAGGGAATAGGCCTAACGGTAGTGATTATTAAAGGATAAATGGTTGGTTCATTTGAAATTCTGATAGGACTCTTTGAGGGGATCCTAAGAAGCTTGTTGGAGATGGTTATTATGGACAGGTCTTCAGTTTTACTAGTTAAACTTTTGATGGTTGGAATCTTCTCAAACAGAATCTCGCAGCTATTTATCAGGCGTTGCACACCTTCCTTCAGCCGCTTGCACCGATTTACTTGTTCACCACAACAAACACAATCTTTAAAACATCCAAGGAACACTCCGACTCTCAGCAAATTATCCTTCACGGTAGTTAGTGGAGTTGTTAAATCTTGAATGGAGGAAAAAAAGTAGCATCATCAATTTCATTAACACCTTTGCCATGGTTCGACATTGGTGCGGTTATCACATCTGGAGTAGCAGGTGGATCGAATTCAATTGTTTTATTGTTTATCAGATCTTGAATCTTATTCTTCAGAGCCCAACATTGATCAGTTTCATGTCCAGGGCTGTTGGAATGATACGCACACTTGGCATTGGGATTATACTTAGGTGAGGTGGTGTTTGGATTTGATGGTGGATCATGCAATGTCACTATGTTGGCCTTTAATAGATGTTGAAAGCTTGGGACAGTGGCATGCTTATCCTTGTGAACTGTCTTCGAGGAACTTCAGATTGTTGATTGTTGATTGTTGGATGATTGCCTTTGAGCATATGGAGGGTTGGAGATTAACACAACATTAAAAAGAGGTCAATGATCCCTCTTGGTATGTGCCCTTTCCCCATACACTATGTTTGTTTCCTTCTTTCCAGTTAAAGGATTCTTTACAGCTTTGGATGCGGAAGCAGATGTCATGGGAATTTTTCCGCTCTTAATGCCACTTTCGACCCCTTCACGAGTTAGGATCAACTCAGTGAAACCAGACGAAGAACTGCCAATCAATAGGTTGAAAAATGGGCCAATTAATGTACCCATGAACATGTCAACTAGTTCTCTTCCAGTTAGTGGTGGTTGGACCCTACTAGCAAGATCCCTCCATTTTTGAGCGTACTCCCTAAACCCCTCATTAGTACCCATCATCATACCTTGAAGTTGGACTCTGGTTGGCGCCAAATCGGTATTGTATTGATATTGATGATAAAAAGCAGTGGCTAGATCTTCCCATGTGTGGATGTGGGAACCCTCCAATTGATATAACCATTCTAGTTGAGTCACAGCCAGACTCTCCTGGAAGAAATGGACCCAAAGCTTTTTATCGGTAGTGTGCGGCTGTATCTTGCGCACGTAAGACCTTAGATGAAGTTTCGGGCAGGAAACCTCGTCATACTTAGCGAAGACCAGTACTTTGAACTTATGGGGAATGACGACCCCAGGTACTAATCCCAACTCACCAAAATCCAAACCATGCACGACTTAAATTTCAACAGCCTTTAGTCTATCCTCCAACTGCTTGTATTTATCCTCAGTCAGAGCGTATTGCTCATCAAAGTAGTCTTCATCCTCAGAAGCTTGATCATTTTCACCTCTAGCACGGGTGCTTTTTGCCTCTTCAACCTGGCTCTCGTCTTCCTCGGATGACTCTTCAACTATCTGCACCGACGGACTGGGCCTTTAAACCTTTTTCCCATGTTGATAAGGGCATTCTTCTTAGTCTTATTTTTGGCTACCAGCATCATCATCAGCTCTTGTTGTCCCTTGGCCAGGGTCAGCAAGGTTGCTTGGAATTAGGAATTCTTCACTTGCAAGTCCTTCACTGTTTGTTCGATATCCATCTTACTGAAATAAATAGTAGAAATATAAGGAAACCTGTTGTGGAAAACCTTTTTATGTTATGATGCATGAAAATGCACATGCAAATGATTCCAAGGACTTAGAAGATTTAAATTTGTTTAGACAAAAGGGAACAAACATTAATTGTATTAATAAGTTCAAATTGATTATAAGATGCATCTTGGGCTTATAATGGAGGAAATAAATACAAAATAAACTCCTAAGACAAAAAGGTCGAGTGCATCCTCTTCGGGGCAATGTAGGCGTTCAAACTTCACTCTTCATGAAGCTGTCTCGTAAGCTCCAAAACATTCTTTTCACTTGTGTAGAACTGGGTTTCGAAGGTGTCTTTCTCTTCCTTTAGCTGAATCCAAGCTCTTTGCAGATCTTCAAGAGAAGTAGGCATATTAGGATAAAGGACAGCATACAGAACATCTCCTTCGGTAACATGCTCCATGTTGATAGGTAGGATGGCTTCATAAGGTATCATGAGGTTCTGGGCGCGAGTTCTCACCCACTTAAGATAAGGCTCCAAAGGAATGAAGTTCTTATGTCCCAACGTCTTGCTATCAACCTTGTTAACCATGCCCCAAACTCGTATGAATCTCTGATGATAACCTTGGACATTGTTCTCGTAGTCAAATGCAATTCCTTGCACAAGTGCATCATAAGGGCCATTCCTTCTAGCATATCCAAACTATCGTAAAGCAAAACAAGGATTGTAGATGATACCTCCTCTAATGCCAAGTAGAAGGACATTAGGGAATTCCCAACAACGGTCAATAATAGTAAGGTCCTCCATAGATCGAGCACACCAATAAATATCAAAATCTGTGAGTGACATTAATATTTGAGACCATGTCAAGCCTTGCTCATTCTTCAACGTTGATCGACGAAGGTGTGAAATAAACCACCTAGAGAGTAATGGAATGCAACACAAAAGAGTACCCCTTTTCTTCATGGTGTGAGTGTGGAAAAAATGTAGAATGTCTCCAAGCAAAGTAGGTATGGGATTACGAGAGAGAAAAACCTTGATGGTATTCACATCTATGAGTTGGTCCGAATTTGTAAATAGAACCAAACCATAGATTAGAAGGGCCAAGACATCCTCAAAATCTTGAAAATCCAAATCTTCCAAGACCAAACAAGCCTTCTCCAATAGAAACTTGGCTAAGAAACCCTTAACTCAACTTCTTGTCTCCCAATTTTCCATAATGTCAGATCTCTTCAAATGCAAAGCTTTGGAAATAACTTCAGGTTTCAGAGTCTCTTCTAAAATGATGAATGGTATTTGATCAAGCACATGCACTCATAGCAGTTGAGAGAATTCTTCTAATGTAGGCACTAATTGGTAGTCGGGGAAGGTGAAGCGATGATGCATAGTGTGATACGGTGGCATAATCGACTGTCAATACTAGTTTGCATGTTTTGTTCGCAAATGTCGCGGTAAGCAAGAGTCGCCACCTACTTTTATTTTATCCAACAAAGGAAAGGGTGAAAATAACAGAAAAAGACCTTTTTCGATATTTTCTGAGTAAGGGGGGTATATTATGGAAAGGGAAGGTGTTAGCACACTTTCCATCAGTGGTTTTCCACGGGCTCTTACGTACTTGCTCATTTTTGAAAAATGTTTGTGTTTGTGTGTTTTGAAAAATTTTGTTTTCTTTATGGTAACTCTTGTATCAGTCCTCAAGAGTGTGATAAAACGTTTTTGAAAGAAGTTTGAAAGGGTGTAAGTGTAAAAGGTTAAGTTTGAGAAAGTACTTAAAAAATTTCTACCTACTCGAAAAAGGATGTTCTTTTCCTCCTTTCGTTTAGATAGTGCTATCCTACTATTAGTGAGTAGGTATCCCTATCGTTGGATGTTGAGGGACTATTGAAAGGGACACTTATGGTCATTGAAGGCAACATTTAAGGATACCTTAGCATTTCGAAGGGACTGTCATCATATAGGCAACATCGAGGGATAAGATCATTTCTCGTAGGCAACTCGAGGGACATTTTGGGACTATGATCTTTATGATGACTTTTATATTGAGGGTCTTTGCTAAGATATCCCTACGTTCGAGGGACATGACCATTTCCGAAGGCAACCAAGTGAGGAGTACCCTAAGGGTGCAAGTGTGCAATAGTGCTTTTTCAGATATTTATCTTGCAATTAGTGACCTAATGATTATTTGATTCTTGTCATGCACGCCTAATTTACTTAGCAGTTTATATACAAGCATATAAGAAATATAAAGCGAGAGATAAAATTCCTACAACTATTACAAGGCTTCGGGACCGTTGCAATTGTATCTGACTAAAATATAAAATGCGGAAAATAAAAATCTTAATTAGGGCTATTACGATCCATAGGCAAATACATAATAATATAAAATGCGTGCGTGATAAAATTAAGAAACCATAGGCAGATACATAATAATATAAGCGCGCGAAATAAAGAAACGTCTAAAAACCTAGTAAAAATTCTAAGTAAAATAATAACATATTTTTGTGTGTTTTTTACTTGATTTTTAATAAAATAACTAAGTGAAATAAATATCTAAAATTTAATTAGAGAAGAAAATTAACTAAGAAAAAAATTAACATCTAAGTCTTTTTTTTATTTTTTTTTATAATAAAAAGAAACGATATAAATAAAATTAATCCTAATTCTATTTCATTTTAATAAAAAAAAGTTAAAGTTTAATTAATTAATATTAATTATAAAAAAAAACTAAATCCTAAATTTCTATGTGGTTTTATTATTAAATGAAAAATTATTTTGAAATTAATAAATTAAAAGAACTAAAATGAAAAACAAAAGAAATGGGTCAGGCTGAATAGTAAAACAGGGGGGTGTTGTTAAAAAAAAACGTTGGGCCCAATCCAGAGGGAGCCCAAAAGTTGTACTTGGATTCAGTGAGGAGCGCTTTTGATGGCTCATGGTGCACCTGCATGTGGGAACCTTTTGATCTAGTTCAAACAATATCTATTGGTTGTGATCTGGAGGCGCATGCTGGACCGGCGTTGCTAATGCATACTGGATCTATAGTTAACAAATGTTAGAAAAATAAAATGTTGGACCTGGGGCTCGAATCTAGGTCCTCTCCCTCACAAACGCGCATGTTTACCAACTGAGTTGCCCTGATCATTCGTTCATGTAACAACATCCATATATTATATATAAAATAAAGTGTTATCTGAGACAAAAAAAAAACGCACGCAAGTTTGAATCGTCCAATGGGGGACTGCCACGCATCGTCTTCCACCTCTGTCTGTCGTATTAGACAACAAGGGCTGTAATGATGGTTTTCTATCCATCACTGTAATCCCTGCATTTGAAACAAACAGAATACGCAACAAAAATAAATTGTTAGAACATGAATCAACTTGTCTCGTCTCCCTGAGCATGATGGTATCAGTGGTCAAGCCTAATTTTGCATAACAATGGAAGCCCCAATTCTAAGGTCCAAACTCTAACAATGGTGGTATTCGATTCCTGCATCAAAACCAAAATCTAACCATACAGAAAGCTTGCAAACACAAGAGTGGTTAATAATGCATGATTAAAATGCGTTTATATCATATAAATCAAGGAAATCAAAGTCAAGAAAAAATGCAAACCGTGGGGTGGTTATAACAAGCTTCAGACTGTTATGGGACTTGGTAACGACTGGGAACGATCCAGGAGGCTTCCATGAATGTGCTTGAGCCTTTGTTTGAGATTAAAACCAGTTGTAATTTGAAATTCAAGTTTGACAACTTTGAGTTTTTTGGGTTAAATGTGCAGCAATTCTCTAGGCTTTCTGTGCATGGATTTGGTTGGCTAGAGTATTGTACTTATAGTGTAGATGGAGGAGACACAATCGAATGGAAAAGATCATGGCCATAACTCATGTTTTCAACAAAATTCCAACAAATTCAAAGCCTTCCAAATTTGCCAAAACACGCCTTATCCTTCCTTAAATGAACCTGGTCATTTTTACGCGAATCCTTGGGCTTCAAGACAAGTCAAAGCACCAGCCAATGTGCCTAAGCCCATTTCCAAATATTTTGTACCATTTATTTTATATTTATTTGAAATAAATTAAAATAAATATGTAAAATATAGGTAGAAAATGCAATGAAAGAATAAGATTAGAGGTCATCTATGACCTTAGGAAGATATTTGAACCTTAAAAAGTAAGGCCATTGACCCAAAAATTCAAATTTGCTCAATGCACCACTCTTGAAATTTTCAAAATTTTCCCAACTTGGGCAGGCCATAACTTGCTCAATGTTTTAACTCATTATGATGATCTTGTACTTTTTGGAAAGCCCAAGATGTATACTTCAATCACTCTTTTGATCAATTTTACATTTGAATATGTTATCTTGATGTAAAAGGTCTTGGCAAAAAGTGGCTTTTGTTGACTTTTTGAAAATGACTTGTAATGTTTGAGCTCACATCTTTCAAATGGTGCATTTCTAGATCTTGGGGACTGAAGAGAAGTTATAGGGAATTGGATTCTCTTCAAAATGAGCTTTGGTTGGGGAAAAATGGATGAAGCATGTGAAAGTTATGCTTGGTCAACCTTTGGTTGACTTTTCCTATAAAAACCCTATCTTAGCAATTCTCGACTTTAGATGAATTAGGAGAATTTCTTGAGGAATCATGATCAAACCTTGATCAACTGAGGATTATCGCTTCAAAATGTTGATGTTTACCAAAAATCTTGAAGTTTGATTGTACATGGGCCACAGTTGACTTTTGACCTAGAATAGTTGATTTTCCAATACTTGAGCAATTGACTGAGCAAACTTATTGTGCAAGGAATGAAATTTGGTATGGATAGTCTTGAAGGCATATTAGGACCATAGGAAGAATTTTAGACCATTGGAGCTCAACCATCTTGATGAAAATTAAAACCCTAGTTGGGGGTTCATTGCCTTAGGAGGAGAATTGTCTGGTCAATTCTTGGTCAACCTTGAGCAATTGAGAACCTCTAGGAGTATGTCTTGTGTGAAAATGGGAGTGCAAATTTTGGGGTACAACAGCTTCCCCTGTTCAATCTTCTTAAACCTGAAGATTTAGATTGGCTTGTTTGCCTTTTGTGATCTGAAGGTAGAAGATGATTGAATACTAGAGTGCCCAGAAATTTGCACTCGTTCGAAGTGAGACTGTTGGTGAATAATATCGCGAATGGGCTTACAAATGCGATTTGGAAAAGATGACAGCAGACTTTTAGAGACGAGTTTAAAGATTCCATCCAAGGAGTATGATGGAGAGTCGTCGGAGATGGGCTTAAAGATGCCATCCAAAACAATGTTGATTTCATGATATATTCCTTTGTGGGAATCCATATGCCTGTTATTGAGGAGGACTCTGTTGAGGAATGTTTTTCAGGGGAATAAAGTCTAGGAGCTTCGATTTTCCATTACTCTATTGGGGAGTAATCTCTTGAAAGCGAGGTATTATCTCGTCGAGATCCAGGCTTCACGGTGACTTGTTGAGAACAATAAGACTGACTATTACCTGGTCATATTCCAGGCTTCACAACGACTTATTGGAGAATATGAAATTAATTGCTATCTGGTCGGTTTCAGGCTTTGTATTAATTATAGACATTGAACTGTTATCTGGTCGTATATAGGCTTCAGCGGTTTGAAGAAATTAAGCTGTCATCTGGTCGGGTCTAGGCTTTAACTTGAATCCGAGGAATACTGTTTTCTAGTCGAGTCCAGGCTTCGATGTCATAGGTTATACTACCATCTGGTCAGGTCCAGACTTCATAGTAATTAATAAACTGCTATCTGGTTGGACTCCAGGCTTTACAATATCTTTAACTGGATAAGAATCATAAAATCTTAGGATCGATTTAACTGAACCAGAGAAAGTATATACCGAAAAAGAATTAGTAATAAATGAATGGTTGATTCGAACTGAACCAGAAGAGGTCTTGATTTATCTTTGACTGGATAAGAATCAGAAAAATCTTAGTGTCGATTTAATTGAACCAGAAAAAGGTCTTGGATTATCTTCAACTGGAATAGAAATCAAAGAGATCTTAGTATCGATCTAACTGAACCGGAGAAGGTCTTGAATTAACTTTGACTGGAATAGAAAAATCTTAGTATCGATTTAACTGAACCAGAAAAAGGTCTTGGATTATCTTCAACTGGAATAGAAATTAAAGAGATCTTAGTATCGATCTAACTGAACCAGAGAAGGTCTTGGATTAACTTTGACTGGAATGGAAATCAGAAAAATCTTGATATCGATTCAACCGAACTAGACAAAAGTCTTGGAATATCTTCAACTGGAATAGAAATCAGAGAGATCTTAGTGCTGATCTAATTGAATCAGAGAAGGTATTTTTAGAATGTCTTTCTGAGGAAAATTCTGAAATAGCCTTTCATTAGATGTAGCTTTTGAGAAGACTAACAGGTCACGTAAGTAGCCAATGGTGTTTGTTGATTTGATCTTTTCTGAAAATGATAAAGAGTTAGTCGTATGCAATGTCATGATGTATGGAATGCATTGTGTGATAATGTTCTCAAAATAAATGAGATTATGATGTATGTGATGTGTATGTGCATGCCATGATGTATGAATATGGGATGCTATTGTGACATTTCTTAGTCGGGGAAAGTAAATCCCGGACTGCTGCTGAAGAGTACTGAGAAGTTGAGTCCTTCATTTCTACTGAGGATGATGAATGGAGATGATTTGCCGGGGATTTCCTCTTTCTCACTAAGGATATTCTGCCGGGGACTCTTAACTCCTGCCTGAGAATAACTCTATGGAGGGAGGATGCTCTATTGTCTTGTTTTGCCGATGTAGAGAAATAAACTCTGTTGGGGAGTAAACTTCCTCAGTTAGAGAAATAAACTCTACCGGGGAGGAAGTTTCATAAACTGTATGAAGTTATAAAACTCGGCTGGGAAAACAGATTTCAGCTCTCTGAAGGAAATTTGCTGGAGGAAGTAATTCCTGCTAGGGGAAGAAGGAGATTAAAACTTTGGTTATTTATGCTCTGTGGGGAACATAGATGTCACAGGGTCATATGTAATGGTGACTTTGTCTCAAACTGTCCCTGCCCCTGTACCATACTGGAAAGAGTAACTGTCGGGACTGCAAATTGTTTTTTATACTTTTCCCCGTTTCTTAAAGTCATTAGCAACTGTATTTCTATTTTTTATGCAAGTATTTATGGACATTAATGATATTTAAATGAATATGTCAAAAATAATCATTGGACGTTTTTGCAAAACAAAACAGAAAAATAAAACAAATAGTTTTGGTACTTTCAAGGAAAGATTTGTATTGATTTTTTTGAAGTTCGCCTATAACAGGCATTTTGTACAAATAGACTGACATTCTAGTAGGAGAACACCGTCGTAAAAAAATGAAAACTACACAAAACAGTGTACAAAGAGAAAACAACTATGTGTAATAATCCCATCGAGTTTCAATTCTGCTAGTGCCCATATGTCTTCGAGCGTCTCATCACTTTGCTACTTGTCTGAAGCTGATTGGATTGGTCGGTATTGTTTGAGTCTTGGTAGTTGATACTGAAGTATGGTCGCAAGATGATCCAATGGGACATAGTTGTACGCTTTAAATCCCTAACTTTTGCCTCGACCGCCCTTTTGGGTTTTCAGTCCACTGGGATACCCTTTTTTGCCTAAGTCGCCCTTTCAGGTTTTCGACTTGCCGGGTGTATAATTTTTTTTGTATTTATCCCTAATTTTTTCCCGAACCCTTTTAGTTCGCCAGGATGCCCTTATTTTTGCCTAGGCCGATCAACCTAGCGGGTATTTATTCATGCGTAGTATCTTTTCACTATGTCCGGATTAATAGGGTGAGGAAGGTCGTCACCATCCATGGTGGTCAGAATCATGGCTCCACCGGAAAATATGCTTTTGATCACAAATGGCCCTTCGTACGTGGGAGTCCACTTTCCCATGGGATCACCTTGTGGAAGTATGATGCGCTTGATTACTAGATCACCCACTTGATATACTTGACGCCTGACCTTTTTGTTGAAAGCCTTGATCATTCGCTTTTGTTATATTTGACCATGACTGACAGCAATAAGCCTTTTCTTATCAATCAGATTTAGTTGATCAAGTCGAGTCCAGATCCAATCATCTTCGTTTAAACCCGCATCTTTCATGATCCTCAAAGAAGGGATCTGGACCTCAATAGGGAGGACAACCTCTATACCATATACCAGAGAATAAGGTGTTTCCCCTGTTGACGTATGCGCTGAGGTGCGGTAACCATGAAGAGAAAATGGTAACATCTCATGCCAGTCTTTGTACGTCACTGTCATCTTCTGTATGAATTTCTTAATGTTCTTGTTAGCAGCCTCCACAATGCCATTCATCTTCGGCCGATAGGGAGAAGAGTTATGATGCTGGATCTTGAATTGTTTACAGAGTTCGGTGATCATTGTATTATTGAGATTTATACCATTGTCTGTAATGCTTGATGAACCGCGCCATAACGTTCTTGGTAACAGTAGCAAAAGAGGAAGCGTCGACCCACTTCATGAAGTAATCAATGGCCACTAGGATGAAGCGATGCCCATTGGAAGAGGTATGTTTAATCTCTCATATCATGTCAATGCCCTATATTGCAAAGGGTCAGGGAGTCGTCAAGATGTTCAAAGGAACCAGAGGTACATGTACCTTATCAGCATAGATCTGGAATTTGTGACAAGTTCAAGAATGCTGATAACAGTCTGCTTCCATAGTGGACCAATAGTATCCTGCCCGTAGGATCTTTTTAGCCATGGTATGTCCACTAGAATGGGTGCCAAAGGTACCTTCGTGTAAATCTTCCATAATCCTCTCTGCCTCACTCTTGTCTACACACCGAAGTAAAGTAGAGTTGTGGTTGCGCTTGCAGAGGATTCCATTACTGAGGAAGAACTTTGCAGAGAACCTTCTCAGAAACTTCTTATCATTGACAAATGCCCCCTCAGGATATTCTTGAGCCTCGAGATATCTTTTCACTTCATGGAACCAAGGTTTGTCTGCTACTTCCTCAGTATCAATCTCATGGCACTAAGCTGGTTCATCCAATCTCTCAATAGTGATCCGAGGAGCCTCATTGCTCCATTTGACCTTGTACATAGATGACATGGTATCTAGCGTGTCCGCTAACTGGTTTTCTTCTCGTGGAAAATGTTCAAAGGCGACTTCTTCAAAGTGTGGAAGTAATGTCAACACATGTTCTTTGTAAGGGATGATATTAGGGTGCTTTGTATCCCATTCTCCTTTGATTTGACTTATTACCAAAGCCGAATCCCCGAAAATGCTCAAGAATTTGATCCTAAAGTCAATAGCAACTTTGAGACCCATGATGCATGCTTCATACTCAGCCATATTATTGGTACATTTGAAACATAATCTGGTGGTGAAAGGAGTATGACAACCCTTCGGAGATATGATTACAACACCAATTCCATTGTCGAGTGCATTGGAAGCTCCGTCAAAAACCATAGTCCATTGGGATCCTTTCTCACGTCCTTCATCCGATCCAGCTTCTTCACATTCAGTCACTAACATGATATTCTCATCAGGGAATTCAAAGTTCATGGATTGGTTGTCATCCACAGCTTGATGAACCAAGTGATCACCTAATACACTTCCCTTGTTTGCTTTCTAGGTTGTGCATTAAATGTCATATTCGGTCAGGATCATTTGCCATCTTGCTATTCTTCCGGAGAGAGCGGGCTTCTCGAAGATGTACTTGATCGAATCCATCTTAGATATCAACAAAGTAGTGTGAGTCAACATATACTGTCTCAGTCGGTGAGTAGCTCATGCCAAAGTGCAGCAAGTTTTCTCGAGCAGTGAGTATCTTGTTTCACAGTTGGTAAACTTTTTTGCTAAGGTAGTATATTACATGCTCTTTTCGACCGGACTCGTCATGCTGCCCTAGCACACACCCCGTTGAATTATCTAACATTGTTAAGTACATTATTAAAGGTCTTCCTTCAACCTGTGGCATCTGAATTGGAGGCTCTTGAAGGTATTTCTTGATTCTATCGAAGGCAGTCTGGAATTCGTCATTCCACTTTACCGCTTGATCTTTCTTTAGGAATTTGAAGATTGGCTCACAAGTAGTAGTTAGATGGGAAATGAACCCGACAATGTAATTTAGGTGTCCCAAGAAACCTCTAACCTCCTTCCCAGTGCGAGGAGCCGACATCACTTGTATAGCTTTAACCTTTGCAGGGTCTACCTAAATACCCTTGTCACTAACAATGAAACATAGAAGTTTACCAGACCTTACCTCGAAGGTGCACTTGTTCGGGTTTAACCTCAACTTGTACGTCTTTAACCTATCAAACAGCTTTTGTAGATGATCAAAGTGCTCTTCCTCAGTTTGAGACCTGGCTATCATGTCATCAACATAGACCTCTATCTCGTGGTGAATCATGTCATGGAACAAAGCTACCATGGCTCACTGATAGGTTTCCCCAGCATTCTTTAATCCAAACAACATCACTTTGTAATAGAAAGTGCCCCATTGTGTGATGAAGGTTATCTTCTCCATGTCTTTGGGTGTTGTCTTGATCTGATTGTAACTAGAGAAACTGTCCATGAAGGAAAAGATCTTATGTTGTGCGGTGTTGTCAACCAAAACGTCAATGTGGGGAAGCGGAAAGTCATCCTTGGGGCTTTCCTTGTTCAAATCTCGGTAGTCTACACACATTCGTACCTTACCGTCTTTTTTAGGCACCGGGACTACGTTAGCAACCCATTAGGGATAAGAGGTGACAACTAGGAATCCAGCGTTGAACTGTTTCATAACCTCTGCTTTGATCTTCTCTGACATTTCAGGGTGCATACGGCAGACCTTCTGCTTTACTAGAGGGAAGTCTTCTTTAGTTGGTAGACGATGAACCACAATATATATGTCTAGTCATGACATGTCTTCATATGACCAGACAAAGATCTCGACATAATCATGCAACCCATTAGGGATAAGAGGTGACAACTAGGAATCCAGCGTTGAACTGTTTCATAACCTCTGCTTTGATCTTCTCTGACATTTCAGGGTGCATACGGCAGACCTTCTGCTTTACTAGAGGGAAGTCTTCTTTAGTTGGTAGACGATGAACCACAATATATATGTCTAGTCCTGACATGTCTTCATATGACCAGACAAAGATCTCGACATAATCATGCAACATCTGTGTCAACCGCTGTTTGACATTAAACTCCAATTTTTCATCTATCTTAACTTCTTTCCTGTCCTCTTCTGTGCCCAAGTTTATTGTCTCAAATGGCTCTTCATGAGGTTGTATAGCCCTTTCTTCATGATGTAACAGTCTAGAAAGCTCTCCTGGTACCTCACAATCTTCCTCACCTTCGTCCTCGGCTTGGTTGATCGGATTTTCAAAGTTATAACCGACAAGAGCAGAACTGTTATCAATGGGATCTAAAGTGGATATGAATCTACAGTTTTATACGTGAGTGTGTGTAAGAGCATAACTCTATAGACAAAGTAAAAAGCAGAAAAGAAAAACAAAGAGCGTAAAATTTGTATGCAAAACGTCCAATGCTTTATTAATTGCATATGGAATTGAAACATGATAACCCTCTTAAATAAACCTTTGTGACCCGGGTAAGACACATGGCCATAAAGTTTATATTGTTTATTACATATCCAAAAAAAAGAAAGACAATTACTTCTGAATAAAAGTAATTGGTACAAAGTCTTTTTCCGTCCAGTTACTGAGTCCACCGTTGGTAGTAGGGAAGATCCAGCTATCCATGTTATAGTCACTGTCAGCCTCTTCTGTGGCGGATACAACATCAATAGCATTGATTCCCGGGCTATGCTTGGGCATGGGTGCAATTATGATGTTGGGAGTTTCCGAAGCATTGTATTCAATCTCCTTGGCCTCGATCAGATCCCGCACCTTGTTCTTCAAAGCCCAACAGTCGTTCGTGTCATGCCCCGGAGTCTCAGAATGGTAGGCGCATCGAGCATTTGGATTGTAGCGGGGAGAGGAATTATTAGGATTATTCGGAGCTTCCCTCAGAGTTACCAGATTGGATTTCAATAATTGTGGAAAAACTTGAGACATAGTCATGTTTATCAGGGTAAATTGTCTTACCGACCTTTCTGTTCTAGGATGATTATTCCTTTGTTGAATAGGTGCCGTTTAGAGATCATAACAGCCCCTACCGCCGGACGGTGCTCAGTGTTGTCCTGATTCCTTTGGCTATAAGTGGCACTGACTTCCTTTTTCCCAGAAAATGGCTTCTTTACTGTACTAGAGGACGCATCCTTTTGAATCTTACAACTCCTAATTCCAACTTCCACTCTTTCTCCTGTCAGAATCAATTCAGTAAAGACGGATGAGGAGCTTCCAATCAGATGATTAAAGAATGGACTAGATAGGATACCCAAAAACATATCCACTAGCTCCCTATCAGACAGGGGGGTTGGACTCTTCCTGCTAAGTCTCTCCACTTCTGAGCCTAGTCATTAAAGCCCTCGCTCGAACCCATAGGTATACTTTGGAGTTGTGTACGAGTGGGAGCAAGGTCTGTGTTATACTAACACTGTTTTTAGAAAGCAGCAGCCAGGTCTTCCCAATTACAAATATTGGTCCTTTCTAGATGGTAGAACCACTCTAATTGAGTTCTGGATAGACTATCTTGAAAGAAGTGGACCCATAAGTCCTTATCAGCAGTGTGAGGCTGAATCTTCCTCACATAAGATCGGAGATGCATTTTGGGACATGAGACCCCATCATATTTTATGAACCCTGGAACCTTGAACTTCTGCTGAATAACAACCCCAGAAACCAAACCCAGTTCTTCAAAATCCAAACCTGGTACCTTCCGGACCTCCATTTCATTCAAATGATCCTCCAGTTGTTTGTATTTTTCATCAGCAGGAGGATACTGTTCCTCATTATAGTCAGATTCATCATCAGATTCTTCCGGACTAGAGTCTTCCTCTCTTGTTTCCTCTTCTTGATTGTTTCCTTCCTTTGATGAAGTTACCAGTTCAGAGGCTCGCCGCACTGGTCCTCTGATCCTTCTTCCCAAGTTCACTACACCAACTGGTTTCTTTGGCTTCTTCTTTTCTTTAACAATGAGGGATTTCAGTTCCTCTTGCCCCTTGGCTAGAGCCATGATCATCTGTTAAAACTGAGCATTTTGAGTCTGTAGATCCTTCACTGTTTGTTCTAGAGCCATTTCTGAAATAAACAGCAAAGAGGATGAGAAACTTGCTATGAAACCTGTTTATGCAATGATATGCATGATATATGTATGCAATGTTTTCAAGGATTTCTTAGACTCAAATTTGCTTAAACAGGAAGAAAATAAACGTTAATTGTATTAAGATGTTTTATTGATCACAATAATTCCTCTTGGGCTCATAAGGGAACAAAGCAAAAATAAAACTCTCCAAGCAAAGGAAGACTCAAGCTTCCCACAGGCGCATCCTTTTTGGTACAATGTAGGCACTTATACTCCCCTCCTCGTGAAGTAACCTGGTGAGCTCTAAAACCTTCTTCTCACTGGCGTAGAATTGAGTTTCAAAGGTATCTCGTTCTTCTTTGAGTTGGATCCAGGATTTCTGTAGCTCCTCAAAATCAGTTGGCATGCCAGGATGAAGAACAACGTAAGGAGCGTCTCCCTCAGCAATTGGCTCCATAATCATAGGTAAGATGGCGGGGTAAGGCATCATAAGACATTTAGCACGCGCTCGCACCCATTTGAGGTAATGCTCAAGAGGGATGGAGTTCTTGTGCCCAGTGTCTTACTATTAAATCTGTTTATCATGCCCCAAGCTCGAATGAACCTCTTACGATAACCCTGAACATCATTCTCCTAGTCAAATATGATTCCTTGGACGAGTGTGTCGTGAGGACCATCCCTTCTAGAATAACCAAATTGTCGCAACACCAAACAAGGATTATAAGTGATTCCTCCCCTAATGCCTAAGAGAGGGACATTAGGGAATTCCCCACAATGATCAATGATGGTAACATTCTTCGAGGATCGAGAACACCAATGAATATCCGAATGTGTAAGGAACATCAGCCTATGAGACTATCTCATACCCTGCTCGTTCTTCAAAATAAACCGAGGTAGGTGCAAAATAAACCACCTATCCAATAGAGGAGTGCAACACATAAGGGTCCCTCTTCTCTTTAAGGTGCGAGTATGCAGAGTGTAGAATATCCCCAAGTAAAGTAGGCACTGACTTATTCAATAGAAAAACCTTAACCGCATTCACATCTATGAGTTGGTCCGTGTTAGGGAATAGTATCATCCCATAGATGAGAAGGGCCGAAACTTCTTCAAAATCTTGTAAATCCAGGTTATCCCAAAAATAGTGAGCTTTCTCAAATAGAAACTTAACTGGAAATCCTTGGACACCTCTTCTGGTTTCCCAATTTTCCACTACATCAGACCGTTGTAAAGATAGAGCTTGAGCAATCTCTTCAGGCTTTGGGTCTCTTTCCATACCGTTGAATGGTATCTAATTAAGAATAGGTACCCCCCCAATAACTGAGAAAACTCCTCCATAGTAGGCACTAACTGGTAATCTGGAAAAGTGGAGCAGTGGTGTAACGGGTCAAAGAACTGAAAGAGCACCTTTAACATTTCTTCATCAGAGTTTGAAGTGACCAAGTTAAGAAGTCGACCATGTTTTTCAGTGAAGGGAGAGCTTTCAGGAATCTTTGATGCTAAATCCTTGAGTTGAGGAGGTACTTTCACAAGGTTGATTTGGATAGTGTTCCTGCGAACGTATGCCATGTCCTACAAAACAAGACAAAGATAAGCCCTAGAAAATCCTTGAAATGGTTAGTATGATATACCATGTTATGATGTCATGATTATGCTAAGAAATCACATATATAGTAAGCACAAGCAAATCACACAAAGACCTTAGGTTTAAGGCTTGCATGGGTTTTAAGGTGATACCCTCTTGAAGTTTGGATTGGTTCAACCTGCCCTATAATAGTAACTGGGTTCTAAGGGATCTCAAAATCACTGATCTTTCCCACAAGTTTCATTTTGATAGGCGACTGGCTCGCAACCAAACAAAACTTGGGAGTCAAATCTCAATGAGTGTAGCATCGAGTATCTTCCGACTTTGGGAATACACCAAAGACGGTCATCTCACTACGTCCTAATGGCCAAGTTGTTCATTTAAAGGTTCTAAGGCCAGTTGACGCTTCATGACACCATGCAGCGGCCCTGTATTCTCCTTGATTAACTCAAGGGCCACCGGTACCTATTAAAGTGTTGCATCAATATAGCCATCGCTTCAACCGTGTCGGTATACCCCGCACAGTTTCCATGATCTATTGCTACTTATGATCGGTGGAAATAGAACTGACTGTTTTGAAATGCTGGTTCGCAAAATGTCGCGGTAAGCAAGAGTCGCCACCGTCTTTTATTTTCTCCAACAAGGAAAGGACAAAAGCACAGCGAAATTCCTTTTCGAGATGTTTCTCGGTTCGGGAGGTAGATTATAGAAAGGGAAGGTGTTAGCACCCTTTCTATCCGTGGTTATCCACGGGCTCTTAGGTACTTGCTCACTATGTTTTCAAAAAGATTTTGCTTTTCTTGTGTTTGTGGGTTTTGAAAAAGTTTGTTTGAAAACTTCGTTTTAACTCTTGTATCAGTCCTCAAGAGTGTATGAAGTGTTTGTTTGAAAACTTTTGTCAGAAAAGTGTAGGTGCGAAAATTTGTTTTTGTTTTGAAAGAGCAAGTACCTTAGAACCTCTACCTACTCAAAAGAAATTAAGCTGTATAAGTGTCCTTTAGACAATACTATCCCACTATTGAGAAGTAGGTAGCACCGGCGTTGGAGTTTGTCGGGTCAATTCGATTATAGGGACATGTGGTCACCAAAGCAATAGTAGGACGCCTTAGCGGTAACCCTAATGTCCTAGATCCTTTTTTATCCGAGGAAACCGTTTCGAGGCAACTTGGATCTTTTAGACAGGAGGGCGACCTCTAAAACACCCTATACTCAATGACCACGTTCGAGGCAACCAAGTGAGGCGTACCCTAAGAGTGGCATGTGCGAGTGTGTCAGGATTCAATTAAATTATCTTTGCACATTTTATGGTGAGCTACGTTTTGGTTTTATTTTCATACAAGTCTTGTCATGCATAACAGTTAATTGTTGCAGAAAGTAAATTGCGGAAAGTAAATCTATGCTATTACAAGGCGTCGGGTATTTACATCGCCAAAAACAAACCCTTGGAAAAAGTAAATGCGAGAAAATAAAGAAAGCGATAAAAAAGGTCCTAATTACGCTATTACATCCTCAGAGCAATCACATAAATATGATCAAAAATAATATGCGCGAAAAGAAATTGAATCGGGAAAGTCCTTAGGGTTTTGACCCTTTTTGAGAAAGAATTAATTTTGGTCCTTTTTTGCATTTAATTAAACCTAATTCTAATTAATTAAATAAAAGAAATATTTTTTAAGTTTTTTATGTTTTTAATGAAAATAAAATAAAAGAAATTAAAATTGTTAAGAAAACCCTAATTCTATGTTGATTTTAAATTATTGAGAAAAAGTTAGAATTGACCCTAATTAAACTAAATTAATTTGTGTTAGTATTTATTTACAAAAAATAAAGTGAAATTAATAAATAATAATAATAATAAAAATATTTACATTTTTTAGTTGTCTGAATTTATTATGAAAAATATTAATTATGTTAGTTAAATAAATATAGTAATAATAATTAATAAAATAATTAACTAAATAAATAGAAAATATAAAGAGAAAAAAAGAAAAAGAACCCAGGGGGTGCTGGCCCAAAGAGGAGGTTTGTTCTGGAATTCCTGGCCCATTAACACACCCAGTCCATTGACTTTCTTTGATTGGCCAGGCGTTGGTTGACTAGGGAGTACCATGATCCCTCATCTTTGGCCACAGGATTTGTGCTTAAGGCCACTTGGCATGCTGAGATGAGAAGCGTATGGTGGAACGCTTTTGGAGACCTGTATGTAATTACATGAAGAAAAATAGAAACAATTATTCTGGGGGACCTGGGACTCGAACCCAGGTCCCAATGATTCCCAGCCAACGCATCATCCACTACGCCAATTGCCTGCTTTTGTTATTTAGATAATAGGCAAATATTATATTGGGAAACTAATAACTATGCTGTAAACACAAGAACCAAGCGTGCTCTTTTTGAATTATCCAACCAGAGGTTTACACCTCATCATCTTCTTCGTTGTTCTGCAAAAAATATACATTAGATAGCGGGGGTTTTTAACCCCCACAACCTACAATGACCAAAAATAGCGATTAGCTCTAGGATTTACATAAATGTTTCGCAAGGGTTGCATCGGGTTCGTCCAGATTCAACGATTCTAACCATGGGTCTTAAAGGTTCCAATTTTTCCTGGACTGTAAAGCCCTAAATCCAAAGCTCAGGAACCCTAGAATTTGTCCATGGTAACTTGTGATTCTGTACACCATAATCCAATTAAACTATGCCATTAGTTTCATATAGATTCAAGCAATGCAAAACAGTCAATAAATCATGTTAAACGTGCATGAAATAAGAGTTACGATTCTGAATATAATATGCAAACCGTGGGTCTGTTCTTGATGATTTCTTGAGCTTTAGCACGTGAATTTGATTGCTACACGTTCCTCACACTCCCAGCAACGTGTTTGAATCCAAAAAAGTCCTTGAACTGGCCTGGAATATAGAAAACAGTTTTCAAGTTTTCTTGAAAAATTTCAATTTGCTTATGGCTTTTTCTGCAGTGCTTTCACGTGTGCATGATTAGGGTTGGCTTGTGTACTTATAAGAGAATGGAATTAGGTTAAAATCTTGCACAAAAAATCCATGGAATGATGATTCAATATTTGATTGGAAACCACATCTTTTTGAATCTTTTTGATTGAAGAAAGTTGCCAAACTTGGAGATTTTTGTCCCTTTGATTTGCACACGAAATTGCCAGCATATCTTGACCATGTTTGTTTCACAAAAGATTGAAAAAATCAAATCTTTGTATTTTCCTACAATTTAAATTAATTAAATGAATTAAAATTGATTAAAAATCCAATTAATTAATAAAAATAAGAAAATAAATTTAATTAAGCTTGATGGGTCGTGCATAGGTCATGGATAAAGTTTCAAGAAGAAATTTGAGGCCCATTAGCAAATACAAGGTGTTTTGAGCAAAGTTGACTTTTGCAAATTCATGAAAATTTCCCAACTTCTCCAATGCATATCTTGCTCAATTTTGATCATATGAACATGTTCTTGGTCATTTTGGAAAGGTATTGAAGTCCTCTAACCAATTCCTTTGGTCCTATGTCATTTGGATTTACCAATCTCAAGTTATGGTCTTTGACTTAAAGTGCATTTTTGTTGACTTTTGAAATTGACCTATAATGTAGAAATTGATAACTTTTTGTGAGAGCATTTCTTAGACTTGGAATGTGAAGATGGATTGTAGGAAATGTCATACCCTTCAAAATGAGCATTGGATGGAATTTTTGTGATGAACCATGAAAAAGTTATGCCTTGGTCAAGATACAATTGATTTTTCTGCTGTCCAAAAATAGTAACTTTTGCATCCTTGATGATTTTTGAGCCATTCTTGTGGAATCATGATCAAGACTTGATCAAATGATGATTGTGGACTCAAAATAAGATGTTGACCAAAAATTCTGACTTTTGACTGTGAAATGACCATTTTACCCCTGTAGTTGACTGTGGATCAAATGGAGCTTTTGACTGTGCAAATTGGCATTGTGAGTCTTGAAACTTGGCATGTAGGTGCTTGAGAATGCATATAGGCCTATGAGACTTGATTGAACCATTGAAAACCTCAAATTCCTAGAGAGAATCAAAACCCTAATTTTGGCTGTCTTAGGAGGTGGCTTGACTGTACAATCTCTTGAGCAATCTTGAGCAATTTGAAAATTATTCTTGACAAATCTTGAGGAATATGGGAGGGAAAATTTTGGGGTACAACAGTTGCCCCTGTTCAATTTTCTTAAACCTGAGGATATAGATTGGCGTTCGAGCCTTTCGTGATCCAAAGGTGGAAGATAATTGAACACTAGAGTGCCCAGAAATTTGCACTCACATGGTGTAGTATAGCAATGTGATGTCGGGAATGGGCTTACAGATGCCATTTGGAGAGAGGATGGATAGGAGGATGGGCTTATAGATGCCATCTGGAGATGTGACAGAATAGTTGTGGAGATGGGCTTAAAGATTCCATCCAGGGGATTGTTGGTAGGTAGTTTTGTCTTCGTTGACAGGTTGTCTTCATTGATGGGTTTGTCTCCATTGACAGTTTTGGCGTCAGAAAAATCTTTAGGAATCGATCTAACTGGTTTTGTCTCCTTTGACTGAATTAGCATCAGAAAAATCTTTAGGAATCGACTTAACTGGACCAGAGGAGGTTTTTTGATAATGATGTGATGAAGGAATCTGAGACGATTGCTATTCCAAAATAGATGATGAAGGAATCTAGAATGATTACTACCTCAGCAGGATGATGAAGGAATCTAGGACGATTACTACCTCAGCAGGATGATGAAGGAATCTTGGATGACTTCTACCTCAACGGGATGATGAAGGAATATAGGACGATTACTACCTCAGCAGAATGATGAAGGAATCTGGGACGATTACTACCTCAGCAGGATGATGAAGGAATCTGGGACGATTACTACCTCAGCAGGATGATGAAGGAATCTGGGACAATTACTACCTCAGTAGGAATGGTGAAGGAATCTAGGACGATTACTACCTCAGCAAGATGATGAAGGAATCTGGGATGATTACTACCTCAGCAGGATGATGAAGGAATCTGGGACGATTACTACCTCAGCAAGAATGGTGAAGGAATCTAGGACGATTACTACCTCAGTAGGATGATGAAGGAATCTGGGATGATTACTACCTCAGCATGATGATGAAGGAATCTGGGATGATTACTACCTCAACAGGATGATGAAGGAATCTGGGATGATTACTACCTCAACAGGATGATGAAGGAATTTGGGACGATTACTACCTCAGCAGGATGATGAAGGAATCTGGGACGATTACTACCTCAGCAGGATGATGAAGGAATCTTGGACGATTACTACCTCAGCAGGATGATGAAGGAATCTTGGACGATTTCTACCTCAGCAGGATGATGAAGGAATCTTGATGACTTCTACCTCAACGGGATGATGAAGGAATCTTTGACGACTGCTACTCCAAAAGGTATGGTGAAGGAATCTTGGACGATTACTACCTCAACGGGATGATGAAGGAATCTTTGAAGAATGCTACTCCAAAAGGTAATGACTTTTATCTGTTGATCGATCTTTCCTGAAAAGGTAAAGAGTTAGTTGTATGCAATGTCATGATGTATGAGATGCATGATGTCATGATGTTCTCAAAAATAAATGAGATCGTGTCGTATGCATTTTATCATGTATGTAATGTTTATGAATGTATTTTCGTCTGGGAAAATAGATCCTTGACAAATGCCGGGGAGTTTGTTAAATCCTGGGCTGATATTGAAGAGTCTGGTTGAATACTTCATTTCCACTAGGGATGATGAACGAAAATGATTGCGAGGATAAACCTGCAGGAGAAAAGAACTCCGTTGGGGAATAAACCTGGTGAAGATATTACTCTACGGGGACTTACTCTGTGGGGAAGAGGTACTTCGCTGAGATTTTAACGATAACTCCACTGGGGACTCCGTTGATAAGCTCTGTTGGGGATTTTGATGATGAACTCCACTGGGGAATAGAAAGAACTTCGCTGGGGATGATCTTTCCATTGCGACTTGCTGAGGATAACCCAGTTAGACTCTGGTGGGGATAACCTTTTGAATACGGCTGGGGAGATGCACTTGTACTCTGCAGGGGACAAAGCTTCCAGAATCTACTGGGGAGATGATTCAACTCTGGTGGGGAAGCTTTTTAGACTGCGCTGGAAAATGGCTCCGCTGGGGTATCCTTGATTCCGCTGGGGAACAATCTTATATTTCGTTGAGGAATATTAAGACTGCCGGGGATGCTTGCTGAGGAATATATGTATACTCTGCTAGGGAATATTAAGATCTTCTGGGGATACCCAATTTTTTCAAGACTCATGGTAGACCAAACTCTGCTTGGGGGGAGAATATTGCTGACTTTGCTGGGGATACTGTGCCTTTTTAGGGGCTGATGGGAGACCAACTCTGCTTGGGGAGAGAGTATTGTCGATTTGTTCATGGTTGTAAGGCTCAGTGGAAAGAGCTACCATTATTGTTTTACTCTGCAGGGAGTGAAGGTATCTTGGTCATATTCTTCAGCTGAATCTACCTTGGTACCTGGTGGACAGAGCGATTGTACAGTTCGAACAATTCTTACTGCCCCAGTTTCTGCGGGAGAAGAAGCCTATGAGGGTGCTTGACAACTGCCGATTGACAAATCTTCTTCTGGTAGGCAAGTGACGAGATGACGGGACATAGTCGTACGCTTTAATCCCTAATTTTTGCCTAGACCTCCCTTTTGGGTTTTCAGTCCATCGGGATACCCATTTTTGCCCAAGCCTCCTTTTCAGGTTTTCGACTTGCCGGGTGTACAAATTTTTTCATTTTCGTCCCTTATTTTTGCCCGAACCCTTTTGGTTCGCCGGGAAGCCCTTATTTTTTCCTAGGCCAGTCGACCTAGCGGGTCTTTGATTATGCATAGTATTTTCTGACTATGTCCACGTTCTCAGAGCGCAGGGAGTTGTCACTGTCAGTAGTATTGTGTCGCCATACTACTAGAAGATGTCTGATTATACAAGATTCGTTGCTGGAATTCATGTCCAATGCCCCAAGTGACTCAGGCGGAGATTTGCCCCTGGCTATTTGGTATTTTTTAAGAGACTCTCTGAATCTTGACTGGACTGCCCCAGATGATAGACAATGCTCATGTCGTGCCCCTTGATTGGAAGTGTTTCTTCCACTTGAGATGACTCTTGAGAAGGCATTTGTTCACAAGATATTCGTCGTGCGAATTTCTATGTTGTTCGAACAAATAGTCATATGCAAACAATGTTATTTTAAGAATGCAAAGTTTATGTCTGTCTTGAAATTTTTGAAAATGCAGTTTTCAATAAAACAAGTGAATTTTTTTTTTGTAAAATGTGATGTCAACTCAAGATTTTACAGCAAGCCCTACAGGAGTCAGGATACCTTTTGTGACAGTGTGCTTTCGAACGAACCCATGCTTCAGCTAGGAATTTTTAAGGGTTATAACGTGGCCTGGTTCACGGTTTAAGAAACAAAGGATAAAGGCTCAAATTTTATTTATACCCACCCGTTCTTCGTGATGTTCTTCAACCCTAAACTCAGCTAATCGTGCATTAGATTTTGTTTGAGTCTTTGCTCTGATATTCTGGTGATGGTTCAGATACTGATAGTTTATTTTGAATAGGCAGTCATTTCTTTTTGTTAAGAGTTTTTAGAACCTCTTTCTTTTTTATTTTATTATCCCTGTCTTTTGCCTGAACTATTTCTTTTTGTATTTACAGTCAGCGGGATGCCCCAGTTTTTTGTAAGTCTCCTTCATAGGTTTTGACTTATTGGGCTTTTATTTTGAGAGATAACGACTGCCTGTCTTGAAGATTATTCGGAACCATCACTGTCTTTTTGTCTCAGAAGGACTCCTTTGATGCCATTCATTGTGCATCTGGATCAGCTGAGAAAACTACCCTGCCCCAGGTTATGATTAAGGGTGTTAATTTTTGAAAAGAAAAAACTCCGACTTCTTTGGCTCAAAGGGGTTGACTAGGGATTATCTTCCTTATAACTCCACTGTTTATGATTTGAAACAATGCTTGTACCTCATCAGCGGGGTCTGTTCAAAAGCATACTGTAAAGATCGTGGTATCGTTTTCGTCATCCTCCCTCAAAAGGCTTAGAATTTTTAATCGAGAGTTGAACATCACAAAAATGAAATCAATTTGAATATAGTGAATATGAATGGATTGATTCAAAACAGACATATGCAATGCATTGATAAAGTAACAAAGTTTGACATGACTAAATGTTTGAAAAATCAAAAGAAAATTACAAATTGAAAATTCCAATGAACAAAAAGTCTTCTCGTCTCAGGACTTGTCACTTCAAATGGTGAACCTTGGAGGGATGGTAGAAGAACTCAGCCTGACCACCTTGGGTGAATTCCAATGTTCCTTCATCAATCAGGTCCTGGATCTTGTTCTTCAGAGTCCAACAGTCATCGGTGTCGTGTCCTGGACTGTCAGAGTGGTATGCACACCTTTCATCAGGGTTATACCTTGGGGAGGTTGTGTTGGGATTCGTAGGAGGGTCCCTTAACGTCACCAGATTCAATCTCAACAGGCGTTATAAAGCTTGAGACGGTGACACGTTGAGCTTGGTGAATTGCCTCCTAGGCTTGTTTGGCTTTCTCTGATCAACCCGTTGTTCTTGGCGAGGTCGTTGTTGGACCTTTGAGGTAGTAGCAACTTGGAGAGGTCCATTCTTTACCAAGCCAAACCCTTGATTTCTCGGAAGCTGAATAAGGACTCGGTCCCCGGCCTTGACTATTTGCTTCATGTCGTTGTCTTGACGAAGCTGGTTGACAATGGTTCTCAGCTCTTCTTGCTCCCGAGCTAAGCCTTGGATGAGAGCCATCTGCCCCAGCATCTGGGTCCTCATTGCATCTACCTCAGCTTGTAGATGTTTCAGTCGTTCGTCCTTATTGTCTTCAGGACTTTTCTTGACCAAATTCCCCATGAGGAGTGTTCTCAACTCTTCCTGCCCCTTGGATAGGTTTAGGAAGATCTCCCTGAACTGAGTCTCTTGAGTATGGAGATCCTGGTTATCTTATTGGAGAGCCATTGCTGAAATAAACAGCGAGAACATGAGAAACCTATAAAGGGTGACCTGTTATGCAATGATATGTATGTATGCAATGTTTTCAAGGATCTCGTGGGGTAAACAAAGAAACTTGTTAGAATTTGAATTTTGCGGCTTGATTGAAGGAGCTTCATATTGCTGAGAGTCCTTCTTCAAGAGTCAAGCTCACCATATCGAGTGGGTCATAGCCCCTGACTCAAGTCATCATGTTTTGATCTCCAAACAACCTTGGCTAGAGGAAAATAAATCCCCTTTACCCCTTGCTAGACATTTGGTTCATCATGACCTGCATCACAAACCCTTGAAATCTTTGAAATGATTAAGGAAATGATATGGTATGATGTTATGATGTGTATGCTATGCGTGTGAGGTGATGTAAACAAGCCCTGCAATGAGTCCAAATTATTGGATAAGGACTGTAAGCAAAACCTGCAAGGAACCCATGTTGTCAGATAACAAGTATGTGCAAGTATTCAAGTTTGAAGGCACACAAGTCACACAAGACAGCCCTTAGAGTTCAGGCCAGCATGAAGTTTAGGTACTACCCTCTTTTAGTTTCAGTTGGTTAAGACCTGTCCTAGAAAATAGTAACCGGGTTCTAGAGGATCTCAATATCACTGACTACCCTCAATCAGTCATAACTCCAGCTTCGCAACCTTTTCTTGCGGCCGGAACCATCGCGAGAGTTTAGCCTCAATGAGTGTAGCATACTGCTACTGTTCTATGGCCAAGTTGGGTCAATTTAAGTTTCTAAGGTCATTTGGTGCTTAATGACTCCTCAGAAGACCCATATTCTCCTCGTTCCAACACAAGGGATATCGGTACAGACCAAGGTGTCACACCAACGTAGCTACTGCTTCACCCATGTCGGTCTACACCGGACAGGTCCCTCACAGTTTATTGCTACCTAAAGGGTATTCCCCAGATCCAGGTTAGGATCTATAAAACTCTGATGCAAGCCCACAATATTAAAGCATTCAAGGCATACAATTGAAAACATAGAGTGATCTTATCCTAAGGTACACCTCACTTATTATGTCCCCAGCAGAGTCGCCAGTTCTGTGATCGGTGGAAATAGAACTGACTGTTTTGAAATGCTGGTTCGCGAAATGTCGCGGTAAGCAAGAGTCGCCACCGTCTTTTATTTTCTCCAACAAGGAAAGGACAAAAGCACAGCAAAATTCCTTTTCGAGATGTTTCTCGGTTCGGGAGATAGATTATAGAAAGGGAAGGTGTTAGCACCCTTTCTATCCGTGGTTATCCACGGGCTCTTAGGTACTTGCTCACTATGTTTTCAAAAAGTTTTTCTTTTCTTGAGTTTGTGGGTTTTGAAAAAGTTTGTTTGAAAACTTCGTTTTAACTCTTGTATCAGTCCTCAAGAGTGTATGAAGTGTTTGTTTGAAAACTTTTGTCAGAAAAGTGTAGGTGCGAAAAGTTGTTTTTGTTTTGAAAGAGCAAGTACCTTAGAACCTCTACCTACTCAAAAGAAATTAAGCTGTGTAAGTGTCCTTTAGACAATACTATCCCACTATTGAGAAGTAGGTAGCACCGTCGTTGGAGTTTGTCGGGTCAATTCGATTATAGGGACATGTGGTCACCAAAGCAATAGTAGGACGCCTTAGCGGTAACCCTAATGTCCTAGATCCTTTTTTATCCGAGGCAACCGTTTCGAGGAAACTTGGATCTTTTAGACAGGAGGGCGACCTCTAAAACACCCTATACTCAATGACCACGTTCGAGGCAACCAAGTGAGGCGTACCCTAAGAGTGGCATGTGCGAGTGTGTCAGGATTCAATTAAATTATCTTTGCACATTTTATGGTGAGCTACGTTTTGGTTTTATTTTCATACAAGTCTTGTCATGCATAACAGTTAATAGTTGCGGAAAGTAAATTGCGGAAAGTAAATCTACGCTATTACAAGGCGTCGGGTATTTACATCGCCAAAAACAAACCCTTGGAAAAAGTAAATGCGAGAAAATAAAGAAAGCGATAAAAAAGGTCCTAATTACGCTATTACATCCTCGGAGCAATCACATAAATATGATCAAAAATAATATGCGCGAAAAGAAATTGAATCGGGAAAGTCCTTAGGGTTTTGACCCTTTTTGAGAAAGAATGAATTTTGGTCCTTTTTTGCATTTAATTAAACCTAATTCTAATTAATTAAATAAAAGAAATATGTTTTAAGTTTTTTATGTTTTTAATGAAAATAAAATAAAAGAAATTAAAATTGTCAAGAAAACCCTAATTCTATGTTGATTTTAAATTATTGAGAAAAAGTTAGAATTAACCCTAATTAAATTAAATTAATTTGTGTTAGTATTTATTTACAAAAAATAAAGTGAAATTAATAAATAATAATAATAATAAAAATATTTACATTTTTTAGTTGTCTGAATTTATTATGAAAAATATTAATTATGTTAGTTAAATAAATATAGTAATAATAATTAATAAAATAATTAACTAAATAAATAGAAAATATAAAGAGAAAAAAAGAAAAAGAACCCAGGGGGTGCTGGCCCAAAGAGGAGGTTTGTTCTGGAATTCCTGGCCCATTAACACACCCAGTCCATTGACTTTCTTTGATTGGCCAGGCATTGGTTGACTAGGGAGTACCATGATCCCTCATCTTTGGCCACGGGATTTGTGCTTAAGGCCACTTGGCATGCTGAGATGAGAAGTGTATGGTGGAACGCTTTTGGAGACCTGTATGTAATTACATGAAGAAAAATAGAAACAATTATTCTGGGGGACCTGGGACTCGAACCCAGGTCCCAATGATTCCCAGCCAACGCATCATCCACTACGCCAATTGCTTGCTTTTGTTATTTAGATAATGGGAAAATATTATATTGGGAAAATAATAACTATGTTGTAAACACAAGAACCAAGCGTGCGCTTTTTGAATTATCCAACCAGAGGTTTACACCTCATCATCTTCTTCGCTGTTCTGCAAAAAATATACATTAGATAGCGGGGTTTTTTAACCCCCACAACCTACAGTGACCAAAAATAGCGATTAGCTCTAGGATTTACATAAATGTTTCACGAGGGTTGCATCGGGTTCGTCCAGATTCAACGATTCTAACCATGGGTCTTAAAGGTTCCAATTTTTCCTGGACTGTAAAGCCCTAAATCCAAAGCTCAGGAACCCTAGAATTTGTCCATGGTAACTTGTGATTTTGTACACTATAATCCAATTAAACTATGCCATTAGTTTCATATAGATTCAAGCAATGCAAAATAGTCAATAAATCATGTTAAACGTGCATGAAATAAGAGTTACGATTCTGAAAATAATATGCAAACCGTGGGTCTGTTCTTGATGATTTCTTGAGCTTTAGCACGTGAATTTGATTGCTACACGTTCCTCACACTCCCAGCAACGTGTTTGAATCCACAAAAGTCCTTGAACTGGCCTGGAATATAGAAAATAGTTTTCAAGTTTTCTTGAAAAATTTCAATTATCTTATGGCTTTTTCTGCAGTGCTTTCACGTGTGCATGATTAGGGTTGGCTTGTGTACTTATAGGAGAATGGAATTAGGTTAAAATCTTGCACAAAAAATCCATGGAATGATGATTCAATATTTGATTGGAAACCACATCTTTTTGAATCTTTTTGATTGAAGAAAGTTGCCAAACTTGGATATTTTCGTCCCTTTGATTTGCACACGAAATTGCCAGCATATCTTGACCATGTTTGTTTCACAAAAGATTGAAAAAATCAAATCTTTGTATTTTCGTACAAATTAAATTAATTAAATGAATTAAAATTGATTAAAAATCCAATTAATTAATAAAAAATAAGAAAATAAATTTAATTAAGCTTGATGGGTCGTGCATAGGTCATGGATAAAGTTTCAAGAAGAAATTTGAGGCCCATTAGCAAAAACAAGATGTTTTGAGCAAAGTTGACTTTTGCAAATTCATGAAAATTGCCCAACTTCTCCAATGCATATTTTGCTCAATTTTGATTATATGAACATGTTCTTGGTCATTTTGGAAAGGTCTTGAAGTCCTCTAACCAATGCCTTTTGTCCCATGTCATTTGGATTTACCAATCTCAAGTTATGGTCTTTGACTTAAAGTGCATTTTTGTTGACTTTTGAAATTGACCTATAATGTAGAAATTGATAACTTTTTGTGAGAGCATTTCTTGGACTTGGAATGTGAAGATGGATTGTATGAAATGTCATCCCCTTAAAAATTAGAATTGGATGGAATTTTTCTGATTAACCATGAAAATGTTATGCCTTGGTCAAGATACAATTGACTTTTCTACTGTCCAAAAATAGTAACTTTTGCATCCTTGATGATTTTTGAGCCATTCTTGTGGAATCATGATCAAGACTTGATCAAACGATGATTGTGGACTCAAAATAAGATGTTGACCAAAAATTCTGACTTTTGACTGTGAAATGACCATTTTACCCCTGTAGTTGACTGTGGATGAAATGGAGCTTTTGACTGTGCAAATTGGCACTGTGAGTCTTGAAACTTGGCATGTAGGTGCTTGAGAATGCATATAGGCCTATGAGACTTGATTGAACCATTGAAAACCTCAAATTCCTTGAGAGAATCAAAACCCTAATTTTGGCTGTCTTAGGAGGTGGCTTGACTGTACAATCTCTTGAGCAATCTTGAGCAATTTGAAAATTATTCTTGACAAATCTTGAGGAATATGGGAGGGAAAATTTTGGGGTACAACACTACTTACCTAAAAGGTTTCCCCATATCCGGGTGTAGGATCTATAGTAACCCAAATAATACCCTAAAAAATAAAGCAATCAAGACAGACAAAGAAAACAGTTTAGAAATGATCTAGACCCTAAGGTAAACCCCACTTTTCTAAGTATCCCCAGAAGAGTCGCCAGTTCTGTGATACGGTGGCAGAACCGACTGTTAATACTGATTTGCATTTTTTGTTTGCAAATGTCGCGGTAAGCAAGAGTCGCCACCGAATTTTCTTTTATCCAACAAAGAAAAGGGTGAAAAGAACAGAAAAAGACCTTTTTCAAGATTTTTTGAGTAAGGGGGGTAGATTAAGGAAAGGGAAGGTGTTAGCACCCTTTCCATCCGTGGTTTTCTACGGGCTTTTAGGTACTTGCTCATTTTTGAAAAATGTTTGTGTTTGTATGTTTTGAAAGTTTTTGTTTGCTTTATGGTAACTCTTGTATCAGTCCTCAAGAGTGTGATAAAACGTTTTTGAAAGAAGTTTGAAAGGGTGTAAGTGTAAAAGGTTAAGTTTGAGCAAGTACTTAAAAAATTTCTACCTACTCGAAAAAGGATGTTCTTTTCCTCCTTTCGTTTAGATAGTGCTATCCTACTATTAGTGAGTAGGTATCCCTATCGTTGGTGTTGAGGGACTATCGAAAGGGACACTTATGGTCATTGAAGGCAACATTTAAGGATACCTTAGCATTTCGAAGGGACTGTCATCATATAGGCAACATCGAGGGATAAGATCATTTCTCGTAGGCAACTCGAGGGACGTTTAGGGACTATGATCTTTATGATGAATTTTATATTGAGGGTCTTTGCTAAGACATCCCTATGTTCGAGGGACATGACCATTTCCGAAGGCAACCAAGTGAGGAGTACCCTAAGGATGCAAGTGTGCAATAGTGCTTTTTTCAGATATTTATCTTGCAATTAGTGACCTAATGATTATTTGATTCCTGTCATGCACGCCTAATTTACTTAGCAATTTATATACAAGCATATAAGAAATATAAACTGAGAGATAAAACTCCTACAACTATTATAAGGCTCCGGGACAGTTAAAGTTGTATCTGACTAAAATATAAAGTGCATAAAATAAAAATCCTAATTAGGGCTATTACAATCCATAGGCAGATACATAATAATATAAAATGCGTGCGTGATAAAATTATAAAACATAGGCAGATACATAATAATATAAGCGCGCGAAATAAAGAAACGTCTAAAAACCTAGTAAAAATTCTAAGTAAAACAATAACATATTTTTGTTTGTTTTTTTATTTGATTTTTAATAAAATAACTAAGTGAAATAAATATCTAAAATTAAATTAGAAAATAAAATTAGCTAAGAAAAAAAATTAACATCTAAGTCTTTTTTTGTTTTTTTTTTTTATAATAAAAAGAAATGATATAAATAAAATTAATCCTAATTCTATTTCTTTTTAATAAAAAAAAGTTAAAAATTAATTAATTAATTGTACTAAAAATTAATTATAAAAAAACTAAATCCTAAATTTCTATGTGGTTTTATTATTAAATGAAAAATTAATTTGAAATTAATAAATTAAAAGAACTAAAATAAGAAAACAAAAGAAATGGGCCAGGCTTAATAGTAAAACAGGGGGTGTTGTTAAAAAAAACGTTGGGCCCAATCCAGAGGGAGCCCAAAAGCTGTACTGGGATTCAGTGAGGAGCACTTTTAATGGCTCATGATGCACCTGCATGTGGGAACCTTTTGATCTAGATCAACCAAGATCTAGTGGTTGTGATCTGGAGGCGCATGCTGGACTGGCGTTGCTAATGCATACTGGATCTATAGTTAACAAATGTTAGAAAAATAAAATGCTGGACCTGGGGCTCGAACCCGGGTCCTCTCCCTCATAAACGCGTCTATTTACGAACTTAGCTGCCCTGATGATTCATTCATGTAACAACACCCATATATTATACATAAAATAAAGTGCTATCTGAGACAAAAAAAATAAAACGCACACAAGTTTGAATCGTCCAATGGGGACTGCCACGCATTGTCTTCCACCTCTATCCTTCGTATTAGACAACAAGGTCTATAGTGACGATTTTCTGTCTGTCATTGTAATCCCTGCATTTGAAACAAACAGAATACGCAACAAAAATAAATTGTGAGACCATGAATCAACCGGTCTCGTCTCTTTGAGCATGATAGTATCAGTGGTCAAGCCTAATTTTGCCTAACAATGGAAGCCCCAATTCTAAGGTCCAAACCCTAATAATGGTGGTATTCGATTCCTACATCAAAACCCAAATCTAACCATACAGAAAGCTTACAAACACAAGAGTGGTTAATAATGCATGATTAAAATGCGTTTATATCATATAAATCAAGGAAATCAAAGTTAATAAAAAATACAAACCGTGGGGTGGTTATAACATGCTTCAGACTGTTTTGGGACTTGGTAACGGCTGGGAACGATCCAGGAGGCTTCCAGGAATGTGTTTGAGCCTTTGTTTGGGATTAAAACCAGCTGTAATTTGAAATTCCAGTTTGACAACTTTGAGTTTTTTGGGTGAAATGTGCAGCAATTCTCTAGGCTTTCTGTGTGTGGATTTGGCTAACTAGAGTGTTTTACTTATAGTGGAGATGGAGGAGACACAATTGAATGGAAAAGATCATGGCCATAACTCATATTTTCCAACAAAAATCCAACAAATTCCAAGCCTTCCAAAATTTCCAAAACATGCCTTATCCTTGCTTGAATGAACCTTGTCATGTTTGCACGAATACTTGGGCTTCAAGACAAGTCAAAGCACTAGCCCAAGTGCCTAAGCCCATTTCCAAATATTTTGTACCATTTATTTTATATTTATTTGAAATAAATTAAAATAAATATGTGAAAAATAGGTATAAAATGCAAGGCCATGCAAGAATAAGATTAGAGGTCCTATATGACCTTAGGAAGATATTTGAACCTTAAAAAGTTAGGCCATTGACCTAAAAATTGAAATTTGCTCAATGCACCATTCTTGAAATTTCCAAAATTTTCCCAACTTGGGAAGGCCATAACTTGCTCAATTTGTATCTCATGATGATGATCTTGTACTTTTTGGAAAGCCCAATATGTCTACTTCAATCACTCTTTTGATTAATTTTGAATTTTAAGATGTTAGCTTGATGTAAAAGGTCTTGGAAAAGAGTGGCTTTTATTGCCTTTTTGAAAATGACCTATAATGTTTGAGCTTATATCATTCAAATGGTGCATTTATAGATCTTGGGGGATGAAGAGAAGTTGTAGGGAATTGGATTCTATTCAAAATGATTTTTGGTTGGGGAAAAATGGATGAAGTATGTGAAAGTTATGCTTGGTCAAGTTTGGTTGACTTTTCCTATAGAAACCCTATCTTAGCAATTCTTGACTTTTGATGAATTAGGAGCATTTCTTGAGGAATAATGATCAACCCTTGATCAAATGATGAGTATCACTTCAAAATGTTGATGTTGACCAAAAATCTTGAAGTTTTATTGTACATGGTCCACAATTGACTTTTGACCTAGCATAGTTGATTTTCCAATACTTGAGCAATTGACTGAGCAAACTTATTGTGCATGGCATGAAATTTGGCATGGATAATCTTGAAGGAATATTAGGACCATGGGAAGCATTTGAGACCATTGGAGCTCAACCATCTTGATGAAAATTGAAACCCTAGTTAGGGCTTCATTGCCTTAGGCGGAGAATTGTCTGGTCAATTCTTGGTCAACCTTGAGCAATTGAGAACCTCTAGGAGTATGTCTTGTGTGAAAATGGGAGGGGAAATTTTGGGGTACAACAACTGCCCCTGTTCAATCTTCTTAAACCTGAAGATTTAGATTGGCTTTTTTGCCTTTCTTGATCTGAAGGTGGAAGATGATTGAACACTAGAGTACCCAGAAATTTGCACTCGTCTGAAGTGAGACTGTTGGTGAATAATATCGGGAATGGGCTTACAGATGCGATTTGGAAAAGATGACATCAGACTGTCGAAGACGGGCTTAAAGATGCCATCTAAGGAGTATGATGGAGAGTCATCGAAGATGGGCTTAAAGATGCCATCCAAAACAATGTTGGTTTCATGAGATATTCCTTTGTGGGAATCCATATGCCTGTTGTTCAGGAGGACTCTGATGGGGAATGTTTTTTAGGGGAATAGAGTCTAGGAGATTTGGTTGTCCATTATCTATTGGGGAGTTATCTCTTGAAAGCGAGTTGTTATCTGGTCGGAATATGCTTCACGGAGACTTGTTGAGAACAATGAGACTGACTGCTATCTGGTCGTATTCTAGGCTTCACAGCGACTTATTGGGGAATATGAAATCAACTGCTATCTGGACGGTTCCAGGCTTTTCAGTAATTGTAGACATTGAACTGTTATCTAGTCGTATCTAGGCTTCAATGGTTTGAAGAAATTAAGCTGTCATCTGGTTGTGTCCAGGCTTCAACTTGAATCTGAGGTATACCGTCATTTGGTCGAGTCCAGGCTTCGGTGTCATAGGTTATACTACCATCTGGTCGGGTCCAAGCTTCATAGTAATTAATAAACTACTATCTGGTCGGACTTCAGGCTTTACAATATCTTTAACTGGATAAGAATCAGAAAATATTAGGATCGATTTAACCGAACCAGAGAAAGTATCTATCGGAAAAGAATCAGTAATAAATCAATGGTCGATTCAAACTGAACCAGCAGAGGTCTTGATTTATCTTTGACTGGATAAGAATCAGAAAAATCTTAGTGTCGATTTAACTGAACCAGAAAAAGGTGTTGGATTATCTTCAACTGGAATAGAAATCAGAGAGATCTTAGTATCGATCTAACTGAACCAGCGAAGGTCTTGAATTAACTTTGATTGGAATGGAAATCAGAAAAATCTTAGTGTCGATGTAACTGAACCAAAAAAGGTCTTGGATTATCTTCAACTGGAATAGAAATCATAGAGATCTTAGTATCAATCTAACTGAACCAGAGAAGGTCTTAAATTAGTTTTGACTGGAATGGAAATTAGAAAAATCTTGATATCGATTCAACTGAACCAGACAAAAGTCTTGGAATATCTTCAACTGGAATAGAAATCAGAGAGATCTTAGTGTCGATCTAACTGAACCAAATAAGGTCTTTTGAGAACGTCTTTCTGAAGAAAATGTTGAAATAGCCTTTCATTAGATGTAGATTTTAAGAAGACTATCAGGTCATGTAAGTAGCCAATGGTGTTTGTTGACTTGATCTTTCCTGAAAATTGTAAAGAGTTAGTCGTATGCAATGTCACGATGTATGAAATGTATTGTGTGATAATGTTCTCAAAATAAATGAGATTATGTTGTATGCGATGTGTATGCGCATGCCATGATGTATGAATATGGGATGCTATTGCGATATTTATTAGTCGGGGAAAGTAAATCCCAGACTGCTATTGAAGAGTATTAAGAAGCTGAGTCCTTCATTTCCACTGAGGATGATGAATGGAGATGATTTTCCGGGGATTTCCTCTTTCTGTCTAAGGATATTCTGCCAGGGACTCTTAACTCCTGCCTGGGAATAACTCTGTGGAGAGAGGATGCTCTATTGTCTTGTTTTGATGATGTAGAGAAATAAACTCTATTGGCGAATAAACTTCCACAGTTCGAGAAATAAACTCTATCGGGGAGGAAGTTTTATAAATTGTTTAAAATTATAAAACTCGGCTGGGGAAAACAGATTTCAGCTCTCTGAAGGAACTTTCCTAGAAAAAGTGTTGGACTTTTGAAAATATTTCATGTTTTTGAAAGTGTTTAGTGTGTTTGAAAAGATATTTGTTTTTGAAGATGGATTGTGAGCAAGCAACTAAGAACGTTCTACCTACTCAAAAGTCTTTTGTTCATTTCTTTCTTCCTTTTATATTGCTATCTCACCATTGATTGGTAAGTGGCCTTGTCTTTGGATGTAAAGGGAAGGGCATGGGTCATCGTATAGTCATGGATAACAATGTTTTTATATATCTTATCATTTTTTAAGGGACTAAGATCATTTATAAGGCAACATTCGTAGCGTCATCGAGGGACCATGATCTTGTATTTTTTATTGTTTTTGCTAAGATGTGACACATGCATATTATGGACATTTTCTCAAGGAAACAAGTGGAGTTAACCCTAGAGGTGTGTTGTACCCCAAAATTTTCCCTCTCACTTATCAAGAATTTACTCACAAGATCTCCTTGGGCTCAAGACTGCACTAGGGTTTGATCAGCACAAGACACCTCCTCAAGCACTGATGACCAAAATTAGGGTTTTAGTTTGCACAAGGATTTTTGAACTTATAATGCACCATATGAATTTCATGGATCATTAGGGACCCCCAAGATTACTCATGTCAAGTTTCAAGCCTTGGATCACACTTTTGTTCAGTCAATTGAGCAGTTGACCTAAAAATCAACTGTATTAGGGAAAAAGTCAACTATGGCCAATTCACAGTCAAACTTCATAATTTTTGATCCACATCAATATTTTAAACTCATATGTCTCATTTGATCAAGTTTGGACCACATCTCCTCAAGAAATTTGGTCAAATCTCCAAAAAGGGCAAAATGGTCAAAATTAGGGTTTTGACTGAGAAAGGGCAATTTCTGATTTTTGACCTAGAAAATGGTCAATTGATTTAAGGCAACATTTCAAGAGTCTAATTACATCATTTTTACCTAATGTAATGGTTCAAAACATTGCAAGTCCATTGGATTGACAGATGAATTTTTCAGTCAACTAATCAAAAGTCAACTGTAACTAAAAAGTCAAACTTTGACTTTTTGGTCAAATTCAAGTGCCAAGGATCACAATTCATCAAAACATGTCAAAATATGAAACTTATTCATCAAGAAATAAAAAAGTCAAGATTTCATTTTGAAAAGTTAAAATTTCTAAACTTAGAATTTTTTCTAAGTGTTGGAAATTTTATGTTTTTTCATAACTTTGAGCCAAATTTTCACCATAATACAAGATGATCTAAGAGAAACTTCAAACATGAAAGTTGTATATCTCCATGAAATCTACAACTTTTCTTTACACAATTCCTTCCAAAAATGCTTGGATCTCAAGTTATAATTTTATGAACATGTGGTCATGAAACTAAACACTTAGTGAAATTTTGCCCTAATTTGGTCAGGATTTTGACCTAACTTCATGGCACTTTTTCATATAGTTCCAAGGGGAATCTTCAAAATAAATTCGAAGATGGGTTGTAGAGAAAATTTCAAGCTTTCCAAAATGTCCAAGAACGCCTTGAGACCATTCTTAAGGAGGGAGAATAGAATAGATGAAGTTAGGGTTTTGTCACTTGAATTACAAGTCATTTTTGATGAACACATGAACAAAATCCATACTAGGCTGCATAATCTTTGCTTTGCATGCCTTAAACTTGTTTGTCACTCCATAATTAAATTTTTACACAACTGTTAGGGCTTTGATCCAAGCAATTAAGCTATTGTCCAAGTTGCATTTCCATATATGGCATTAAGTTAACAATGCCATTCTTGTAAAGCAAGCTTTTTGCATAAAGTTCACATTGAGCCCCTAACTTGTTCCCTCTGATCACACTCCATCCACAAAGTCATAAGCAAGCTTGTTTAAAGCATAACCACTCTCTCTTAGCAAGTACACAAGGCAAGGAACTTGTTTTGTCAAAAAATCACATGTTTAACTTAAACATGTAAATTTGAATTCTGATCAACTAGAGCACTCCAAACTTGTTGCTTATAAATAGAGTCCCTATTTGTGAGCTAAGACACGAGCTTGAGCACCCTGAAATACACCAAAACTCTCTCAAATCAGAAATTTCCCAAAACCTCCATTGTTGCACAGTTTCTGACCTTGAACATCAAACTCCCATTTCCCTCGTGTGTTTCTTCGCCTTTTAGTTTCTAAAGCTTCCTTATATCAAATACAACTCATCCCTATCCTTATTCCAGAACTGTAACACCATTTACCATAACTTCCATAACCAAAAAACAGAGTCTGCAACTTGACTTCTCCAAGTCATTTAAGCCACTATCAACTTGAGCAAACCATTGCATTAGCTTCCTAGGACCTCAAGGAAGCTAACCTGATCATCGCCTTCACTTGAAACAAGCTCAAACTCCAAACACAATTTCCAGTTTTGAGGTAAGTTTTCTCAACTTGAAACTCTTCATACATGCATCATCAATAGTTTATTTATGAATAAAACATGTAGATATCATTGCCCTGAAGCTAACCATGTCCTTAGTTTCCATTAATTTTGCTTGAGCTTAGAGAATTTTGAAACTGAAATTTCTGAAATTTTTAGGGTTCAAATTAGGACCATTAAAATTCTTTCTTATCTTTGATATATAGTTTTAATACTTTACATTTCTGGAATCGTGAGAAAATTTGCTACAAGTTTCATGTTTGCAGTTTTCATTTTTGATGAGAAATGAGAAAGTTACAGATGGTCTGGCTGGAGGTTGAAGATGAAGTCTTCATGGCGCATTTTTCCTTACATATTTATTAGTTTACTTGTATTAACGAATGTATAGCCACCCTAGTGGTAGAAGCGTGCGCCTGTAACCTATGGGACCTGGGTTCGAGCCCTAGTGGTACCCTTTTTTTATTTTTTCATATTTTTACAATTCTTACTTTTTTTTGTTTGGCAGGCGCTGGGCCCTTTGGGCCTGGTTTATTTTTGTTTATGCTAATTGACCTCCATATTGACTCTTTGCACCCCCTGGCCCAAGTTATTTATTTATTTATTTATTTTTCATTCATCTTTTCTCAAATATATTTTTTCTAAATACAAAAAATCATAAAATATAAAAAATGATATATTTATATTTTAACTTATTTTATTTTATTTTTCTCATAAAAAATATTTTTATTTATTATACTTTATTTATTTTATTACATAATCTTGTAAACTTAATTATTATTATGTTTTTATTTATTTATTTTTCACACCATTTAAAATACATTATTTTTAATATAAAAAGGACTAAAAATAATTTATAATGCCATAAATATTTTCAAGATAAAAAACTACCAAAAAATACTTTTCTTACACTTATTTTCTTTTGATTAATTAATAGAATTTGGGTTTTCATTTAAAATCTTTTCTTAATAAATTCAAAATTAATTAACTATTTTTTTTTTATTTAATTAGGTTAAGACAAAATCTTTTTTTCATGAAAACTAAACAAAATTCATTTTCTCTACATTTTGCATCCTTGTACATTTATTCATTTTTATACTTTGTATTTATTCAATTCCATGTATATCCGTACCAATTCAATATAGTTGTAATAGACTAATTAAGTTTAAATTCTTGCAATCCCCATTTACAAATTATACATCCTCTCCCCATAAATGTTGTAATAGCGTAGTAACTTTAAATTTAGCAATTTATCGCTTTTATATAGCATGCTAGTAATTAGGGTTTGTATGGAAAGACTAAAACCAATATCTAGAAAACCCTAATTCAAGACAAAAACAATCATGAAAATGATGCACTTGCACACAAACATCCTTGGGGTTATTCCACTTGGTTGCCTTATACAAAATGGCCATATTATGCATGTGAGGTATCTTAGCAAAAACAAACAAATAAAAGATCATAGTCCCTCGATGAAGCTATCTAAGTTGCCTTACAAATGATCTTAGTCGCTCCAAAAGAATGCTAAGATACCTTGCAAGATTGCTAATCATGGTTATACGATGACCCACGCCTGTCCCGTTTACATCCAAAGATAGGGTTGTTTACCAAATCAATGGTAAGACAACAATGTCAAAGGAAAATAAAATGAACAAGAAAGACATTTGAGTAGGTAGATTGCTCCAAATTACTTGCTCCACTTCAAAACAAACATCCTTGTTATTTTAAAAACAAACACTTACACTTTCAAAACATCTAACAAACTTGAAAACATTTTCAAAAGATCAACATTTTTGTATACATTATTACGAAAAACAATCATTATAAAGATTGCCTAAACAATGGCCTCTTTACAAAATACTTTCAAAAAACCACACAAAGCATAATTTCAAACAAAAGTAAGTGATCTAGCAAGTAACTAAGAGCCCATGGAAAACCATGGATGAAATGGGTGCTAATACCTTCCATTTTCATAATCTACCCCCGAACTCAAGAAATAATCTCAAACGTATTTCTTGTGCTTTTTCACCTTTCCTTTTGGATAAAAGAAAATTCGGTGGTGACTCTTGCTAACCGCAAAATTTGCGATCAAACGCAAAACCCTCAAGTCAGTTCTCCCACTGTATCACAGAACTGGAGACTCTGCTGGGGAAAATTCTAAAAGTGGAGTTACCTTAGGGCTAGATCACATTTACTTGCTTTCATTGTTTGACCTGTCTGCTTTACATTATGGTTCTTTGTTTGGGTTGGAATCTTCTACCCGGATTTGGGATACATTATAGGTGAGTAGCAATATGTTGTGAAAACTGTGCGGAGTATACCGACATGGTCTAAGCAATAGCTATGTTAGTGCGAAATATTTGTGGGTACTAGTAGCCTTTGAGTTAATCAAAGAGAATACGGGGCCGCTGAGTGATGTCATGAAGCACTAATGAACTTTTAGAACCTTTACTTGACTAACTTGGCCTTTAGGATGTAGTGAGATGACCGACTTTGGTGTAGTCTGAAGTTGGTAGATACTCGATACTACACTCATTGAGGTTTGGTTTCTTAGGATATTTTGGTTGCCATTAAAGAGGCTTGTGCTGAAACAATGACCAAGGAAACAAACCAGTGATATTGAGCTCCTTAGAACCCGGTTACTATTACTAGGACAGGTTGAGCCAACTAAACTTCAAGAGGGTACTTACCTATAAGACTCCATGCAAGCCTAAGCCTAAGGACTTGTTTTCTTTGTTTGTATATACATACTTGTACATAACATCATACACATTCACTAACCATTTCAAGGATTTTTGGATTCATCATTGTTCTTGTTTTGTAGGATATGGATTATCTTTGCAGGAAAACCATTCAAGTCAATCTTGTAAGGATCCCTCCACAACTTAAGGAGCTAGCTTCAAGGATTCCAGAAAACTCTCCATTCACCGACAGACATGGTCGCCTACTCAACTTGGTCACCTCCAACACAGATGAGGACATGATAAAGGTGCTCTTTCAGTTCTTTGATCCTTTACACCATTGCTTCACATTTCCCGACTATCAACTTGTGCCTACTTTGGAAGAATTCTCCGGACTCTTGAGGATTCCCATTCTCAATCAACTACTTTTCAACAGTTACTAAAGATATCTAAAGCTAGAAGATATTTCTCAAGCTCTACACTTGCACTCATCTGATGTCATAACTCATTGGGAAACAAGGAGTGGTGTCAAAGGTTTCCTAGCAAAGTTCTTGTTTGAGAAAGCCCAAAACTGTTGGAATTCCTTAGATTTGCAAGCCTTTGAGGAAACTGTGGCTCTCCTCATCTATGGGATGGTTTTGTTTCCAAATCTTGACCAACTCATAGACGTGAACACCGTCAAAATCTTCATATCCCACAACCCGGTGCCTATATTGCTAGGGGATATCCTACACTCTTTTCACACTCGCACAATGAGGAAAAGAGGTGTCCTTATGTGTTGCACTCCTCTCTTGGCAAGATGGTTTATTTCACATCTTCCCCAATCTGTACTAAAGAATGAGCAAGGTTTAAGATGATCACAAAGGTTGATGACACTCAAACATTCATACATTCATTGGTGCTCCCGATCCGTAGAGAATGTTACTATTGTCAACCGTTGTGGAGAGTTCCCTAATGTCCCCTTAATTGGAATTAGGGGAGGTATCACCTACAACCACTTCTTAGATTTAAGACAGTTCGGTTACGCTCGAAGGGATGGCCTGTACGAGATGCTGATTCAAGGTTTGGTATTTGACTACGACAACAATGATCAAGGTCTTCGCGAGATATTTATACGAGCTTGGAGGATGTTAAACAAGTTAGATAGAAAGATTTTGGGGTACAAGAATTCTATCCCTCTTGAGCCTTACCTCAAATGGGTATGAACTCGTGCTCAGAGTCTTATGATGCCTTACCCCTCCATTCTTCCGGTAATCATTGAGCTTGTAATGGAAGGAGATGTTCCATACACTATCCTACATCCTGATATGCCCACCTCTCTTAAAGACCTACAAAGAGATTGGATACAACTTAAGGGAGAGCGAGATACTTTCAAAGCACAATTCTACGAAAGCGAGAAGAAGGTTTTGGAACTCACTAGGCTACTTCATGAGGAGTAGACTCTGAATGCTTACATTTCACCAAAGAGGATGCGTACTACCTTTATATCTTAGAGTTTCTTGTATTTGTTTTTCCCAAGAAGGCATTGATGTACTCGAGCTTTAATTTATTAATATAACGTGTGTTTCCTTTTTGTCTAAAACAAATTTGAATTTTAAAATCCTTGAAATCATTGCATACAAATTTATCATTCATCACAACATGAACAGGTTTATTGCAACAAGTCTCCTCATCTCTCTACTGTTTATTTCAGTAAGATGGATCTCGAGAAAATGATAAAAGACCTCCAAGCTCAGAATGCACAGTTTCAACAGTTGTTCTTAACTCTGGCTAAAGGACAAGAAGAGTTGAAGACCTTGCTGGTTGAGGAGAAGAAAAAGAAGACGAAGAAAATAACCAGAATTCTGAACATGGGAAGAAGATTCCAAGGGCAGACAAGAAGGCCTTAGACTTTGCTACGACATCCGGTGAGAAAGACAACCAAGATGGGAAGGGTAAGGAAATAGTTGTTCAGTCTGATTCAGAAGAAGAAGAGGAAGAAGAAGACTATTCTGAAGAATAATACCCTTCAGTCGACGACAAGTATAAGCATCTAGAAGAACGGTTGAGTGCAATGGAAATCCAAAAGGTGTCTTGCTTGGACTTTGAGGAGTTGGGCTTAGTATCAGGGATTGTCATTCCTCCAAAATTCAAAGCACCCGTGTTCGCCAAATATGAGAGTTTCATGCCCTAAAATGCATCTTCGTTCCTATGTGAGGAAAATCCAACCCCATACCGCTGACAAAGATTTATGGGTACACTTCTTCCAAGACAGTCTATCTGGAACTCAACTTGATTGGTTTTATCAGTTAGAATGAGCCAATGTTCATAACTGGGAAGATCTTGTTGCAACCTTTTAAAAACAATACCAATACAATACTGATCTTGCGCCTACTCGTACTCAACTCCAGAGTATGGCCATGGTTTCAAGTGAAGGCTTTAAGGACTATGCACAGAAATGGAGAGACTTGGCCGAAAGATTTCAACTTCATATATCTGAAAGAGAATTAGTAGACATGTTTTTGGGCACCTTGGCTGGTCCCTTCTTCAATCACCTAATTGGGAGTTCATCGACAGGTTTTACTGAACTAATATTGACCGGAGAAAGGGTAGAAGCCAGAATAAAAAATGGAAAGATTCAAAAAGATGCATCCTCTGCTGCTGAAAGGAAACCATTCATAGGAAAGAAGGAAGTGGTATTTGTTTATCCTCAGAGAAATAAATATTGGGCCGAACACCGTCCAATGGTGGGGGTTGTTATGATTCCTAAACTTGCGCCTGATCAGCAAAGAAACAACCAACCAAGAATGGAAAGACCAGTCAGACAATTCACCAGAATTAACATGACCTTATCTCAAGTATTGCCACACTTGCTAAGATCCAACCTAGTGACTTTGAAAGAAGCTCCAAAGAACCCTAACACGACATCTCCTCACTATCATCCTAATGCTCGTTGCGCATACCATTCTGAGAGTCCCGACCATGACACTAACAACTGTTGGGCTTTAAAGAAAAAAGTACAAGACCTTCTTGAAGCCAAAGAGATTGAATTCGATGCGCCAGAAAAGCCCAATGTCATTTCTGCCCCTATGCCCAAACACGGCCATAATGCCAACGCTATTGAAGAGGATATGTTTGTTATTTCAATTGATGAACTTATGACCCCACTCCTGACCATCAAAAAGAACTTATTTAATGCCAGTGTTTTCCCGGGCTATGATGAAAGCTGTCATTTTTGTTTGTCCTCACCAACCAGCTGTCCTTTGTTGAAATCAGGCATTTAGTGCCTAATAGATAACAAGGAAGTTTTGTTCGAAAATACTTTTGTTCCACCTGTGTCTTATAATGATGTTTCCATCGTGACCATTTCCGACAATTCTTCCAGGGTCTCCACCAAAAGACCCATTAGAATTACATCAATTCCAAAAGTAGCTCCTTTGATAATTACAATGCTTGAACCAGTCCCGTATTTGTCAAACAAAACCGTACCATGGAATTATGGAGGGGATGTCTACTTCCACGGTATCAAGCAAGATTGGCCAGCTGCCGAAGATTTAAGTTCCAAGAAAGATAACTCCAATATCAGTAACATTGCCGGGACTAGCAAGATTACCCGAAGTAGAAGGATATTCTCTCCAGAAATTGCTCCCCCAAAAGCAGTTTCTAGACCCGTAATCATTCCTGTTGTTGTTGCTCCTCCAAAGGCTATTCCTAGTCCCACAATCATCTCCACCAATACTCCGACTAACAAAGCTGTTACAACTCCTATTATCACTCCTACTGACACTCCTGCTGCCAAGTTAACCGAGACTCGAGGAAAAGGTGTTCTGGTTGAGTCTGTCAAGACGAAGACACAATCATTGGCTATCTTTGAGACCTCCCGGAAAGAGATGGTGGAAATCCTAAAGATCATAAAAAGAAGCGACTACGATGTAGTCGAGCAACTGTGGAAAACTCCATCTAAAATTTCCATCCTGGCTTTACTACTATGTTCTGAGGCGCATGTAAAAGCCTTGGTAAAATTCCTGAAAACTGCCCATGTACCCCAAGAAACATCTGTCGATCAGTTCCAAAACTATGTAGCCAACTTGACTGCGGATAATGGTCTAGGTTTTTCAGATGCTGATTTAACGCCAAGAGAAAGGAAGCATAATGAGGCATTGCATGTCTCAGTTGAATGTAGGGGCACAACCTTGGCTCATGTTTTGGTGGACACTGGCTCATCTCTTAATGTATTGCCTAAAAAAGCTCTTGATAGGCTTGACTATGAGGGATTGACATTAAAGCCAAGCAACATAGTAGTGAGGGATTTTGATGACTCGAAAAGGATGGTACATGGGGAAGTAGATATCCCCATAAAGGTTGGAACCCAAACATTTGATTCAACTTTTTATGTAATGGATACTCGTCCTTCATACTCCTGCTTGCTAGGCCGACCATGGATTCACAATGCTGGCGTTGTTACTTCTACGTTGCACCAAATACTAAAGTATCCAATTCAAGGGAGGATTGTCACCGTTCATGGAGAAGAAGAATATATGATCAGCCATCTCAATTCCTTCAGATATGTGGAATTAGATGGTGAATTTATTGAAACTCCATTCCAACATTTTGAAGAAGTCCTGCAAGTTGTGGCAGTAACCAGGGTTTTCCCCAAGATCACAAGGCCTCCACTCAGGATGTCATCTTTGAAGGATGCAAAGGCAGTGATAGAAGAAGGTGGGTGCACTATCTGGGGATAACTCCCAGATATCCCATACAAATCTGACAAGTTTGGCCTAGGTTTCACTTTAAGTGCTCATAAGGCTGTAAGCCGCGCTTGTGCTGGAGGACCACCCCTGAAGATCAGCAACCGTGAAGTCAACACGGTAGAGGATGATGAAGATGGTTGCCACCTGGAGGATTGGATCTTCCCAACTGTCAGTGGAGGGCTCATCAATTGGGAGGCTAGAGATTTTGTCCCGATCACTTTTATCCCACAGTAATTTATCTTTACATTTTGTTAGATCTGTAATATTAAAAAAATTCAAACTCTTAAAACCTTGTATCTTACCCGAGGCACAATGGTACATTTGTAAGGGTTATTATCTCATCTCCATATGACATCAATGACTCATGGACGTTTTGCATACAAACTTTGTGCTCATTGTTTTTCTTTTTACATTTTTCATTTCTTTCAAAGATAGCTATACCCTTACACACACTCACACTCATAATGCAGGTCTACATCCATTCGGGGTCCCATGGGTAACAGTTCTACTATGGCCTTCTGTGACTCTGAAAATCTAATCTACCAAGCCGAAGACGAAGGTGAGCAAGATTATGAAGTACCAGGGGAACTTGCCAGATTGCTACAACAAGAAGAGAGAACCATTCATCCCCATGAGGAACCTATGGATACAATCAACCTAGGTACCAAAGAAGACAAAAGAGAGGTCAAGGTGGGTGCCAATCTAGAACCCAGTGTCAAGGAGCGGTTGATTTAGTTGTTACACGAGTATGTTGAGGTCTTTTCCTGGTCGTATGAAGACATGCCAGAACTTGATGCAGATATTGTGGTACATCGTCTACCTACAAAAGAGGATTGCCCACCGGTAAAACAAAAATTTCGTCGTATGTGACCTGACATGTCGGAGAAGATTAAAGCAGAAGTCATGAAACAATTCAATGCTGGATTCTTGGCCGTCACCTCCTATCCGCAATGGGTTGCCAATGTCGTTCCCGTGCCCAAAAAAGACGGCAAGGTACGAATGTGCATGGACTACAGAGATTTGAATAGGGAAATCCCTAAGGATGATTTCCCACTTCCCACATTGGCATCCTAGTTGACAATACTGCACAACACAAAGTGTTTCCCTTCATGGACGGTTTCTCAGGTTACAACCAAATCAAAATGGCGCCTGAGGGCATGGAGAAAAAAACATTTGTCACACAGTGGGGCATATTCTGCTACAAGGTAATGCCATACGGACTGAAGAATGCGGGGGAAACCTATCAGCGTGCCATGGTAGCTCTATTTCACGACATGATACATCACGAAATAGAGGTATATATGGACGACATGATAGCTAGATCTCAAACAGAAGAAGAGCATCTTGATCATTTACAGAAACTGTTTGAGAGGCTAAAGAAATAGAAGCCGAGGTTGAACCCAAATAAATGCACGTTTGGAGTAAGGACTGGTAAGCTCCTAGGCTTTGTCATCAGCAATAAGGGTATTGAAGTAGATCCTGCCAAAGTAAAAGCGATACAAGAGATGCCTGCTCCTCATACTAAAAAGGAAGTAAAAGGATTCTTGGGACGTTTGAACTACATTGCCAGATTCATTTCTCACCTGACAGCTACCTGTGAACCAATCTTCAAACTATTGAAAAAAGATCAAGTAGTCAAATGGAATGATGAATGCCAAACTTATTTCGACAAGATCAAAGAGTACCTGCAAGAGCCTCCTGTTTTGATGCCACCAGTCAAGGGAAGACCATTGATTATGTATCTAACTGTTTTAGAGAATTAAATGGGGTGTGTGTTGGGGCAGCATGATGAGTCTGGCCGAAAAGAGCACGTTATTTATTACCTGAGCAAAAAGTTTACCGACTGTGAAATAAGATATTCACTGCTTGAGAAAACTTGCTGCGCTCTGGCATGGGCTGCTCGCCGGCTTAGACAGTATATGTTGACCCATACTACCTTGTTGATATCTAAAATGGATCCAATAAAATACATCTTCGAGAAACCTGCTCTCTCTGGGAGAATAGTGAGATGGCAGATGATCCTAACAGAATATGACATACAGTATACTACCCAGAAGGCAATAAAGGGCATTGTACTAGCTGATCACCTTGCTCACCAAGTTGTGGAAGACTATTAGTCCATGAAGTTCAAATTCCCGGATGAAGACATCATGATGGTAAACAACTGTGAAAAATTCAGGCCATATGACAGACCTGAACAAGGACCCCGATGAACCCTAGTTTTTGATGGGGCATCTAACGCACTCGGCAATGATATTGGTGCAGTACTCATATCTCCTGAAAGGTGTCATACTCCATTTACTGCAAGACTCTGCTTCATTTGTACAAATAACATGGCAGAATACGAAGCGTGCATCTTTGGTCTCAAAGCTGCCATAGACTTGGGGATCAAATTTTTGAATGTATTCCGAGATTCATCTTTGGTTATCAGCCATATCAAAGGGGAATTGGACACGAAACACCCTAACCTTATCCCTTACAAATAACATTTTTTGACATTGCTCCCACACTTTGAGAAGATTACATTCGAGCACTTCCCGCGAGAATAAAATCAGTTAGCAGACGCACTAGCCACAATGTAATCTATGTTTAAACTTAAATGGGATAACGAGGCTCCCCAGATCACCATTGAATGAATGGATGAACCATCACACTGTCACGAGATTAATACTGAAGAAGTAGTGGACCAGCCTTGGTTTCACGAAGTCAAGAGGTATCTCGAAACCCAAGAATATCCAGAAGGAGCTTCAGTCAATGATAAGAATTTCTTAAGGAGATTCTCTACTAAATTATTCCTTAGTAATAGAATTCTTTACAAACGCAACCATGGCTCTGTGTTACTTCGGTGCATAGACAAGTTTGAAGCTGAAAGGATCATGGCTGAGTTACATGAAGGCACTTTTGGCACCCATTCCAGTGGGCATACTGTGATACGGTGGGAGACTTGACTTGATTGTTTTGTGTTTTATCTCAAATGTTGCGGTTAGCAAGAGTCGCCACTGAATTTTCTTTTATCCAAAAGGAAAGGTGAAAAAGCACAAGAAAGACCTTTGAGATTGTTTCTTGAGTTCGGGGGGGTAGATTATGAAAAGGGAAGGTATTGGCACCCTTTTCATCCATGGTTTTCCATGGGCTCTTAGTTACTTGCTAGATCACTTGCTTTTGTTTGAAATTATGTTTTGTGTGGTTTTGAAAGTATTTTGTAAAAGAGGCCATTGTTTAGGCAATCTTTGTAATGATTCTCGTTCGTAAGAATGTATACAAAGATGTTTGTCTTTTTGAAAATGTTTTCAATTTTGTAAGATGTTTTGAAATGTGTGTGTGTTTGTTTTGAAAATAGCAAGGATATTTGTTTGAAATGGAGCAAGTAACTAAAAGTAATCTACCTACTCAAATGTCTTTCTTATTCATTTTCTTTTCCTTTGATATTGTTGTCTTATCATTGATTTGGTAAGCAACCCTATCTTTGGATGTAAACGAGACGGGTGTGGGTCATCGTATAGCCATGATTAGTAATGTTGCAAGTTATCTTAGCATTTTTGAGGGACTAAGATCATTTTGTAAGGCAACTTTGAATAGCCTCATCGAGGGACTATGATCTTATTTTTGTTTGTTTTGCTAAGATACCTTACATGCGTAATAAGGCCATTTTTGTATAAGGTAACCAAGTGGAGTAACCCTAAGGGTGCTTGTGTGCAAGTGTGTCATTTTAATGCTTGATTTTTTCTTGGATTAGGGTTTTCTATTTGAATGATTTTATTCTTCCCATACAAATCCTAATTACTAGCATATTACGTAAAAGCGATAAATTGCAAAATTTAAAGATTACTATGCTATTACAACACTTTGTGGAAGGGGGTATACAACTTATGAATGGGGATTTGCAAGAAAGTAAAAACCCTAATTATCTATTACAACCATATCGAATTTATCAAATGTACAAAGAAACGAATGTAAATACAATGTATAAGAAGTGAAATGAATATAATGTACAAGTATGAATGAACAAGGCCATGGATGTTGTTTTGACTTTAATTAACTTAGGAGAAAAAGAAATCATTAATTAAAAAAATATTAGAATTAAATTAGCAAAAGAAACTAGTTTAAAGAAACAAATTTCTAAATAAATAATAATCACAAACCTAATCTAATTATTTAATTAATTTAAAAAAAAAAGAATTTTAACAAGAAAATATTTTAGTCTATTAAACAAACATGAATATATTTAATATATATAGGCATAAATAATATTTTTTTGAGATTTTTATTTATAAAATAAATATTTTTATAATGTTAATAATAGTAATTAAAAAAAAGTAAATAAATAAAAATAAAATATATAAAATAAGTTAAGGGGGTTAATAATTAAAAGGGGTGTTTGGAGAAAGAAATTTAAAAAAAAAACTATTGGGCTTTCAGCCCACAAAATCATGGCCAAAAATCTGATTTTTTTATGAAGGGGATGGGGGTGTAGCGAAAAGAGGGGGGTTGGTTTCAGTATTTTTTGTTTTGGGCCTTAATGAGAAGGCCTGGTTGTTTTAGACAAAACAACCAGGTTCAAGGGGACGGCTCATTTTGTTGTTTCACTTCTCTCTCTCTCACTTCTGATTCTCTCACTTGTTCTCTGAAGTTCCTCCATCGGAGAAGAAAAATAGGCCGCGCCGGAAATCGCCTTGCAGCGGTGACGGTGGCGGCTGGGTTCAAAACCCAAACTTTTTTACATCAATCTCTTCCTCTCTTCTTCCTCATTACTAATCCAGTGTTTGATTTTGCATAAAACATGAGATTCGGCCTAGATCTAAAAGGGGACGACCGGAACCCTAGGGGTTCCGATTTGCATCTTCTACATGATTTGGTGAGATCTTTCCTTTCTTATCTCTTTGATAGCTCTGAGGGGTTAGTTTTCTTTGAAAATGATGCTAAAATTTTTAGGGTTTTGCACTTGCATGCAGTACTATATCTTGTATATTTATGATGATGATTGTTGGTTTGGGAAAACAGAAACTTGAGGATTTGTTGTTCTGAGTAATTCGTATGTTTTTGATAAATGATTTTTCTGAAGGTTTTGGCTCTGTTTGTTTGTAAGGCTTGGTTTCTGTATTTCTGTGTTGTGGACTTTGTATGTTTTTCTTTGTAAAACTGAAAAGAAAAATGTGGCTGATGATAGCTCTTGGATTTTCTGTTTTGGTGATGATGATCTGACTTAGGGTTTTGGCTATGTCTGTTGTGATTCTGACTTTGTATATTTTGTAGAAAAAGAACTTGAAATGATTTTGAGGGTTTTGACAGTTTGTGTTGGAATCTCTGTATATTTTTTCTGTAAAAGGAAAATGATGCTATTGTTGATTCTCTCTTGAGGTAAATGAATGATGGCTTTGGTTTTTACTTATGTTACAAGTTTTTCTGTCCCTTTAGTTTTTAATTGAACCTAAACTATATGTTTTGTAAGAGTTTGGTATATTTCTATGAAATGAAATTGAGAATAGTTTGAGAAATTAAGTTTGTTGTTGTGTTTGGGTATCCTGTGGCTTGTTGACTGTGATCTTTGATGGTCTTGTGATGAAAATAGTGGCTTGACTTTTATCTCTTCTGCATGTTCTTCTTGTTTTTCCAAAAACAAAAACCTGCTTTTATGTGCACAGTATGGCTTCCTTTTATATTGGTTGGTTTGTCCATTTTCTGTGATAAAATAATGTTGGTTGTGCTGGTTGACTTTGCTTGTTTGCAGTTGGTACAATGCCTGCTGTACTGACTTTGCTTTTTATGTACTTGTTGTATATTTTCTGACTTTGGCTTCTCTTGTGATCCAAGACTTAAATGCTAGAAATTTAGTACATCCAGGCCCCCCCTCTTTTGAGTTTGATGACTATGTGACTTTCTACATTGCTTCCTTTCAAACTTGTATTTGCTGATAGTTTTTTTGTATTTTGTCACTTGTGGACTTTTTCTATGAACCAAACTTTGCTTTGAGATTTGTGGTAAAGTACCCTAGGCCTATGACATGACTTTACAAATTTTGAGGCTCTTTGATTGTTGATTGTACTTGTTTTCTTATTTGAAACAACATGAGACTTTTTCTTGTTGATTTGGTATTTTATGATTTCCTCTTTATATTTTTTGAACCAAGATTTTGGATTTGCAAGAGACTAACCCTAGCCAATGATGTATGATCCTGATTTTTTGTTGCTTGTTGTACTGGTTTTCTTCTGAATTAAACTTGCACCTGTTGCTTGATGAATTCTGGTTTTCACCTTTTAGTTTATTGTGAACCAATTCTTTTGAGATTTGCAATATAACTTTAGCCTATGATGAAACTGAAATTGTATGAGGCTTTTTGAGTTGTTTTAAATCATGTTGGTCTGAAATCTGTTGGGCTGAAATCTGTTGGGCTTGAAACTCCACTTGCACTATTGTGAACCAAATCTTTTGAGATTTGCAATATAATTTTGGCCTATGATAAAACTGAAATTGTATGAGGTTTTTGAACACAAGACCTTCTTTTTCTGAACTTCTGGTATTTTGCTGCCTTTAGATTCTGCACAGGTTTTGTTCTGGCAGCTTGCAGTGTGCCCTGTTGTTGGTTATAGTTTGCTTGCATTATTATCTTGTTGCCTATTATGCAGCTTGCCCTGCTTGTTTGTTGTAGTTTGCTTGCCTTGATATCTTGCTGCCTGTTATGCTTGCCCTGCTGTTTGTTGCAGTTTGCTTGCATTGTTTGTCTTGCTGCCTGTTATACAGCTTGCCCTGCTGTTTGTTGCAGTTTGCTTGCATTGTTTTGTGAACCAAGTTTCACCCTTGTGATTTGCAAACCATGAACTCTTAGGCCAATGATTAAGCAAAGATTGCATGAGGCCTTAGCATACAAACCCTTCTTTTCTGATTCAGCAGAAACCACCCCAATGATGAATTTAGGATTACCTTGTATGTTTTGTTCATTTCTGAATACTTGAACTACTAACAAACTTCTCCTTTTCTCTTTTCATGAACATGAAGCATGGATGGCAAGCAAAGGCTGGAGAGATTGCTTGAGGATGAAGACTTATGATTTCTCTTTTAAACAAAATTTGTAATTTATTGCATTGGTAGATATTTCTTCTGTAAAATTCAAAATTTGTAATGTAATGAATACAATACTCTTGAATAATATTGTGAAAATATTGTACCAATTTCAATCTTTAAATCTTGTAATTCTTATGTTTCGAGTAAGAAACCTCATTCTAGGTAACTTGTGTTTCAAGCAATCACCAAAGATGATCAAATAAAACAAAACTCTTTGCACTCCAATCAAACCTTTAAAACAAAAAATGAAAGTTTGAGAATTCCATTTGATTAACTTAACCTCAAAGGCCTATAATCAAAAAGTCTTAATCTTCAATTCTTGTTCAAAAGCTAAACTGGTAACAAAAATGAGTTCGCATGTCATTCTTGATTCAAACGGGATTTCATCATCTACCAAACATGTTTTAAGAATAATCCTCAGTCTTGTAGAATTAACAAACTTCAGCGAATTGTGTTTAAGAATATTTGAAATTTTGAAGACTCAATTATCCCTGATAAATCCCAAACCCTAATTATTGATTTGCCGTCTTAGGAAGAGAATCTGTCTGATCGACCCTCGAGCTAATTGAGTGTACAAGAAACCCTAGGATATCATTTTGTATGAAAATTTAGAGGGTAAATTTTGGGGTACAACACATACGATGGCAAAGAAAATCCTACGGGAAAGCTATTACTGGTATTCCATGGAAGCAGATTGCTATCAACACTCTCGAAGCTGCCACAAGTGTCAGATTTATACTGACAAGGTGCACGTACCTTCGGTTCCTATGAATGTCTTGACGGCTCCATGGCCCTTTGCTATGTGGGGAATTGATATGATTGGGGAAATCAAGCCAACATCTTCCAATGGACACCGCTTCATCTTAGTGGTCATTGACTATTTCACTAAGTAGGTGGAGGCAGCTTCTTTCGCTTCCGTGACCAAGAATGTTGTCGCCCGGTTCCTCAAGCAGAATCTCATATGTCATTACGGTATCTCAGAGAGGATCATTACAGACAATGGTACAAACCTGAACAATACTATGATCACCTCCTTGTGCGAGCAATTCAAGATTCAGCATCACAATTCTTCCCCTTACCGACCAAAGATGAATGGTGTTTTCGAAGCCGCAAATAAGAACATTAAAAAGATCATACAGAAAATGATAGCCACATACAAAGACTGGCATGAGATGCTACCATTCGCTCTCCACGGATATTGTACCACAACTCACACATCAACCGGGGCAACACCCTTTTCTCTAGTTTATGACATGGAAGTTGTTTTGCCTATTGAGGTCCAGATCCCTTCTCTAAGAATCATGAAGGATGCAGGGTTGAATGAAGATGATTGGATCCATACTCGACTTGATCAACTAAACTTGATTGATGAGAAAAGGCTTACTGTTGTCTGTCATAGTCAAATGTATCAAAAACGGATGATCAAGGCTTTCAACAAAAAGGTCAGACGGCAAGTATATCAAGTTGGAGATCTGGTGATCAAGCGCATCATACTACCTCAAGGTGATCCCAGGGGAAAATGGAATCCTACATACGAAGGGACATTTGTAATCAAAAACATATTCTCTAGAGGGGCAATAATCTTAACCACCATGGATGGCGACGACCTGCCGCACCCTGCGAACGCAGACATAGTCAAAAGATAGTACGCATAAGAAACCCGCTAGGTTGAAACACCTAGGCAAAATGAAGGCATCTCGGTGAACCAAAAAGGTTTGGGCAAAAATTAGGGATAAAACAAAAAAAGAATCTGTACACCCGACAAATTAAAAACCTGAAAGGGCGGCTTGGACAAAAAAGGTTATCCCAGTGGACTGAAAACCCGAAAGGGCGGTCCAGGCAAAAGTTAGGGAATTAAAGTTTATGACTATGTCCCGTTGGATCACCTTACGGACAACCTACAAACTCAGAGGTTCTGATCAATTCAATCAACTTCGGACAAGGCAACAAATAGACAAGATGCTCAGAGATACGAAGGCTATAGCAGAATGAGAACCCCGTGGGATTATTGCACATAGCTATCTTTTCTTTGTATCAAAATTTTCATTTTTTTGCGACGGAACTCTCTTACTATAATGTTTGTCTCATTGTACAAAAATACTTACTCAAAGTCAATACAAAGATATCCCTTTGAAAGTGCAAAACTATCTATTTTTTTTCTTTACTCTTGTGTTTTGTTTGCAAAAACGTCCAATGATTCATTTTTGAACATATGCATTTGAATATAATTATTGTTTATAAATAAGCAAAATAGAAAGACAATCACTGATGGATTTAAGAGGTATGGAAATCTCTCTATTCTATTTCCATAATCCCCCGCAGTGTGCAGTTTAATCCCCAGCGGTACAGAGCTTCCAGTTATCAATCCCCAATAGAAGTCGTCAAATTTCTCAGGATTCCCCAAATAGGATTTTACAAGCAGTACACGGCATCTTCCTTACAACAGATTCTATTCCTCTAAGCATAAATTCATCAACACTTAGACTTCACAACATGAAGACTTATACTCCATATCCTCAGCAGTAGTCAAGGATTTATTTTCCCCAATCCAACAACATTGTTGCATATTAGCTTGCATACGCCTACATTGCATCCATATATCATAAACATTGATAAGAAAAATGCATTATACCATGCATTTCATACAACATGACTTTGCATTTTAGCTAACATTTTACCCTTTTCAGGATAAGGTTAACAACTACCATTAACGATGTTCAAAGTTTTCAGATACAGTTCAGATACGCTCCAGACACGGATGCCATTCTGATACTCATTCAGATCTAACTTTCCAATACAGTTCAGATACGCTCCAAACACGGATGCCATTCTGATACTCATTCAGATCCAACTTTCAGATACAATTCAGATACGCTCCAGACACGGATGCCATTCTGATACTCATTCAGTTTTCAACTTCCAGATACAGTACAGATATGCTCCAGACTTTATATCATCTCCAATAACTTTATATCATCTCTCTAAATGGCATCTTTAAGCCCATTCCCTACCAGCACATCGCCTAGTGCAAATTTCTGGGTACTCTAGTGTCCAATCATCTTCCACCTTCGATTCACGAATGGCAAAACATGCCAATTTAACTCTTTAGGCTTAAGAAGATTGAATAGGGGCAGCTGTTGTACCCCAAAGTTTTCCCTCTCACTTATCAATAATTTACTCACAAGATCTCCTTGGGCTCAAGACTGCACTAGGGTTTGATCAGCTCAAGACACCTCCTCAAGCATTGATGACTAAAATTAGGGTTTGAGTTTGCACAAGAATTTTTGAACTTACAATGCCCCATATGACTTTCATGGATCATTATGGACCCCCAAGATTACTCATGTCAAGTTTCAAGCCTTGGATCACACTTTTGCTCAGTCAATTGAGCAGTTGACCTAAAAACCAACTGTATTAGGGGAAAAGTCAACTATGGCCAATTCACAGTAAAACTTCATAATTTTTTATCCACATCAACATTTAACTCATATGTGTCATTTGGTCAAGTTTGGACCACAACTCCTCAAGAAATTTGGTCAAATCTCCAAAAAGGGCAAAATGGTCAAAATTAGGGTTTTGATTGAGAAAGGGCAATTTCTGATTTTTGACCTAGCAAATAGTCAATTGGTTTAAGGCATGATATCAAGAGTCAAATTGCATCATTTTTACCTAATGGCATGGTTCAAAACATTGTAAGTCCATTGGATTGACAGATGAATTTTTCAGTCAACTGATCAAAAGTTAACTGTATACTAAAAAGTTAAACTTTGACTTTTTGGTCAAATTCAAGTGCCAGGGATCACAATTCATCAAAACATGTCAAAATATGAAACTTATTCATCAAGAAATAAAAAATTCAAGATTTCATTATGAAAAGTAAAAATTTCTAAACTTAGAAATTTTTCTAAGTGTTGGAAATTTCATGTTTTTTCTTAACTTTGAGCCAAATTTTCACCATGATGCAAGATGATTCAATAGAAACTTCCAACATGAAAGTTGTAGATCTCCGTGAAATATACAACTTTTCTTTACACAACTCTTTCTAGAAATTCTTGGATCTCAAGTTATAATTTTATGAACATGTGGTCATGAAACTAACACTTAGTGAAATTTTGCCCTAATTTGGTCAGGATTTTGACCTAACTTCATGGCACTTTTTCATATAGTTCCAAGGGGAATATTCAAAATAAATTCAAGGATGGGTTGTAGAGCACATTGCAAGCTTTCCAAAATGTCCCAGAACTCCTTGAGATCATTCTTGAGGAGGGAGAATCAAAGAGATGAAGTTAGGGTTTTGTCACTTGAAGTACAAGTCATTTTTGATGAACACATGAACCAAATCCATGCTAGGCTGCATAATCATTGCTTTGCAGGCCTCAAACTTGTTTGTCACTCCATAATTAAATATTTACACAACTTTTAGGGCTTTGATCCAAGCAATTGAGCTATTGTCCAAGTTGCATTTCCATTTATGGCACAAAGTTAACAATGCCATTCTTGTAAAGCAAGCTTTTTGCATAAAGTTCACATTGAGCCTTTAACTTGTTCCCTCTGATCACACTCCATCTACAAAGTCAGAAGAAAGATTGTTTAAAGCATAACCACTCTCTCTTAGCAAGTACACAAGGCATGGAAACTTGTTTTGTCAAAAAATCACTTGTTTAACTTAAACATGTAAATTTGAATTTTGATCAACTAGAACACTCCAAACTTGTTGCTTATAAATAGAGTCCCTATTTGTGAGCTAGGACACGAGCTTGAGCACCCTGAAATACACAAAAACTCACTCAAATCAGAAATTGCCAAAAAACTCCATTGTTGCACAGTTTCTGACCTTGAACATCAAACTCCCATTTCCCTCGTGCGTTTCTTGGCCTTTTAGTTTCTAAAGCTTCCTTACATCAAACCTAGATCATCCTTATCCTTATCCAGAACTGTAACACCATTTACCATAATTTCCATAACCAAAAAACAGAGTCTGCAACTTGACTTCTCCAAGTCATTTCAGCCACTCTCAACTTGAGCAAACCATTGCATTAGCTTCCTAGGACCTCAAGGAAGCTAACCTGATCATCACCATCACTTGAAACAAGCTCAAACTCCAAACATAATTTCCAGTTTTGAGATAAGTTTTCTCAACTTGAAACTCTTCATACAAACATCATCAATAGTTTATTTGTGAATAAAACATGTAGATATCATTGCCTTGAAGCTAACCATGTCCTTAGTTTCCATTAATTTTGCTTGAGCTTAGAGAATTTTGAAACTGAAATTTCTGAAATTTTTAGGGTTCAAATTAGGGCCACTAAAATTCTTACTTATCTTTGATCTATAGTTTTAATACTTTACATTTCTGGAATCGTGAGAAAATTTGCTACAAGTTTCATGTTTATAGTTTTCATTTTTGATGAGAAATGAGAAAGTTATAGATGGTCTGGCTGGAGGTTGGAGATGAAGTCTTCAGGGCGCATTTTGCCTTACATGTTTATTGTTTTACTTGTATTAACAGATGTATAGCCACCCCAGTGGTAGAAGCGCGCGCCTGTAACCTATGGGACCTGGGTTCGAGCCCCAGTGGTACCCTTTTTTCATTTTTTCATATTTTTACAATTCTGACTTTTTTTGTTTGGCAGGCGCTGGGCCCTTTGGGCCTGGCTTATTTTTGTTTTTGCTAACTGACCTCCATATTGACTCTTGGCACCCCCTAGCCCAAGTTATTTATTTATTTATTCATTTTTCATTCATCTTTTCTCGTATATATTTTTTCTAAATACAAAAAATCATAAAATACAAAAAATGATATATTTAAATTTTTGACTTATTTTATTTTATTTTTCTCATAAAAAATATTTTTATTTATTATACTTTATTTATTTTATTAAATAATCTTGTAAACTTAATTAATATTATGTTTTTATTTATTTATTTTTCACACCATTTAAAATACATTATTTTTAATATAAAAAGGACTAAAAATAATGTATAATGCCATAAATATTTTCAAGATAAAAAAAAACCAAAAAATACTTTTCTTAAAATTATTTTCTTTTGATTAATTAATAGAATTGGGGTTTTCATTTAAAATCTTTTCTTAATAAATTCAAACTTAATTAACTATTTTTTTTATTTAATTAGGTTAAGACAAAATTCTTTTTTCATGAAAACTAAACAAAATTTATTTTCTCTACATTTTGCATCCTTGTACATTTATTCATTTTTATACTTTGTATTTATTCAATTCCTTGTATATTCATACCAATTCAATATGGTTGTAATAGACTAATTAGGTTTAAATTCTTGCAATTCCCATTTACAAATTGTACACCCCCCCCCCCCCCCCTACAAATGTTGTAATAGCGTAATAACTTTAAATTTCACAATTTATCGCTTTTATATAGCGTGCTAGTAATTAGGGTTTGTATGGAAAGACTAAAACCAATATCTAGAAAACCCTAATTCAAGATAAAAACAAGCATGAAAATGATGCACTTGCACACAAACACCCCTAGGATTATTCCACTTGGTTGCCTTATACAAAATGGCCATATTATTCATGTGAGGTATCTTAACAAAAATAAACAAATACAAGATCACAGTCCCTCGATGACGCTATCTAAGTTGCCTTACAAATGATCTTAGTCCCCCCAAAATAATTCTAAGATACCTTGCAATATTGCTAATCATGGTTATACGATAACCCACGCCCGTCCCGTTTACATCCAAAGATAGGGTTATTTACCAAATCAATGGTAAGACAACAATGTCAAAGGAAAAGAAAATGAACAAGAAAGACATTTGAGTAGGTAGATTGCTCCAAATTACTTTCTCCACTTCAAAACAAACATCCTTGTTATTTTCAAAACAAACACTTACACTTTCAAAACATCTTACAAACTTGAAAACATTTCAAAAGATCAACATCTTTTTATACATTCTTACGAACAAGAATCATTATAAAGATTGCCTAAACAATGGCATCTTTACAAAATACTTTCAAAAAACCACACAAAGCATAATTTCAAACAAAAGCAAGTGATCTAGCAAGTAACTAAGAGCCCATGGAAAACCATGGATGAAAAGGGTGCTAATACCTTTCCTTTTCATAATCTACCCCCCAAACTCAAGAAATAATCTCAAACGTCTTTCCTGTTCTTTTTCACCTTTCCTTTTGGATAAAAGAAAATTCGGTGGCGACTCTTGCTAACCGCAACATTTGCAATCAAAGGCAAAACCCTCAAGTCAGTTCTCCCACCGTATCACAGAACTGGCGACTCTGCTGGGGAAAATTCTAAAAGTGGGGTTACCTTAGGGCTAGATCACATTTACTTGCTTTCATTGTTTGACTTGTCCGCTTTACATTATGGTTCTTTATTTGGGTTTGAATCCTCTACCCAGATTTGGGATACATTATAGGTAAGTAGCGATATGTTATGGAAATTGTGCGGGGTATACCGATATGGTCTAAGCAATAACTATGTTAGTGCAACATACTTGTGGGTACCGGTAGCCTTTGAGTTAATCAAAGAGAATACGGAGTCGCGGAGTGATGTCATGAAGCACTAATGAACTTTTAGAACCTTTACTTGACCAACTTATCCTTTAGGATATAGTGAGATGACCGGCTTTGGTGCAGTCTGATATTGGTAGATACTTGATACTACACTCATTGAGAGTATAAATATATGTAATATAAATAATAAATGAAATGTTTTTTGTTGTCTTTTTTATTAATAAAAGGAAATAATAATAATACTAATAATAATATAAATAAAATAAAATAAAATAAAATAAAATAAATAAAAATAAAATAAGTCAGGGGTGTGAAATAGATTTGAGGTGTTTTTGTAGAAAACAGTTTTTTTGGTCTGGCCTATTAAAGATTTTTGTTTAAAAATCAGAAACATGCAAATGGGTTTTGTGTTGTAGTGGAAAAGGGGGGTGGGACTGAATAAAATGAGATAAGCCCATTCATGGAGGCCCAACACGCTTGTGTGAGACAAAAAGAGAAAAAATGTTAGAAAATCAGCAAAATGGGAGCGCTGGGGCTCGAACCCACGCCCTCAATAATAAATACACGCTGCCTTACCACTGGGGTGGCTATACATATGGTTTATAAAATAAAATCATAAATATATATATTACAAATCAAGTCCATGGCCTAAACTTCATCTTCAACCTCTCTCCCAGCCAGACAACCTGTATCTTGCTCATTTCTCAACAAAAATGGAAAATACAAACATGAAAGTTGTAGCAAATTCTATCACGATTCCAGAAATATAAATCACTAAAACTATAAATCAAAGATAAATTAGAATTTTATTGGCCCTAATCTGAACCCTAATTTTTCCCCGAAATTTCAATCTCAAAATTCTCTAAGATCATGCAATATAAATGAAAACTATGGACATGGTTAGCTTAATGGCAATGATGTCTACATTTTGTCTTTGAAAATGGAAGCCTAACAATGCATATATGAAAAGTTAAAAATTCAGAAAATTACCTTCGAAACTGGAAATCGTGAAATGAGTTAGAGGACCTTTCAAGGTGTTATGATGATTGAGTTAGCTTCAGTGAACCTCTAGGAAGCTAATTCAATGATTAGTTTGTGCTGAGGATGGATGAAATGGTCTGGAGAAGGCAAGATGCAATGCCCTGTTTTTGAAAATGCAGGTTGGTGAAGATGGAGTTACAGTTGGATAATAGGTGTTATGATTGTTTATGTATGATGTTTAGAAGCTTAAGGAACCAAATGACCAAGAAACGCACGAGTAGATTTGAAGATTGGGTTCAAAACTCATTAATGAAAAGTTTTGAAGTGCTCTTGGGGATTCTCTGTTTTAGGGGGTTTCAGGGCTTGAACATTCATGTCCTCAGTTGTCTAGATATATAGGAAATGGTTTGGAGAGTTGAGATGGGCAAGTTACCAAAATCACATGTTATGGCATTTTACTTGTTTTTGAAGCAAAGTGGAAAACCAAAATCACAATGCATGGTACAAGCTACGTAGAGTGGTTGAATTACTTTAAACATGCCTCTTCTGAGTTTATATGTTGAGTGTGTGCCTAAGGATCCATTGAGAGGCTCAAGAAGGGTTGACATTTGCAAAAGCATACTTTTCCAAAATGGAAGTCTTGCCTTTCTTCCAAAAATGGCAAGTTAACTTAGATAAAGCTTGGATTTAATGGATAATAGCCATAAAGTTTGTGTAATCTTCTGATTATGGAGAGATTTAGAGAATTGGAGGCCTGCAAAGCAAGATTACAAGGCATGGCTAAGAGATTTGAATTCTTGTTCATCATGGAAATGGCCTATAATTCAAGAATGAATGTCTAACTTCTTATCTTCGATTCTCTTAGCTCAAACATGATCTCAATGAGTACTTTGACTTTTTAGAAAGCTTGTAATATGATATAAAACTTTCATGTTGGAGATTTTTGAAAATTCAATTTGAAACTATGTGAAACATGGCTAAGAAGTTAGGTAAAAAATCTACCTAAATAGGGCAAAATTTCATTAAGTGTTTTTGTTTCATGGACATGTCTTCGTGAATTAATAAATTAAGATCCAAGCATTTCTAGAAAAAGTCTTGACCTACAGTGTTTTAGATCTCATTGAGATCTACAACTTTCATGTTAGAAGTTTTCCTTGAATCATCTTGCATCATGATGAAAATTTGGCACAAAGTTATTAAAAAAAAGTAAATTTTCTAACACTTAGAAAAATTTCTAAGTCTTGGAAATTTTGACTTTTCAAAATGAATTTTTACTTTTTCATTTATTGATGAACAAACTTCATATTTTGACATGTCTTGATGAAATATGATTTTTGAAATTTGATTTTGATCAAAAAGTCAAAGTTTGACTTTTCAGTGTATCAGTTGACTTTTCATCAGTTAACTGAATTTCAACTATCAATTAATTGATCTTTGGGAAATGTTTTAAGCCATACCATTAGGTCAAAATGATTAATTTGAATCCTTGATATCATGTCTCAAACCAACAAGTCTTGTATTTGGTCAATAGTAAAAAATTAAGCCTTTTCACTCAAAACACTAATTTTGACCATTTTGCCCTTTTGATAATCTGATCAAATTTCTTGAGAAATTATGATCAAAACTTGATCAATTGCCATATATGAGTTTAAAATGTTGATATGGATAAAAAATTATGAAGTTTGACTGTAAATTGACCATAATTGACTTTTTCCCCAATATAGTTGATTTTAGGTCAACTGATCAATTTATTGAGCAAAAATGTGATCCAAAGCTTGAAAGTTGACATGAACAATCTTGGGGGTCCAAAATTATCCATGATGGTCATATGAAGCATTAAAAGTCCAATTGTACTTATACAAACTCAAACCCTAATTTTGAGTCATCAGTGCTTGAGGAGGTGTCTTGAGCTGATCAAACATTGTGCAGTCTTGAATCAATGGAGATCTTGTGAGAGAATTCTTGAGAAATTGAGAGGGAACATTTTGGGGTACAATAGTAGGGAATATCCAGCTGTCGAAATCAAAATCACTGTCAGCATCTTCTATGGTGTTGACTCCATTATTGTTGATATGGAACAAAGGTCTTCCAACTCGAGCGCGATGAACAACTCTTTGACCTTCTGCAGTAAAGCCCAAACCAAACTTGTTAGATTTGTAAGGGATATCAGGAAGTTGACCCAAAATAGTACAACCACCTTCTTCTATAGTAGCTTTGGCATCCTTCAAAGAAGCCATCTTGTGCGGAATCCTGGTGGTCTTTGGAATGGCAGAAACATCTTTAACAACAGCATGGGCAATTCACTTCAAAGGTCTGACAGGGAGTCTCGATTAATTCTCCATCCATCTCTATGTAGAATGAATTAATGTGGCTGACCAAGTACTCCTCTTGTCCACAGACAGTAACAACCTTTCCTTTCACATGATACTTTAATTTTTGGTGCAAGGTGGAGGTAACAACACCTTCCCCATAGATCCAGGGGCGTCCCAATAGACAAGAATAAGCTGGATGAATGTCCATTACACAAAATGTGGACTCAAATATTTGTGAACCCACTTTGATTGGGAGGTCCACTTCTCCGTGCACCATTCTTTTGGACCCGTCAAAGGCTCGAACTATGATATTATTGGGCTTCAACATAACCCCTTCATAATCTAGTCTGTCAAGAGCGCCTTTTGGAAGAACATTCAGCGAATAGCCAATATCAATCAACACATGAGACAACCTAGTGCCCCTGTATTCTATGGAGACATACATGGCCTTATTATGATTTCTCCCCTCCAGAGTCAGGTCAGCATTAGAGAAGCCTAGTCCATTATCTATTGTTAAACTAGTCACACAACTCCCAAATTGATCAGCCAAAATTTCCCGCGGCACATGAGCAGTCTTTATGAATTTTACTAAAGCCTGCGCACGGGCTTCATAACACAACAATAAAGATAACATGGAGATTTTGGACGGGGTTTACCCCTTTTGTTCCATAATTTCATAGTCACTCTTGCGGATTATTTTCAAAACCTCTTCCAACTCTTGTCCAGAGGTGTCCTTGACTATAATTTCTTTTGGTGCCTCCATATGGGAAGTCTTTATCATGGTCTCTTTACCCCGAGCCTTGGCAGTTGACTTGGTAACTATTACTTGAACAGGTGGAGAGATTTCCGGGGAGAAAATCCTCTCGCTTCTAGTAACTTTGCTAGTCCCTGCAATATTGATAATTTTTGGATCAACCTCTTAATCATCTTCATCAGACAACTCTTGTTTAATGTTGTGGTAATAGACGTCAGACCCATAATTCCATGGAATAACCTTTTGTGAGGAATATGGGATGGGCCCGGGTGTTGAAATGATTAATGGATCAGCTTTTGGATTGGCAGTAATCCTTACAGGATCCTTGGAAGTCATCCTGAAAGGAGTACCAGATATGATAGACAAATCTTGGCACATATTCTCAGTAGACGAAACTTTCTCAATCAAAATTATATGTTCATCCATCAGGCGTTGAACACCTTCCTTCAATAACCCGCATCCATTAGGTTGGACTGCACAACAATAACATTTTTTAACATAATCCGAAAATAAACCGGCTTGAAACAAATTCTCTTTGATTGTCGAGTGAGGAGTAACCCCATAGCTTACAGAGGCAACATACAAAACATCTTCAATAGCACTTATTCCCTTGTCATGCTTCGACATAGTTGCAGTAATCACGTTTGGAATCTCCGGAGGATCGAACTCAATTTCCTTATTATCAATCATATCTTGAATTTTGCTTTTCAGGGCCTTGCAGTTGTTGGTGTCGTGCCCCGGACTGTTCGAATGATAGGCACACCTCGCGTTTGGATTGTACTTTAGAGAGGATGTATTGGGATTCTGAGGAGGATCCCGCAATGAAATGAGTTCTGCCTTTAACAAATGTTGCAATGCCTGAGATAAAGGCATGCCGATCTTGGTAAATTTCCTCAACAGAGCGTCTGGCCTTTGTCGGTTTCCCTGTTGTTGTTGTTGTTATTATTGAACAGACACCGAATTAGAGATCAACACTGCTCCCACAGTCTTATGGTGGTCATTTTTACTACACCTCTTCTGGCTATAGACAACATTGACATCCTTTTTAGCACTGAATGGCTTCTTCACAATATTAGAAGATGTAGCCATCAGAATCTTCCCACTTTTAATACCACTTTCAACTCTTTCCCCAGTGAGTATTAGCTCCGCAAAACCAGACGCCGAGCTTCCAAATAATAGATTAAAGAATGGCCCTATAAGAGTGCCCATGAACATATCTACCAGCTCCCGATCAGTCAACGGAGGTTAAACCCTTCCAGCCAAATCTCTCCATTTTTGTGCATATTCCTTGAACCCTTCATTTGAGCCCATGGACATGTTTTGCAGTTGCACTCGAGTCGGTGCTAGTTCAGCATTATACTGATACTGCTTTTAGAAAGCATCAGCCAATTCTTCCCATGTGTGAATGTTGGTTCCTTCAAGCTGATAGGACCATTCAAGTTTAGTGCCGGACAAGATTTATTGGAAGAAATGAACCCATAACTTCCTGTCAACAGTATGAGGTTGGATCTTTCAAACATACAACCTCAAATGGAGTTTGGGATAAGAGACCCCATCATATTTAGAAAAGACGGGGACCTTTAACTTGTGAGGGATGACAACCCCCGGGATCAGACCTAGTTCACCAAAATCTAGTCCAAGCACCTTCTGGATTTCTATAACTTTGAGTCGGTCTTCCAACTGCTTGTACTTGTCATCTGCAGGAGGGTATTGTTCTTCATAGTAGTCTTCATCTTCAGGAATGTTCTCATAACCTTGGTTATTCCTTCCTTCATGCTTGGTGCTTTTACCATCTTCCTCCTGGTTGTCGTCTTCCTTATAGGAAACATCATCCACTTGAACCGGTTGAGCATGACCTTTGAATCTTCTCCCTATATTGAGGATAAGAGCCGGCTTCTTAGTCTTCTTTTTCTTGGCGACGAGCACCATCATATCTTTCTGCCCCTATGCTAGATTCAGAAGAGTCTCTTGAAATTGTGCATGCTGAGCCTGAAGGTCCTTAACAGTTTGTTCGAGGGACATCTTATACTTAAATAAACAGTAAGTAGATGAGAAATCATATATGAAAAACCGGTTACGTAATGATGCATGATATGTAAATGCAGTGTTTTCAAGGACCTTGGGAGATTTAAATTTGCTAACCATGAACAAACAAAAACAAAGATTTTTATTAGTAAGTTCAAAATTACAATTGCCTCTTAGGCTTACAATAAAACCAAAAAAAAAGGTCTCAAAGAGACAACAATATGAACTCCTCAAATCTAAGACTCAAGTTTCCCACAGACCCTTCCTCTTCGTGCTAATGTATGAATTAAGACTCTGCTCCCCGTGAAGCTGCTTTGTGAGCTCCAACACTTTCTTCTCACTTGCATAGAATTGAGATTCAAAGGTATCCCGTTATTCCTTAAGTTGAATCTAGGACTTCTATAATTCTTCAAGGTCAGTGGGCATGTCTAGATGGAGGATGGTGCGAGAAACGTCCGACAATAGGCTTCATGATCACTGGTAAGACATCTAGGTATGGCATCATGAGGTTTTAAGCTCGAGCTCGTACCTATTTGAGATAGAGCTCTAGAGGGATGGAGTTCTTCTGTCATAAAGCATTATTATCAATCTTTCTTACCATGCCCTAAGCATGTATAAACCTTCAACGATAACCTTGAGGATCATTTTCGTAGTCGAACATAATACCCTGGATAAGTGCATTGTGAGGACCATCTCTTTGAGCATAACCGAATTGACGTAGAGCCAGAGAAGGGTTTTAAGTAATACCTCCCCTAATGCCAAGGAGTGGAACACTAGGGAATTCCCCATAGCGGTCAATGATAGTGATATCCTTATGAGATCGGGAATACCAGTAGATGTATGTATAAGAAAGTGACATTATTCTTTGTGACCGCCTCAAACCTTGTTCATTCTTTATTGCCGAGTGGGGAAGGTTCGAAATAAACCACCTGACAATAGAGGTATACAACACATAATAGTTCCTCGCCTCCTCATAGTACGAGTGTGAAGAGAATTCAGAATGTCTCCGAGCAAAGTTGGCACATGGTTACGAGAAAGAAATATTTTGATGGTGTTCACATCTATGAGTTGGTCTGGATTAGGGAATAGTACCAACCCATATATTAGAAGAGCCAAAATCTCCTCGAAAGCCTGAAAATTATAGCATCTAGAAATAATTGAGCCTTTTCTATCATAAATTTAGCCAGAAAACCTTTGACCCCACTTCTCGTCTCCTAATTAGATACAATGTCGGACCGCTTCAGATGTAAGGCTGCTGCAATAACTTCTGGCTTCATAGATTCTTCTAAACCGGTGAAGGGTGTCTGATCAAGAATAGGTACTCCCAGTAATTGAGAGAACTCCTCTATTGTGGGTACCAAATAATAATTTGGAAAGTTAAAACAATGATGTGCAGGGTCAAAGAACTGGAATAGAACACTCGCCATGTCTTTGTCAAAACCTAGGGTAACCAAACTGAGTAGTCGACCATGCCTTTTGATGAATGAAGAACTCCCGAGAACCCTTGAGACTAACTCCTTAAGTTGAGGAGGATCTCTTACAAAATTGATCCAGATAGTGTTTCCGCAAGCGGAGGCCATAGCCTGCAAAATAGAACAAAGATAAATTCCTTGGTCCTTGAAATGGTTAGTGAAAATGATATGTCTTGATGTTATGATGTTATGATGTCATGATGTCATGTACGAACAATTAATCATACACAAACAAAACATATAAGGCCTTAGGTTTAACCTTGCATGGAGTTTGTAAGTAAGTACCCTCTTGAAGTTTTAGTTGGCTCAACCTGTCCTAAAAGAAGTAATCGGGTTCTAGGAGTCTCAATATCACTGATCTTTCTCCCAGGCATTGTTTTAGCACAAGCATCTAATATGACCGAAATATCCCGAGAGTCCAATCTTAATGAGTGTAGCATCGAGTATCAACCAACTTCAGTCTACACCAAAGCCAACTATCTCACTACTTTCTAATGGCTAAGTTGTGTTAACTAAGGTTCTATGGTCAGTTAGTGCTTTATGACACCACGCGGAAGCCTAGCATTCTCCTTGATTGACTCAAGGGACATCGGCACCAACCAATGTGTCACAGTAACGTAGTCATCACTTCAACCATATCGGTATACACCATATAATTTCCATGATCTATTACTACTTACCTAAAATATCCCCAGATCCGGGTATAGGATCTTTACAAAAATAAACCCTAGCGAAAACCCTGAAATGTAAAGCATACAAATCAAGCAAGTAAAGGATTTTAAATTGGATCTAACTCTTAAGGTAACCCCACATTTAGTTCTCCCCAGCAGAGTTTCTAGTTCTGTGATACAGTGGGAGAACCGACTTTTGGTTTGCATTTTATCGCAAATGTTGCGGATAGCAAGAGTCGCCACCGACTTTTCTTTTATCCAATAAAGGAAAGGGTGTAAAGAATAGGAAAGATCTTTTGAGAATTTTTCTGAGTAAGGGGGGTAGGTTATGAAAAGGGAAGGTATTAGAACCCTTTTCATCTGTAGTTATCTACGGGCTCTTAATTTCTAGCTCACTTTTTTGAAAATGCTTTGTGTTTGTATGTTTTGAAAATATTTTGAAAATGCCTAAGTATGGAAAACTTGGTAATGATTCTCGTATCGTTGAGAATGCATACAAAGTGTTTGTTTTGAAAATATTTTAGAAAATAAGTGTTTTGTATGGAAAATGTTTTTGTTTGTGGGCAAGCAACTACGAGCTATCTACTGTTGTACCCTAAAATTTTCCCTCCCATTTTCACTCAAGACATGCCCATTGAGGTCCCCAACTTGCCCTAGGTTGACCAATATTTGACCAGACAATTTTCCTCCTAAGGGAATGAACCCCCAACTAGGGTTTCCATTTTCATCAAGATGGTTAAGCTCCAAGGATCCAAAATTCTTCCGATGGTCCTAATATGTCCTCAATATCATCCATGCCAAGTTTCATGCCTTGCTCAATGAGTATGCTCAATCAATTGCTCAAGTATTGAAAAATCAACTATTCTAGGTAAAAAGTCAACTAAGGCACATGTACAGTCAAACTTCAAGATTTTTGGTCAACATTAACATTTTGAAGTGATATCCATCATTTGATAAAGGTTCGATCATGATTCCTCATGAAATGCTCCTAATTCATCAAAAGACAAGAATTGCTAATTAGGGTTTCTATAGGAAAAGTCAACCAAACTTTGACTAGGCATAACTTTCTCATACTTCATCCATTTTTCCCAACCAAAGCTCATTTTGAAGAGAATCCAATTACCTAAAACTTCTCTTCAGCCCTAAAGTCCAAGAAATGCACCATTTGAAACATACAAGCTTATACATTACAGGTCATTTTCAGAAAGTCAACAAAAGGCACTTTTTGTCAAGACCATTTACATCAAGCTAAAATCTTCAAATGCAAAATTGATCAAAAGAGGGATTGAAGTAAACATCTTCGGCTTTCCAAAAAGTCCAAGATCATCATCATGAGATAAATATTGAGTAAGTTATGGCTTGCCCAAGTTGGGAAATTTGGGAATTTTCAAGAATTATGCATTGAGCAAATTTGATGTTTTAAGGCAAGGGCTCAATTTCTTGGACTTCAAGCATCTTCCTAAGTTTATAGAGGATCTCTAAAATTATTCTTGTTATGCCTTGAATTTGCTAACTATTTTATTCATATTTATTTTAATTTATTTCAAATAAATATAAAATAAAATGTATATAATAATTGGAAATGAGCTTTGAGCTCCGGGTTGATATTTTGGACAGCCTAGGCCCATAAAATTTTGTGCAAAGGCGTCCACATTCATTCAAATTCAAAAAGGACAAGATTCGATGTCTTTGGCAAAGTTACAAAACATCATTCACGGCTTTAAAAACACATGTTTATGGTTGTTATTACCTTTGTTCTCTTGTCTCCTCCCTCCTCTCTATATAAAAGACACATTAGAAAGCTTCAACACATAAGACACAACCTGGAAAAGCTCTACAAATTTTGCAAAAATGATCAAAGTTGTAAAAATTCGTATTTTAGGTTCTAGCCTTTCTCAGTCCAAACAAAAGATCCAAATACATTCCTGGAGGCTCCATGAAGCTTTTGCAATCATTACCAAGCCCTGAAACATCACAAAACGCCTCAGTAAGCTCCATTTTTATATTTTATAACTCGTTTCATGCAGATTTGGTGCTCCTCGTAGCTAGATGTGCATTATACACCATCAGACGTGTGCCATCAGATGTCCATCTGATCAGATCTAGAGCACTCCATCTGCGGGCTCACCATGTGCCATCAAGACCAATCCACATTGGATCTAGAAGAAAATCTAGGCCTCTCCCTTCATGGGCCAGCGAATTCAACAACCACACCCCCACTTTTTTTTACTATCTCAGGCCCATCTAGTTTTTTTTTGTAATGTTTTAATTTCTTTTATCTTCTTTACTTAATTAAGCAAATAATAAAAAACTCACAAAAAAATTAGACTTAGACTTTTTTTAATTAAAATAATGAATTGCTTTAATTAATTAATTAATTAATTAAATTTTAACTATTTTCTTAATTTAAAATGAACTAGAATTTAGGACTTAATTTAGATTTAATATTTCTTTTCATAAATATAAAAAACCACAAAAAGAGTTTAGTTTATTTTTCTTAAGTTAATTTTCTAAATAGACTTTAGAATAATTAATTTAGTTATTTTCTTAAATCAAAAAACAATCAAAAAGATTTTTTACTTAGTATTTTCTTAGGTTCCTTTTAGACGTAACATTCATTTCGCGCGCATTATTCTTGTTCTCGCATTTTTTATAATAATGTAGTTGTATACCAGTATGTAATAGATTAAGTAGGACCTTTTTACTGCTTTCTTTATTTTTCCCTAAAGCATTGTACAGTGTAAATCCCCCTTCCCAAAGCCATGTAATAGTCTAGATTTTTACTTTTCGCATTTTATTTTTCTGTATATATAATTGTTAGTAACTTAGGCGTGCATGACAAGATAAAGTCAATTCATCGTTAGCTAACCTAACAAAAAGACAAAAAAATAACTGAATCTCAACATATTTGCACATGCTCACCTCTAAGGTATCTCCCACTTTGGTTACCTTTAAATAAAACAGTCATGAGGTAGGAACGCTTTAGTAAAGACCCATAAATCAAAAAAAGATCATAGTCCCTCGATGACCCTACAGTTGCCTTTCGGTAAATGATCTAGTCCCTAAAAGAAAATTGTTAAAGCGTCTCCATAAATTGCCTTCGTGATTGTAAAACGTCCCTCCGATTGTCCCTCAACATCCAACAATAGGGCTACCTACTCACTAATAGTAGGATAGCACTATCTAAAGGGTAGGAGGAAAAGAACATCCTTTTTCGAGTAGGTAGATAACTGTTAGGTACTTGCTCAAACCTGGATTTTTTTACACTTATTTTCAAAAACACTTTATCACACTCTTGAGGAATGATACAAGAGTTACCATAAAGCAAACAAAAATCTTTTAAAACACACAAACACAAACAGTTTTAAAAAATGAGCAAGTACCTAAGAGCCCGTGGAAAAATACGGATGGAAAGGGTGCTAACACCTTCCCATTCCATAATCCACCCCCCTTACTCAAAATCTCGAAAAATGTATTTTTCTGTTCTTTTCACCCTTTCCTTTGTTGGATAAAAGAAAATTCAGTGGCGACTCTTGCTTACCGCAACATTTGCAAACAAAAAACGCAAACCAGTATTAAACAGTCGGTTCTGCCACCATATCACATCTACTTACTCAAAAGTCTTTCGCGTTATTTTTCTCTTCCTTTAGATAGTGTTATCCTACCATTAGTTAGTAAAAAGCCTTATCATTGGATGTTTGAGGGACATGCGCGGGTCATCGTACAATCATAAAGGCAACTTCTAGGACGCCTTAGGAATTTGTTCTAAGGGACTAAGATCGTTTACCAAAGGCAACATCGGAGGGTCATCGAGGGACTACAATATTTTTTAACTGAGGGTCTTTGCTAAAGCGTCCCACGTTCGAGGGACATGACTGTTTTTATCCAAGGAAACGAGTGAGGGTTACCCTAGAGGTGCGCGTGTACAAATGTGATTTGTTTCAGTTATGTTTGTCTTGGATCCATGGTTATCTAACGTTTGCTTTTAGTCTTTGCCATACAATCCTTTGAGTCTGACTCTGATTCAGATGATTCAGTATCATCTGATACGTTGGCCATTAAGGCTATGTTGGCTCGTTCATCTTCTGATTCTGTTTCAGCTTTAGAAGATTCTAAGTCATCCCATGTTGCCATAAGACTTTTCTTCTTTTCTTTGGAGAACTTCTTTTTAGGTTTTCTTTTTGAAGGTTTGGACAGTCGCTTTTGTAATGACCTTGTTCGTTGCATTTGTAGCATACAATATCTATGTTACTAGATTTTATGTATCCAGAAGCTGATTCAGAGTGATTCCCTGTTCTTATGGGAGTTCTAAACTTCCTCTGCATGTGCTTCCATAATTGATTGACTCTTCTGGAGAGAAGATATAGTTCGTCTTCTTCTGATGAGGATCCACCAGAGTTTTCTTTTTTGCTTGAAAAACTTTAGGTTCATATTTTTATTAGATTTAAGAGCGAGAGAATTACCTTGCTTCTGGGGATCGTCTTCTTCTAGTTCTATATCATGACTTCTAAAGGAGTTGATCAGTTCTTCAAGAGATATTTTGTTTAGGTCTTTGGCTAGTTTTAAGGCTGTGACCATGGGTCTCCATTTCTTGGGTAAGCTTCTGATGATTTTCTTTACATGATATGTTGTTGGGTACCCTTTTTCCAGAAATTTTAGCCCAGCAACCAAAATTTGAAACCTTGAGAACATTGTTTCAACTATTTGAAACCACCCGGCCGGAACCTGTCATCTGGATGTAATGAAACATCAATGAAGTCGCCACCGAACATCTTTTATCCCGCCAAAAGGGAAAGGTAAACATCGTGAAAACCTAAAAATGGAGAAATCATGGTCTTTCGACCGAGAGATCGGGTAAGGGAGTCTGTTACACAAGGGGAAGGTATTAGCACCCCACACGCCCACAGTACTCTACGGTATCCACTCTTGTTGTCTAATCTAATGGGTGTGGTCAAATCCTATGTCTATGGCTTAAAGCTGAAAAAAGAATGCATGCGAAAGAAAAATAAAACAATGTAGGGAAAATAAAAGTTGTGCTCAATCGGACCCTACCCCAATGCCTACGTATCCCTTTTAAGGAATCAGAGCAGCCGTAGTTCGGCTCATATATTTTGGTTGGTTTGTGTTGTTTAGTTAAGACAACAAAAACAATCAAGATGGAAAAACATCGAATGAAACAACAAACAAATGAGATGGTCAAACATCGACTAAATAATAACATAGTAACATGTCAAAGATGGCGAAACATCAAATGATAAAGCAACACACCTAACAATGATATTGAGAATCAAAGTAGGATAATAAACATGTGCGATGGAAAAACATCGGCTTCAAACAAATGTGCGATGGCAAAACATCGACTAAAAGGTAACAAGATATCATGGCGAAGATGGTTAAACATCAATAAACCGGATGGCAAAACATCACCCCTAACAATGATATTGAGAATCAAAGTAGGATAACAAACATGTGCGATGGCGAAACATCGGCTTCAAACAAATGTGCGATGGAGAAACATCGACTAAGAGATAATGAGGTATCATGGTAAAGAGGGCGAAACGTCGATAAAACAGATGACAAAAACATCACACCCAACAATGATATTCAGAATCAAAGTAGGATAACAAACATGTGCGATGGCGAAACATCGGCTTCAAACAAGTGTGCGATGGCAAAACATCGGCTAAAAGGTAGTAAAGTATCATGGCAGAGATGGCAAAACATCAATAAATTGGATGACGAAACATCACACCTAACAATGGTATTGAGAATCAAAGTAGGATAACAAACATGTGGGATGGAGAAACATAGGCTTCAAACAAATGTACAATGGCGAAACATCGGTAAACCAGGTTTAAAAAACAAAGCCAAGAGGTGTACAGACAAATAAGATTGATTTGTATCTTTTACCTTGAAGAAGGGTTTGAGTTTATTAGAGGTATTTTATGATTTTCCAAGAAAACAATTTTTGTTTTAAGATGCAGAATGCAAAGGAAGGAAAAACAACTAAGAGAAACTAGCCTAGCATTATCCCTAGTGTTATCATACAATGATTGACCATAAGGTTGAGGATAAAGGGAAGTTCTACCCTATGTTAGCATACATGGACTCCTACCTTAATCAACATGTTAAAGGAAGCTTAACAAAACTACCCTATAGGGAACATGCTTTGAGATCGAAGTCGTGATCTCAATTTCTAAATTGAGTGACTCATCGATCAACAATTAAAGAAGAAAAGTAATAAACATCCTATAGGGAACATGCACTGAGAGCGAAGTCGTGATCTCAATTTCTAAATTGAGTGACTCATCGATCAACAATTAAAGAAGAAAAGTAATAAACATCCTATAGGGAACATGTACTAAGAGCGAAGTCGTGATCTCAATTTCCAAATTGAGTGACTCATCAATCAAAAGCAAACACAACACATGCATCAAACAAAAACCAGAGGGCCTCCTGACATATATCAGCAACAGAGGTCCCATCATGCAACATAGAACTATGAAAGTAGAAGAAAGGAAATAGTGCAATACCAAACGGATAACTATTCGTAGCAACTGAGCAAGAATAAAAGAAACCCAAAGAACATCAAGCAAGCTGGAATCAGCAGACAAATCAAGTCAGAAATTACACTGTTAGGATGTAAGTAATGGGATTATCAGATATGAACAGATCCCATGGGCAATGTATGGCATTCATAATCACATATACATATATCCTGCATAAACTATCAAACATGCCAAGCACAAGAGTAGTGCCAATATAATAAATTGTGTTCCACAAATGAAGTGAACACAGCCTCAAACCAAAAATGGAAACTTTCCTCAAAGTACCTCGCACATTTAACAACCAAGTTAGTATTCCCTAAAGTGAATGATGACTCACATAAGGGATGGATGAAACATGATGAAGTGAGAAAAAAAAACATGATAAAAATTATCAAAGCATTAGGTATGGTATACCAAAATAAACAGGCATATGCACAATTAGGTCAAAAAATTAGATGAATGTTGCTCCTTTCTGTCACCATGTTGAATTGATAATTGAATACCAATCAAAGATAATGGGAGCTTGAGAAGAATACAATCAAAGACCATGAAGGTCAGTAGCAAACACATAATGCAATCATGCACAATTAGTTCATCTCAGCTCACAAGCATAATAGAAGAGGAATTCCACACAGTGCATCAAAAGGTTCAAACATTCAAACATGGGGAATTTAGTGAAATTACTTGAGTTTATTTGGATGAACATATCCAACATGATCATTAAGTTCCCAATTATAGGCCTCACTCAAGTTCATTGACCATCAAACAAATTGCAACAAGATATGCAACATTAATTGGGTATCTTCACTTCAAAAATACATCAAAAATAGAAACAAGGATCAATAATTCAAACCAAAAAATATCTTAGCATCCTTGAAGTGTGTAGAAGTCAGAAAGCAAGCCTTAAGTTCATGAATGATTGAGGAGGAGATCAAATAAGGCCCAAAGTTCAAAACTAGTTGGCCAAACTAACAAAACTAGACAAGTTTTCAAAATAATTCATGGAAAAATATCAAAACAAGTCAAATAATTCAATAAAAATAGTTTTTAGATCCTCAATGCATTCATGAACCATAATAAAGACCTAAGTTCCATTGAAAATCCAGGGCATAGTGGTTTTGAAAAAGAAACTTGCACAATAAGCAACAAAACCCTAATTTTTGACTTTTAATCTTAAATATTGATTAGATAAGATCAAAATTGAAACAATTCAAACCAAGATCATGAAAATCACAAGGAAACCCTAAATGTCAGAATACATTTTTTTTCACATTTTTTGAATTAAAGAAAAGTCAAAAATAAAATCAAATTCAAACAAATAATCAATTAAACAAATATTCACATCTCAAAATGAAATTCTAATAAAAAATCAGAAAAACATCCAACCAAATATATATTCAAATATTAGAATTAAAAACACACATCCCTGATTTTTTTTGGAATTTTTGAATTAAAGTAAGTATTGAAATAAAAATCAAACAAACAATTAACAATTAAACTATTTTTTAAAGGCAAAAATGCAAACCCTAGCCAAAAGTCATGAAAAGGTCAAAATAAAATTATATTCAGATTCTATGATTAAAAACAAGCTTGCATGATTTTTTGGAGGATTTTTGAATTAATGGAAGTATAAGAATGAAAATTATAAAGCAAAAATTCAAAATAAACTTCTCAAATTAAATTCATAATCAAAAATAGAAAAAAAGCTAAAAAAAATTCGGAATCAAATTCTACACTATTTTATGAGTCCAAAATATTTTTTATGGAATTTTTCAAATCAAATAAATATTAAAATAAAAATAAACACTAAGCAAATAATTAAATAATAACACAAATTTTTAAACCAATCAAAACATTTTCAAAAATGATCAAAAAAAATGCACAAGGTCAGGATTATTATTTTTAAGTTTCATGAATTTTTTCATAATTTTTCATCAAGTTTTGATCAAGAAAATAAAATCAGAGAATCAATGAAAATTAAATAACAAAAACAAGAACAAGGCCAATGAGATGATGCCACGCATCATCTTCAACCTCCAACCTAGGCAAAACACTCGCTTCCATTAATTCCAACATGCTCACTTCAGATCTATCAAACAAACACGACTCTCAACCAAAATCCATGAGATTAAGCTCAAATTAAAGTTGATATATCATACAACATCATGCAATTCGAATCAAACTCAGAGATCAAGCATAAATCAAGAAATCAAATCTCAAAAACTGGAAAAATACACTGCAAAACATTAAAACCAGAAACACGATTTCACCAAATCTGCTTGAATTAGAGCTCAAATATACATCAATCCTAATGATTGGCAAGCTATAAACACAATGCACACTATAAAACACTTCAATTCATGCTTAAATCAGGGTTCAGATTCAGTGAGCATACCTACAAAAGTGAAAAATAAATTCACTTGGTGCCTCTTAAATCTAACAAGAAACCCTTCTAAATAGCTTCCTTGTGCTCCAATGAAGGTGTTTGAGTAGAGAAATGAGGACTGGATCAAGAGAATTGAGCTGCTCAATTCAAGTTGCAAAGCAAGAAAAATGAGAAAATTCTGAGGAGCTTCTTCCAATGCAGTGCCTTTTTTCTGAAAGGAGAGCTTGAGCAGCTTATATAGAGTGTTTGGAGTGAGGTTAGAGTGGTAATTCAAGCTGAGAGTCGTTGGATGGAGAAGAGTGAATTTTCTATCAAACCAAAACAACTGTGATGGCCATTTGCGTTTTGCTTGGTATTCAGGCAATGCTTGCAGTCGTTTTGAGCAACAAAAGGAGAGTGTGAGTGAGTGAAAAAAGCGTGATGAGGTGAGCTGTCCTCTCTTGCACATGGGACTGATTTTCTTGAGTGAGAAGTTTTCCCATTTTGTAAAAAATGTGAAAATGAGAGAGGCACGAGGTATGCACCTGGTTTGGCCTTTTTTGGCAAGCACATGAGGTGTCCAATTCGTGCCAAGCATGTGCAAGTGGACTCTGAAATGATTTGATCAAAACTGAACCAAAACTTGAAAATTGCCATGGCCAAGCATACACCAAAAATCAGCTGACTTCCAACTGAGGCCATTTCAAATTGGCTCGTGAATTTTCCAAATTTCTTTGAGCCAATTAAAATTCATATGATGAGCTTCACAATGATATTTGATTCATAAAAAATGGTGGAGAAATGAAAGATATACGGACATTAGGATTCCTAGGCAAGTCAAGCTAACTTTCCCAAGACTGTGGGCGCTGGCCTGCCCATGTGCCTTCAAAAAAATCCGGTTTTGCCACCCAACTTCCTCAAATCATAACTTCCTCAATTTTAATCCAATTTGAGTGATTCCAAGTTTAATGAGAAGCTTTCATGGAAAACAACAAAATGCTCTTTTTAATTTTTCAAATTGAGGCTTGAGTCACAAGAAAATGATTCCACAAAATGGCATGCCAAGTGTTTGATGAAATTACGCGCATGGCTTGCCCAAGAGAAGTCATCTTGCACTTAGAATTTTTTTCAATTTTTAAGTTACTTCTTGAACAAGTTACACTCAAATTCACCATTTCTCATGATTCAAAGATGAATTTGGGTATGGAATATAAAAAGAGGACGCTTGAATTGATGGTTGACCAAAAGTCTACTTGGTCAACTCTTGATTTTACTAACTTTGGTCAAAATGACCAATTTGCCCCTTTTGATCAATTGAATCATTTCCAATCTAAATTGAACCTCAATTTTTCAATCCTAAATGCTTAATAACATGTGGTGAATCATGGAAACAAGTTTGGGTAAAAAAGTCAAAGAAATCTTGATTAAATCCAAAACCCTAGTTTTGTACCATGTATTAGGAGATAGCTGATCAAGCTTCAAAACCATAATTCCACTGGGCATCATGAGAGACTCTTTGATTAAGTTTGATTCTAATGATGATAAGATAGTGATGCTTCATGAATTGGATCATCTAGACCCCAATTACTTCAACTTGGACCAAACCCTAATTTTGGTTAATATCTTAGGAGACCGATGAACTATCTTCAAAACTTCAAATCTTCTGGGTATCCTGGCCAATTTCTTGTACTAAGACCTTCCAAATACCAATGAGATGTTGTAGCTTCCAAATCAAGACTTGCTCATGCATCAATAGCCTTGATTAAGCAAAACCCTAATTTGACTGGTGAGTCAAAAGAGTGATTCCCCTTGTAATAAAACGCAAACTTCAATCCTTTGATGATCCAAAGAGATGGATAGAACATCTTGAGACATGCAACAACTTTTGAGCTTGAAAGATCCAGAGGTTTAAATGACAAGATTCTTTTTGAGCAACTTGTCAATGCAATCAACCTTCAAAGCTTGAGGAAGACTTCATAACCAAAGTATTTTGATCCCATCACCATGTATGAATGCAATGCAACATGATATTTATGATGAAACATAATCCTAAATCAAGAGGGTAAATTTTGGGGTGCAACACTATTTCATCTTCTTCCATTTTAAAAGCCTCATACTTGTGAATGAGATAAAGAGCATTGGTTTCTTTGACTTGCGTGTTGCCTTCATGCGTCATTCTCAAGGAGTCAAACATGTTTTTGGCTGATTCTCTATTTATGATCTTCTCATACTCGGTGTACGAGATAGCACTCAAGAGAATTGTTCTGGCTTTATGATGATTTCTGAATTATTTCTTTTGTTGATCCTCCATTCTTTTTCTATTGATCTTCTGACCGCTTTTGTGAACTGGATAAATCTATCCATCAGTCACCATATCCTAGATATCAGCGTCATGAGCTAGAAAGAAACTTTCGATTCTGTCTTTCTAGTAATCGAAGTTCTCACCGTAAAAAATTGGAGGTTTGCCGCTGATTCTGTCTTTCTCATCATGATTATCATTGCTCATGATCTGACTTGGTCCCACCATAGTGTTTTTCTTTCTAGGATCTTTTTCTGACACTGTTAAGTGTTTACACCTAGAACCAGGCACTCTGATACCAATTGAAGAATGGAAAAACACAAGAAGGAGAGGTTTGAATTGGGGTTTTCAAAAATAAAGCAGTAAACACATTAGTTATCCTAGTTCGTTTGAACTCAAACTACTCCAGTCCACCCGCCAAGGTGATTTCGCCTCACTCAAATGAGGTCTTAATCCACTAATCAAATCTTGATTACACAGATGTAATGACTACTATCAATGTCTTCTTGAGTTTAAACCACAACTCGGTTTTCTTAAGGTATTACATAATAAAATAATTAGCAATGTATACGAAGATGTTTTCTAGACAAAACTATATCACTACAGTGATGTATACATAATTTGAATAGCATAAGATAGAAAGGTAATAAGATTTCTCTTTTTCAGTGCATAATAGTGTTGTGTGCGATTTCTCCTTCAAATCTTCTTTATATAGGAAATGCTTGAGAGACATGATAGAATGCTTTTGGAAGGTTGATAAAGTGTAGTTAATGTTCTTTTCAAAAGTAGAGATCCTGTCTTGATTCAACCGTTACTTTTGATTTGAAATGAATAAATTGTAACACTTTAGAACATGCTTTCTTGGGATCATATCAGAAGATGAATGTTACCATTGAGACTTCTTTAGTTCTTTCTATAAATTTGCGAAACAGAATATTAGATTTTTTATTCACAGCTTTGGTGCATTTAGAAGTTGTAACATTAGAACTTCTTCATTTAAGCATGTCACACGAATTTTCTTCTAAGTATGATGTGTCACAACAGAGCTTCAAAAACAAAACTTTCTCATCTTCTATGCTTCTTACATCATAATTTCCCTTCATATAAAAATATTATTAGAGAGAATATTTGTTCTTTACATATATCATGTGTTTGTTATCATTAAAACGCTTACAGGGATGTAGAACCAAACTATGTTCTAACACATTGAACTACTGTCCTAGCAGCGGGATCTACTGCGAGCTGGTGACAGGCGACCTCGGGGTTGAGTCCGGGCATCTCTGCAATGCTCCACGTGAAAAAATCAGCATTCTTCCTTATAAAAGCTTTGAGTACTTGCTCTCCATATCGGGGAGTCCAACTCCAATCTTCACGCCTTTGTTTGGATCCTTGCCGAGGAGGATGATTTCAAAGTCTCTGTTGGGGCCAGGACGGAGGGGATCCTGTTCTCTGTTGGGTACTTAGACTTCATCTTTGGTGAAGCGGGTGGAGCCTCTTGTTCTTCAGTATGAGCAGGCTTGGCTGCAGAGGAGGTTGTTCTGCTGGTTGTCTTTGGATTTATGTTGACCATGTTCTGCCCTTTTGAGGCTACATTAAAGCACCTTCTCGCAGCTTAGATGTCCCAGAAAATGGTGGCGGCCCGGCACATATTCGTGTAGAAATTTATTTTTTAGATGAACCGCAGAGGGCACGACGGTCAACTCGGCCAGAGTTAGTCTCCGCAGAATGCAGTTGTAGAGAGATGGACAATCGGCCACTAAGAAGTGGAATTTCACCTGCCTGACGGCTGTTTCTATCCCTAATGTCCCAAGTAGCTCGACATAGCCCCATGGCTTAGAGGTGGAACCATTACAACCCTGTAGGTTGTGAAGATGTGAAAAACACAAGAAGAGGGGGGGGGGGGGGGGGTTGAATTGAAAACTAGGATCTAAAACAACTTAATGACATAGTATTTTTATCCTGGTTCGTTTCATCTCAAACTACTCCAGTCCACCCGTCAAGGTGATTTCGCCTCTCTCCAACGAGGTCTTAATCCACTAATCTCAACAAGATTACAAAAGCTACTTTAACAAATGTTAAAGTCTTCTTGAGTACAACCACAATCCGGTTAATCTCAAGGATCTCTTTTACAATATGATTAAACAATATGTGTTGTTGTTTTTCTAATAAAAACGGTTTATCACAACTGTGATAAATTACACAGGTTTCTAGCTTAGAATAAAGATTGAATTTGCTTGAGCTTGAATATGCGTGGTTGGTGATCTTAGCAAAATTGTTGTGTGTTTGTATATGCTTCATTTTGCAAGATGACTTGTTTATATAGGCAATGTAATGACGTTGTCCATAAAGAATTTTTATGTCATTAACACACTTTCCTTTTGGAGAAGATCTTGTCTGAAGAAAGCCGTTGGAATTAATTATGTCTTGAATGTTCAGTAACGGTTCCGAGTCTTTTCTCCTTACTGCTGATGACGCTTCAGAATATTGATGACTTGGTTTGATATGTTCTTGTTCAGAATCAGAGTTTACTATAATTGAGTGCCGGTTCTGGTCACCAATCTTCAGTGTATAATCAGATTGCTTCAGCGTGTAACACTTTATGGCTTATCTTCTGATGCTGATCTGATCAGAACTTCTGCATACATAAAACATATTTTTAAGGTGCATATTTGTTCTTTGTATTTATTTATTCTTTATATTTGTTTATTCTTTGTATTTGTTATCATCAAAACTCTAACCAAGGGTTGTAGAATCAAACTATGTTCTAACAATCTCCCCCTTTTTGATGATGACCAAAACCAGACTTTTCAATTAAAAAATAAAGAATAAAAAGTTTTGAGTAAAGAAGAAAAACTCCCCCTGAGTTGATTACTTCCCTTAAGTTCCTTGATTCTTTGAGCATCAGAGTTTAACTGCATCTTTTATCAGAGTTTTGTACCTGTTCAAGCTTTTCAGAAGATTAAGTAGTTCAGAATGTTTGAGACTTCTATCTCAGTAAACCGTTATTGAAAATATCTTACTTTCTCCCCCTTTTTGTCAGTTATCAAAAAAAGTCAATATAATCAGAGCTAAAAAGTTGATTTATATTAAAAACAAGAAGCAATGATAAGTAGTTCAGAACAGAAGCAATGTAAAACAAACGTTACAGATAAACAGATTTAAAACAGAAGAGAATCTAAGAGGGAGGAGGAAGGCGTGTGAACAAAGCTTCCAGCAAGCCCTTGATCTAGGAGTTAGATTCTTCTTGTTTGCCCAAGATGCTCTTGATTTCTTTGTTAGTATCCTCCTGCTTATCCAACCTTTCCTGGATAACAACATTTACTCTCTTCAATTCTTCCAGAGTTTGCATGACATAGGAAGGAGCTGGAGATTCTTCAGTATCTGGAAGCTTCTCAGAGCTTTCTGCAGCTTGATCACATTGAACCACTTCCTCTATTGAGATCATCTCTTCTGGAGCAGCAGTCAGAGTGAGACCTTCTGATTCTGGTTGAACTTCATCTGAGAGACGATGTTTTGACCAGGGAGCATTATCCAGAGGGAGAATCTCCTTCTTGAGCATATGGCTCAGAACTTGGTCTTCAAAAACCTTTAGCATATCACTGAAATCCCGTTGAACCGGTTCATAGCTCTGTTCTTTTAGCTTGAATGTTTCAGAACTTAGCCAGGTTCTGAAACTTGTCCATAGATAATCAGAAGCAGCAGGGTTAGTCATCTCTAGACTAGCTTGCTTCAAGGAAGTAATCCATTCCTGCATTCCTGCATTCCTGCATTCCTGTTTCAAACATCAACAAACATGTACCAACATCTGGTGTGGTTTCAGAGTTTGGATTATCATGGATTTGAGGATTTGGATTTTGTGGTGTGGGAGCTGAAATGTCTTGGTCAAAAGAGTCAATATTCGATAGAACTTTGGAAAGTTCTGGTTGAGTTTGTTCAGGATTTGGATTGATAGGAAGGGAGTGAGTTTCTCTTAGACTTAGAGTTTCTGATGGATCAAACCCTATGTCAAAGTCATCAAAAGTTTGTGGGGTTGGATGTTCTGGTTGGGTAGTTATGGGTTCAGATGTTGATATAGTTATTGATTCTAAAACAGTAACAGAAGAAGGATTACCTTTCTTTTTAGCAGCTTTTGGAGTCCTCTGGGATGATCCTTCTGTTGCTGCCTTTCTTTTCTTGGTCTTCTTCAAAACAACTTCTGGAGCCGCCTAATGCAAGTCCTGGATATTTAATTCTGGTGTAGTGTCGTCTGCCTTACACGCATCCATATATCTGACAATTATCTCAGGCTTGGAGTCAATCTCAGAGAAAAGAGGAAAATCATCCAGAGGAATTCTTCTGGAAGTGATCATTGCAAAATAAGTAACGTTGGGTTCCTTCTTGATGTTCTCAATGATTTTCAGATTCTTTGCGTTCAGAGGCTTCCCAGCAGTTGCTTCTAGTGAGCTAATTTCCTGTGCTTCAGTCAGATGCTCTATCAGCCTATTCTCTGTCAGAATATCTGATATGAGTCTTCCTAGGGGTATCCAGTCCATTTTGGTACGCTCATCCTCTCTTGTTTCCTTTACACTGGTCCTCAGATGATTAAATAGCAAGTGAGGGAGATTTACCTTAGTCTTCTTGGAGATAAAGTAGATCAGAAACTGCTGATCAATGTTTATGTAATCAGGAGAGCTAGTTGGCTTCCTGTGGTTGATGCATCCCAGAATTATTTTAGCCCAGATTCTGTGATGATCCTTCAGATCCCTAATCTTGTTGGAGGGTAGACCCAGAGTGAATATTTCCCTTGCAATTGAAGCAACATCAGAACATCTTTTAGCCATGTCTATACACCTGATGCCTCCACCATTGTAACTGATAAGTCTTGAAATTAGGTCTTCTGTAATGACAATCTTCTTCCCCATGACATACGAGGTAACTTGATGGTTTGAGGAGGAAGCATGTATCCAGAATTATTTGTCAAGAATTGGAAACGTTGGCCCTAGAAGACGGTCAAAATATCTGTTCCATCCTTGAGCATTGACATCTTCAGAGAGATTGAAGCCATTTTCTTAAAGGCTTTCAAAATCAACAATCAGTTCTGAAAGAACTTCTAGGTTGTCAATGGGCGTGAGTAGCGTTCTGTATGGTTCTTCGTACTGTTCCATAGAAGCAGTTTCCTGAGTACTGGTGTTTTGGACGCTTGAAGAAGCCATGTTCACACAAGAAATTTGAGAAGATGAAAGGGTTTTTGAAAGTACAAACTGAAAACAATTAGAAGATATTGAGAGAGTAAAAGTGAAAGAATGTAAAGAGTGAAACTTGAGTTTAAATAGATTTTCTTGAAAGCATAAACTGTAAGAGAGAGAAACAATTATTCATGATTATAAGCATTAATGACAGCTGATTTTAGGGGATTCAGAAAGATATTAGAACGATTACCCATGACGTGTGTCTCAATGCACCCAATCAGCGCTTTTGACCTTTCAGAAAAGTGAACGCGTGTTCAGCCTCAGAAGGTAGCTGATGAATGGATGACAACTGCTTGCTTACGTGAACAGGAAACTTCTATCCTTGAAATGAAACGCTCAGATCTTCATGGATAGATTCTGATACAATCTGTACTTCTAAAATTCTAAAGGCAGGTTGATCAATAGTTCACAAAAAATAACTAAAATTCTGAAGGTTAAGATATGTAAATAAAACAATTTATTCTAGACAAAGCTTCATGCTGAGATCTTTCAGAATGAAGTTAAATCTATCTTCAGAAAGAGGTTTTGTAAAGACATCATCCCATTGATGGTCTGTGTCAATGAATTTTAAGTTAAGAATCTCTTTCTGAATATAGTCCCTAATAAAGTGATGTTTTATTTCTATATGCTTAGCCCTAGAATGCAAAATAGGATTTTTACTGAGACAAACAGCAGAAGTATTGTCACAGAGGATAGGGATGTTACTCTCAAATATATTGAAGTCCTCAAGTTAACTTTTCATCCAGAGCATTTGCGTACTACATCCAGTTGCTGTTATGTATTCAGCTTCTGTTGTTGATAGTGCTATTGTGGATTGTCTTTTGCTGGACCATGAGATCAGATTTTCTCCCAGAAACTGGAAGCTTCTAGAAGTGCTTTTACATTCTACTCTGTCTCTAGCAAAGTCAGCATCACAGTATCCTACTAAGTTGTAATCACTTGATTTTCTATAAAACAAACCCAGATTAGCAGTACCTTTCAGATACATGAAAATTCGCTTAACTACTGTTAAGTGAGATTCTCTAGGATCTGATTAGAATCTAGCACAAATGCAAACACTGAATAGAATGTCAAGCCTTGAAGCCTTCAGATAGATAAGAGAACCAATCATACCTCTGTAGACCTTCTGTTCTACCTTTTTACTTACCTCTTCTTTTTCCAGAATGCACGTTGGATGCATTGGAATCTTTGAGGGCTTACATTCTGAGAGATCAAATTTCTTCAGAAGTTCTCTGACATATTTGCTCTGATGAATGTAAGTTCCTTCTAGAGTTTGATTTATCTGAATGCCTAGAAAGAATTTGAGTTCCCCTATTAGGCTCATCTCAAACTATGCCTGTATACATTTAGCAAACTCTCTTCCCAGAGAGGGTTTAGTAGATCCAAATATGATGTCATCAACATAAATCTGACAAACTAACATGTCATTCTTAACTGTCTTACAGAATAAGGTTGTGTCCACTTTCCCTCTGGTGAATTCCTTTTTCTAACAGGAAGTTACTTAGTCTTTCATACCAAGCTCTGGGAGCTTGTTTCAGACCATATAGTGACTTCTTTAGTTTGAAAACATATTCTGGATTTTTGGAACTCTCAAAACCAGGGGGTTGGTGCATATATACCTCTTCATCTATATAGCCATTTAAGAATTCACTTTTGACATCCATCTGATACAGAGTGATGCCTTTATTAACAGCAAATGATATTAAGAGTCTGATAGATTCTAACCTGGCGACTGGAGAAATGGTTTCTGTATAGTTTATCCCCTCTTGCTGACTATAACCTTGTGCTACTAGTCGTGCTTTGTTTTTGATGACTTCACCTTGCTCGTTCAGTTTGTTTCTGAACACCCATTTTGTACCAATGACGTTGAACCCTTTTGGTTTGGGAACCAGATCCCATACGTCATTTCTGGTGAATTGATTTAGTTCCTCTTACATTGCCAGAATCCAGTCATTGTCCAGAAGTGCTTCATCAATAGTTGTTGGTTCAATCATAGAAACCAGTCCCATAAGGGATTCTTCAAAGTTTCTGAATGTTGATCTTGTTCTGATTGGATCTTCCTTCTTTCCCAATATTGTATCTTCTGGGTGATCAATGCTGCTTCTGGATAGTCTTTTTGGAGTTGATTAACAGAAGGTGCTGGATTGCTTTTAGTGACTCTTTCTTCTATTGAGGGAGTGTCTCTGTTGATAGCCTCTGATGATTTGTCTTTAGTACATGTGAGTTTAACTTCCATACCTGCAAGTAATTCATTCTGCTTTGACTTTTGAGAGTTAAGCTTATCATCAAACCTAACACTGATTGGCTCTTCAATAATCTGTGTTTCTATATTGTATACTCTGTACCCTCTCGAGCGTTCAGAGTATCCTAACATAATACACTTTTGTGCTTTAGAGTCAAACTTGTTCAAATAATTTTTTGTATTCAGAATAAAACATGTGCATCCAAATGGGTGAAAATAAGAAATGTTGGGATTTCTATTCTTCCACAATTCATATGGAGTCTTTTCTAGAATAGGTCTTATGGAGATTCTATTCTGAATGTAACAAGCTGTGTTTATTGCCTCTGCCCAGAAGATCTTAGCAACGTTAGTCTCGTTGATCATGGTTCTGGCCATTTCTTGCAATGTTCTATTCTTTCATTCTACAACTCCATTTTGCTGGGGAGTTCTAGGACAAGAGAAATCATATAGAATGCCTTTTTCATTAAAGAATAATTCAAAATCTTTATTTTCAAATTCTCCACCATGATCACTTCTGACTTTGACAATTCTAAGATTCTTTTCATTCTGAACTTGGTTGCAGAAGGTAACAAACACAGAGTGTGACTCGTCCTTGTGTCTTAAGAACTTTACCCATGTCCATTTGCTATAGTCATCTACGATTACTAACCCATACTTCTTGCCACTGACTGAAGCAGTTTTTACTGGTCCAAATAAGTCAATGTGCAGAAGTTCTAATGGCTTAGAGTTAGAAACAACATTTTTGGATTTGAAAGAAGGTTTTGCAAACTTGCCTTTCTGACATGCTTCACACAGAGCATCTGAATTGAACTTCAAGTTAGGAAGTCCTCTGACCAGATTGAGTTTGTTAATCTGAGATATTCTTCTCATACTAACATGTCTCAATCTTCTGTGCCAGATCCATTGCTTGTTGTTAACAGACAGTAGACATTTTACATTCTGACTTTTTAGTTCAGAAAGTTTTATTTTATAAATGTTGTTTTTCCTCTTTCCATTAAATAGGATAGTCCCATCTTTCTGACTAACAGCTTTGCATGAAGTTTGATTGAAGATTATATCATAACCATTATCACTTAATTGACTTATGGATAACAGGTTATGCATCAACTAATAAAAAATTACTTATAGAGGGAAGATTTCCATTACCTATTGTTCCAGAGCCAATGATCTTTCCTCTCTGATTGCCTCCAAAGCCCACATGGCCTCCAGGCTTAAGTTCCAGGCTTTGGAACATATGCCTTCTTCCTGTCATGTGTCGTAAGCAGCCAGAGTCCAGGTACCATGATTGGTGTCTTAGACTTACTGCTAAAGATATATGCCACATGTATAATTTTATCCTTAGGTACCCACATTTTCTTGGGTCCTGATTTGTTAGTTTTACCAAAATTCTGGCTGAATTTTGGTTTGACAGAATAATCACTAATTGTGTATTTTATGTCATGTGTGTGCCCATATATAAAATGTGAATTGAGTGGTGTGCGTTTTATAACTAAGTCCATGGCATTTTTTGGTGTAGGTACCTTACCTTGATATCCTATTCCTTTTCTGCCATTTCTGCTAACTCCATAGATCATTGAAGCCATCTTGCTTATGTTTATGTTTTTAGCTAGAAACTTCTGAAAACTGTGATCATACTCTTTGATGATCTCATCAGCATTGCTGGGAGTTTCAGAGATTGTTTCCTTCTGAGAGTTTTGTAACTGGTTTTCTAATTTTGAAATTTTTTCTCTTAACTCAGAATTCTCCAATCTGAGACTCTCAGTCTTATCAGAGTCAGAGGCAAGACTCATTTTCAGGTTTCTTAATTTGACTCTGATCTGCTGATACCTTTCCAGAATTTCATTTAGGCTTTCAGCAAGTTTAGCCTTAGTAAAGTTTATGGTAAAGTCAGGGAATACCTCTTCAGTGTCTGATTCTGAGTCTGAACTAGAAGCTTCACTGTCTTCTGATACGTTTGCCATGGGAGCTATGTTTGCTCTTTCATCATCTGATTCTGAGTCAGCTTCAGATGTGTCAGCATCATCCCATGTAGCCATGAGGCTTTTCTTCTTTTCCTTGAGAAACTTCTTTTTGGATTTTCCTTCTGAAGCTTTGGGCATTCACTTTTGTAGTGCCCTTGCTCGTTACATTCATAGCAGATGATGTCTTTGTTGTTTGGATTTCTGTATCCTGAAGAACCTTCAGATCTTCTGTGTCCAGAGGAGGATTATGAACTTCTGTATCTGGAGGAGGATTCATTCTGGTTTTCTGATCTTCTGGGATTTCTGAACTTCCTTTGTCTCTGCTTCCACAGTTGGTTCACCCTTCTGGAGGGGAGAGACAGTTCATCTTCCTATGATGAGGATCCATTAGAGGTTTCTTCTACAGCCTGCAAAACTTTGGAGTTAGTTTTTCTGTTAGATTTTAAAGCTAATGGCTTACCTTGCTTTTAAGGTTCATCTTCTTCTAGTTCTATCTCGTGACTTCTGAGGGAGCTAACAAGTTCTTCCAGAGAGATTTTGTTGAGATCTTTGACTAGCTTAAGTGTTGTTACCATTGGCCTCCATTGTTTGGGCAAGCTTCTAATGATCTTATTAACGTGATCAGCAGTAGAATACCCTTTGTCAAGAACTTTTAGTCCATCAACAAGAATTTGAAATCTTGAAAACATAGTTTCTATTGATTCACTATCTTCCATCTTGAATGCCTCATACTTCTGAATGAGCGTAAGGGCCTTGGTTTCTTTGACTTGAATGTTGCCTTGATGCGTCATTCTCAGAGAGTCAAACATATTCTTGGCAGTTTCTCTGTTTGATATTTTCTCATATTCTAAATATGAGATGGCGATGAGGAGAATTGTTTTGGCCTTGTGGTGGTTTCTGAATTCACGCTTTTGCTGATCAGACATCATTTTCCTGTCTATCTTCTGACCACGTCCATCCACATGATGCGTGTATCCATCAGTCACCATGTCCCACAAATCAGCATCATGGGCCATAAAGAAACTCTCAATTCTGTCTTTCCAGTAGTCAAAGTTTTCTCCATCAAAGACTGAATGTTTACCACTGAATCTGTCCTTGTCTTCATTGTTGTCATTGCTGATGTTTTGGCTTGGTCCCACCATAGTTTTTTTCTGATGCTTGGATCTTGTACTGACACGATTAAGTGTTTAAGCTCAGAACCAGGCGCTCTGATTCCAATTGAAGATGTGAAAAACACAAGAGAAGGGGGGGGGGGGGGGGGGTTAAATTGAAAACTAGGATCTAAAACAGCTTAATGACACAATATTTTTATCCTGGTTCGTTTGATCTCAAACTACTCCAGTCCACCCGTCAAAGAGATTTCGCCTCTCTCCAACGAGGTCTTAATCCACTAATCTCAACAAGATTACAAAATCTACTTTAACAACTATTAAAGTCTTCTTGAGTACAACCACAATCCGGTTAATCTCAAGGATCTCTTTTACAATATGATTAAACAATATGTGTTGTGGTTTTTCTAATAAAAATGGTTTATCACAACTGTGATAAATTACACAGGTTTCTAGCTTAGAATAAAGATTGAATTTGCTTGAGCTTGAATATGCGTGGTTGGTGATCTTAGCAAAATTGTTGTGTGTTTGTATATGCTTCATTTTGCAAGCTGACTTGTTTATATAGGCAATGTAATGACGTTGTCCATAAAGCATGTTTAATGCCATTAACACACTTTCCTTTTGGAGAAGATCCTGTCTGAAGAAAGCTGTTGGAATTAATTCTGTCTTAAATGTTCAGTAACGCTTCAGAGTCTTTTCTCCTTACTGCTGATGACGCTTCAAAATATTGATGACTTGGTTTGATATGTTCTTGTTCAGAATCAGAGTTTACTACAATTGAGCGCAGGTTCTGGTCACCAATCTTCAGCGTATAATCTGATTGCTTTAGCGTGTAACACTTTATCGCTTATCATCTGATGCTGATCTGATCAGAACTTCTGCATACATAAAACATATTTTTAAGGTGCATATTTGTTCTTTGTATTTATTTATTATTTGTATTTTTTTATTCTTTGTATTTGTTATCATCAAAACTCTAACCAAGGGTTATAGAATCAAACTATATTCTAACAGGTTGGACCCCACGTACGGTGACAAGTGGGACCTGTCGAGCTGTAGGGTCTGGAACATCTGAGTGTACATGAAATTGACGAAACTCCCCTCGTCGACTAGGACGCGATGTACATTAAAATTGTCCATCTTTGCCTCTACTAGAAGAGGGATGTGGGAGTTAGAGGCTCTTCCTAAGAGTTCCTCGAGGTAGAAAGTGATGGGTTCTGATTTTCCTTGGAATCTATCCAGGTTCACGGTCTGGAATGGAGCCGCGTCTATCAACTCATCAAACTTTATTTTCACTGAGTTTACATATAGAGTTTCGAATCCCCCGCCATATATGACCATGGCGGAGGGGAAATTTTTCCATCTACTGTGGGTGAACAGTCCTCATCTTCGATGTTGTCGGGGATGTAGAAATCTTTGGGTTGAGAGATGTACAAAGCGACTTGGATGAGGCCAGCTTGGCCGGAGAGCCGCGCTTCTTCCTTGACTTCCTGCACCTCGCGGCTATCACGACAAGGGGTGTCGTTTCTCTTGTTCTGCCTGAGTCTGCCCACCTTAATGAGGGTTTCAATGGCATCCTTCAAGTGGACGCAATCCTCAGTAACATGGTCGTGACTCCGGTGATACTGACAGTATTTGGTCCTATTGACCTCGAGCTTAGGAGGCATAATTTTAGGTTGTCTAACCCCCCATCCTTGAACTTGGTATTGGCACACTCCGCGAGGATTCGCTCACGGGGAGTGGTCGGCAGGGTGTACTCGGTGAAGCGTCTAACTGACCTCAATGCTCGTGAGAATCACAGGGTCTTTCTTCTTTAATCTTATCCCTGGATTGTCGAACAGGACCTGCATCATTGTACCTCGGGGGCCCCGGCGTCCCATGGTTTCTAGAATTATGGGTGTTGTTGGCGGCCTCTTTCTCCTCGTACATGATGTAGGCTCGAGCTTTGTGGAGGACGTCATCCAAGGATTTGGGAGGTTCGATGCCGATTGCATTCCCGAAGTCACTGCCCGAGCGAAGCCCTATTTCGAGTAGGTATCTCTTTACGTGGTCAGTGGTGGCGACTTGGATGGCCTCGGGGTTGAACCGCTTGATGTATGCCCAGGGGGATTCGTCGCTCCCCTGGATGATGGCCTCGATGGATGCCTCAGTCTTGGGGTGTCGTCAAGAGGCTGTGAAGCTGTTGGAGAATTGGCTCTTCAGGCTCTTCCATGAGGTGATGGACTCGGGGGCAAAGCTTTTTTACTAGTCCATGGCATTTTTCCTCAGAGTCGTGGGAAATAGTCTGCACTTGATGGCAACCCCGATGTTATGGAAGTGGAGAATTGCCTCGAAGGCATCGAGGTGGTCGTCAGGGTCTGTAACGCCATTGTAGGTGTTCAAAGGTGGAGGTTCTCCATCCCCTTGGGAATGGGGGCCTCCATAATAGCTTGTGACAGTGGACCACAGGGGTCAACGGTATCGCTTCATTCAGGGGAACGAGACGGGGAATGGTAGAAATGATGGTCTCTTCGACGAGGAGAGATCTTTGCCTGAGTTATCTTCTCTTCCTTGCCTTTGCTCCTTTTATGAGCAGGGGATTGTCGTTCTTTGCATGGAGGCGTGCGATCATGCTTCTTGGTGTTCTCGGGATGGGTCCTCTCCATTCGAGGGCCTCGCTCGGTACAACAAGGAGAGGAGCTGTGAGAGTCCTCCCGTTGGTGTCTCCGTGGAGGAGACCGCGAATGGGTTTCACGTCGCTGTGGAGTCGGGATATGTGATTCACGTCTTCTGTGCCTTCCCGGGGATCGCGACTGGCGGGTCTTATCTAGCATTGCAAGGCACTCACCCTTCGTGAAGGGCATGTAGTTGGTCTGATTCAGCGCCACGATCAGGGCCTAGGTCGAGGGATCAACATTAGCGGGCACCAGGATTTCCTAGTACACCGCTGGTTGCTCGACCTGCTTGTGAGGGTTATCCAAAGGATGCAGACGAGTGGAAGAGGAAGCAATCCTTCCGTCTCTGAGGTTGTGTTCAAGGATGCCCACGTTGTTGTTATTTCAAAGGTCGACGAAGTGGGTGTTCTGCTCATCGTTGTTTGCTTGAGCGGCCATGATGGTCGGGAGGTTGAAAGAGTTTGCTTTTTGGTCTTGGTTAGGAAAAGACGGGGAAGCAATGTTTCCCATAGACGGCGCCACAGATCATACCTGATCAGAAGGGATCGTCAATGGCCCATAAGCTTGGGGGTACCTGCAAGACACTCTGATGCCAAAGTAAGCTTCAGAGTAACAAATAATGAGAGAGTGAATGACTGAATGAATACCTGACCCTCTCGTGTGAGAGGGTATTTATAGCCCCAAGCGCTGGGTCAAAATCTACTTACTGGGTCAGATAGTTAGACCCAATAACAAAGACTTTCAGGGTTACGTGAGTAGTGAAGTACAACACGTGGTCTCCTCCCTGGTCAACTACCCCGAGATAGTATGGAGGTTATAGACCCGTTATTCTCGGCGGGAAGGATGGTGGGAGCTTCGGATAACCGTTGGCCACATCCCCTTAGTGGGCACGTGGGGAAATTCCCAACAGTTGTTGATTTGGATTGTATGCCATTGGGCCGGGCGCTGGATTGGGCCTGCTCAACGGAGGGCCAAGTGTCGGTCCAATCCAGAACAATAAACTCATTAGTTTCTCCAGAATTTGTGTTTTTAGACTCAATGTCATATCAATTGATTGTGTCCGATATACATCTCATTCTTTTTTTGTTTAACAAAAAACACAATAGATGATTTTTTCGGATATGCATATCCGAAAATACTTATTTTCATAAAAAAATAAGATTTATTCGGATATGCATATCCGAAAATACATTTTTTTTTGTAAAAAACAGAGCATTTATATATATATATATATATATATATATATATATATATATATATATATATATATATATATATATATATATATATATATATATATATATATATATATATATATATATATATATATATATATCCGAAATTAAGTATTTTGTATAACAAAAATGAGTTCGAATATCCATCTTCAAATTTATAGAATATTACGAGAATTTCGTCAAAATCATTTAAGAAGAAATAAAAATACATTAAAAAATTGTCAATATTATTTAGACTAAAAATGTGCGCCAAGGATTGGTTGGATTGTAATTAAAATATATTTTATTGTGAAGATTATACCCCATATCCTCTAATTGTATCTTTACCCCTACAAAATCTAAACAATTTAAATTATTACCCTTTTAAATATAGAGATTTTTCACCCTGTTCAAATTTTTTGTATTTCTTTAAAAAAGGTTTTTTTATTTTATTTTAAATTTATCTGCGATTTATTTGTGAGTAAATTTAAATTTTTGTAGATAAAACTGTTTATAAGATAATTAAGTTTTTAAAATTTTTTATCGGATATATTATTGTAAAAAAGTTTTTTAGAACTTTATCTATGTTTTATTTATAAGTAAATTTATGCTTTCATGGATAAATTTATTTACGGGATGACTAGTAGATTTTATTTTATAAAATTTATCTGTAAATTATTTATAGGTAAATCGTGGATAAAATTATAATAAGAGATATGTATTATAATAAATTATAATTTTATTTTTAAAATATTGAAATGACATGATAAATATATATGATTTGATTGATTTATATATATATATATATATATATATATATATATATATATATATATATATATATATATATATATATATATATATATATATATATATATATATATATAATTGTTTTATATATATAAAATTGTTTTACACTATCTTTAATTTCAAAATAAAATTAATTTTATTTAAAAAAGGTATACCCTCGACTTAACCTTCGACAAAATTTTTTAATTAATAGTTTTAGTTAACTGTCAAATAACCAAGGTATACCCTCGACTTAACCTTTCGAAATGAATGAATTAACTGTCAAATAACCAAGGTTAATTCATTCAATTTTTTTCATTTTGGTTCAGTTTCATTATTAAAAAGTAAAAATTTATTACATTAATATTCTTTTGAAATTACATTTTTGACATATAAGTTGTTTGGTCTTCATATATGCTTTAGACACCTTTATATCTTTTAATTAAATTAATAAAAAAATTGTATTATCGTACATGTTCGGTTTGAATTTATATTATATGTCAATTAAATTATTATTTATAAAATTTGAATTCATTCTTTAATTAGTTAACATTGACATAGATATAAATATATCTTAATAATATACATCAACTTGTAAACATTGATCCATATTTATAATAAATCGTATAATTTATTCTCTAACTTCAATTATATAGAACAACAACAAAAGAAAGATTTAAGAGATGAACATTAAAATGAATAACTTACACTTGTATCTCATAGATACGTTCACATCTACCCGTAAATCTATGCCTACAAGGATCTTCATTACGATGAACAATCTAGAACGGTTAAATTGAAAAATAAAATAAAAACTCTTAGATTAATATATTTGATCAAGAGAGTATTAAGTTTTTAATGTTAAACGAATTTTGTTTAAAATATTCTATAATTTAAGAGACTTTTCCAGTTTATATAAATATTTGTAGCTTATTTCCATTTATAAAAATAATTATATCAACAATAAACTTTTTCATGATTATAAAATATTTATAACTTATTCATATTAATAAAAATAATTGTATCAAACAATGCTCAACCTCAATTAGACAAAACACGCTAAAGTCCAAAACATGATTTCGACATACTACAATATCTGTTGTATTCGATTATGTCGAATACATCTTATAACCTATACAATAAGCTATTTGGCATACACCATATACATGCATTTCGAAATAACGAGAATTATACTTCTAACTGTAATAACCGATTCAAAAATATAGAGTCACCACCATTAATTTTTATCCTAAGGAAGAGAATATAAAAGATAATCCAAATTTGATCAGAGATTCTAAGTTGTTGACTCGTTTTAGACTAAGGGAGGGTGTTAGGAACCCCTCATCTACCTTGTTCACAAGGATACTATGGTTTAGATTTAAGATTTAGGAATAGGGTTTTAATTGTAATTAGGGGAACTCGACACGATTTTTTAAGTTGTATGCCTACGTATCCTCTTATGAGGAATCAGAGTCCCAATTCCTAGTTCGTAGTTATTTGGTTAATATTTTTATGGATTATAGAAATATCCCGAATTCCGCTTGAACCAAGTCTGGGTGTTCGAAATAGCATAATTTGTAAACGAAATTCGCAATCGATAAAAGATATCTCCATCATCATTTTTGAATATATATATATATATATATATATATATATATATATATGTTTGAATTAAGTTAGTAGAAAATTGTTAGTAATTTGTCGGTTAGATGTTTTCGAATATATTATGTAATATGAGAAAATAATATTTTTAATGCATGAAGAAAAGAAATTTAATGCAATTAAAGTATTAAAATGAGCTAGTATTTAAAAAAAGGAATTTAAATTAAATAAACAATTTCAGTATTTATTAAAATAAATATATTTCACATTTAAATATGTCTAACAATTATTAATATGCAAAAAAATGTAATAAATAAACAAACAAATGAATAAATAAATAAAATTATAAAAATAAATTAATTTTAATTAAAAAAATGCAGGGAGTGCAAAATTAGTTGGTTAGTAAAAGGTTGGGGGTGCAAATAACAGGGCCCTAAATCTAGATATTAAATTTATGCCCAGTTGCGTGTGGGGTGTTGTTTTGAATCGTAATAGCAAAACTGGGGGTGTAGGAAGTAAGTGCCCAAGTCCAGATGTTGGACTTGGCCCATTACATTGGAGGGGGTGTATAGAAGTTCATAAGCATTAAATGGAAAGAATTGGGGTGCGATTAGGAATTATGCTTAGCCAAAAAGAAATTATGGATCCTGTTTGGGTAGTGTGTGAGCGAGTGCAAGGGTTATCGTGGGCTAGCGCTATTTTGGTCGTTTGATGATGATTGAAAGGTTTGGGTTGAAATTGTATGATAAGAGCATCACACTGGAACAAAGGGGGCGTTTATACAACTATTATCAGGGCCTGAAGTCCATTTCTCTCTTTTCTTTCTCTATCTACTCCTCTTCTCTCAAACAAAACAAAATCTCTCTAGGCAACCAGAAATCTCGCCGCCGACCCAAAATTGCTTCTGCCGGTGGCTCTAACCTTTAGCCACCGTAGCAAACCCAACACCATCGTTAATCTTCATTTGGGTTCTTATGAACCCTAACCCTAATTCTATGAGCCCTATTATATTTCCCCAAAACCCCCAAAATCAAACATAAATCACAGAGATTCATATTATAACCTTAAGCTAAGTAGTTCGAAGATTACCTCTTTGCAGTGATTTCGTTTTGTTTTGGCTTTTGGCATAATCTCCTCCTGATCCTCTCTCTTTGATTTTGCAGGTAACGACGATAATGCGACAGTGATGGACTTGGGTTTGAAGGCAGCGTAGCGGCACAAATCTAGGGTTTCGGACTTTGAATCTCAGATCCCAGCTTCTTCTTTTTCTCCTCTTTGTTTTCGTTACTCTTTTTCTCCTGATCTTCTGCCCCCTGTTCTTAGTTTCTTAGGGGTTTTTATAGGTTTAGTATTTAGACAGATTAGGAAAATTGGTTGTAATTTTCATTATAAATTGTTGATTAAAGATTGATTAGGAGATTAGTTTTTTAGAAGTATCTCATATTAATTCGATTAGAAATTAGAGATTGAAATCTTAGGATTTATGTATTCATCAATGTATTTGGACAATTTTGTATATGTAATTCATTCTATAAGATTTGATTTTCTTAGTAAATTTAAATATTTGATTCGATTATTGATGTAATTTAATTTTGATTAGTGTTTCTGGATTTGCGGTACTACGTTTGGGCTTTGATTGAAGAACACTGCACTGCTGTTTACCTTGGGTTTTGGTAAACAACCGCTGATCCTCCAAATGGTTACTTATTTGGTTACTCGCAGGATCGATCAGATTGATCCTATGGACATAGGTTGATTTTGAAGTTTGATTAAGTTGGATAAGGCTTTAAATAAAAGGTTTCAAGTAAATTGCATAAAGGAAAGGCTTGGTAAAATAAACAAGGCTTCAAAGTAAAGGTTCGACAGGAAATGTAAAGAGAAAAGCAAGTAAAATTCTGGGAAAGTAAATGACTTTAATTGATAAAATTGGTGTTTCACATATACATTTCTCAACAATTCTTTCTCACACGCTGGGTACTCGAATCTAAATGAGTGACTTTGTATAGAATTGTGAACACACGCGAGAAACTACATGTCTACTCCTATTTATACTAAAACATCCAAGTAACCGTCGGGCAGTTACACTGCTTCGAGATCAATCCACTTGGCACGTTCTCCATGCTCGACGCTCCAGATCCTTGCACGTTTGCACGTGGTAACTGCTGGAAACCGTTTTCCCTCCAAACACTTGAATTTCAAACTGCTCCACTCTGAACCATCGAACACTTTCATCAAGAGACATCTTCGACGAGAAACTCCTTCGACGTCGAAGGCAATCAGCCTTCTTCCTTGGAAGAAATCTTCTAAGTATTTTGCCATCTTTCGACGGGCACTTCGACAGGCTTAGCCAGTCGAAAGCATCTTTCAGCTTTAATGGCTGATATCAATCAAAACAAAGGTGTCGAATTTAGGAGCCAACAAATTGCCCCCCAAGAATGCCTTATTTCGACTCTGAAAGAAAAAGGCATTCTTTGAAACGCCATTCGACACCTGTCTTTCCACGCTTAGTCACAAGTTAACTTGTGCACTTTTTGTTGCTTTTTACCAACTATTGGCAATCCCAAGAAACCATCATTGATTTGATCCTAGGACGTCACTTTCAGTACGACGTGCAGTACCAAACGTCACTTCAGAATTTGTCATTATGACAAATCCCAAAAACGAGGACGCACGCTGCGTCCCTCTGTTTCTGCAGAAACGACCGAAACAACAGGGGGCTGCCACGCGTCCCACTAACTCCTGCAGCATTAAATGGCATTTAATGTCCTCGTTATTGGGGATTTTTCCCACTACTATAAATAGCAGTGAATATCCCATTGTGGGACTTTTTACGCCAACTAGCCTTCAAACTTCCTTGTTTTCGTACAAGCTTGCTCTCTTTGCAGAAAACTCTTCCTCTTTCACTTCATCTTCAACCTCAACAATGGCCTCTGCTTCTACTGCTCCCAGTGCTAACGCACCAACTGAACATGTTAAACCCAAGGTCTTCGTCACTGCTCCGGTAGTAAACTCTACAGGCAAACGAAGGGTTCCTGAACCTTCTGACATCTCCGTTCGCGATGTTTACTCGCGCCACTTGATGATCCCGGTTGGATACTCCAACCAGATCTTCGCAATGTCTGGCCCCATGAATCCAAGCATCTCTGAAGCTCTGAAGATCAAGAGCTATTTCCCAATCGTCGAGAAACTCAAGCCAGTAGCATGCGCCAAGAAAGACGCAGAAGATAACGAAGACCCTACTCGTGAAAAAATCGACCTCCGCTTCTTCAACAGAGGGGTTAGGGTTTTCAGGTCTTGCCCTAATCTGACCTCCGATTATGTTGCTTGGCTAACAAAGTTGGAGAAACATCAAACCTCGATCTGGAAGGATATGGGAATCTTCGACTTAGTGATGCTGTCGAAGACGGGTTTGAACTACTCCCCAGAGATGCTGATAGCTTCACTGTTGTTCTGGGATTACTCCCATTTTACTTTTCATCTTCCATGTGGGATGCTAACCCCCACACTCTTCGACGTGGCCGCTATTACTGGCCTTCGACCAACCGGAGATTACTTCGATCCGGAGGAGATGTCGGAGGACCAAATTGGCTTCTCTGAGACCAAGCCAACATACACCACTTTCATCAACCATTTTCATGACAGGTCGACAGATACCGTGTCGGATGTCGAACACATAGCGTTTCTAGCCTTATGGCTAACTCGCTTTGTGTTTTGCTCGAAGTCTCTGCAGGTGACCAAAAAGATGGTCACTCTTGCTACCCAACTGCATCACCGCCAAAACATCTGTTTGGCAGAACTGATTCTGGCCAGTCTTTATGACTCGATCAGCAACGGGGCCACTCTTCTGAAACATATCGAGGACAGGGCCAGTTTGCTACTCGCTGGGCCTTTTTGGCTACTTCAACTGTGGCTCAATGCCACTTTCGAATCTTTCTTGCCCAAGAAGGTTCAGATAAATGAACAAGCTCCAGCGATAGCGAATAGACACATCGAAGGAATCAGGCTGGCTCTGCTGACACCTACGGACGATGGACTGGAGTTTCAACAAACCTTCACTAACTTCGTTCTAATGTTTTCTCGAAGGAAGGAGTTTGTTTCAACTATGGCTCCATTTGCTCAACGGAGGGTGGGGCCAGCATGGTTCACAAGGCCACATCCAAAGGAGTCGAGTGGTCCCAATGTTGATGAGCATACAATACTTTGGGAGGCGTTCCTTACACCAAGGATCATGCCTCTTCGATTTAAGAGTTCCAAGACTCATTTGAGTCTGCTTGCCTACCAACCAAATCTGGTATCTCGCCAGTTTGGTATTATCCAAACCCTGCCTTCTCCGATTTTCGAAAGGGAGAAGTCAATGTTGTACTTCTGCAACGATTATACAGAAGAAGCTGCCATCAAGCATATTGGAAGATATGCTGGTCGAACAATCCTCTCGCTGTTTAACTACCAGCTTAATTTCCTTTGCTCACCATCCTTCGAGGAGTGGTGGAGAAGCTATTATGCTGAGTACTTCTTCGACGAGAAGGACTTCATGGCTGAGTTGCAGAAGTCTTTTGTCCTTGTGTTGGACAAAGTAAAGAAATGTAAGTTCATGCTCTCACATTACTTTTTGTCTTTCTCTTCGACTGCTAGCCTGTTAACTTTTCCTTTGCTTTCAGTTGTTCGAAAGCCTGTAGCCAAGAAGGCTACAGAAGGTCAACAGGGAGGAGTCCCTTCAACAAAACCTCCACCGCTGGCGAAGACTGTAGTGCCGGCGAAGACCACAGGCAACCAACAGGGGGAAGGCTCTTCGAAGAGGCCTCCTATATCGGTAACCAGACTTTCTTCAAATTTCTTCTGGCTTTCAATTTTTTATTTTCGATGCAATTATTCAATCGAATTCCTATTGGTTTTCTAGGCACCTTCGCCCAAGAAACGGCCAGGACTGGTGGTCGAATCTGGGAGTGATGAAGAGAGTGATTCCCCTCCTGCCCCCTTAAAAAGGCGAAAGTTAACGAAGGATGCTTCTGTTCCTGCTCCTGCTCCTGAAGGTCGAACCGTCAGAATAAAGGTCGCTGTGAGAAAGCCTAGGCCACCTCCAGTGATCATCGAGGAGCCAACTGAGGAGGAACTGAACGTTCTTCTTAACAAGCCTGTCGAAAGTGACAATTCCAGCCCTGGGGCTGAAGTTAATCCACAGGTAATCCCTTAGACCTTTTTTATAACTTAGGCATAAATACCCGTATTTGATTGTGTCTCTTTCGACATTCGACGATTTGTCTTCTTTCCCTTTTCAGGACACTACTGAAAGTTCTCAACCAAGGACCTCAGAAACGCTGGAATCTGCTGAACTTAGCAGGCCTCAAGAAAAAGACTTGGGCAATGACGAAGCCCATACTGAGAATGAGGCCAATGCTGAAATAGTGGAGAAAACAACAGAGGAACCTATGGTGGAGGAACAACAGCCAGTGGAGGAACAACAGCCAGAAACGGTTCAGGTGGTGGATTTGTCAGAAGAGAATCAAGAAGAAAGGGAACAAGGCAATGACGTCGAAGAAAATCAAAATGATGCCGATGAAGAGAATCAAGGTGGTACTGGCGAAGGACACCAGGGCGACGCTAGCGAAGAGCCACAAAATGACGCTGGCGAAGGACCCCAGGGTGATGCTAACGAAGAACCACAAGTCGATGCTGGTACTGCCTCAGTCAGAGTCGAAGAGCAACCAGTCGAGGCACTTAGCATTCAAGAACCTCTAACCCAAGATAATACTATTGCAAGGGTTACCTCTTCGAAGCACAGGTCAAAAGAGGACTTGGAACTCTTGAAACAGACTGATCCTATTAGCTACCTCAATGCAATCATCGAGAGTAAGAGTTCGTCTGACACTAGTCAGGAAATTCCTACCCTGTCGGGGAAGTCTACTGAAACTTCTCCTCTTGATGATGCATTGGCGAAGGTTAAGGCCCAGTTCTTCAAGAGGGACTTGATGAAAACTTTAGAGGGGGACCCCACTGCTCCATCATGCTTAAAAGAGGTCTTGAATGCTGTCGACTTTGAAGCTGTAGCCCCAGAAATCTCAGACTTGATCATGGAGTTACACTCTATGATTGATCAAGTTTCAGCGGATTACAGGCGCCAAAGAGGGTTCAACAGTCAGCTTGAGGTGTTGTATGGCAAAAGCTCCTCTGCGTGGACTGCTGTCTCAGATTCGACCTCTCGAATTGCTGAGTTGTCGAAACAAAAAGCGTCTGCACAGGAAAGAGTTGATGCCATTGATCGAGAGAATGTCTCCTTCCGGGCACAAATCGCAGAAATAGAGGCGAAGATAAACGCCAACACTGTGCTTAAGGAGGAAATTCTTTCGACCATCTCAGACACTGAGAGCCAGACTGAGATCAAACAAGGCCTGGAATTCGTTGAGAGGGCCCAAAGCCTCGACGCTCAAATTGCCAAACTAGTGCAGGAAAACTCCTGGTGCAAGAAGAGGTTGGAGCTGCAGCACGCCAAGTATCTTCGACTCAGGAACTCTCTTACTTTTTGATTGATTCTCTTTTGTAACCATCTTCTGTAATCGTTATTCGACAACAATTGCCATCTTGGCTGAAATTAATAAAATTTCCATTTTGGCATTTTTTATGGTTAATTTAGACTTGCTCTTTTATTATTTTATTTTTATCTCTTGAAGTATAGGTTTGTATTTTTTCAAATATTTACCATTTACTCTCAAGAGCCTTTTATCTCCACTTAACTCTTCGACTTCATAGGCTCCACCAGAAAAAGTTTGGATAACTCTGAAGGGTCCTTCCCATTTGGGTGACCATTTCCCCATGCTTCGATCCCTTCGATCCATGGGAAGAATTACCTTCCAAACTAGTTCTTCAGGCAAAAATACCTTAGGTTTTACCTTTTTATTATAAGAGTCTTCTACTCTTTTCTTCTGAAGCCTGAGTAAGTCGAGAGCGCGTAATCTCTCTTCGTCTAAATCCACCAGTTCATCCAACATCATGTTCCAATAAACCTCAGAAGGAATATCATAATGCCTCTGAACCCTTGCAGATTGAAGACAAATTTCTGCTGGCAACACTGCATCATGGCCAAAAGTTAGCCTATATGGTGTTGTCCCAATGGCTTCTTTTGGGGACGTTCGACAACCCCATAAAATCTGGTCTAACGTCTTATGCCAATTCTTTGGCTTCTTCCCAACATGTTTCTTTATCAAGCCAATCACCACTTTGTTAGCTGCTTCGACTTGACCATTCGCCTGTGCATAATAAGGCGTGGATGTTAGGAGTTTGAAACCTGTTTCCTGAGCAAATTCCTGCATCTTTCGACCAGTGAAAACTGACCCTTGATCAGTTGTTATTGTCTCAGGAATTCCATATCTAAAGATAATGTTCTTTTGAATGAATTCAATGACATTTTCTTGGTCCACATTGACTAAAGGGATAGCCTCGATCCACTTAGTAAAATAATCAATGCCTACCAATATGTATTTCTGACTCTTTGATGATGCTGGTCGAATCTCTCCAATGAGATCCAACGCACATCCTCTAAAGGGCCAAGGCTTCACTATCGAGTGAAGTTCGCTTGCTGGTACATGTTGGATGCCTGTATGAACTTGACACTCTTGGCAACCTTTGGCGAACTCAACACAATCTTTCAGCATAGTGGGCCAATATAGTCCTTGTCGAAACAACAACCATTTCATCTTATGGCCTGCTTGGTGAGCCCCGCATGCCCCAGCATGCGTAGTCGAAAGGGCTATGTATGCTTCAGTTTCACTTAAACATTTCAGCAACACCCCTTCAGGCGTCTTCTTGAATAACTCATTACCCATGAGTACAAAACTCAACGCCCTGTATTTTGTTTTTCGTTCTGTCGAAGCTCCTGGATTTTGAAGATAGTCCACAATGGGTTTCCTCCAATCTTGCTCTGACAAATTATCAATGAACGAAATCTCGAAGTTACTGTGATCAGCATATCCTAGTCTCGTCGATTCCAAGTCTGATGGTGATAGACAAGTTGCTTTTATCTTTTCTCGAACTTCGATTGCTCTTTGTAGTTTCGTTTTTGAAATCTTATACCCAGATGCAATTTGTGCCAAGTCATTGGCTATTTGATTTTCGACTCTGGGTATGTGTCGAATATTGATCGTTTCAAATTGTTTCAATAAACGATTTGCTATCACAAAGTACATAATGAGATTCTCCCTTATGCATTTATATTCCTTTGTGACTTGCTTGATGACTAACTCTGAGTCTCCCATTATTTCGACTCGAGTTGCCCCCAATTCCAACAATATCTCAAGGCCAGTAATTAGAGCTTCATACTCAGCCTCATTGTTCGAACAAGAACCTGCTATTTTGTACTTGAATGTTGTTGGAATTTTATCTGGAGAAATAATCAAGACTCCTACCCCTGTTCCATCTTTATGGCTGGAACCATCGAAGTAGAATTTCCAAGGTTCTATCTCCACATAATTAATATCCTCGACTTGAATTGAGTGGTCGACTATGAAATCTGCAACCACTTGTCCTTTTACTGCCTTAAGAGGCATAAAGGTCAAGGAGTATTCAGTTAATGCTAATGCCCACTTGCCAATTCGACTATGCAAGATAGGTTTCGACAACATATATTTGAAAACATCAAAATGAGACGAAACATAAACATCAACCAGTTTTATATATTGCTTGAGTTTTGTACAAGAAAAATACAGACATAGACACAATTTTTCAACTTCGCTATATCTAGTTTCTGCATCATTCAAAACTCGACTGAGATAGTAAATGGGTCTTTCGACTCCATTCTCATCCTCTTGGGCTAACATACTTCCCAGAGTTTTGTCAGATGCAGCTATGTACAATCTCATACTCCTATTGCTACAAGGAGGCACCAAAATAGGTGGCTTAGTGAGGTACCCTTTGATTTTGTCGAAGGCTTCTTGTTGCTCCTGCCCCCATTCGAACCCCTCTTTATTCAGTCGAAGTAAGGGTGAAAAGGCCTGAGCTTTCCCACTTAGGTTAGATATAAACCTCCTTAAGAAATTTATCTTGCCTAAGAGAGATTGCAATTCCTTCTTATTCGATGGCGCTTTCGCTTCCAGAATTGCCTTCGTCTTGTTCTGATTGATTTCGATTCCTTTCTTGTGGACAACGAAGCCCAAGAAATCTCCAGCTTTCACACAGAACGCACACTTCAAAGGGTTCATCTTCAGACCATGTTCTCTCATTCTTTCGAATGATTGTCGAAGGTGGTCAATGTGATTCTTCCTGGAAACAGATTTTATAACAATATCATCAATATAAACTTGCATAAAAGTGTTAATAAAATCATGGAAGATAGTATTCATTGCTCGCTGGTACGTTGCCCCAGCGTTTTTTAGGCCAAAAGGCATCACTACCCATTCGTAAGTGCCTAAGGCCCCAGGGCATCGAAAAGCTGTTTTCGACACATCTTCTTCAGCAATGAATATTTGATTATATCCTGAATAACCATCGAGCATACTCAGGTATTCATAACCAGCGGCAGAATCGACTAGCAATTCCGCCACAGGCATAGGATATTCATCTTTGGGGGTGGCAGCATTCAAATCTCTGAAATCTATGCACACCCTTAATGTGCCATTTTTCTTAATCACTGGCACAATATTTGCAATCCATTCGACATACCTTGTAACACGGATGAATTTGCATTTCAGAAGTCTTTCGACCTCCGTTTTGATCTTCGACAATATTTCTGGAGCGAAGCGCCTTGGATTTTGCTTGATTGGCTTCTTTCCAGGTTTGATTGGCAACTGAAGTTCTACCAATCCTCTGTCGAGACCAGGCATTTCGTCATAATCCCATGCAAAACAGTCTTTAAACTCTTTCAGCAATTGGATTACTTCCAACCTAAGTTCTGGATCAATTTTGGCGCTGATGTAAGTTGGCCTCTTCTCTGATCCTTCGCCTAAGTTGATTTCTTCTAAAGGGTCTTGTGCTAACATTTTAATGTTGTTCGCCAAGGGATCCTTTTCGAAGCCCAAAGGCTCATCGTCATAGATGGCGTCGAGCCTCTGTTCCTGCATTTCTTCTGGCATGATATCAGGGGGTTTTGGATCGAAATCCTTTCCTGGGCCAACAGCAGATAATTGTTGATCATTGGCCTGTGTGGCCATGTACTTTACTTCGGCTTCGAGAGCCGTTATCATCTTGGTTTCGGCCACATAAGCCGAAATTCTCTTCAAAGATTGTGACTCAGTCATTGTCACTGAATTCACTTCCCCAACCAGTTGGTTGGATATCAGTTAGCCCACTGAAGTCTATGTGGGACAAGTCTTCTCTGTCCCATTGGAAACCATGCTCAGGATGCAGGTATAGGGAACAAAAGGTGTTTGGCGCTGGCGCCATGTCGAAGTCAGGTGTTGGACATGGCCCTATGTGAGCCAAGTTTTTGTCGAAATCTGCCACACCCAAGTGATTCACTTCGCCAAGGTAGTAGCTTTGATCTGCCTCTATGTTTTCGACCATCCCATCTGGACGCCATAGCAGCAGTCTTTGGTGCATCGATGAAGGCACAGCGCCTACACCATGAATCCACTCACGGCCTAACAAAAGGTTGTAGTTAGGTTTGGCCGATATGACCATGAACATCGTTGGTCGAAGGATTGACCCAACTTTGATATCTAGCTGGATCACTCCCATGGTGGTCCCAATGCCGCCCTCATAGTTCGACAGGACCATATTGTGAGGTTTAATGTCCTCATCTCTTTTGCCAATCTTCCTTAGCATAGAGTGAGGGATAATATTGATGGTTGCCCCACAATCGACCAATATTTTATTCACAGTAGTTTCTTCGAGCTTAGCCCTTATGAACAAAGGCTTGAGGTGGTTCTTCATCGCCTCTGTAGGTGGCTCGAAGAAGCCATTTTGTTCCTCTGTAGTGCCATTGTCCATGACAAAATAGCACACTGGCCTATGTTTGGCCATTTCTTGTTCCACCTCCCAGTCACTTGCTTCGACTTCTACCTGTCGATTGAATTCCCTGGGCAGCACTGAAACAATATTCACCATTATATCCAAAGTATCGTCGGACTCAGCATCGTCTTCGTCTTCGACTTCACTTTGGTTAGGCCAAACTAGCCTGTTGGTAACTGGTTCTCTCTCTAGAGGCTTCCTTTGTTTCCGTTGAGGAACATTCGAACTAGTTTCTGCCTTAGGTTCGTTGGCAGCCTCCCTTTCAGCTTTTCGTCTCCTTTGATATCTCCTCCATTGGGATCGAGACATAGGATTTTTACCCTTGTAGTTGCTGGACACTTGAGCAACCTTAGGTGCAGCAACTTGAGGCTCTTTCTTTTGAGTCAAAGAGGAACCTCTTGGCACATCGAAAGAATGCCATTTCTCTTCATTTGGCCTTTTTCGGCCAGAAGTTTTGTACCAAGTGTCTACTGGTACATTTGTTGGAGGCCTAAAAGTCAATGGCCTCTTGTCTTGATTAGAACCCCTTCTGGGATCATGTCGAAGGTCAGCATTCTCCCTTCTCTTGTTCGCTGCTCTCACGCCTTGAATGTGCTCAGCAGCTTTTTTTTTATCAAAGATCGAACTGCATCTTGGACACAGCATCACCTCTGATTTTTTCTTCTGGCATCTTTGTAAAAAATCTGCCAAGTTTTCGTTTTCCCGTGGGAAAGCCGTCTTATTAGCCTGCTCTTGCCTTATGGCCTCTTCTGATGCTTTTGGATCAGAAAGTTCAACCATATTGATATTCATTGTATCTTTGCTAGCAAGAGTTAACTGCTTCATTTGTGTCTCCAGATTCTCCGTCTGGCCTTGAACAGTGGCCAAGTGGGAACTGGGCTTTGATCCAGTTTTTTGTGCTTCAGCAGTCTTCGACTTCGGGTTCTCGACCGCTTTCTGGACAGCCTCAATTGTCTTCCTGGATAAATTTCCAGAAAAACTGCCAAAGATTGGCATGTTGATGTGGTCCTTTGAGACTTCGACCATGGTAATTCCTGGCTTCTTCGACTGGATCCTGGTTGCCTCTATCATGTTCACCTCAGAGGGTTCTGCATAGTGGGCTTCAGCCTTCAGTGGATTGGAGTCGACAGCCATGGGGGATTTGTCAGCAAACTTTAATCTCCCTTCCTCAATAGCGTCTTGCACGAGATTCCTGAAAAGAAAACATTGAGAAGTTTTATGGCCCAAAAAATTATGATATTTGCAAAAACCTCTCTTCTTTCTTTGATCAAGAGGAGGCACTTTTACCCCAGGGGGTACTATCATTTGGCCATCTTTAACTAGCAAGTCGAATATTTCATCACATTTTGTGATGTCAAAACTATAAGTCTTTTTTGGGAACCTATCGTTGGTCCTGTCTGGACCAATGGGATTTTTCCCATTTGAGGGGACTAACTGTTTACAAGAGTATGGTGGCCCTTGTTTTAGTTCTGCTAAATCGACTTCTCCTTCTTCGACAGCTAAAGTATCGTCGAAGTATTCTAGATCTTCGTCATCCATCTCAACGTACGCTATTCTCTCTCTCTTGTGAGTTTTCGTTGCCTTAGCTTTTTCAGCTTTGAGGCGTTCGACCTGTCGAACTCTATCGGCCAGTTGGGCCATGTCTCTTAGGTACTGGGTGTCTAGCTTCTTCCTAATGGAATAATCTAAACCGCCTGCGGCTATTTCGACCAACTCATGTTCTGGCACTTGTGTAAAACATCTCGCCTTGAGCAACCTAAACCTATTCAGATATTCGTCTATAGGTTCAGTGAAACGTCTCTTCACACTGGCCAGTTCTTTTAGGCTTATCTTGGTTTGCCCCATGTAGAATTGTTCATGGAACAATCTTTCCAACTGGGTCCAATGATGGATCGAATTGGGGGGGAGAGTTGTAAACCAAGTAAAAGCGTTCTTGGTTAAAGAACTTGGGAAGTACTTGATTCTTAGGTTTTCGTTATTCGAAATGTCTCCTGCTTCGATCAAGTATCTCGCCACATGCTCGACAGTAGATTCTGTCGTATCCCCAGAGAACTTAGTAAATTTGGGGACTTTGCATCTAGGAGGTAAATCCGTTTGTAACACGTATTCTGACAATGGTGATGTAAAGTTGGGCCTTCGAAAGCCCATGTTCATCCCATTCTGAGTCATGATTCTTTCGATCATGGTTGCCAGATTGTTTTCCAAGCCCATGTTTTGGTATTGGATATGCTGAACCACTTCGTCAGCATTTTGGTTTCTGTTAACTAACCTTACCTCTGGGGCTATTACCCTAGGTTCTTCTACAGGTTGTTCGACAGGCTGTTGAGCCTGGTTAATGGTGGTTTCTTCCTCTACAAATATCCCCTGATTTCCCCTTATTTGCGCCCTTTGGGGCTGTCGAATAGGTGGGGGTACTCCAAAGAAGTCAGCCAAACGCGTCATTTGCGCTGTAACTTGCTGATTCGATTGAGTAGTGTTTTGTATTAGAGGGTTTAGCACTGTACTCAAAGTTTGTGCCAACATTTGCACCATATCATGGTTGCTTTCGTCCATCTGTTGCCTCAAGACTGCTGTCGAGGCATTTGTAAGGCCATGGGCTACTTGGGACGTTCCTCCTAAGAGTTGGGTCCTATTTCTATTCGCCATGCCTACTCCAGAGCCTTGGAGTGGCGAAGAGGCACTCACGAAAGGGTCTGAAAAAGTGGACGCAGCATTCGTCAGGCTTGCCACTTCAGAAGTTGGCATACCATAGAATGGAATGAATCCTGGGGGAACCACAGGCCTTGTGCCTATATTTCCCCTTGGTGGGGGAGTTCCCAAAGGTATTCTGGGGCCTGTTAACGAAGTTATTGGCCCCGTGGTTGTGACTGACACTGCTGGTGTCGAACCAACATTCGTCGCTTCACTTACGGTCATACTAACCGTTGCTCCCACACTCGTTTGTGGGATTTCGCTATTGTTTGGCGGATTCGCCATCTCTTCCCTTCTTCTGGCAGTATTGTTATCGTTAGTGTATATTCTACCACTCCTTAATAACATACAACTCGAAAAGATGAGATTATTTTCAACAATCAACACACAGTCCCACTAGGTGTGCCAATTTGTTTACCTTGGGTTTTGGTAAACAACCGCTGATCCTCCAAATGGTTACTTATTTGGTTACTCGCAGGATCGATCAGATTGATCCTATGGACATAGGTTGATTTTGAAGTTTGATTAAGTTGGATAAGGCTTTAAATAAAAGGTTTCAAGTAAATTGCATAAAGGAAAGGCTTGGTAAAATAAACAAGGCTTCAAAGTAAAGGTTCGACAGGAAATGTAAAGAGAAAAGCAAGTAAAATTCTGGGAAAGTAAATGACTTTAATTGATAAAATTGGTGTTTCACACATACATTTCTCAACAATTCTTTCTCACACGCTGGGTACTCGAATCTAAATGAGTGACTTTGTATAGAATTGTGAACACACGCGAGAAACTACATGTCTACTCCTATTTATACTAAAACATCCAAGTAACCGTCGGGCAGTTACACTGCTTCGAGATCAATCCACTTGGCACGTTCTCCATGCTCGACGCTCCAGATCCTTGCACGTTTGCACGTGGTAACTGCTGGAAACCGTTTTCCCTCCAAACACTTGAATTTCAAACTGCTCCACTCTGAACCATCGAACACTTTCGTCAAGAGACATCTTCGACGAGAAACTCCTTCGACGTCGAAGGCAATCAGCCTTCTTCCTTGGAAGAAATCTTCTAAGTATTTTGCCATCTTTCGACGGGCACTTCGACAGGCTTAGCCAGTCGAAAGCATCTTTCAGCTTTAATGGCTGATATCAATCAAAACAAAGGTGTCGAATTTAGGAGCCAACAACTGCGGATGAGTGTAGGTTGAAAACCCTAGTTTGGACCTGGCTAACTTTAGTTAATGTGTTTCAAAAATAATAAAAATTAATAATAATTTTGATAGTAATAATAATAATATTAAAAATAATATTAACGATAATAATAATAATATAAAACATGATAATAAATAAATATAATAATTGTAAATGAATGTTGACTTGGTCAACATCTGGACCAAGAAAAAAGAAAAAACTCGATGGGCTTCCAACTTATTGGGCCAGACAAATTTACTTCTAGTCTTGTAAAACCCAGACTCCCCTTCAAAACATACACCCCTTTGATCTTTTAATCGGGCCATAATAATTGAAATGGGCCAGCCTAAAAAAATGAAACAAAAACACACCCTTTCCCCTTATTATTGTAAAAGAGTTAAAAATTCTCATTGGGCCATCATGATTTGATGGGTCGTTCAATTCGATAGATACCCCCCTTATAATTACACCCTGTCATGTCTAAACAAAAATAGACAAAAGTAATCTAATCTTATATCATACTTTTAAGCAAATACGACAACACTTAAAAATTAATGACGATAACAAACTGGTTAGAAAATAGTAGAGAAATTTTGGGGTATGAAAGCTGTAGCGGTAGAAATGTTGAGACTAAGAAATTGGATTGACTTGACTCGCACAAATCAAATAAAAATCGCCACCGTGCTTTATTGTTTCCAAAGGAATGGGAAAAGAGCGAATAACCCAAAAAAGAGGGAGAGAATCAATTTTTTGGGGTTGGTTATGTAAAGGGAAGGTATTAGCACCCTAAACATCTACGGTACTCCGCAGGATCCTATTTGTAAATTAGTGTATTTTGGATATAAAAGTTGTATAAAAAATAGATGGTGGAGGTGAGAAAAGAAATATTTTTTTACAATTTTTGCACCCGCCGTGGTTGCGAATATTTAGTGCCTACATACCACCTTCCGTGTAATAGGGGATCAGAGTACTCGTAGTTCACCTTTAAAATTTTTGAAACACAAGTGTGTTGGTTAATTTTAAGAGACGAGACATCACCGTCTTATCCGAGTAGAAGAACATACTTACTAACCACGATTATGAGAAAGGAGAATTTGTATCATTTCAAAGCGGAGGATATGGCTTGGATTTTAAAATCAACAAAGCTTCGCTTAACACCCAAGTGGAAAACATCCCACTTCACTACCCATCGTAGAAGTATAGTAGCTCGCATCACTATAAAGATTAAAAAGAGTATAATCTTTTGAGAAAAGTTTTAAGGTAAAAAGCTAACGTGGCAAAAATGGTTTGAATGAGATTGATTAACTTTTAGTTTTCTCACAAAAATGTCAAGGTATTATTAAGTTGATTAAAGTTTGATTAAGAAAATAATTTTTGAAAATGCACGGACCTAAGTCCAAGTTTATTATGAAAGTGATTCAAGGTTAGAAAACAAGAATAGTTTTGAAAGGGAGGGAGAAGATTTTTGAAATTAAAGAAGATGGGAAGAGATGATGGGACTATCCTAAAGCATATGGTAAAAGCTAGGAAAAAGAACTGTCTAACAAACAAGAAGCTAACACTTGATACAATGAGTCAATATAGAATTCTCATCCTTTGGATTTGAAACCAAATAATCAAGGATGATATTCCTCTTAAGAAAACCAAGCTTCAAAGGCATCAAGTCTTCACAAAAATTGGGCAGAGTAACGACTGTATACATATGAATTTCCGATTACAGACAAAGCATATAATCAAAATAACCTACAAGCAAAGAAACAAACAACCCAATGTCTCGGGGTAAACCCCAAGAACTCCATACAAAATAGCAATATAATTCATAAGGTCTCAATGTATGTCAAGGTCTCTACTCCTAAATCCAAGAAGTCCATAACTCCATCATGCCAAGGATAGTAACCAAATATTCCAAGTGACCTTAAAGTTTTTATTGTTCAAGTTGGTTATTAGGTCTTTTCAAAAAGAAAATGAAAAGCTCAAGTGAGCAAAACAAAATGACATAAAGATAATTGCTCAAATGAGCAAAGATGAAAATAACATGAAATTGAAATGCTAAAATAAATGGTGCTTAAAGTAAAAATCATAAAGTAAAAGCATAAAATAAATCTATCGTTATAAATTAGAGGTTAGTTGAATGACCATCTTGAAACTTACATTTGAAAACTCATTAGAAGATTGATAAAATCAAAACCTCTCAACAACAAGTTTCATTTTCTTTTTTTCAAGTATATCATTCATTTCAAAATCTCAAGGCAACAATAAACGATCAATGATGTTTAAATGATCCACTTAGTTCAAAAATTTATGAAGATTCATTAGAGGATTGATAAGTACAAAGCCTCATAACAATGAACCTCAAGGTTATTGGATCAAAGGTTTCAAATTAAACATACTTGGGCTTGCAAAAATAGGTTTGGGCCACGAATGATCATTTCTTGAATCGGGATAAAATTTAGCACTATGTTAAGCAATCGTATATGGACTTATATAGAAGTTGCACCTATTTTGAGGCTGGTCAATAGCAATATATGTGACATATGTTTGGAGTGATGATATGTAGATCATCCTCTAATAACATGTAACACAAAAGAGAATAGGATGAGATGAAGAGGGAGGAGATACATTTGAATTAAAGATTTTAATCAAACTATCATTAAAATCACTCATCAATTTTGGTGGAGTTAAACTCAACACCCAAGATCCAATGATATTAATGAAGTTCATGATCAAAAATCACATGGCCAAAATATATTCAAAAAAATAAAGATTTAATAAGGGAAAAGGGAAAGGAAAATTGCTTTGATGATTTTTTGATAGGAAAAGGTTTGATGATTAACCTAAAAAACCTAATTAGTTTTAATTTAAGAAAAAAAGATTTAATTAATTTAAACAAACCCTAAATTGATTTTGATTAAAATAAAGTTTAGTGAAAAACCTAAAAAACTAAGTTAATTAATTAAATGAAAACCTAAAAATTAATTAGGGTTAATTAAATAAAAACCTAAAAATTAGTTACGGATTATGAAAATGTTAGGGTTTAAAAAAAAAGATTTTGTAAAAAAAGGTTTATGAAAAAAACACGGAAAAAAGTTAGAAGAATAGAAAATTTGTGTAAAATATAACTAAAGGGGTAGGGGTAGGTGTTGAACTCACGCCCTCAAAACCTTCAAGCAACACACTCACCATCAGGCCAAGCGTGCCTTGGTGTTGGGATATGGCTTCAGCGTATTTTGTTTAATCCTGCAAAACATTAAAATATTAGGAAAAAAACTGGCAAAAGGCTGGATCGAACCCATGACCTTTGACACAAATAACTTAACGCACGCGCTTCTACCGCTGGGGAAGTGATACATCTGGTATATAAAACAAACCAATATATATATATATATATATATATATATATATATATATATATATATATATATATATATATATATATATATATATATATATATATATATATATATATATATATATATAAGAGTGATTCCTGAACCGGAGAGGCGTCGGAGCCCTAGCTCCGATCATCTTCTGTGGTTTCCTTTTTCTTCCAAACCAAAAAAAATCAAAGGCGTTAGCACATCAAAAACACCCTACCCCCCTAAATCGAGGGTTGTGAGTCCAATGGAAGGATTATTGTAGGCTGAAACTCAATGGTGTGGGAGCTATGGTGAAAACACATGGAATCGGTGTAACCATGGGGTTTCATGGTTTCAATTGCATGGGACCACTACGATGGTTCAGACCTGTACAAAGACATCTCAAACACAATAATGACATTAACATGGCTTAAAACAAAGCAAAAATAAAAATATGAAATTTGTGAAAATTATGGGATTGGGGATGAATGCATTGTGTTTCATGCATTTTGTAACATCAAAATTGATCCAACCTTACTCTGTATGATTGCTAGGAGTGAATGGGATGGTTGTTTTGTAGTTAAAAGGCTTGTGATAAGGGTTTCAAGTTTTTAGGGTTCTTGAAATTTTTGATCTTTTTTGACAAGTTTTTGTGGCAAGGTTTCGTGTCCTTGGCTTGTATGAAGAGCAAGGATATATAGGTTAATTAGGGAAAAGATATGAGCTTGGTCTTTGTAAGAAGAGCCTATATTTTATCTTATTTTTTTGAAATATTAATGAATAAATAAAAATAATTAAAATAAAAAATAGGTAAAGGGGTTTATGAACAAGATTTGAGGTGTATGAAGAGTGTAATACACGTTTGGTCTCTTAAAAAATGACCCATTAGCCCAAAAATCAAGTTTGCTCAATTTGAACTTTATGCACTTGCTCAAAATCTCCTAACTTGCACTGGTCATAACTCACTCAATTTTCATTTTTTTAAGGTGATATTGGACTTTTTGGAAAGCTCAATATTTCCTATACAATCTCTATGTTGATCATTTTTGCATTTGGAGACTTTATCTTGATGTAAGTTTCCTTGACAAAAAGTGTCTTTTTGTTGACATTTGAAATGGCCTATAATGTAATCGCTCATATCTCTCAAATGAAGCTTTTTTGGACTTGGCCTTAGAGTTTCAAAGTTGTACAGAGTTGAATTTCCTTCAGAATGAGCTTTGGTTGGGGAGGATCTGATGAACCATATGAAAGTTATGCTTGGTCAAAGTTTAGTTGACCTCTCATAAGGAAAACCCTAATTTGGCAACTTTTGATTTTTGATGATTTGAGGGTTTTTCTTGATGAATCATTATCAACCCTTGATCAAATGATGAATATGACTTTAAAACCTTGATGTTGACCAAAAATCTCGAGGTTTGACTGTATGTTGACCATAATTGACTTTTTACCCAATACAATTGATTTTCAGTCATCTGAGCAATTGACTGAGCAAACTTGTGATGCAAGGCATGAAACTTGGTATGAGCACTCTTGGAGACATATAAAAGACCATGAATTCCATTTGAGACCTTAGAAACTGTTGGCTCCTAAATTCGACACCCTTGTTTTTATTAATATAAGCTATTAAGCGTGAGGGATGGCTTCGACCAGCTGATTCTGTCGAAGTGCTCATCAGAAGATGGCAAGTACTTAGAGAATTTCTTCTAAGTAAGAATCCTGTTGCCTTCGACGTCGAAGGTGCTTCTCGACAAAGGAGTTTGATGCTCAGAGTGGAACGGTTTGAGATTCAAATGATTGGAGGGAAAACGGTTCCCAGCGGTTACCAAGTGCAACGTGCCAAGATCTGGAGCGTCGAATGCTGTGAGCGTGCCAAGTGGAGTCATCTCGAAGCAGCGTAACTGCCCGACGGTTACATGAGATGTGTTTAGTATAAATATTAGTAGTTCACGCAGTTTTTCGCGTGTGTTCACAATTATATACAAGTCACTCATATAGATTCAAGTACCCAGTGTGAGCGAAAGAATTGTTGAGAATGTATGTGTGAAACATCACTTTAATTAATCAAAGTCATTTATTTTCCAGAACTTTACTGCCTCTTCCTTTACTTTTCCAGTCGAAGCCCTTTATTTAAAGCTTTCCTTTATTCTATCAAGTTTTCTTCATGCAATTTACATAAATTGTCTTTATTTTCTTGTCATTAACCATCATTAAACCTAGTCAAAAAACCCAAAATCAACCATGTCTTAGGATCAATCTGATCGATCCTGCGAGTCACCAAATAAGTAACCTTTTGGAAGATCAGCGGTTGTTTACCAATTCCCACGGTAAACAAATTGGCACACCCGGTGGGACCTTGTGTTGATTTTGAAGTTTAACCTTTTTATACAGAATATCATCTTTTTCGAGAAGTATTGCATGTTATTGAGAAGTGGTAGAATATACACTAACAATACCAATACTGCCAGAAGAAGAGAAGCGATGGTGAATCCTCCAAACAATAACGAAATCCCACAAACGAATGTGGGAACAACGGTAATCCCAACCGTAAGTGAAGCGATAACCGCTGGTTCAACACCAGCAGTAACGGTCACAACAACGGGGCCATTACCTCCGTTCACTGGCCCCAGAGTGCCTTTGGGAACTCCCCCACCAAGGGGAAATCTAGGCACCAGGCCTTATGTTCCCCCAGGATTTGTGACAGGCGGTCCAAGTCGAGAACCACTCTATGGCATGCCAACTTCTGAATTGGCTAGCCTGACGAACGCTACGTCCACTTTTTCAGACCCTTTAGTGAGTGCTTCTTCGCAACTCCAAGGTTCTGGAGTAGGTATGGCGAACAGAAATAGGACCCAACTCTTAGGAGGAACGTCCCAAGTAGCGCATGGCCTTACAAATGCCTCGACAGCAGTCTTGAGGCAACAAATGGACGAAAGCAACCATGATATGGTTCAAATGTTGGCACAAACTTTAAGTACAGTGCTGAATCCTCTAATACAAAACACCACCCAGTCGAATCAGCAGATGACAGCGTAAATGACGCGTTTGGCTGATTTCTTTGGAGTACCCCAACCTATTCGACAGCCCCAAAGGGCGTAAATAAGGGGAAACCAAGGTATACTTTTAGAGGAAGAAACCACTATCAACCAAGTCCAGCAGCCTGTCGAAGAAAACCTTAGGGCACGATTGGAACAGCCTGTCGAAGAACCTAGGGTCATAGCCCCAGAGGTAAGGTTAGTTAACAGAAACCAAAATGCTGACGAAGTAGTTCAGCACATCCAATACTAAAACATGGGTTTGGAAAATAATCTGGCAGCCATGATCGAAAGAATCATGACACAAAACAGGATGAATATGGGCTTTCGTAGGCCTAACTTCACATCCCCACTGTCAGAATATGTGTTACAAACAGACTTACCTCCTAGATGTAAAGTCCCTAAGTTCACTAAATTCTCAGGGGACACGACAGAATCTACTGTCGAACATGTGGCGAGATACTTGATCGAAGCAGGAGATATTTCAAACAACGAAAACCTGAGGATTAAGTACTTCCCAAGTTCTTTAACAAAGAACGCGTTTACTTGGTTTACAACTCTCCCCCCCAATTCGATCCATCATTGGACCCAGTTGGAGAGATTGTTCCATGAGCAATTCTACATGGGACAAACCAAGATAAGCCTGAAAGAATTGGCCAGTGTAAAGAGACGTTTCACTGAACCTATAGACGAATATCTAAATAGGTTTAGGTTGCTCAAAGCAAGATGCTTTACGCAAGTGCCAGAACATGAGTTAGTCGAAATAGCCGCAGGCGGCTTAGATTATTCCATTAGGAAGAAGTTAGACACTCAATACTTGAGAGACATGGCCCAATTGGCCGATAGATTTCGACAGGTAGAACGCCTTAAAGCTGAAAAAGCCAAGGCGACAAAAACTCATAAAAGAGAGAGGATAGCGTATGTCGAGATGGATGATGAAGATTCAGAAACCTTCGACGAAACTATAATCGTCGAAGAAAGCGAGGTCGATTTAGCGGAACTGAAACAAGGGCCACCATACTCTTGCAAACTGTTAGTCCCCTCAAGTGGAAAAAATCCCACTGGTCCGGAAAGGACCAACGATAGGTTCCCCAAAAAGACTTATAGTTTTGATATTACAAAATGTGATGAAATCTTTGACTTACTTGTAAAAGATGGCCAAATGATAGTACCCCCAGGGGTAAAAGTGCCTCCTCTTGATCAAAGAAAGAAAAGAGGCTTTTGTAAATATCATAATTTTCTGGGCCATAAAACGTCTCAATGTTTTATTTTCAGGAATCTTGTGCAAGACGCTATCGAAGAAGGGAGGTTGAAGTTTGCTGACAAGACCCCCATGACTGTGGACTCCAACCCTTTGCAGGCTGAAGCCCATTATGCTGAACCTTCAGAGGTGAACATGATCGAGGCATCCAGAAGCCAGTCGAAGAGGCCAGGAATCACAATGGTCGAAGTCACAAAGGACCATGTCAACATGCCAATCTTTGGCAGTTTTTCTGGGAATTTATCCAGAAAGACAATTGAAGCGGTCCAAAAAGCGGTCGAAAGCCCAAAGTTGGAGATAGTTGGAGCCCAAAAATCTGGAGCAAAACCCAGTTCTTACTTGGCTGCAGTTCAAGGCCAGACAGAGGACTTGGAGATTCAGATGAAGCAGTTGACTCTTGCCACCAAAGACACCATGAATGTCAACATGGTCGAAGTCTCTGAACCAAAAGCATCAGAGGAGGCCATTAGGCAAGAACAAGCCAACAAAACTGCTTTCCCGTGGGAAAATGAAAATCTGGCAGATTTCCTGCAAAGATGCCAGAAGAAGAAGTCAGAAGTGATGCTGTGTCCTCGATGCAGTTCAATCTTCGACAAAAAAGCTGCTGAACATATTCAAGGTGTAAGAGCAGAAAACAGAAAAAGGGAAAGTGTTGATACTCGACATGACCCCAGAAGAACCTCCCAAAAGGGTTCAAATCAAGAAAAGAGGCCACTGACTTTCAGGCCTCCAACTAATGTGCCAGTTGATACATGGTACAAAACATCTGGTCAAAAGAGGCCAAGCGAGGAAAGATGGCACTCCTTCGAAGTGCCAAGAGGTTCATCTTTTACACATAAGAAAGAACCTCAGGTTCCTACACCTTAAGTGACCCAGGTATCAAGCAACTACAAAGGGAAGAATCCCATGTCTCGATCTCAATGGAGGAGATACCAGAGGCGACGAAAAGCTGAGAGGGAAGCTGCTAATGAACCAAAGGTAGAATCAAGTTCAAATGTTCCTCAGAGAAAGCAGAGGAAGCCTTTGGAAAGACAACCAGTGACCAATAGGCTAGTCTAGCCTAACCAGGGTGAAATTGATAACGAAGATGGCTCTGAGTCTGATGACACCCTAGATATCATGGTGAACATAGTCTCAGTTTTGCCAAGAGAGTTCAACCGCCAGGTGGAGGTCGAAACAAGCGATTAGGAAATTGAATAAGAAATGGCCAAGCATAGGCCAATGTGCTATTTCGTCATGGATAATGGCGCTACTGAAGAGCAGAATGGGTTCTTCGAACCACCTACAGAGGCAATGACAAATCACCTCAAGCCTTTATTTATAAGGGCTAAACTCGAAGAAACCACAGTAAATAAGATCTTGGTAGATTGTGGGGCAACCATCAATATTATCCCTCACTTTATGCTGAGAAAAATAGGCAAAAGCGATGAGAACATCAAGCCTCACAACATGGTCCTGTCGAATTATGAAGGCGGCATAGGGACCACTATGGGTGTGATCCAACTGGACATTAAGGTGGGATCTATCCTTCGACCAACTATGTTTATGGTCATATCGGCCAAACCTAACTATAATCTTTTGTTGGGCCGAGAATGGATACATTGTGTTGGAGCTGTACCATCATCGATGCACCAGAGGTTGCTACTATGGCATCCTGATGGAATGGTCGAAAACATAGAAGCGGATCAAAGCTATTACCTGGGCGAAGTAAATCACCTAGGGCTGGTAGACTTCGACAAGAACTTGGCTCACATTGGGCCATGTCCAACACCTGACTTCGACTTGGCGCCAGCGCCAAATACTTTTTGTTCCTTATACCTGCACCCTGAGCATGGTTTTCAATGGGACAGAGAAGACTTGTCCCACATTGACTTTAGTGGGCTAACAGATATCCAACCAACTGGTTGGGGAAGTGAATTCAGTGACAATGACTGAGTCACAATCTTTGCAGCGAATTTCGGCTTACGTAGCCGAAACAAGGATGATAACGGCTCTCGAAGCCGAAGTTAAATATATGGCCACACAGGCCAATGATCAAGAGTTGCCTTCTGCAGGCCCTGGAAAGGACTTCGATCCAGAACCTCCTGATATCATGCCAGAAGGAATGCAGGAACAAAGGCTCGACGCTATCTACGACGATGAACCTTTGGGATTCGAAAAGGACCCCTTAGCGAACAACCTCAAGATGCTAGCGCATGATCCTTTAGAAGAAATCAACTTGGGCGAAGGGTTAGAGAAAAAGCCAACTTACATTAGCGCAAAAATTGACCCAGAACTCAGGTTGGAAGTAATCCATTTGTTAAAGGAGTTCAAGGACTGTTTTGCATGGGATTACGACGAGATGCCTGGTCTCGACAGAGGATTGGTAGAACTTCAGTTGCCAATCAAACCTGGGAAGAAGCCATTCAAGCAAAGTCCAAGACGCTTCGCTCCAGAAATACTGTCGAAGATCAAAACGGAAGTCGAAAGACTGCTGAAGTGCAAATTCATACGAACTACGAGGTATGTCAAATGGATTGCAAACATTGTGCCAGTGATTAAGAAAAATGGTACATTGAGGGTGTGCATAGACTTCAGAGATTTGAATGCTGCTACACCCAAAGACGAATATCCTATGCCTGTGGCGGAAATGCTAGTCGATTCTGCCGCTGGCTATGAATACCTGAGTATGCTTGACGGTTATTCAGGATATAATCAAATATTCATTGCTGAAGAAGATGTGTCGAAAACAGCTTTTCGATGCCCTGGGGCTTTAGGCACTTACGAATGGGTAGTAATGCCTTTTGGCCTGAAGAATGATGGGGCAACATATCAGCGAGCAATGAATTCTATCTTCCATGATTTTATTAACACTTTTATGCAAATATATATTGATGACATTGTTGTAAAATCTGTTTCCAGGAAGAACCATATAGACCACCTTCGACAATCATTCGAAAGAATGAGAGAACATGGTCTGAAGATGAACCCTTTGAAGTGTGCATTCTGTGTGAGAGCTGGAGATTTCTTGGGCTTCGTCGTCCACAAGAAAGGAATCGAAATCAACCAGAACAAGACGAAGGCAATTCTAGAAGCGAAAGCGCCAGCAAACAAAAAGGAACTGCAATCTCTGCTAGGCAAGATAAATTTCTTGAGGAGATTCATATCTAACCTAAGTGGGACAGCTCAAGCCTTTTCACCCTTACTTCGATTGAACAAAGAAAGATTCGAATGGGGGCAAGAGCAACAGGAAGCCTTCGACAAAATCAAAGGGTATCTCACAAAGCCACCTATTTTGGTGCCTCCTTGCAGCAAAAGGAGTATGAGATTGTACATAGCTGCATCCGACAAAACTTTGGGAAGCATGTTAGCCCAAGAAGATGAAAATGGAGTCGAAAGACCCATTTACTATCTTAGTAGAGTTTTGAACGATGCAGAAACTAGATATAGCGAAGTTGAAAAATTATGTCTATGTCTTTATTTCTCTTGTACAAAGCTCAAACAACATCTAAAACCAGTTGATGTGTATGTTTCGTCTCATTTTGATGTTTTCAAGTACATGTTGTCGAAACCCATCCTGCACAGTCGAATTGGCAAGTGGGCACTAGCATTAACTGAATACTCCTTGACCTTTATGCCTCTTAAGGCAGTAAAAGGACAAGTGGTGGCAGACTTTATAGTCGACCACTCAATTCAGGTTGAGAGTATAAATTATGTGGAGATAGAGCCTTGGAAACTCTACTTCGATGGTACCAGCCATAAAGATGGAACATGAGTAGGAGTCTTGATTATTTCTCCAGAAAAAATTCCAACAACATTCAAGTACAAGATAACAGGTACTTGTTCGAACAATGAGGCTGAGTATGAAGCTCTAATTACTGGCTCTGAGATATTGTTGGAATTGGGGGCAACTCGAGTCGAAATAATGGGAGACTCAGAGTTAGTCATTAAGCAAGTCACAAAAGAATATAAGTGCATAAGAGAAAATCTCATTATGTACTTTGTGATAGCAAATCGTTTATTGAAAAAATTCGAAATGGTCAACATTCGACACATACCCAGATTGGAAAATCAAATAGCCAACGATTTGGCACAAATTGCATCTGGGTACAAAATTTCAAAAACGAGATTACAAAGAGCAATCGAAGTTCGAGAAAAGATAAAAGCAACTTGTCTGTCACCAACAGATTTGGAATCGACAAGACTAGGGTATGCTGATCAAAGGAACTTCGAAATTTCGTTCATAGACAATTTGTCAGAGCAAGATAGGAGAAAACCCATTGTGGATTATCTACAAAATCCAGCAGCTTTGACAGAACAAAAAATAAAATATAGGGCGTTGAGCTACGTACTCATGGGTAATGAGTTATTTAAAAAGACGCCTGAAGGGGTATTGCTAAAGTGCTTAAGTGAAACTGAAGCATACATAGCCCTTTCAACTACGCACGCTGGAGCATGTGGGGCTCACCAAGTAGGCCATAAGATGAAGTGGTTGTTGTTTCGACAAGGACTATACTAGCCCACCATCTTGAAAGATTGTGTCGAGTTTGCCAAGGGTTGCCAAGAATGTCAAGTCCATACAGGCATCCAGCATGTACCAGCAAGCGAACTTCACTCAATAGTGAAACCTTGGCCCTTTAGAGGATGGGCGTTGGACCTTATTGGAGAGATTCGACCAGCATCATCAAAGAGCCAGAAGTATATATTGGTAGGCATTGATTATTTCACTAAGTGGATCGAAGCTGTTCCTTTAGTCAATGTAGACCAAGAAAATGTCATTGAATTTATTCAAAAGAACATTATCTTTAGATTTGGAATCCCTGAAACTATAACTACTGATCAAGGATCAGTTTTCACCGGTCGAAAGATGTAGGAATTCGCTCAGGAAACAGGCTTTAGACTCCTAACATCAACACCCTATTATGCACAGGCAAACGGTCAAGTCGAAGCAGCAAATAAAATAGTGATTGGCTTGATAAAAAAGCATGTAGGGAGGAAGCCAAAAAATTGGCATAAGATGTTAGACCAGATCTTGTGGGCCTGTCGAACGTCCCCAAAAGAAGCCATAGGTACAACACCGTATCGGCTAACTTTTGGTCATGACGCAGTGTTGCCAGCGGAAATTTGTCTTCAATCTGCAAGGGTTCATAGACACCATGATATCCCCTCTGAAGTTTATTGGGATATGATGTTAGACGAACTAGTAGATTTAGACGAAGAAAGACTACGCGCTCTCGACCTACTAAGGATTCAGAAGAAAAGAGTAGAAGACTCTTACAATAAAAAAGTGAAACCTAAGGCATTCTCGCCTGGAGAATTAGTTTGGAAGGTGATTCTCCCCATGGATCGAAGGGATCGAAGCATGGGAAAATGGTCACCCAAATGGGAAGGACCATTCAGAATTATCCAAATTTTTTCTGGTGGAGCTTATGAAGTCGAAGAGTTAGGTGAAGATAAAAGGCTCTTGAGAGTAAACGGAAAATATTTGAAAAAGTATAAACCCATGCTCCAAGAGATCAAAATAAATAGCAAGTAATGACTAAATTAACCATAAATAGCCAAGATGGAAAATTTTATAAGAATTAGCCAAAATGGCTACATTGTCAAATACATATTACAATACATGGTTAAATAGCTGAGTAATTCAGAAGGGGATAGAATCTCTGAGTCGAAGGTACTTGGCCTGCTGCAACTCCAGTCTTTTGTTGCACAAGGCATTCGCCTGGGCAAGCTTGGAAATTTGGTCATCGAAGGCTTGGGCTTTCTCAGCAAACTCTAGGCCTCGCGTAACTTCAGCTTGGCTCTCTATGTCTGAAACAGTCGAGAGAAGCTCCTCCTTGCGCTTAGTATTAGCATTCATCTTGGCCTCCAGCTCTTCGATTTGCGCCTTTATGGAGGCATTGGCTTGATCTATGGCATCTATTTCTTCTTGCTTGGATGCCTTTTGCCTCGACAACTCTGCAATTCGAGAAGTTGTCTCAGCTACCTCAGTCCAGGCAGAAGAACTTTTGCCATGTAACGCTTCGAGCTGGCTGTTGAAGCCCCTCTGACGTCGATAGTCTGCTGAGACTTGACCAACAATGGAGGATAACTCCATGATAAAGCTCGAAACCTCTAGAGTCACAGCAAGCAAGTCGACTGCATTCAAAACAGCTCCCAAACACGACGGAGCAGTAGGGTCCCCCTCCAAAGCTTTCATCAAATCTTTCTTGAAGAACTGAGCCTTGACCTTCATCAAAGCCTCATCGAGAGGAGAAGTCGAAGTGGACTTCCCCGATTGAGTAGAAGCATCCTGACTAAGGTCAGATGAACTTCCCCTACTCTCGATAATGGCATTCAAGTAGCCAATGGGATCAGTTTGCTTCAAGAGTGCTAAGTCTTCTTTAGACTTATGCTTTGTCGAGGTAGTAACCCTTACAGCAGCGTTGTCTTAGGGTTGAAGTTGTTGAGTAGCGTTTGCATCGACATGACTCTCTTCGACCTGAAGTTCAGCAGTGCCAGCGTCAGCGTGATCCCCTTCGTCATGTTGTTCCTCTGACAGATCGACCACTTGAATCTCCTTTGGTTGTTGTTCTTCTGTTTCGGCATTGGCTTCATCGTTCGCCGATTCCTTCTCTTGTGGCCTACTGTGTTCAGCAGAGTCTATTGTCTCTGAAGTCTTTGGAGCTGAATTTTCAGTGGTCTCTTGAAAATAGAAGAGGAAGAATCTTCTGGTTTAGAAAGAGACGCAATCGAACGTGAGTATCGACACCTGAGTTAAAAATGGTCAGAGAAACTACCTGTAGAGGAACTTCAGCCCCAGGGCTGGAATTATCACTTTCGACGGGTTTATTGAGCAAAACATTTAGCTCCTCCTCCGTTGGCTCTTCGATAATTACTGGAGGTGGCCTGGGTCTCCTCCCAGCAACCTTTATTCTGATCGTGGGTCGAGTCTCAGGAGAAGGAACATCTTTCTTCAGTTTTCGCCGTTTAAGAGGAGCGGGGGGAGATTCGTCCTCTTCGTCACTCCCAGATTCGACTGTCAGTGCAGGTCGTTTCTTGGGTGAAGGTGCCTGAAAACCAGTTGGAGTTCGATTTAGAACGCTACATCGAAAATCAGAATGTTAAAACCAGAAGGAAATAATAAAATTTTGGTTACCGGTGCTGAAGATTTTTCGAAGGAACTTCCCCCTGATGGCTTGTTGTAGTTTTCGCCGGTGCTGGAGGTTTTGTCAAGGGACCTCCTCCCTGTTGGCCTTCTGCGGCTTTCTTTGCTGCAGGCTTTCGAACAACTGAAAGAAGACAAGTTATAATTAACAAGTTACCAGTCGAAATGGAAAGACAAAATAATTTGAATAGTGAACTTACATTTCTTTATTTTGTCAAGGACTAGAACGAAAGACTTCTGAAGTTCGTCCACAAAATCTTTCTCGTCGAAGAACTCTTCAGCATAGTAACTCTTCCACCAGTCTTCGAAGGATGGTGAACAGAGAAAGTTAAGTTGATAGTCGAACAGTGAAAGGACTGTTCGACCAGCATACCTGCCAATATGCTTGGTGGCAGCATCCTCAGTATAGTCGTTGCAAAAATATAACATGGACTTCTCCTTAGGAAAAATAGGAGAATGAAGTGATTGAATGATACCAAACTGTCGAGAGACCAAGTTTGGTTGGTAAGCGATCAAGCTCAGGTGAGTCTTGGAGCTCTTAAAGCGCAGCGGCATTATTCTGGGTGTGAGAAATGCTTCCCACATTATTGTGTGTTCTTCGACATGAGGGTCACCTGACGACTTAGGATGGGGCCTGGTGAACCATTCTGGACCAACCTTTCGTCGAGCAAAGGGAGCCATGGTCGAAGCAAATTCTTTTCTTCTTGCAAACATCAAAACGAAGTTTGCAAAAGTCTGTTGAAGCTCCAGCCCATCTTCAGTCGGGGTCAGTAGAGCTAATCTGGTGCCTTCGATACGCCTATTTGCTACCTCAGGAGCTTGCTCATTTATTTGAGTTTTCTGAGGTAAGAAAGACTCAAAAGGGGCATTGAGCCACAGTTGAAGTAGCCAAAAGGGTCCTGCAAGCAACAGACTGGCTCTATTCTCGATGACCTTTAACAGAGTCGCTCCACTGCTGATCGACTCGTACAGATTCGCCAGGATTAATTCTGCCAAACAAATATTTTGGCCATGGTGAAGCTGGGTGGCGAGGGTGACCATCTTCTTTGTCACCTGTAAAGACTTTGTACAGAACACAAAGCGTGACAGCCAAAGGGCTAGAAACGCAATATGCTCTACATCCGTCACAGTGGTTGTCGACCTATCATGGTAATGGTTGATATAGGTGGTATAGGTGGGTTTCGTAGTTGAGAATCCAATCTGATCCTCCGACATTTCCTCTGGGTCGAAATAATCCCCAGTGGGTCGAAGGCCGGTGATGGCAGCCACGTCGAAAAGCGTGGGTGTTAGCATTCCACAAGGAAGGTGGAAAGTGAAATGAGTGTAATCCCAGAAAAGCAAAGAGGCTATCAGCATCTCAGGGGAGTAGTTGAGATCCGTCTTCGACAGCATGATTAGGTTGTATATCCCCAGGTTCTTCCAGATCGAAGCCTGGCTTTTTTCCATCTTCTCTAGCCAAGCGCTGTAGTCAGGTGTGAGGATAGGGCTAGACCTAAAAGCCCTAACACCCCTATTGAAGAAGCGAAGATCTATCTTCTCCTTAGCGGGATCTTCGTTGTCATCTGCAGCTTTTTTAGAGCACCCAACAGGTTTGAGCGCCTCAACTACTGGAAAGAAGTTCTTGATCTTCATGGATTCATCAATGCATGGGGATAACGGGCCAGACATGGCGAATATTTGGTTGGAGTATCCAACCGGAATCATTAGTTGGTGTGAGTAAGCTTCACGCTCAGCAGTTTCCAGGGGTTCAGGAACCCTTCGCTGGCCTGTAGGGGTAACTGTTGGAACAGTTGAGAAGATTTTGGGTTTAGCATCTCTGGAAGGGATGTTAGAACTTGGAGCATTAGAGGAGCCTGAAGCCATTGTTGAGTTAAGGTTGAAGGTGGAGTGAAGAACAAAGTGTTTGCAAGTTTGCAGAAATTTTGTGTTCAGCAATGAGGTTTTGAATGCAGATAGCGTGAAAAAGTCCCACAATGGGTACCTAGCGCTATTTATAGTGGTTGGGAAATCACAAAATTCGAGGCCATTTAATGTTGCAGAAGATAGTGGGACACGTGGCGTCCCCTCGCTGACATAGTCGTTCTGCAGAAACGAAAAGGTGCAGCGTGCGCCCTCGTTTTTGGGAAATTGTCATGATGACAATTTGTGAAAAGACATTGGGCACGCTAAACGCCGTACTGAGGTGACGTCTTAGGTACGGATGGAATGATGGCTTTTTCTTGGGATTGTCAGTGGTTGGTAGAAGACAAAAAGCGCACAAGTTTAATTTGTGGCCAAGAATAAAGGATAGGTGTCGAATGGAATCTCAAAGAATGCCTTTTTCTTTTCAGCGTCGAAATAAGGCATTCTTGGGGGGCAATTTGTTGGATCCTAAATTCGACACCCTTGTTTTTATTAATATAAGCTATTAAGCGTGAGGGATGGCTTCGACCAGCTGATTCTGTCGAAGTGCTCATCAGAAGATGGCAAGTACTTAGAGAATTTCTTCTAAGTAAGAATCATGTTGCCTTCGATGTCGAAGGTGCTTCTCGACAAAGGAGTTCGATGCTCAGAGTGGAACGGTTTGAGATTCAAATGATTGGAGGGAAAACGGTTCCCAGCGGTTACCAAGTGCAACGTGCCAAGATCTGGAGCGTCGAATGCTGTGAGCGTGCCAAGTGGAGTCATCTCGAAGCAGCGTAACTGCCCGACGGTTACCTGAGATGTGTTTAGTATAAATATTAGTAGTTCATGCAGTTTTTCGCGTGTGTTCACAATTATATACAAGTCACTCATATTGATTCAAGTACCCAGTGTGAGCGAAAGAATTGTTGAGAATGTATGTGTGAAACACCACTTTAATTAATCAAAGTCATTTATTTTCCAGAACTTTACTTCCTCTTCCTTTACTTTTCCAGTCGAAGCCCTTTATTTAAAGCTTTCCTTTATTCTATCAAGTTTTCTTCATGCAATTTACATAAATTGTCTTTATTTTCTTGTCATTAACCATCATTAAACCTAGTCAAAAAAACCCAAAATCAACCATATCTTAGGATCAATCTGATCGATCCTGCGAGTCACCAAATAAGTAACGTTTTGGAAGATCAGCGGTTGTTTACCAATTCCCACGGTAAAAAGAAACCCAAACTTCCTTGTGAAAAAATGAAACCCAAGTTGTGGACCCATTGCTTAGGAGGGGAATTTGTCTAATCAACTCTTGAGCATCCTTGAGCATTTGAGAAACCTGGGAGAATGTTTTGAAGAAGAGGGATGGAAAATTTTGGGGTAAAACAACTGCCCCTGTTCAATCTTCTTAAACATGAAGAGTTAGATTAGCCTGTCCGCCATTCGTGATCTGAAGGTGGATGAGGATTAAACACTTAAGTGCCTAAAAATTTTCACTCGCATGCGCAGGATATAATGTTGTTGGTTGATAATATCGCTTGAATGGGCTTCAAGATTCCATTCGGAGTGATAACGAGATGTCGTCGCAGATGGGCCTAAAGATTCCATCTGAAGTAACCGTTGATAAGAGTATCAGAATGAGCCTACGCTTGTCTGTTTCTGAAGAATGCTTTCTAGAATGAACCTCTAGGGAAGGTGCTTGAGTAGCTACTTGTAAGATTTAGTCTCTGAAGGAAAGATGCTTGTGAGAATTCAATTTATGAGGGATATGCTTGTTAGAATTTAGTCTCTGAGCGAAATGCTTGTCATGTAGATAGTTGCCCCATTTTTTTTCGGGAATTGATCTACAGTCTGTTTTTGTTGGTAAAACCGTCCTGTTTCGGGAATTCATACCACCTGGTGATAAAGATAGTCTCCCCATCCTGTTTCGGGAATTGATCTTCACCTGGTTATAAATATATAAAGATAGTTTCCACATCCTGTTTCAGGAGTGTTGGCTCCTAAATTCGACACCCTTGTTTTTATTAATATAAGCCATTAAGCATGAAGGATGGTTTCGACCAACTGGTTCTATCGAAATGCTCATCAGAAGATGGCAATGTACTTAGAGAATTTCTTCCAAGGAAGAATCTTGTTGCCTTCGACGTCGAAGGTGCTTCTCGACAAAGGAGTTCGATGCTCAGAGTGGAACGGTTTGAGATTCAAACGTTTGGAGGGAAAACGGTTCCCAGCGGTTACCAAATGCAACGTGCCAAGATCTGGAGCGTCGAATGCTGTGAGCGTGCCAAGTGGAGTCATCTCGAAGCAGCGTAACTGCCCGACGGTTACCTGAGATGTGTTTAGTATAAATATTAGTAGTTCACGCAGTTTTTCGCGTGTGTTCACAATTATATACAAGTCACTCATATAGATTCAAGTACCCAGTGTGAGCGAAAGAATTGTTGAGAATGTATGTGTGAAACACCACTTTAATTAATCAAAGTCATTTATTTTCCATAACTTTACTGCCTCTTCATTTACTTTTCCAGTCGAAGCCTTCATTTTAAAGCTTTCCTTTATTCTATCAAGTCTTCTTCATGCAATTTACATAAAGCTTCTTTATTTTCTTGTCATTTAATCATTATCAAACTTAGTCAAAACCCCAAAATCAACCATGTCTTAGGATTAATCTGATCGATCCTGCGAGTCACCAAATAAGTAACCTTTTGGAAGATCAGCAGTTGTTTACCAATTCCCACGGTTAAAAAATTGGCACACCCGGTGGGACCTTGTGTTGATTTTGAAGTTTAACCCTATTATACAGAATATCATCTTTTTCGAGAAGTATTGCATGTTATTGAGAAGTGGTAGAATATACACTAACAATACCAATACTGGCAGAAGAAGAGAAGCGATGGCGAATCCGCCAAACAATAACGAAATCCCACAAACGAATGTGGGAACAACGGTTATCCCAACCGTAAGTGAAGCGATAACCGCTGGTTCAACACTAGCAGTGACGGTCACGCAAACTGGGCTACTACCTCCGTTCACTGGCCCCAGAGCGCCTTTGGGAACTCCCCCACCAAGGGGAAATCTAGGCACCAGGCCTTATGTTCCCCCAGGATTTGTGACAGGCGGTCCAAATCGAGAACCACTCTATGGCATGCCAACGTCTGAATTGGCTAGCCTGACGAACGTTGCGTCCACTTTTTCAGACCCTTTAGTGAGTGCCTCTTCGCCACTCCAAGGTTCTGGAGTTGGTATGGAGAACAGAAATAGGACCCAACTCTTAGGAGGAACGTCCCAAGTAGCGCATGGCCTTACAAATGCCTCGACAGCAGTCTTGAGGCAACAAATGGACGAAAGCAACCATGATATGGTTCAAATGTTGGCACAAACTTTAAGTACAGTGCTGAATCCTTTAATACAAAACACCACCCAGTCGAATCAGCAGATGACAGCGCAAATGACGCGTTTGGCTGATTTCTTTGGGGTACCCTAACCTATTCGACAGCCCCAAAGGGCGCAAATAAGGGGAAACCAAGGTATACTTTTAGAGGAAGAAACCACTATCAACCAAGTCCAGCAGCCTGTCGAAGAAAACCTTAGGGCACGATTGGAGCAGCCTGTCGAAGAACCTAGGGTCATAGCCCCAAAGGTAAGGATAGTTAACAGAAACCAAAATGCTGACGAAGTAGTTCAGCACATCCAATACCAAAATATGGGTTTGGAAAATAATCTGGCAGCCATGATCGAAAGAATCATGACACAAAATGGGATGAATATGGGCTTTCGTAGGCCTAACTTCACACCCCCACTGTCAGAATATGTGTTACAAACAGACTTACCTCCTAGATGTAAAGTCCCTAAGTTCACTAAATTCTTAGGGGATACGACAGAATCTACTGTCGAACATGTGGCGAGATACTTGATCGAAGCAGGAGATATTTCAAACAACGAAAACCTGAGGATTAAGTACTTCCCAAGTTCTTTAACAAAGAACGCGTTTACTTGGTTCACAACTCTCCCCCCCAATTCGATCCATCATTGGACCCAGTTGGAGAGATTGTTCCATGAGCAATTCTACATGGGACAAACCAAGATAAGCCTGAAAGAATTGGCCAGTGTAAAGAGACGTTTCACTGAACCTATAGACGAATATCTAAATAGGTTTAGGTTGCTCAAAGCAAGATGCTTTACGCAAGTGCCAGAACATGAGTAAGTCGAAATAGCCGCAGGCGGCTTAGATTATTCCATTAGGAAGAAATTAGACACTCAATACCTGAGAGACATGGCCCAATTGGCCGATAGAGTTCGACAGGTAGAACGCCTTAAGGCTGAAAAAGCCAAGGCGACAAAAACTCACAAAAGAGAGAGGATAGCGTATGTCGAAATGGATGACGAGGATCCAGAAACCTTCGACGAAACTATAACCGTCGAAGAAAGCGAGGTCGATTTAGCGGAACTGAAACAAGGGCCACCATACTCTTACAAACTGTTAGTCCCCTCAAGTGGAAAAAATCCACTGGTCCGGAAAGGACCAATGATAGGTTCCCCAAAAAGACTTATAGTTTTGATATTACAAAATGTGATGAAATCTTTGACTTACTTGTAAAAGATGGCCAAATGATAGTACCCCCAGGGGTAAAAGTGCCTCCTCTTGATCAAAGAAAGAAAAGAGGCTTTTGTAAATATCATAATTTTTTGGGCCATAAAATGTCTCAATGTTTTCTTTTCAGGAATCTTGTGCAAGACGCTATCGAAGAAGGGAGGTTGAAGTTTGCTGACAAGACCCCCGTGACTGTGGACTCCAACCCTTTACATGCTGAAGCCCATTATGCTGAACCTTCAGAGGTGAACGTGATCGAGGCATCCAGAAGCCAGTCGAAGAGGCCAGGAATAACCATGGTCGAAGTCACTAAGGATCATGTCAACATGACAATCTTTGGCAGTTTTTCTGGGAATCTATCCAGAAAGACAATTGAAGCGGTCCAAAAGGCGGTCGAAAGCCCAAAGCTGGAGACAGTTGGAGCCCAAAAATCTGGAGCAACACCTAGTTCTTACTTGGCTGCAGTTCAAGGCCAGACAGAGGACTTAGAGACTCAGATGAAGCAGTTGACTCTTGCCACCAAAGACACCATGAATGTCAACATGGTCGAAGTCTCTGAACCAAAAGCATCAGAGGAGGCCATTAGGCAAGAACAAGCCAACAAAACTGCTTTCCCTTGGGAAAATGAAAATCTGGCAGATTTCCTGCAAAGATGCCAGAAAAAGAAGTAAGAAGTGATGCTGTGTCCTCGATGCAGTTCGATCTTCGACAAAAAAGCTGCTGAACATATTCAAGGTGTAAGAGCAGCAAACAGAAAAAGGGAAAGTGTTGATACTCGACATGACCCCAGAAGAACCCACCAAAAGGGTTCAAATCAAGAAAAGAGGCCACTGACTTTCAGGCCTCCAACCAATGTGCCAGTAGATACATGGTACAAAACATCTGGTCTAAAGAGGCCAAGAGAGGAAAGATGGCACTCCTTCGAAGTGCCAAGAGGTTCATCTTTTACACATAAGAAAGAACCTCAGGTTGCTACCCCTAAAGTGACTCAGGTATCAAGCAACTACAAAGGGAAGAATCCCATGTCTCGATCTCAATGGAGGAGATACCAGAGGCGATGAAAAGCTGAGAGGGAGGCTGCTAATGAACTAAAGGCATAATCAAGTTCAAATGTTCCTCAGAGAAAGCAGAGGAAGCCTCTGGAAAGACAACCAGTAACCAATAGGCTAGTATGGCCTAACCAGGGTGAAGTTGATAACGAAGATGGCTCTGAGTCTGATGACACCTTAGATATCATGGTGAACATAGTCTCAGTTTTGCCAAGAGAGTTCAACCGCCAGGTGGAGGTCGAAACAAGCGATTGGGAAGTTGAACAAGAAATGGCCAAGCATAGGCCAGTGTGCTATTTTGTCATGGATAATGGCGCTATTGAAGAGCAGAATGGGTTCTTCGAACCTCCTACAGAGGCGATGAAAAATCACCTTAAGCCTTTATTTATAAGGGCTAAACTCGAAGAAACCACAGTAAATAAGATCTTGGTAGATTGTGGGGCAACCATCAACATCATCCCTCACTTTATGCTAAGAAAAATAGGTAAAAGCGATGAGAACATCAAGCCTCACAACATGGTCTTGTCGAATTATGAAGGCGGCATAGGGACCACTATGGGTGTGATCCAACTGGACATCAAGGTGGGATCTATCCTTCGACCAACTATGTTTATGGTCATATCGGCCAAACCTAACTATAATCTTTTGTTGGGCCGTGAATGGATACATGGTGTTGGAGTTGTACCATCATCAATGCACCAGAGGTTGCTACTATGGCGTCCTGACGGAATGGTCGAAAACATAGAAGCGGATCAAAGCTATTACCTGGGCGAAGTAAATCACCTAGGGCTGGCAGACTTCGACAAAAACCTGGCTCACATTGGGCCATGCCCAACACCTGACTTCGACTTGGCGCCAGCGCCAAATACTTTTTGTTCCTTATACCTGCACCCTGAGCATGGTTTTCAATGGGACAGAGAAGACTTGTCCCACATTGACTTTAGTGGGCTAACTGATATCCAACCAACTGGTTGGGGAAGTGAATTCAGTGACAATGACTGAGTCATAATCATTGCAGCGAATTTCGGCTTACGTAGCCGAAACAAGGATGATAACGGCTCTCGAAGCCGAAGTAAAATATATGGCCACACAGGCCAATGATCAAGAGTTACCTTCTGGTCCTGGAAAGGATTTGGACCCAAAACCTCCTGATATCATGCCAGAAAGAATGCAGGAACAAAGGCTCGACGCTATCTACGACGATGAGCCTTTGGGATTCGAAAAGGACCCCTTGGCGAACAACATCAAGATGCTAGCGCAGGATCCTTTAGAAGAAATCAACTTAGGCGAAGGGTTAGAGAAAAAGCCAACTTACATTAGCGCAAAAATAGACCCATAACTCAGGTTGGAAGTGATCCATTTGTTAAAAGAGTTCAAGGACTGTTTTGCATGGGATTACGACAAAATGCCTGGTCTCGACAGAGGATTGGTAGAACTTCAATTGCCAATCAAACCTGGAAAGAAGCCAGTCAAGTAAAGTCCAAGACGCTTCGCTCTAGAGATACTGTCGAAGATCAAAACGGAAGTCGAAAGACTGCTGAAGTGCAAATTCATACGAGCTACGAGGTATGTCGAATGGATTGCAAACATTGTGCCAGTGATTAAGAAAAATGGTACATTGAGGGTGTGCATAGATTTCAGAGATTTGAATGCTGCTACACCCAAAGATGAATATCCTATGCCAGTGGCGGAAATGCTAGTCGATTCTGCCGCTGGCTATGAGTACCTGAGTATGCTCGATGGTTATTCAGGATATAATCAAATATTCATTGCTGAAGAAGATGTGTCGAAAACAGCTTTTCGATGCCCTGGGGCTTTAGGCACTTACGAATGGGTAGTGATGCCTTTTGGCCTAAAGAATGCTGGGGCAACATATCAGCGAGCAATGAATTCTATCTTCCATGATTTTATTAACACTTTTATGCAAGTATATATTGATGACATTGTTGTAAAATCTGTTTCCAGGAAGAACCATATAGACCACCTCCGACAATCATTCGAAAGAATGAGAGAACATGGTCTGAAGATGAACCCTTTGAAGTGTGCATTCTGTGTGAGAGCTGGAGATTTCTTGGGCTTCGTCGTCCACAAGAAAGGAATCGAAATCAACCAGAACAAGACAAAGGCAATTCTGGAAGCGAAAGCGCCAGCAAACAAAAAGGAACTGCAATCTCTGCTAGGCAAGATAAATTTCTTGAGGAGATTCATATCTAACCTAAGTGGGAAATCTCAAGCCTTTTCACCCTTACTTCGATTGAACAAAGAAAGATTCGAATGGGGGCAAGAGCAACAGGAAGCCTTCGACAAAATCAAAGGGTATCTCACAAAGCCACCTATTTTGGTGCCTCCTTGCAGCAAAAGGAGTATGAGATTGTACATAACTGCATCCGACAAACCTTTGGGAAGCATGTTAGCCCAAGAAGATGAAAATGGAGTCGAAAGACCCATTTACTATCTTAGTAGAGTTTTGAACGATGCAGAAACTAGATATAGCGAAGTTGAAAAATTATGTCTATGTCTTTATTTCTCTTGTACAAAGCTCAAACAACATCTAAAACCAGTTGATGTGTATGTTTCGTCTCATTTTGATGTTTTCAAGTACATGTTGTCGAAACCCATCCTGCACAGTCGAATTGGCAAGTGGGCACTAGCATTAACTGAATACTCCTTGACCTTTATGCCTCTTAAGGCAGTAAAAGGACAAGTGGTGGCAGACTTTATAGTCGACCACTCAATTCAGGTTGAGAGTATAAATTATGTGGAGATAGAGCCTTGGAAACTCTACTTTGATGGTACCAGCCATAAAGATGGAACAGGAGTAGGAGTCTTGATTATTTCTCCAGAAAAAATTCCAACAACATTCAAGTACAAGATAACAGGTACTTGTTCGAACAATGAGGCTGAGTATGAAGCTCTAATTACTGGCTCTGAGATATTGTTGGAATTGGGGGCAACTCGAGTCGAAATAATGGGAGACTCAGAGTTAGTCATTAAGCAAGTCACAAAAGAATATAAGTGCATAAGAGAAAATCTCATTATGTACTTTGTGATAGCAAATCGTTTATTGAAAAAATTCGAAATGGTCAACATTCGACACATACCCAGATTGGAAAATCAAATAGCCAACGATTTGGCACAAATTGCATCTGGGTACAAAATTTCAAAAACGAGATTACAAAGAGCAATCGAAGTTCGAGAAAAGATAAAAGCAACTTGTCTGTCACCAACAGATTTGAAATCGACAAGACTAGGGTATGCTGATCAAAGGAACTTCGAAATTTCGTTCATAGACAATTTGTCAGAGCAAGATTGGAGGAAACCCATTGTGGATTATCTACAAAATCCAGCAGCTTCGACAGAACGAAAAATAAAATATAGGGCGTTGAGTTACGTACTCATGGGTAATGAGTTATTTAAAAAGACGCCTGAAGGGGTATTGCTAAAGTGCTTAAGTGAAACTAAAGCATATATAGCCCTTTCGACTACTCACGCTGGAGCATGTGGGGCTCACCAAGTAGGCCATAAGATGAAATGGTTGTTGTTTCGACAAGGACTATACTGGCCCACCATCTTGAAAGATTGTGTCGAGTTCGCGAAGGGTTGCCAAGAATGTCAAATCCATACAGGCATCCAGTATGTACCAGCAAGCGAACTTCACTCAATAGTGAAACCTTGGCCCTTTAGAGGATGGGCGTTGGACCTTATTGGAGAGATTCGACCAGCATCATCAAAGAGCCAGAAGTATATATTGGTAGGCATTGATTATTTCACTAAGTGGATCGAAGCTATTCCTTTAGTCAATGTAGACCAAGAAAATGTCATTGAATTTATTCAAAAGAACATTATCTTTAGATTTGGAATCCCTGAAACTATAACTACTGATCAAGGATCAGTTTTCACCGGTCGAAAGATGCAGGAATTCGCTCAGGAAACAGGCTTTAGACTCCTAACATCAACACCCTATTATGCACAGGAAAACGGTCAAGTCGAGGCAGCAAATAAAATAGTGATTGGCTTGATAAAAAAGCATGTAGGGAGGAAGCCAAAAAATTGGCATAAGACGTTAGACCAGATCTTGTGGGCCTGTCGAACGTCCCCAAAAGAAGCCATAGGTACAACACCGTATCGGCTAACTTTTGGCCATGACGCAGTGTTGCCAGCGGAAATTTGTCTTCAATCTGCAAGGGTTCAGAGACACCATGATATCCCCTCTGAAGTTTATTGGGATATGATGTTAGACGAACTAGTAGATTTAGACGAAGAAAGACTACGCGCTCTCGACCTACTAAGGATTCAGAAGAAAAGAGTAGAAGACTCTTACAATAAAAAAGTGAAACCTAAGGCATTCTCGCTTGGAGAATTAGTTTGGCAGGTGATTCTCCCCATGGATCGAAGGGATCGAAGCATGGGAAAATGGTCACCCAAATGGGAAGGACCATTCAGAATTATCCAAATTTTTTCTGGTGGAGCTTATGAAGTCGAAGAGTTAGGTGAAGATAAAAGGCTCTTGAGAGTAAACGGAAAATATTTGAAAAAGTATAAACCCATGCTCCAAGAGATCAAAATAAATAGCAAGTAATGACTAAATTAACCATAAATAGCCAAGATGGAAAATTTTATAAGAATTAGCCAAAATGGCTACATTGTCAAATACATATTACAATACATGGTTAAATAGCTGAGTAATTCAGAAGGGGATAGAATCTCTGAGTCGAAGGTACTTGGCCTGCTGCAACTCCAGTCTTTTGTTGCACAAGGCATTCGCCTGGGCAAGCTTGGCAATTTGGTCATCAAAGGCTTGGGCTTTCTCAGCAAACTCTAGGCCTCGCGTAACTTCAGCTTGGCTCTCTGTGTCTGAAACAGTCGAGAGAAGCTCCTCCTTGCGCTTAGTATTAGCATTCATCTTGGCCTCCAGCTCTTCGATTTGCGCCTTTATGGAGGCATTGTCTCGATCTATGGCATTTATTTCTTCTTGCTTAGATGCCTTTTGCCTCGACAACTCTGCAATTCGAGAAGTTGTCTCAGCTACCTCAATCCAGGCAGAAGAACTTTTGCCATGTAACGCTTTGAGCTGGTTGTTGACGTCGATAGTCTGCTGAGACTTGATCAACAATGGAGGATAACTCCATGATAAAGCTCGAAACCTCTGGAGTCACAGCAAGCAAGTCGACTGCATTCAAAACAGCTCCCAAACACGACGGAGCAGTAGGGTCCCCCTCCAAAGCTTTCATCAAATCTTTCTTGAAGAACTGAGCCTTGACCTTCATCAAAGCCTCATCGAGAGGAGAAGTCGAAATGGACTTCCCCGATTGAGTAGAAGCATCCTGACTAAGGTCAGATGAACTTCCCCTACTCTCGATAATGGAATTCAAGTAGCCAATGGGATCAGTTTGCTTCAAGAGTGCTAAGTCTTCTTTAGACTTATGCTTTGTCGAGGTAGTAACCCTTACATCAACGTTGTCTTGGGGTTGAAGTTGTTGAGTAGCATTTGCATCGACGTGACTCTCTTCGACCTGAAGTTCAGCAGTGCCAGCATCAGCGTGATCCCCTTCGTCATTTTGTTCCTCTGACAGATCGACCACTTGAATTTCTTTTGGTTGTTGTTCCTCTGTTTCGGCATTGGTTTCATCGTTCGCCAATTCCTTCTCTTGTGGCCTATTGTGTTCAGCGGAATCTAGTGTTTCAGAAGTCTTTGGTGCTGAACTTTCAGTGGTCTCCTGAAAATAGAAGAGGAAGAATCTTCTAGTTTAGAAAGAGACACAATCGAACGTGAGCATCGACACCTGAGTTAAAAAAGGTCAAAGAAACTACCTACAGAGGAATTTCAGCCCCAGGGCTGGAATTATCACTTTCGACGGGTTTATTGAGCAAAAAATTTAGCTCCTCCTCCGTTAGCTCTTCGATAATCACTGGAGGTGGCCAGGGTTTTCTCCCTGCAACCTTTATTCTGATTGTGGGTCGAGACTCAGGAGAAGGAGCATCTTTTTTCAGTTTTCTCCGTTTAAGAGGAGCGGGGGGAGATTCGTCCTCTTCGTCACTCCCAGATTCGACCGTCAGTGCAAGTCGTTTCTTGGGTGAAGGTGCCTGAAAACCAATTGGGGTTCGATTTAGAACGCTACGTCGAAAATCAGGATATTAAAACCAGAAGGAAATAATAAAAGTCTTGTTACCGGTGCTGAGGGTTTTTTCGAAGGACCTTCCCCCTGATGGCTTGTTGTAGTTTTCGCCGGTGCTGGAGGTTTTGTCAAGGGACCTCCTCCTTGTTGGCCTTCTGCGGCTTTCTTTGCTGCAGGCTTCTGAACAACTGAAAGAAGACAAGTTATAATTAACAAGTTACCAGCCGAAATGGAAAGACAAAATAATTTGAAGAGTGAACGTACATTTCTTTATTTTGTCAAGGACTAGAACGAAAGATTTCTGAAGTTCGTCCACAAAATCTTTCTCGTCGAAGAACTCTTCAGTATAGTAACTCTTCCACCAGTCTTCGAAGGATGGTGAACAGAGAAAGTTAAGTTGATAGTCGAATAGTGAAAGGACTGTTCGACCAGCATACCTGCCAATATGCTTGGTGGCAGCATCCTCAGTATAGTCGTTGCAAAAATATAACATGGACTTCTCCTTAGGAAAAATAGGAGAAGGGAGTGATTGAATGATACCAAACTGTCGAGAGACCAAGTTTGGTTGGTAAGCGATCAAGCTCAGGTGAGTCTTGGAGCTCTTAAAGCGCAGCGGCATTATTCGGGGTGTGAGAAATGCTTCCCACATTATTGTGTGTTCTTCGACATGAGGGTCACCTGACGACTTGGGATGGGGCCTGGTGAACCATTCTGGACCCACCTTTCGACGAGCGAAAGGAGCCATGGTTGAAGCAAATTCTTTTCTTCTTGCAAACATCAATACGAAGTTTGCAAAAGTTTGTTGAAGCTCCAGCCCATCTTCAGTCGGGGTCAGTAGAGCTAATCTGGTGCCTTCGATACGCCTATTTGCTATCTCAGGAGCTTGCTCATTTATCTGAGTCTTCTGAGGTAAGAAAGACTCGAAAGTGGCATTGAGCCACAGTTGAAGTAGCCAAAAGGGTCCTGCAAGCAACAGACTGGCTCTATTCTCGATGACCTTCAACAGAGTCGCTCCGCTGCTGATCGACTCATACAGATTCACCAAGATTAATTCTGCCAAACAAATATTTTGGCCATGGTGAAGCTGGGTGGCGAGGGTGACCATCTTCTTTGTCACCTGTAAAGACTTTGTGCAGAACACAAAGCGTGACAGCCAAAGGGCTAGAAACGCAATATGCTCTACATCCGTCACAGTGGCTGTCGACCTATCATGGTAATGGTTGATATAGGTGGTATAGGTGGGTTTCGCAGCTGAGAATCCAATCTGATCCTCCGACATTTCCTCTGGGTCGAAATAATCCCCAGTGGGTCGAAGGCCAGTGATGGCAGCCACGTCAAAAAGTGTGGGTGTTAGCATTCCACAAGGAAGGTGGAAAGTGAAATGAGTGTAATCCCAGAAAAGCAAAGAGGCTATCAGCATCTCAGGGGAGTAGTTGAGACCCGTCTTCGACAGCATGACTAGGTCGTATATCCCCAGGTTCTTCCAGATCGAAGCCTGTCTTTTTTCCATCTTCTCTAGCCAGGCGCTGTAGTCAGGTGTGAGGCTAGGGCTAGACCTAAAAGCCCTAACACCCCTATTGAAGAAGAGGAGATCTATCTTCTCCTTAGCGGGATCTTCGTTGTCATCTGCAGCTTTTTTAGAGCACCCAACAGGTTTGAGCGCCTCAAGTACTGGAAGGAAGTTCTTGATCTTCATGGATTCATCAATGCATGGGGATAACGGGCCAGACATGGCGAAGATTTGGTTGGAGTATCCAACCAGAATCATTAGTTGGTGTGAGTAAGCTTCACGCTCAGCAGTTTCCAGGGGTTCAGGAACCCTTCGCTGGCCTGTAGGGGTAACTGTTGGAACAGTTGAGAAGATTTTGGGTTTAGCATTTCTGGAAGGGATGTTAGAACTAAGAGCGTTAGAGGAACCTGAAGCCATTGTTGAGTTAAGGTTGAAGGTGGAGTGAAGAACAAAGTGTTTGCAAGTTTGCAGAGATTTTGTGTTCAGCAATGAGGTTTTGAATGCAGATAGCGTGGAAAAGTCCCACAATGGGTACCTAGCGCTATTTATAGTGGTTGGGAAATCACAAAATTTGAGGTCATTTAATGTTGCAGAAGATAGTGGGACACGTGGCGTCCCCTCGCTGACATAGCCGTTCTGCAGAAAGGAAAAGGTGCAGCGTGCGCCCTCGTTTTTGGGAAATTGTCATGATGACAATTTGTGAAAAGACATTGGGCACGCTAAACGCTGTACTGAGGCGATGTCTTAGGTACGGACGGAATGATGGCTTTTTCTTGGGATTGTCAGTGGTTGGTAGAAGACAAAAAGTGCACAGGTTAATTTGTGGCTAAGATTGAAGGACAGGTGTCGAACGGAATCTCAAAGAATGCCTTTTTCTTTTCAGCGTCGAAATAAGGCATTCTTGGGGGGCAATTTGTTGGCTCCTAAATTCGACACCCTTGTTTTTATTAATATAAGCCATTAAGCATGAAGGATGGTTTCGACCAGCTGGTTCTGTCGAAATGCTCATCAGAAGATGGACATGTACTTAGAGAATTTCTTCCAAGGAAGAATCTTGTTGCCTTCGACGTCGAAGGTGCTTCTCGACAAAGGAGTTCGATGCTCAGAGTGGAACGGTTTGAGATTCAAACGTTTGGAGGGAAAACGGTTCCCAGCGGTTACCAAATGCAACGTGCCAAGATCTGGAGCGTCGAATGCTGTGAGCGTGCCAAGTGGAGTCATCTCGAAGCAGCGTAACTGCCCGACGGTTACCTGAGATGTGTTTAGTATAAATATTAGTAGTTCACACAGTTTTTCGCGTGTGTTCACAATTATATACAAGTCACTCATATAGATTCAAGTACCCAGTGTGAGCGAAAGAATTGTTGAGAATGTATGTGTGAAACACCACTTTAATTAATCAAAGTCATTTATTTTCCAGAACTTTACTGCCTCTTCATTTACTTTTCCAGTCGAAGCCTTCATTTTAAAGCTTTCCTTTATTCTATCAAGTCTTCTTCATGCAATTTACATAAAGCTTCTTTATTTTCTTGTCATTTAATCATTATCAAACTTAGTCAAAACCCCAAAATCAACCATGTCTTAGGATCAATCTGATCGATCCTGCGAGTCACCAAATAAGTAACCTTTTGGAAGATCAGTGGTTGTTTACCAATTCCCACGGTAAACAAGGAGTTAATCTTAGCTCGGTCATACATATAGTTTCCCTGTCTTGTTTTGGGAGTTAATATTCAACCTGTTCATGTAGATAGTCGCCCCGTCTTATTTCGGGAATTGATCTACAATTTGTTTTCACAGATGGTTACCATGTCTTGTTTCAGGAATTAATCTGTGACCTGTTTGAGAATTGTTGATGATATTCGTCTGTATGTAGACTTTTACCTGAAAAGATAAAAAGTTAGTTGTATGTAATGCATTGCGTAATGATGTTCTCAAAGTAAATGAGAGATTGATATTTGTGTCGCATGCATATTCTATGATATTTGTAAGTTATGTATGGATGTGAGATGTCATTGAAGCGTATTGAGTAGCTTTATATAACATCTTTGACTGAGAAAAGTAAATCCCTGACTGCCACTGAGGATGAAGAATATGAATATTCAATCTTGTTTAGAATGTCTCTGCTGGGAATTCCTGCTTTCTGTTTGAGGATACTTTGTTGGGGAATTTGATTTCTGCTTGTGGAGTAGAAGAGTTCGGAAACATTGGTCATTCATCGTCCTACTGGGGAGTTTAATTCATATATACCCTGACTGGGGATAAAAGAGATGGGAAACTATCAGAGGTGCTCTCCGACCGAGTTTCCGATATGAATGTCGACTCGTCTGGGGAGGATAAGGTTAAACGACATCTGGTCCGATTTTAGATTCAATAGCAACTTTCTGGGGATAACAGCCTGGACTGCCCTTTGCTGGAGAGAGGAATTTTGCCGGTGATTTGTAATATTTAAGGAATGGACTCAAGTTGGGTACATTGTATTCTGTTCGGGAAATAAACCCTGCTGGGGAAAGAAACCCTGTTGAAGAAACATGCCCTACTGGAGAAATACTCTACTGAGGAAATGAGGCCTACTCAGGAATGCTCTGCTGAGAAAATATGCCCTGCGGGAGAAGAGAACTTTGCAGGGGTTTTTATACCTTTGGAGAAATAAACTCAGCTGGGGAGGAGAGTCTCTATGAACTGTACTGAGAACATAATCTCTGATGAGGATTGGGACTCTATAGTTTGGGAACATTATCGGGGGAAAGATCAAACTCCTTTATCTGCTAGGGGGGTCTGCTGGGGAGCATGATATGTTAATAGCTGGGAGATGCCCCAGTTTCTGTTTGAGGACATGTTAGACCTGCGGGGAAATGTATCTCTATTGAAGATTAGCTTGTGGAGATGACTCTGTGGGTACAATCCCATGGAATTTGTTCTGTGTGGATTTTTCTGTGGGGGGATTGTGGATAACTTGGGTGCTATCCCAACTCCTATAGTATTGAGAAAATGCTTATTCCTATTTTTATGCATATATTTGTTAACAGTAATCATATTCATATGCACATGTTTATTCAATTTAGTCATTGGATGTTTTTGCAAACAAAACAGAAAAAGTAAAACAAAAATTTGAATTTTGAAATGGTATTTGTATTGATAATTTGCCTATAAACAGACGATTTTGTACAAAGAAACATAAATCCTAGTAAGAGGAAATCATCGTAAAATGAAAAAAGTAAAACAAAACATACAACTATGTGGAAATAATCTCGTCGAGTTCCAGTTCTGCTATTGCCCCTATGTCTTCGAGCATCTCATCTCTTGTTTTCGGAAGAAGTTGACTGAATTGATCTGTACCATTTGAACTTGACGTTGGTAATAAAGCTAGATAGAAGTGATCCAAAGGGACATAATCGTACGCTTTAACCCATAATTTTTTCCTGGACCGCCCTTTCGGGTTTTCAGTCCACCAGGATACCCTTTTTTTCCCAAGCCGCCTTCTCAGGTTTTTGACTTGTCGGGTGTACAATTTTATTTATATGTCCCTAGTTTTTTCCCGAACCCTTTTGGTTCGCCGGGATGCCCTTATTTTTTCCTAGGCCAGTTAACCTAGCGGGTTGTTTTCATGCGTAGTAGCTTTTGAATATGTCCGCATTCACAGGGTGCGAAAAACCTTCACCGTCCATGGTGGTAAGTATCATAGCGCCGCCTGAAAATATCTTCTTGATTACAAATGGCCCTTCGTAGGTGGGGGTCCATTTTCCCCTGGGGTCACCTGTGGTAGGATGATATGCTTTATTACCAAGTCGCCAGCCTGATATACTCGATGCTTGTCTTTCTTATTGAAGGCTTTGATCATACGCTTTTGATACCTCTCACAGTGACAAATAGGCGCCAACCTTTTCTCGTCAATCAAATTCAATCGGTCTAGCCTAGTCTGAATCCACTCATATTCGTCTAAATCCGTGTCTTTCGTGATCCTTAGAAAAAGAATCTGAACTTCGACATGTAGGATAACTTCCATACCATATAATACAGAGAATGGGGTTTCCCCAGTTGATGTTCATATCGAAGTGCGGTAGCTATGAAGAGCTAATGGTAACATCTCATACCAGTATTTATACCTCACTGTCATCTTCTGTATAATCTTCTTAATGTTTTTGTTGGCGGCTTCCACTGTGCCATTCATCTTCGGTTAATATGGATAAGAATTATGGTGCTTGATCTTGAACTGCATGCAGAGTTCCGTGATCATAATGTTGTTGAGGTTGGTACCATTATCTGTGATAATTCTCTTGGGGATATCATACCGATAGATAAGGTTATGCTTAATGAACCGGGCGACAACATTCTTAGTAACAGAGGCAAACGAGGCTGCTTCAACCCACTTCGTGAAATAATCAATGGCGACGAGGATGAAACAATGTTCGTTAGAAGCAGTAGGCTTTATTTTTCCAATCATATTAATACCCATCATTACGAATGGCCAAGGAGATGTCAAGACATTCAGAGGAACCAGAGGCACATGAACTTTATCAATGTAGATCTAGCATTTGTGACAAGTTCTTGAGTGGTGATGGCAATTAATTTCCATGGTCGACCAATAGTAACCTACTCTCAGAATATTTTTAGCCACAATATGTCCACTGGAATGATTACCAAAGATACCTTCGTGCATACCTTCCATAATTTACTCAGCTTCCTTATTGTCCATACAAAGAAGCAGAGTTGAATCATGAGTGTGCTTACATAAAATTTCGTTGCTCAGGAAGAACTTAGCAGAGAACCTCCATAGGAGTTTCTTGTCATTAATAGATGCCTCATCGGTGTACTCTTGGGCTTAGAGGTACCTTTTTACTTCATAAAACCAAGGCTTCTCCTCAACTCTGTCAATATCGATTTCATAGCAATATGTTGGTTCATCTAGCCTTTTAATTGTAATTCGGGGAGCTTCGTTGTCCCATCTGACTTTGAACATAGACAACATTGTAGCTAATGTATATTCCAACTGATTCTCTTCTATAAGGATGTGCTCAAAAGTGATTTCCTTAAAGCACAAGATTAAGGTCAGTACATGTTCCCGATAAGGAATGAGATTCGAAGGCTTCGTATCCCATTCTTCCTAGATCTGGCTAATTACTAGGGATGAGTCCCCATATACACTCAAGAATTTGATTCCCATATCAATAGCAACTTTGATACCCATGATGCACGCTTCATATTCAGCCATATTATTTGTACAGTCAAAGCATAATCTGGCGATGAAAGGTGTATGGAAACCCCGGGGAGAGATAATTACAACACCAATTCCATTTCCAAGTGCATTAGAATCTCCATCGAAAACCTGAGTCCATCGGGATCCTGACTCAGGTCCTTTATATGGTCCAGGTTCCTTGCAATTCGTTACTAGCATAATATTCTCGTCCGGGAATTCAAAATTCATAGACTGGTAGTCATCTACAGCTTGATGAGCGAAATGATCTACTAATACACTTCATTTGATTGCTTTCTGAATGGTGTACTGAATGTCGTATTATGTTAAGACCATTTTCCACCAGGCTATCTTTCCAGAGAGAGCTGTCTTCTCGAATATGTATTTAATGGGATCCATTTTAGAGATCAATAAGGTAGTATGAGTCAACATATACTATCTTAGTCGGCAAGCAACCCATGCCAGAGTGCAACAAGTTTTCTCAAGCAGTGAGTATCTTGTTTCATTGTCGGTAAATTTTTTGCTAAGGTAGTATGTTGCATGCTCTTTTCGACCAGACTCGTCATGCTGGCCTAGTACACACCCCATTGAATTCTCTAGCACTGTTAAGTACATGATTAGAGGTATTCCTTCAACTGGTGGCATCAAAATCGGGGGTTCTTGTAGGTACTCCTTGATTTTGTCAAAAGCTGTATGGCAATTATCGCTCCACTTCATTACTTGATCTTTCTTCAGCAACTTGAACATTGGATCACAAGTAATAGTTAAATGAGAAATGAATCCAGCAATGAGATTTAGTCGTCCCAAGAAACCTTTGATTTCCTTCTCAATACGGGGAGCGGGAATTTCTTAAATAGCTTTGACTCTGACGAGATCAACCTTTATACCTTTACCGCTGAAAATGAAGCCCAAGAGTTTACCAGATCTAACCCCAAATGTTCACTTGTTCGAATTTAATCTTAGCTTGTACTTCTTCAGTCTCTCAAATAGCTTGTGTAGATGGTCAAGATGTTCTTCTTCAGTTTGAGATCTGGCTAGCATATCGTCGATGTAGACCTCTATCTCGTGATGAATCATGTCATAGAATAAAGCTACCATGGCACGCTGATAAGTTGCGTCGGTGTTCTTTAACCCAAAAGGCACAACCTTGTAGTAGAAAGTTCCCCTCTGTGTGATGAAGGTTGTTTTCTCTATGTCTTCAGGCGCCATCTTAATCTAATTATCGCCCGAGAAACCGTCCATGAAAGATAATATCTTGTGATGAGCGGTGTTGTCGACCAGAACGTCAATATGTGGGAGTGGGAAGTCATCTTTGGGGCTCTCCCTTTTCAGATCCCTGTAGTCTACACATATACGTGCCTTGACGTCTTTATTTGGTACCAGAACAACAATTGCATCCCATTGAGGATATGATGTAACAGTCAAGAAACCTGCTTTGAATTGCTTCATAACCTCAGTCTTGATCTTCTCTAACATCTCGGGACGCATGTGACGAACCTTCTGCTTTATTGGAGAACAACACTCTTTCATCGGCAGACGGTGAACCATAATATCAGTATCGAGCCCTGACATATATTCGTACTACCAAGCAAAGATCTCAACATAGTCATGCAACATCTAGATCAACCTGTTCTTGACATTGCCCTCTAAGTTGGCGCCTATCTCGACTTCTTTCCTATCTGTTTCAGAACCCAAGTTTCTAACCTCGATTGGCTCTTCATGTGGTTGTATAGCCTTTTCTTCTTGTACTAACAGTCTGGCGAGTTCTCCAGGTATTTCACAATCTTCCTCACCTTCATCCTCAGCTTGGTAGATCATATTTGCAAAGTCATAGGTGGCAATAGCATAATCGTTATCAACGAGATCCAGAGTGGACGTGGATCTGCAATTTATTGTGTGGGTGTTTGTAAGAACACATAGCTATTTGAAAGTGATTAAAATAAAAGAAAGACAAAGAGCACAAAATTTGAATTCAAAATGTCTATTGCTTTTATTAAATGAAAATATTTTTATTAAATGACAACCCTTAACAAACAAACCATTGTGCCCCGGGTAAGACACAAGGTTTAAAGTCATTATTTAAAAATTACATAACCCAAAACTTTGAAAGCAATAAAAATGGAAACATAGCTATTACTTCTGACTAAAGGAGATAGAGATAATGTCTTCGGCCTTCCAGTTGCTGAGCCCGTTGCCAATGGTAGGAAAGATCCAGCTGTCAAGGTCATAATCACTGTCAGCATCATCTATCACAGTTGCTCCATTGTTGCTGACACAAAATGTTAGTCTTCTATCATGAGCGTGACAAATAGCCCTCTGACCCTCTGTAGTGAAACCCAAACCAAATTTGTTAGATTTATATGGAATGTCAGGAAGCTGACCCCAAGTTGTACAACCACCTTCTTCCACCGCAACTCTAGCATCCTTTAAAGAAGCCATTCTTGGACGAACCCTGGTAACCTTGGGAATGGTAGAGACGTCTTCAGTAGCAGCAGGGGAGACCACTTCAAAAGTATGACATGGAGTCTCAATGAATTCTCCGTCCATCTCTACATACCAGAATGAGTTCAAGTGACTGACCATATACTCTTCTTCACTGCAGACTGCGACAACCTTTTCTTTCACAGGGTATTTCAGCTTCTGATGTAGGGTTGAGGTAACAACGCCTGCTCCATGGATCTAGGGGCATCCGATTAAGAAAGAATAAGTTGGCCGAATATCCATGACATAGAAAGTAGAATCAAATTATTTGGGTTCCCATTTTAATCGGAAGATCTACTTCTCCGTGCACCATCCTCTTTGACCCGTCGAAGGCTCTCACTACGATATCACTAGGTTTTAGTACAACCCCTTCGCAATCAGATCTATCAAGGGTGCCCTTCGGTAAAACATTTAAAAAGGAACCAGTATCAATTAATACATGAGCTAGAGTAGTGCCTCTGCATTCAATGGAGACACACATGGCCTTGTTGTGGTTTCTTTCTTTGGGAGTTAGGTCAGCATCAGAAAAATCTAACCCATTGTTTGTCGTCAGACTAGCAACATAACTTCCTAGTTTATCAGCAGAAATTTCTTGTGGCACGTGAGTAAGCTTCAAGAATTTTACCAACGCCTGTGCATGGGCTTCAGAGCACAGTAACAGGGATATCATGGAGATCTTAGATGGGGTCTGCCCCAGCCGTTCAACAATTTTGTAATCACTCTTGCATATAATCTTCAATACCTCTTCCAACTCTTGTCTAGAGGTATCTTCAACTGTAACTTTTTTAGGGGCCTCCGTCTGGGAAGACTCAGTTATTTGCTCTTTTCCCCGAGTCTCAGTAGTTGACCTGGTAGTGGTAACTTTAACAGGTGTAGCAACAGTATTCAGAGATATTTCCGGAGAGAAAACCCTTCCGCTTCTAGTAACCTTACTTGTCCCAATAATATTGTCAATGTTGGAATCAATAGCTTTAATAACTTCATCTTCAGTAGTCGATAATTCTTGCTTGACGCCATGGTAGTAGACGTCGGATCCATAGTTCCACAAAATAGCTTTATCCAAAGAATATGGGATAGGTCCAGGTGTAGTGATGATTAGAGGAGCAACTTTCAGATGGGAAGTAATCCTTACAGGACCTTTGGAGGTAATCCTGACAGGAGTGCCAAATAATACAGATAAGTATTGACACAGATTCTCAACAGACGGAATCCTCTCGACCAAAATTATATGGTTGTCCATCATGCGTTGAATGCCTTCCTTCAGTGACTTGCAGCCATTGGGTTGGGCTGCGCAGTAGTAACATCTTTCAATATATCTCAGAAATAAATTGGCTTGCAACAAATTCTTCTTGATAATTGGTAGGGGAGTAACCAATTCACTTACAGTAGCAGCATAATGAATATCATCGATAACACTTATGCCTTTGTAATGTTTCGACATTGGTACAGTAATCACATTCGGGGTCTCCATAGGATCAAACTGAATCTCTTTGTTATCAATCATATCCTTAATTTTATTTTTCAGGGCCTAACAATTATTGGTGTCGGGCCCAGGACTGTTGGATTGGTAGGCACACTTCACATTTGAATTATGGAAAGGAGAGGAGGTTTTGGGATTATGAGGAGGATCCCTTAATGTTATCAATTCCACTTTTAGTAAATGTTATAATGCCTGAGACAATGACATGCTGATCTTCGTAAACTGTTTTCTCGGAGCATCTGACCTATGCTGACTGCCCTGTTATTGTTGTTGAATAGACACATGATTAGAAATCAGCACCTCTCCTACAGACTGATTGCGGTCACTTTTAACACGGCCCGTATGGCCATAAACAACATTTGTCTCCTTCTCACCGTTGAATGTCTTCTTCACAGCACCTGAAGATGCAACTGCTTGAATCTTTCCGCTCTTGATACCACCTTCGACATGTTCTCCAGTTAGAATCAGCTCAGTAAAACTGAATGATGAGCTTCTGATAAGGTGATTAAATAAAGGACATGTCAAGGTTCCCACGAACATGTCAACTAGCTCCCTGTCAGACAAAGGAGGTTGCACTCTTCCAGCCAAATATCTTCGTTTATGGGCATACTCTTTGAACCTTTCATTTAAGCCCATGGTCATATTTTGTAATTGCACACTGTTGTACCCCAAAATTTGCCCTCCCATATTCTTCAAGAATTGCAAAGTCAAAGCTTCAAAATCTCCCCAAGGGTTGCACAGTTCAAGGGCCTCCTAACAGTCAAAATTAGGGTTTTGGTTATGGAAAATTAAATGAAGTTTCCAAGGGTCCAAGCAAGTCCCACATGCCTATAAACATGGTCAAGCATCCTCATATCAAGTTTCAAGACTTTCAGCACAAAATTGCACAGTCAAAACCCTAATTGCACTACAGTCAACTGTAGGGGCAAAATGGTCATTTGACAGTCAGAAGTTCAAATTTTTGGTAAACATCTCATTTTGAAGCCACAAACATCATTTGATCAATGCTTGATCATGATTCTCAAATCTTGGCTCAAAAATCATCAAGATGCAAAAGTTTCCATATTTGGACAGTTGAAAAAGTCAACTGTAAATTGACCAGGGCATAACTTTCACATGGATTATCAGAAAAATTCCATCTAAAGCTCATTTTGAAGAGAATGACATTTCCTACAACTCATCTTCATACTTCAAGTCCAAGAAATGCTCTCACAAAAAGTTATCAATTTCAACATTATAGGTCATTTTCAAAAGTCAACAAAAAGGGACTTTAAGTCAAAGGCCATAACTTGAGATTGGTAAATCAAAATGACATGGGACCAAAGGAATTGGTTATAGGACTCAAAGACCTTTCCAAAATGTCCAAGAACATGAGCAAAGATTACAAATTGAGCAAGTTATGCCTTGTGGAAGTTGGGAAATTTTTGGATATTTTGAAAAGTCAACATTGATTCAAATGACCTAAAATTGCTAATGGGCCTCTTTTTCTTCCACAATTCATCATCCAAGGCATGGGCACGACCATTTGGCCCAAAGGGAAGTCTTTTATCATTTTTATTTATTTATTTGGATTTTTAATTATTAATAATTCATTTAATTAAATTAAATATGTGAAAAATACTAAACCTAATTTGTTGAATCTTTTTGTGCATGAAATAATTCCAAGATATTGTGTATAATCAGATTTGGAAAGAATCTTGCTAATTGGTCATGATTTGGTAGAAGTTTGCATGAAAAAGATTTGAAAATAATAGCATGAAAAATAAAATATCCTATTCATCAATTCATGGATTTTGGATCAATTTTCTTTGACCTAATCACTCATATACATATAAGGATGCAAACCCTCGTGCTCACGGACAGAGAAGCTGCATAACCAAGCCATACAAGAACTCAAGAAACTCACATATTTTTGAAATTCGATTTTGGTTTTACAGGTGAATTCAAGGTGCAAGAGCTGTTCAAACACCTTCCTTGAGGATCATAGAATGTTTTCCAATCATTCACTAAGTCCCATACTCAAGAGAACACGAAATCACCATTGAAGTTGGTGAGAAAAATTCCAAAATTGTTTTTCATCATTCATGCGTTTTTAACATATTTCATTGTTGTTTTTGTGTTTAGAATGATGTTTGCAAGCTACCTGCATAATTTGATTGGAGTTTCATGCTAAAACGAAGGATCCACCATGAGAGTATATTAGGGTTTCGTGAAAATTGATTTAGGGGTTTCCAAACCTTGAACAATTAGGCCATGAAAGATACATCATTGGAATCGTGAGAGAGAGACGATGCTAAATCCACCCTCGCGCTCAATTTATGAGCTGCCCTGAGCTATTTGTTATTTTTGCAAAAGTGACTTTCTAGAACGGTTCAAAACCGTTGCCAGTTATTTCTTTGTTTCAGGAAAAAAAGAACAACACGAGGAAGACGCTTAGGTGGAAGGCAGCGGTTGGTTCGTTTAAAATTTCGCGCGAAAAAGACATCAGCGCTTTGTTTTATTTTATATTAATTGATTGTTATTATATAAACAAAGTGAGCGTTTGGATCAACTGGCAGGCATAAGCATTGGTAAACCATAGGACCTGGGTTCGAGCCCCAGGTCCCTCACCCTTTCCATGTTATTTTTCAATTAATGTTTCTATGCAGTTTCAGTATTGAAGACTACCGTACGTTCACCAAATCAAGCCATCCACGTGCCCAATGGAATGATCAGAAGGCTATGAGCTGAAGGATATGGTAGGCCTCAGTCAACAGACATCCATGCTAGCTGAAAAGTCAAAGAGGCCAGGGACAATTGGGCCCAGAATTACTACAATAAGTCCTCCACTTGGGGACAGCACCCCCCTCTAGTTTGTTTCTTTTACTTTTTTTTTATATATCTTTTTCTTTTCTTTATTTTAATTAATCTTTTTTTAATTCTTTATAACTATTATTTTCATAAAAAAAATATATAAAAAACCAAAAAATCAGAAAAGAGACAAAAATTAAAATACATTTATTTAATTAATATTTTTTTGTAAATAAAATTCATTAATTCCCTTAGTTTTAAATTTAGGTTAACCTTAACTTTTTTTAATAAAATTCTAAAATTGGTAGAATTAGGGTTTGAATAATTTTTTATCTTTTTTTTCTCTTTTCTTTCATAATAATTAAATATTTCCTATTATTTATTTTTGTAATTAAATTGCATGTAAATAATTAGATTAAGTTTAGGTTAAAATTTAATTCTTTCTTAATAAACTAAAAAACAACTAGAATTAGGGTTAGCATTTTAATTTCAATTAATCTCATTAAAATCATAAAAATACAAAAATACCAAAAACAGTTTCTTTTCATTTTAATTTTATTAATTTAATAATCGTTTAATTTAATTTCGTTAAAAGGGTCCAACGCCCTCGTTTCTAAGTTAAATTTCAATTCGCGCATTTATTTTCTTTTCGTATAATTTTCATGTACCTCTCCCAAAGCCGTGTAATTTCATACTTTCTCGCACTCTTTGATTCTTTATTTTTCTGTCAAATCGGGTCCTGGAAATTTTGGCGATGTGGACCCGCGCCTTTTGTAATAGCTTAGAACTTTACTTTTCTCGCAATTTTTAACTATTAAATAAATACATGCAAGAATGAATGGACAAAAATAAAAACAAACGCATAGATCACTCTGACAAAAGACAAAAATAAATGAAAATGACACACAAATCACACACCACCCCTAGGGTACGCCTCACTGTTGCCTTGCCTCGAAAGGTGATCGTCGAGTAGAGGATGTCTTAGTAAGTCCTCATGATCCGGGAACCTGGCATGAGGGTAGCTTCTAAGGTGTCTTCCCATTGCTCTGGTGATCACCATGTCCCGAACCTCGAATTGACCCGAACACCTCCAACGGTGGTGCTACCTACCTCTCAATGGTGGGATGGCACTACTTTAAAGGACATTTACGCAGACGAATTCCTTAGGGTAGGTAGACGACTCTAGATACTTGCTCTAATTTCAAAACAAAATTCAAAATACTTTTCACACCGACACATTTTCAAAAAGCTTTCGAAAGCATTTTTTCAAACACTCTTGAGGACCGATACAAGAGTCGAACTGGAATTTTCAAAGAAACTTTTTAAAACCCACAGTTGAAAAGCAAACAAACCATTTTTGAAAACACAAGTGAGCAAGTATCTAAGAGCCCATGGATAACCATGGATAGAAAGGGTGCTAACACCTTCCCTTTCTATAATCTACCTCCCGAACCGAGAGCAATCTCTTTAAGGAATTTTTCTGTGCTTTTGTCCTTTCCATTTGGAGAAAATAAAAGACGGTGGCGACTCTTGCTTCCGCGACATTTCACGAACCAGCGTTAAACAGTCAGTTCCAGATCCACCGATCACACACACGATTTAGTGCAAGGTCAGCATTGTATTGATACTGCTTATAAAAAGCAGTAGCCAAGTCTTCCCAAGTATGAATGTTGGTTCCTTCCAGCTGATAGAACCATTCGATTTGTGTACAGGATAAACTTTCCTGAAAGAAGTGGACCGATAGTTTTCTGTTAGCGGTATGGGGTTGGATCTTCCGAACATAAGACCTCAGATGAAGCTTGGGGCAAGAAACACCGTCATATTTAGCAAAAGTGGGGGTCTTGAATTTTTGAGGGATAACTACTTGTTAGAACATAGTTTGATTCTACAACCCTTAATTAGAGTTTTGATGATAACAAAATACAAAGAATAAATAAATTGTAAGATTTATATATATAAGACAAATATGCTTCTTAAAATTATGTTTTGTATTTACAGAAGTTCTGATGGAATCAACATCAGAAGATCAGTAATATGTCAACATCAGAAGATCAGTAACATGTGCTACACGCTGAAGCTACCAGATCATACGCTGAAGCTTGAAGACCAGAATCTGCGCTTAATACACTCTGACTCTGATCAAAGATCTTTACCAAGTCATCAGCACTCTGAAGCGTCATCTTAAGTTAAAGCAAAGAACACTCTGAAGCGCTACCATAAGCAAAGAAGACTCTGAAGCGTTACTAAGTATTCAAGACAGATTAAATGCTAACGGCTCTCTTCAAGACAAGATCTTCTCAAAAAGGAAAGTGCGTTATCAGCATTAAAATGGCTTTATGGACAACATATCTTTACCTTGGCTATATAAACAAGTCTTTGTGAGAAAAGACCACGCTAATCTATACGCATGCACTCATACATTTTTGCTAAGCTTTCAACCCACGCTTACTCAAACGCTTTAGAAAATCCAATTTTACTCCAAGCTTAAATTGTGTATTATCACAGTTGTGATATATTGTTTTATTAGAAAACGTTAAACACATTCTTGTTCAATTATCTGTAAGAGATTTCCTTGTGATAAACCGGTTTGTGGTTATACTCAAGAAGGCTTTAACAGTTGTTAAAGTAGTTGTGTAATCCTTTGAATATAGTGGATTAAGACCTCGTTGGAGAGAGGCGAAATCACCTTGACGGGTGGACTGGAGTAGTTTGAGATCAAACGAACCAGGATAAAAATACAGGTGTTGTCTAAGCATTTGATTTAAGTTTTACAATTTAACCCCCCTTCTTGTGTTTTTCACATCTTCAATTGGCATCAGAGCGCCTGGTTCTGAGCTTATAACACTTAACCGTGTCAGTACAAGATCCAGCATCAGAAAAACACAATGGCAGGACCAAATCAAAATATCAGCAATGACAACAATGAAGAAAGAGACAGATTCAGTGGCAAACCTCCAGTCTTTAATGGAGAGAACTTTGACTACTGGAAAGACAGAATTGAGAGTTTCTTTCTAGCCCATAATGCTGATCTGTGGGACATGGTGACTGATGGATACACGCACCCAGTGGATGGAAGTGGTCAGAAGATTGACAGGAAAACAATGTATGATCAGCAAAAGCGTGAGTTTAGAAATCATCACAAGGCCAGAACAATTCTTCTCAGCTCCATCTCTTATTCAGAATATGAGAAGATATCAAACAGAGACACTACAAAGAATATGTTTGACTCTCTGAGAATGACACATGAAGGCAACATTCAAGTCAAAGAAACCAAAGCCCTTGCACTCATTCAGAAGTATGAGGCATTCAAGATGGAAAAGAGTGAATCAATAGAAACTATGTTTTCAAGATTTCAAATTCTTGTTGCTGGTCTAAAAGTTCTTGACAAAGGGTATTCCACTGCTGATCACGTTAAGAAGATCATTAGAAGCTTGCCAAAACAGTGGAGGCCAATGGTCACAACGCTTAAGCTAGCCAAGGATCTTAACAAAATCTCTCTGGAGGAACTTGTCAGCTCCCTCAAAAGTCACGAGATAGAGCTAGAAGCAGATGAACCTCAAAAACAAGGTAAGCCATTATCTTTAAAATCTAACAGAATATCTGACTCCAAAGTTTTGCAGGCTGTGGAAGAAACCTCTGATGGGTCTTCATCAGAAGAAGATGAACTATCTCTCCTCTCCATAAGGGTGAACCAATTGTGGAAGCATAGGCAAAGGAAGTTCAAGAATCCCAGAAGATCAGAAAATCAGAATGAATCTTTCTCCAGATACAGAAGGTCAGAATCCTCCTCTGGACACAGAAGATTTGAAGGCTCTTCAGGAAACAGAAAGCCAAACAACAAAGACATCATCTGCTATGAATGTAACGAGCAAGGGCACTACAAAAGTGATTGCCCAAAGCTTCAGAAGGAACAGCCTAAAAAGAAGTTTGGCAAGGAAAAGAAGAAAAGTCTCATGGCTACATGGGATGATTCTGACACATCTGAAGCTGACTCAGAATCAGATGATGAAAGAGCAAACATAGCTCTCATGGCAAACATAACAGAAGACAGTGAAGCTTCTGAGTCAGACTCTGAATCAGATACAAAAGAGGTATTCCCTGACTTTACTATAAATTTTACTAAGGCTGAACTAGCTGAAAGCCTCAATGAAATTTTAGAAAGATATCAGCAGATCAGAGTCAAATTCAGAAACCTGAAAAGGAATCTTGCTTCTGACTCTGATAAGACTGAGAGTCTTAAATTGGAGAATTCTGAGTTAAAAGATAAAATTTCAAAATTAGAAAACCAATTGCAAAACTCTCAGAAGGAAACAATCCCTGAAACTCCCAGAAATGCTGATGAGATCATCAAGGAGTATGATCACAGCTTTCAGAAGTTTCTAGCTAAAAACATAGACAGAAGTAAAATGGCTTCAATGATCTATGGAGTTAGCAGGAATGGCAGAAAAGGGATAGGATATCAAGGTAAGGTACCTACACCAAAAAATTCCATGGATTTAGTTATAAAACGTACTCCACTTGATTCACACTTTATATATGGGCACACAAATGACATAAAATATACAAGTAGTGATTACTCTGTCAAACCGAAATTCAACCAGAGTTTTGGTAAAACTAACAAATCAGGACCCAAGAAAATATGGGTAGCTAAGGATAAAATAATACATGTGGCAGATATCTTTAGCAGCAAAGCAAAAAAACCAATCATGGTACCTGGACTCTGGCTGCTCACGACACATGACGGGAAGAAGGCATATGTTCCAAAGCCTGGAACTTAAGCCTGGAGGCCACGTAGAATTTGGAGGCAATCGGAGAGGAAAGATCATTGGCTCTGGAACAGTAGGTAATGGAAATCTTCCCTCTATAAGTAATGTTTTACTAGTTGATGGATTAATGCATAATCTGTTATCCATAAGTCAATTAAGTGATAACAGTTATGATATAATCTTCAATAAAAATTCATGCAAAGCTGTTAGTCAGAAAGATGGGACTATCCTATTTAATGGAAAGAGGAAAAACAACATTTATAAAATAAAACTTTCTGAACTAAAAAGTCAGAATGTAAAGTGTCTTATGTCTATTAACAACGAGCAATGGATCTGGCACAGAAGATTGGGACATGTTAGTATGAGAAGAATATCTCAGATTAACAAACTCAATCTGGTCAGAGGACTTCCTAACCTGAAGTTCAATTCAGATGCTCTGTGTGAAGCATGTCGGAAAGGCAAGTTTGCAAAACCAGCTTTCAAATCCAAAAACGTTGTTTCCACCTCCAAACCATTAGAACTTCTGCACATTGACTTATTTGGACCAGTTAAAACTGCTTCAGTCAGTGGTAAGAAGTATGGGTTAGTAATCATAGATGACTATAGAAGATGGACATGGGTAAAGTTCTTAAGGCACAAGGACGAGTCACACTCTGTGTTTGTTACCTTCTGCAACCAAGTTCAGAATGAAAAGGATCTTAGAATCGTCAAAGTCAGAAGTGATCATGGTGGAGAATTTGAAAACAAAGATTTTGAGTCATTCTTTAATGACAAAGGCATTCTGCATGATTTCTCTTGTCCTAGAACTCCTCATCAAAATGGAGTTGTAGAACGAAAGAACAGAACATTGCAAGAAATGGCAAGAACCATGATCAACGAGACTAACGTTGCTAAGATCTTCTGGGTAGAGGCAATAAACACAGCGTGTTACATTCAGAATAGAATCTCCATAAGACCTATTTTGGAAAAGACTCCATATGAATTGTGGAAGAACAGAAAGCCCAACATTTCCTACTTTCACCCATTTGGATGTACATGTTTTATTCTGAATACAAAAAATTATTTGAACAAGTTTGACTCTAAAGCACAAAAGTGTATTATGTTAGGATATTCTAAATGCTCAAGAGGGTACAGAGTATACAATACAGAAACACAGATTGTGGAAGAGTCAATCAGTGTTCGTTTTGATGATAAGCTTGACTCTCAAAAGTCAAAGCAGAATGAATTCCTTGCAGGTATGGAAGTTGAACTCACAGGTACTGAAGACAAATCATCAGAAGCTCTTAATAGAGACACTCCCTCAACATCAGAAAGAGGCACTGCAAGCAATCCAACACCTTCTGTTGATCAACTCTAGAAAAGACCATCCAGAAGCAGCATGGATCACCCAGAAGAAACAATCCTAGGAAGAAAGGAAGATCCAATCAGAACAAGATCTAGCTTCAGAAACTCTGAAGAATCCCTCATGGGACTGGTTTCTCTAATTGAACCAACAATAATTGATGAAGCACTTCTGGACAATGACTGGATTCTAGCAATGCAAGAGGAGCTAAATCAATTCACAAGAAATGACGTATGGGATCTAGTTCCCAAACCAAAAAGATTCAACGTCATTGGTAGAAAATGGGTATTCAGAAACAAACTGAACGAACAAGGTGAAGTCATCAGAAAAAAAGCACGACTGGTAGCACAAGGTTATAGTCAGCAAGAGGGGATAGACTATACAGAAACCTTTTCTCCAGTCGTCAGGTTAGAATCTATCAGACTCTTAATTTCATTTGCTGTTAATAAAGGCATCACTCTGTATCAGATGGATGTTAAGAGTGCATTCTTAAATGGTTATATAGAAGAAGAGGTATATGTGCACCAACCCCCTGGTTTTGAAAGTTCCAAAAATCCAGAATATGTTTTTAAACTAAAGAAGTCACTGTATGGTCTGAAACAAGCTCCCAGAGCTTGGTACGAAAGACTAAATAACTTCCTGGTAGAAAAGGAATTCACCAGAGGGAAAGTGGACACAACCTTGTTCTGTAAGACAGTTAAGAATGACATTTTAGTATGTCAGATTTATGTTGATGACATCATATTTGGATCCACTAAACCCTCTCTAGGAAGAAAGTTTGCTAAATGTATGCAGGCAGAATTTGAGATGAGCCTAATGGGGGAACTAAAATTCTTTCTGGGCATTCAGATTAATCAAACCCTAGAAGGAACTTACATTCATCAGAGCAAATATGTCAGAGAACTTCTGAAGAAATTTGATCTCTCAGAATGTAAGCCATCAAAGATTCCAATGCATCCCACGTGCATTCTGGAAAGAGAAGAGGTAAGTAAAAAGGTATAACAGAAGGTCTACAGAGGTATGATTGGTTCTCTTCTCTATCTGACGGCTTCAAGGCCTAACATTTTATTCAGTGTTTGCATTTATGCTAGATTCCAATCAGATCCTAGAGAATCTCACTTAACAGCAGTTAAGCGAATTTTCAAGTATCTGAAAGGTACTACTAATCTGGGTTTGTTTTATAGAAAATCAAGTGATTACAATTTGATAGGATACTGTGATGTTGATTTCGCTGGAGACAGAGTAGAGCGTAAAAGCACTTCTGGAAGCTGCCAGTTTCTGGGAGAAAAATATGATCTCATGGTCCAGCAAAAGACAATCCACAATAGCTCTATCAACAGCAGAAGCTGAATACATAGCAGCAGCTGGATGCAGCACACAAATGCTCTGGAGGAAAAGTCAACTTGAGGACTTCCAAATATTTGAGAGTAACATTCCTATCCTCTGTGATAATACTTCTGCTATTTGTCTCAGCAAAAATCCTATTTTGCATTCTAGGGCTAAGCATATAGAAATAAAACATCATTTTATTAGGGAATATATTCAGAAAGGGATTTTAAATTTTAAATTTATTAACACATACCATCAATGGGCTGATATCTTTACAAAACCTCTTTCTGAAGATAGGTTCAACTTCATTCTGAAACATCTCAGCATGAAGCTCTGCCCAGAATAAAATTGTTTTGATTCCATATATTAACCTTCAGAACTTTGTTTATTTTTCTGTGAACTACTGATCAATATTTCTTCAGATCTTTAGAAGTACATAATGTATCAGAATCTATCCATGAAGATCTGAGAGCTTCATTTCAAGGATAGTAATGTGCAGTTCACTCAAGCAAACAAGTGTCATCCAGTCATCAGCTACTTTCTGAGGCTGAACACGTGTTCACGTTTCTGAAAAGGCAAAAGCGCTGATTGGATGCATTGAGACACATGTCATGGGTAACCGTTCCAATATCTTTCTGAATCCCCCAAAATCAGCTATCATTAAATGCTCATAATCATTATAATTAATTTCTCTCTCTTGCCGTTTATGTTGTCAAAATTGTTTAGAAATCTATTTAAACACACTTCTCACCATTTACACTCTTTTACCTTCACTTTCATTTTCTCTCAATCTTACTGATTTCAGTTTGCATACTTTCTCAAAACCCTTTCAATTTTTTCACAAAACCTTCGTTTGAACATGGCTTCTTCAAGCATTCCTACTTCCAGTGCTCAGAAAACAGGTTCCTCTAAACAATACGAAGAACCCTACATAACGCTTCTCACACCAATCAAAAATCTAGAAGTTCTTTCAGAATTGATCATGGATTTCAACAGTCTTCAAGAGAATGGGTTTAATCTCTCTGAAGAGGTCAAGGCTCAAGGCTGGGAAAAATACTTTGACAGACTGGTGGGTCCAACATTCCGAATTCTGGTAAAGGAATTTTTGATTCATGCTTCATCTTCCAACCATCAAGTTACTTCATACATCATGGGGAAGAAGATAGTTATTACTGAGGACCTCATTGCAAGATTAATAAGCTACAATGGTGGTGGTGTTCGTTGCATTGACATGGCTGAAATATGCGCTGATGTTGCCCTAATTGCTAGAGAAATCTTCACTCTGGGGCTTTCCTCCAGCAAGATAAGAGATTTAAAAGACCATCACAGAATTTGGGCCAAGATCATTCTGGGATGCATAAACCACAGGAAGCCTACCAGCTCTCTTGACTACATCAATATTGATCAGCAATTTCTGATCTACTTCATCTCTCAGAAGATTAAGGTAAATCTGGCTCATCTGCTATTTAACCATCTGAAGACCAGTGTTAAAGAAACCAGAGAAGAGGAGCGCACAAAAAGGGATTGGATACCCCTAGGAAGACTTATATCAGATATTCTAACAGAGAATAAGCTGATTGATCATCTTACAGAGGCTCAGGGAATCAGCTCTTTGGAAGCTACTGTTGGCAAACAGCTGAATGCAAAGAATCTGAAGAAAATGAAGTTGATTGAGAACATCAATAAGGAACCCAGCGTCACTCCTTTTGCAGCAATCTCCAACAGAAGAGTCCATCTGGATAACTTCCCTCTGTTCTTAGAGATTGATTCTAAACCAGATATAATAGTTAGATATCTGGATGCTTGCAAGGCTGATGGTACAACACCAAATCTGAACATTCAGGATCTGCAGCAGAAGGCTCCAGAAGTTGTGCTGAAGAAAACCAAGAAAAGGAAAGCTGCAGCACAAGGACCATCCCAGCGGACTCCTAAAAAGAAAGGTAATCCTGCTTCTGTACCTGTTTTAGATTCAATTTTTGTATCAACATCTATCCCAATTTCCACTCAATTTGAAAACCCCACACCATAAACTTTTAATGACTTTGACATTGATTTTGACCCCTCTGAATCCTTAACTCTTAGAAGATCTCGCTCCCAACCTCAAAATCCAAATATTGAAGCAACCCAACAAGAACTTGCAAAAGTTCTATCTGATATAGACCAACATACTTCTGCTCCCATGCCAGAAAATCCAAACCCTGAAACCACCACAGAAGCACAACCAAAAATTCCCCTCTCACCACAACCAGAAATTCCCCTCTCTCCACTACCAGAAATACCACTACCTGCATCTCCTCAACCAGAAATTAATCCACCTTCTCCACAACCGGAACCACTTCAACCAGAAGTTCAAACTTCTGAGGCTCAACCTTCTGAACCAGAACTAGAACCCCATAACGATCAATCAAACCAAACTGTTGATTCTGAGACCATTCCCATTCCTGGAATCACAGAACCTCTGGCCATTCGTATGCCCCTTGGTACCATTGTGAATATTCCACAACTTCCCTCTTCACCAAAATTAACTCCACCAAAATACCCATCAAGTCCAATCATAATTCCTGACTCTCCCACTCCCTCACCAAAGAACAATCTAGAAGACAACATCAAGACTGTCATTGACTTAACAGTTTTTGAACGTCTTGCTGCCATAACCCACAAAACATCTATCCCAAAACCAAAACATCCAGATGTTGGTACCAGCTTATTGACATTTGAAACAGAAGTATAGAAGTGGATCACTTCTCTGAAACAAGCTAGTCTTGAGCTGGTTGATCCTGCTGCATCAGACTACCTTTGGACAAAGTTCAGAAGATGGGTATGCTCTAAAACTTATAAGTTGCAAGAACAGAGCTACCGACAAGCTCAACAGAACTTCAACAATCTTCTGAAAGAAATTGAAGGTCCAGTTCTGAGTAAGCTGCTTAAGGAAGAAGTTCTTCCTCTGGACATTGCTTCCTGGTCTGAACATCGTCCAGCATCCAAAGTTCAGCCAGATACTCAAGAATAGATGGTTCCTGCTGAAGCACTGGGTCAAGAAGAAGATATTGCAGAAATCTCTGAGAAGCATCCTATTTCTGAAGATCCTCAAGCTTCCTCCCTTGACAGGCAGACTCTAGAAGACCTGAAAAGATCTGATATGTTGATGAAGGAAAGAATGGATAAACAGGACAACAAAATTGATGCAATAACAAGCATGTTAACCCAGCAACAGGAAACCAACACCCAGATCAAGAGCATGTTGGAGGCTTTGTTCACACGTCTTCCTCCTCCCTCTTAGAATTTTCCTTGTTTTTATAACTTGTTTATCTGTAATATTTTTACCTTGTTTTGAACTTATCATTGCTTCTGGTTTTTAATATAAATGCATTTTGGCTCTGATTATTTGTTCTTTTTGATAACTGACAAAAAGGGGGAGAAAGAATGATATTTTTCAATAACGGATTACTGAGACATAAGTCTCAAACATTCAGATCTATTTAAATTTTTTCTCTTCTGAAAAGCTTGAACAGGTACAAAACTCTGAGGAAAGATACAGTAAGGTTCTGATGCTCAGAGACTCATGGAATTAAAGGGAAGTAATCAACTCAGAGGGAGTTTTTCTCTTCTTAATTCTATACTTTTTATTCTTTATTTTTAATTGAAAAAAATCTGGTTTTTGTCATCATCAAAAAGGGGGAGATTGTTAGAACATAGTTTGATTCTACAACCCTTAATTAGAGTTTTGATGATAACAAAATACAAAGAATAAATAAATTGTAAGATTTATATATATAAGACAAATATGCTTCTTAAAATTATGTTTTGTATTTACAGAAGTTCTGATGGAATCAACATCAGAAGATCAGTAATATGTCAGCATCAAAATATCAGTAACATGTTCTACACGCTGAAGCTACCAGATCATACGCTGAAGCTTGATGACCAGAATCTGCGCTTAATACACTCTGACTCTGATCAAAGATCTTTACCAAGTCATCAGCACTCTGAAGCGTCATCTTAAGTTAAAGCAAAGAACACTCTGAAGCGCTACCATAAGCAAAGAAGACTCTGAAGCGTTACTAAGTATTCAAGACAGATTAAATGCTAACGGCTCTCTTCAAGACAAGATCTTATCAAAAAGGAAAGTGCATTATCAGCATTAAAATGGCTTTATGGACAACGTATCTTTGCCTTGGCTATATAAACAAGTCTTTGTGAGAAAAGACCACGCTAATCTATACGCATGCACTCATACATTTTTGCTAAGCTTCCAACCCACGCTTACTCAAACGCTTTAGCAAATCCAGTTTTACTCCAAGCTTAAATTGTGTATTATCACAGTTGTGATATATTGTTTTATTAGAAAACGTTAAACACATTCTTGTTCAATTATCTGTTAAGAGATTTCCTTGAGATAAACCGGTTTATGGTTATACTCAAGAAGGCTTTAACAGTTGTTAAAGTAGTTGTGTAATCCTTTGAATATAGTGGATTAAGACCTCGTTGGAGAGAGGCGAAATCACCTTGACGGATGGACTGGAGTAGTTTGAGATCAAACGAACCAGGATAAAAATATAATGTTGTCTAAGCATTTGATTTAAGTTTTATAATTCAACCCCCCTTCTTGTGTTTTTCACATCTTCACTACCCTCGAGATAAGACCCGGCTCTTCAAAGTCTAGTCCAGGCACTTTCTGGATTTCCATGGCCTTAAGACGATCCTCCAACTACTTGTATCTGTTGTCAACGGGAGGATTATGTTCATTAGTATAGTCTTCATCATCAGGAATTTTTCCATAACCAAGGTTCCCCCCTCAGCCTTAACAATCCTACCATATTCCTCTTGATTGTCGTCTTCATCAGAGGAGATATCAGCAGCTTAAACCTATTTAGTGGGACCTTTTAATCTTCTTCCCATGTTGAGGATAGCAACTCGCTTTCTGGTCTTATTCTTTTTGGTGATGAGTGCCATCATCTCTTTCTGCCCCTGGGCTAAGATCATGAGAGTTTCTTGGAATTGGGCATTCTAAGCTTGGAGTTCCTTAACAGTCTGTTCAAGATCCATCTTTTACTAAAATAAACAACAAGAAGATGAAAAAACCTATATGGGAAAACCTGTTATCTAATGATGTGCATGATATGTGGATGCAATGTTTTCAAGGATCTCGCGGGGTAAACAAAAAAAGAAGTGTTAGGAGTAGGGTTTGGCTGCAGCTTTGACTGAAGAAATTCGCATTGTTGAATGTCCCTCTATAAGTATCAAGCTCACCAGGTCGAGTGGGTCCTAGCCTTTGACTCAAAATAACATACTACAGTATTTGAAGACCTTGATTAGAGGAAAACAAATCCCCTTACACCTTTCTAGACGTCGGTTCATGATACTTTGTCGAAATTTGGTTAGAGTAAAATAAATCCTCTTGCCCCTTGCTAGACGTCTGTTTCATGATAACCTACATCACATGCCCTTAAGATTCTTGAAATGGTCAGTGAAAATGATATGGCATGTGTCATGATGTTATGATGTCATGTTCAAACAGATAATCAAACACAAGCAAAACACACAAGGCCTTGGTTCAGGCTTGCATGAAGTTTGTAGGTAAGTACCCTCTTTAAGTTCAGTTGGCTCAACCTGTCCTAAGAAAAGTAATCGGGTTCTAGGAGTCTCATATCACCGATATTTCTCTCAGGCATTGTTTCAGCACAACATTTGATTTGCGACCGAAATATCCCGAGAGTCGAATCTCAATGAGTGTAGCATCGAGTATCAACCAACTTTAGTCTGCACCAAAGCCGACCATCTCACTACCTTCTAATGGCTAAGTTGGGTCAATTTAGGTTCTAAAGGTCAGTTAGTGCTTATGATACCACGCAGAAACCCAACATTCTCTTTGACTGACTCAAGGGACACCAACACAAACCAACGTGTCACACTAACATAGCCATCGCTTCAACCATATCGGTCTACGCCGTACAATTTTCAAGATCTATAGCTACTTACCTAGAAATGTCACCATATCCGGGTGTAGGATCTTTGCAAAAAGTAAAACCAAGCAATCCTGAATTGTAAAGCAACCAAATCAAACAAGTAAAGTATTTAAAAGTGACCTAACTCTAAGGTAACCCCACTTTTTAGTTCTCCCCAGTAGAGTCGCCAGTTCTGTAATACGGTGGGAGAATTGACTTGTTTTTGCGTTTTATCGCAAATGTTGTGGATAACAAGAGTCACCACCGACTTTTCTTTTATCCAATAAGGCAACGGTGAAAAGAACCGGAGAGACCTTGAGATTTTGAGTTCGGGGGGTAGGTTATGAAAAGGTAAGGTGTTAGCACCCTCTTCATCTTTAGTTATCTACGAGTTCTTAATTGCTAGCTCACTTTAAAAAATTATTTGTCACCGACTGGAGAGGCTCTGGAGCCCTAGCTCTAGTCGTCTTATATGGTTCCCTTTTTCTTCCAAACCTGCAAAAATCAAAGGTGTTAGCACATCAAAAACACCCTACCCCCCTCAATCGAGGGCTACGAGTCCAACAGAAGGATTATTGTGGGCTAAAACTCAATGGTTTAAGAGCTATGGTGAAAACACTTGGAATCAGTGTAACCATGATGTTTCATGGTTTCGATTGCATGGGACCTCCACGATGGTTCAGACCTATACAAAGACATCTCAGAAACATAATAATGACATTAGCATGGCTTAAAACAAAGCAAAAATCAAAAATATGAAAATTGTGAAAATTATGGGATCAGAGATGAATGCATTGTGTTTCATGCATTTTGGAATATCAAAATTGGTCCAACCTTACTCTATATGATTGCTAGGAGTGAATGGGATGGTTGTTTTGTAGTGAAAGGGCTTGTGATGAGGGTTTCAAGTTTATAGGGTTATTGAATTTTTTTAATCTTTTTTGACAAGTTTTTGTGGCAAGGTTTCATGTCCTTGGCTTGTCTGAAGAGGAAGGATATATAGGTTGAAATTAGGGCAAATATATGAGCTTGGTCTTTGTAAGAAAGGCCTTTATTTTATTTTATTTTTGGTTTGAAATATTAATGAATAAATCAAAATAATTAAAATAAAAATAGGTCAAGGGGGTGTGTTAACAAGATATTAGGTGTATGAGGAGTGTAATACACGTTTGTACTCTTAAACAATGGCCCATTAGCCCAAAAATCAAGTTTTCTCAATTTGAACTTCATGCATTTGCTCAAAATTTCCAAACTTGCACTGGTCATAACTCACTCAATTTTCATATTTTCAAGGTTATATTTGAATTTTTGGAAATCCCAAGATGTCTTCTACAATATCTATTTTGATAATTTTTGCATTTGGAGACTTTATCTTGATGTAAGTTGCCTTGACAAAAAGTGTCTTTTTGTTGACTTTTGAAATGACCTATAATGTATTGGCTCATATCTCTCAAATGAAGCATTTTTTGGACTTGGTCTTAGAGTTTCATAGATGTAGAGAATTTAATTTCCTTCAAAATGAGATTTGGTTGGGGAGGATCTGATGAATCATGTGAATGTTATGCTTGGTCAAAGTTCAGTTGACCTCTCCTAAGGAAAACCCTAATTTGACAACTTTTGACTTTTGTTGATTTGAGGGTTTTTCTTGATGAATCATGATTAACCCTTGACTAAATGATGAGCGTGACTTTAAAACCTTGATGTTGACCAAAAATCATGAGGTTTGACTATATGTTGACCATATTTTACTTTTTATCCAATATAATTGATTTTTAGTCATTTGAGCAATTGACTGAGCAAACTTGTGATGCAAGGCATGAAACTTGGTATGAGCAATCTTGGAGACATATAAAAGACCATGAATTCCATTTGAGACTTTAGAAACCAAAACTTCCTTGTGAAAAAGTAAAACCCTAATTGTGGAACCATTGCTTAGGAGGGGAATTTGTCAAATCAACTCTTGAGCATCCTTGAGCATTTAAGAACCCTGGGAGAATATTTTGAAGAAGAGGGAGGGAAAATTTTAGGTTACAACAATAGATAATTGAAAAAGTTTGTGCGTTTATCACGACCTAGAGGATAAACGATGCGAAGATAGACTTATGTGTTCATTACGACCTAGAGAATGAATAACATAACCCAAAAATTCACACATCTACCACAACCTAGAGGATAAATTCTTGAAAAGTTTGTGAGTTTATAACGAACTAGAGAATAAAATACATGAAGATGACTTATGTATTCATTACGACCTAGAAAATGAACAACATAAACCCGACAATTCACACATCTACTATAACCTAGAGGATATATGGTTGAAAAGTTGGTGCATTTATCACGACCTAGAGGATAAACGACACGAAGGTAGTGTTACGTATTTATCATGACCTAGAGGATAAATAACGTAATCCTGAAAATTCGCATACCTACCACAACCTAGAGGATAGATAATTGAAGAGTGTTTTGATAATCAAATCTTAGATAACTAGACCAAAGATAAGATCGAAGTTTACCGGTTGTGTATATTCTTAACCAAGGTGTTCGTTTGTTTTGTGGACCAAATAATCCAATGATGGGCCCCTAGAAAGTTCGTAGTTTAACCAAAATGGATTTGAAAAATGCCATGTATGATGTATATACATAATGTCTTAGATTGATATGGAACCCAAATGTATATGTACTGAGTATTTTGTATATGCCCCAAATGTTTATATATGAACCAAATGATTGTTGTGTATTTTTTAATGATATCTCCTTTTAAACCATTGGTTTTGTGTCAACGACCCTCCAATGTTGTATGTTGCATTATCGAGATATTTTGAATTGATTTAAATAAGATGAATAAGTGTCAGCAAGATTTTGATATTTGTATCGCAGGCGCAGGCGTAGGCGTGTACGTAGTTGTGAATGTGGTTATAGTCACAGGCGTGGATGTAGTCGTGGGTTTTCTTTCGATGTTTTTTCTAACCAAAATGATTTTTGATGCTATATCGAATGCTTATTTTTGTTTGTCGAATCCCCAAAGTGATTTCAACGCAATATTCACAAGAAATAATCGCAGTACTTTGCAAACAAGTCAAAAAATTGAAGAGACATAATTGAAATATTGAAAGAGTAAATGTTTTATTGATAATCATGCCTCTGAACAGGCGAGAGTACAAGATGTAATTCCCAAAAAGAGGTAATTACAAGAAGTCTTAAAAATTCTAAAATGGCAATGAAAATGATAATTGCTACTGTTGTTTTTCTAATGTTCTTTTTGGAAGATCTAATCTTCTTTGCTTCTGAGTCAGATGATTTAGATTAATCCTTCTCCTTCGTGGTCATAGTCGTGGCTCTTAGATCGCAGTCTATTTGTTCTTTATTTTTTATAAGATCCATAAATTTTGCTTGGACCGCCCTTTTCGAGTTTTCAATCCACCAGAATCATTTTTTTGTGTATGTCCCTAATTTTGCTTGGATCGCCCTTTAGGGTTTTCAATCCACTGAAACGCTCCTTTTTGCCTAAGTCGCCTGTTTAGGATTTGAACTTAGCGAGATTTTTATACATAGTATTTTTTATTGCATCAGTGTTTGTCGGATGTGGCAGTTGCTCCCCATCCATTATTGTAAGGATAAGACCACCAACCGAGAATGTTGTTTTTATTATATATGGACCTTCGTAGTTGGGCATCCATTTTCCACATAAATTAAGGCGAGGTAGTATAATATTTTTGAGCACCAAATCTCCTTCTTTGAACACTCGAGGGCAGACCTTCTTGTCAAATGCTTTCTTTATCCGCTTTTGGTACAATTGACCGTGGCAAAAGGCTGTCAAGCATTTTTCTTCAATGAGGTGAAGTTGATCAAGTCGCGTTTAAACCCATTCTGATTCTTCAAGTTTTGTTTCCATTAGAATTTGTATCGATGGAATCTCTACTTCAACAGGGAGTACTGCCTCCATGCCATATACTATAGAGAAGGGAGTTTCACCTGTCGTTGTACGTACAGAAGTACGATAGCCATGTAGGGAAAAGGGGAGAATTTCGTGCCAATCTTTGTATGTCTTTACCATTTTCTGAATGATTTTCTTGATGTTCTTATTTGCAGCTTCAACGGCCCCGTTCATCTTGGGTCAATATGGTGAAGAATTATGATGCTCGATCTTAAAGTCATCGCATAACTCCTTCATCATTTTATTGTTCAAATTGGACCCATTGTTTGTAATGATTCTGCTAGGAACCCCATATATGCATATAAGAATATATTTGATGAATCGAGTAACCACTTATCTTATTACATTTGTGTAGGACACAACTTCCACCCATTTGGTGAAGTAGTCAATGGCAACTAGTATGAACCGGTGTCCGTTAGAGGCTTTAGGTTCGATCATTCCTATCATATCAATTCCCCACATTAAAAATGGCCAAGGAGAACTTATGACATTCAAAGGAGTCAGTGTCCAATAACAACCCGCTCGTAAGATCTTTCTAGCCATGGCATGTCCATTTGTATGAGTTTCGAAAGTGCCTTCATGGATTTCTCTCATAAGTGTATCCACTTCATGTTTCTCCATGCACCTGAGTAACACCATATTGTAGTTTCTTTTGTATAATACATCACCATTCAGAAAGAACTTTGAAGCTAACTTTCACAAAGTTCGTTTGTCAACCACAAAGGCATTTTCATGATATTATTGTTTCTCGATATACCTTTTGATGTCAAAGAACCAAGGCTTGTTATCTGGTCCTTCTTCAATGGCAAGGCAATGTGCAGGTTCTTCAAAATGTCTAATTATAATGCATGGTTCGTGATTTGGCCATGTCACTTTGAACATGGCTGATAAAGTTGCCAAGGCATCTTCCATCTGATTTTATTCTCATGGAATATAACTGAATGTAATCTCAGTAAATTCCATAGCTAGCTTCAAAACATGATCCCGATATGGAATTAATTTGGGATGTTTAGTGTCCCATTCATTGTTTACTTGGTATATGACTAATGTTGAGTCTCCATACACCTCAGGGTGCTTAATTCTTAGATCAACGGGAGCTTCTAGACCCAAGATACAAGCTTCGTATTCAGTAATATTATTGGTGTAGTCAAAACATAACCTTGTAGTGTAAGGTTTATGAAAATTCTCCGGAGAAGTCAAAACTTCCCCAGTACCATTCCCTAGTGCGTTTGAAGCACCTTCAAACATAACTGTCCAATGTGCCCCTGGTTTAGGTCCTTCATCGGGTCCTGGTATTTCATAGTCACCTATAGCCATGACATCTTCGTCTAGAAAGTCGAACTTAACTAGTTAATATTCTGGCAAAGGTTGATGAGCCAGATGATGAGCTAGTACACTACCCTTTATTTATATGGCTACCCATAAGTCAGTGACCACCTCAATTTCATTTACCGCTGCTCCACCATGCGGAGGCACGGGGTTTGTCTTGGTATTTGGTTTGTCAAACGTGATATCTTAGGAATCCAATAAATCATGAACCTTATGTCTGAAGGCCCAACATTTTTCTATGGTATGCCCTAGAGAATTGGCATGATACTCGCACCTAGCATTTGCATCAGACTTTGGTAGGAGTGCCCCAATTGGAGGAGTTAATATCTTATGCTCTATCAAAGATTCCTTGAGTAAATGTTGTAGTAATTGACTGTGAGGCATGGGGAGAGGATCAAGTCTTCTCGGAGGCCTTTCAAATCTGTTTTGTTGTTGTTGTTCCCGTGGAATTTCCAGTGGCTGTTGTACCCTTGGATGCGATGCGACAACATTAATTTCTCCTTCCTTATTTTTCGATAAGTTAGGAACATGTCTCTTTGAATTATAAGGGGTACTAGATAATGCCCCTTGTATCTTCCCACTCTTCATACCTGCTTCAATTCTTTCACCAATAGTCACCAAATCAGAAAATCATGAAAAGACGCTCCCTACCATTTTATCATAGTACAACCCTTGCAAATTACCCATGAACATATCGACTAATTCTTTCTCCAAGAGTGGTGGTTGTACACGGGCTGCCATTTCTCTCCACCTCTGAGCATATTCTTTGAAGGACTCATTCTTCATCTGAGATAAGTTTTAGAGCTGCATGCGGTTAGGCGCCATGTCCAAATTGTACTCTATTGTTTCAGAAAAGAATTTGGAAGATCTGCCTATGTTTAGATATGAACTTTATCCAATTGCATGTACCAATCTAGAGATTCCCCACTCAATATGTCTTGGAAACAATGGATCATCAGTGGTTGATCTTGAGCATATGCATGCATTTTTCTAAAATACATGCGTAGATGGTTCCTCGGGCATGTGAGTCCCTTATATGTTCCAAAGTAAGGTACTTTTAATTTCGGAGGGATCACCACATCAAGAACTAGACCCATTTCGAGAGCATCGACGCTAAAAGCATCATAACCCTATACAGCCTTTAACCTTTCCTCAAGAGATTTATACTAATTGAGCGCCAAGGGATTCTTAACAGTCTTAGGTTGGCGTGCCTGAGTAGCACCTTCCAAATCAAGATATCCATATTGTAGATCTACGTAGTTGCTTGCATTGCTGACCGGAATTTGCAAAGTATGGGATGCCCTACCTTCGATGGAGGTAGGATAAACCTTCAGTATCAACTTGTTTGACCTCTTGTTGAGCTACGGTTGACTTTAGAGGTCCTAATTCTGGCTCTCCTATTGGTTGGTGACCGCTTGATGCACCAATAGTTTGGGCTACTCCTTCAAAGGTTTCCCTAGGAATTTGTTCTTGCCTCTCAATGATGTTCTTTAAGGCTATAAGAACCTAGCTCATGTCTCCTTTCATAAAATCAATATTACCCTTTAATTGCTCCAAATCTTCCTTGAATGCAATTTGATTCTCTTCGATTTGTTCCATCACTTTATTTTGATGGGCTCTTGTTTGATATGGCGGTCGAAAAGGTGGTGCTTTTTTACCAATGGTTTAACTGGAGATGATTTTGAAAAATAATGAGTTTTTTTGGTTATGAAATGTGAAATGTGATGCTTATGCATGAATGCGTATGGATATGCTAAAAGTTTTTGACCTTTGTCTTATTCACATTGGATTTCTTAATATACTTTTTCTAGGTTTTGCTTTTTATTGGTGAGCACCTTGAAATGAATACGCAATTCAAATATGGAAACAAAAGTACTTTCATTACTAATAATCATCCTCAAAAGGGAATACAATTCAGATATTGAAAAATATTCGAACCAAAAAGCAACTATTGGAAACACTAACATCTTCATGGATCTTTAAGGAAGTTTCTCCTTGATGATTATTATCTTTGTCATATCTGGATTGACAACACTAACACAGATAAATTATTTCCCCCTGACATCCATTTTTAAGACACTCATCAAAAACCTTTGGTTATTTTTAAATCTTGTGAATAAGACAAATAAAGAGAGTGGAAAATGATGAATATGTGAGATGTATGAATGCATGATGATCCAACACAGTGATGGGGTTTATGACAACTATCCTTAGTAGATAGGTTCCTAGTTTCAACCTATGGATATTATACCCTCCCCATAAGGTGGTTTTATTAAGTGTATCATGGATAACACTAGAGGGAAAGGCATAAGGGCCTCCCTTAAGCGGAGCCTCTTTGTAGACCAAAACTTTCGTCTCTAAGGTCATAAAAGGTCTCACCATGAGATTTTGGTTTAGGGTTATACAAAGAGTCATAGGTTTCATTACAAATTCCTATCCCAAAGAGGATGTCTCTTGAGACATATTTCTTTTTTTGGAATTTCACTGACTCTAGACGAATTCGTCACAAAAACTCATAGGAGTGATGTATCCTCTTAGCCAATAGACGAACCTTCTTTCTAAGGTTTTGAAAACATTTTTTTGAAATAAAATCCTGCCAACAAGTAAATGACAATAATAATACAACAATAGACAAGATTAAATAAATAAATAAAGCAAATATAGAAAAATACCAAAATAAGAAAAACCCTAAAAACCCCTAAAACCAAGAGGAGAGGCTTCTAAACCCTAGGGTTGAATTGTCAGCAGAGTCGCCAGCTGTAATAACTGGTTTAAAAATATAGAGTCTCCACCATTAATTTTTATCCTAAGGAAGGGAATATAAAGGATAACCCTAATTTGATTAGAGATTCTAAGTTTTTGATTCGTTTTAGACGAATGGAAGGTGTTAGGCACCCCTCATCTACCTTGTTCACAAGGATACTAGGGTTTAAATTTACAGTTTAAGAATAGGGTTTTAAATTTAATTAGGGGTACTCACAACGATTTTTAAGTTGTATGCCTATGTATCCTCTTATGAGGAATCAAAGTACCAAATTCGTAGTTCGTAGTTGTTTGGTTAGTGTTTTTTATGGATTATAGAAATATCCCGAATTCTCCTTGAACCAAGTTTGGGTCCGCGAAATAGAGTAATTTGTAGACGAAGTTTGCAATCGATAAAAGATATCTCCATCATCCTTTTTGAATATATATATATATATATATATATATATATATATATATATATATATATATATATATATATATATATATATATATATATATATATATATATATATATATATAGGTTTGAATTAAGTTAGTAGAAATATGTTAGTAATTTGTCGGTTAGATGTTTTCGAATATATTATGCAATATGAGAAAAAAAATTAATGCACGAGGAAAAGGAATTTAATGCAATTAAAGTATTAAAATGAGTTAGTATTTTAAAAAAAGGAATTTTAAATTAAATAAACAATTTTTGGATTTATTAAATTAAATATATTAAACATTTAAATATGTCCAATAATTATTAATATGCAAAAAAATGTAATAAATTAACAAAAAAATGAATAAATAAATAAAATTATAAAAATAAATTAATTTTAATTAAAAAAATGTAGAGAGTGCAAAATTAGTTGGTTAGTAAAAGGCTAGGGGTGCGAATGACAGAGCCCTAAATCTAGATATTGGATTTAGGTCCAGTTGCGTGAGGGGTGTTGTTTTGAATCGTAGTAACAAAATTGGGGGTGCAGGAAGTAAGGGCCCAAGTTCAGATGTTGGACTTGGCCCATTACGCTGGAGGGGGTGTGTTGAAGTTTATAAGCAGTAAAGGGAAATAATTGGGGTGCGATTAGGAATTGGGCTTAGCCCAGAACAAATTATGGAGCCCGTTTGGGCAGTATGTGAGTGAGTGCAGGGGTTATCATGGGTTAGCGCTATTTTAGTCGTTTGATGATGATCGAAGGGTGTGGATTGAAAATGCATGATAAGAGCGTCACACTGGAACAAAAGGGGCATTTATATAACTATTATCAGGGCCTGAAGCCCATTTCTCTCTTTTCTTTCTCTCTCTACCCCTCTTCTCTCAAACAAAACAAAATCTTAAAGAGAGAGGCTCTCGATTCTTTCTAGGCAATCGAACATCACCTCGCCAGCCATAAATCACTTCCACCGACGGCTCCAACCTTTAGCCACCGTAGGAAACCCAACACCGTCGTTAATCTTCATCTGGGTTCTTATGAATCCTAACCCTAATTCTATGAACCCTAGGAACCTTAACCCTAGGATCTCTCCCATAAACCCCCAAAATCAAACATAAATCGCAGAGATTCACATATTATAACCCTAAGCTAAGTAGTTTGCGGATTACCTCTTCACAGTGATTTCGTTTTCTTTTGGATTTTGGCGTAATCTCCTTCTGGTCGTCTCTCTTTGATTTTGTAGGTAAAGGTGGCAACGCGGAAACAATGGATTTGGGTTTGAATTTGGCGTATCAGCATAGATCTAGGGTTTTGAACTTTGAAACCCAGATATCAGCTTCTTCTTCTTCTCCTCTTTGTTTCTGTTACTCTTTTTTCTCCCGATCTTCTACCCCCTGGTCTTAGTTATTTAGGGGTTTTTATAGGTTTAGTATTTAGACAGATTAGGAAAATTTGTTGTAATTATCGTTACAAATTTTTGAATGAAGATTGATTAGGAGATTAGTTTTTCAAAAGTATCTTAAGTTGATTCAATTAGAAATTAGAGATTTAAATCTTAGGATTTCTATATTCATCAATGTATTTGGACAATTTTGTATATGTAATTCATTCGATAAGATTTGGTTCTGTTAGTAAATTGAATGATTTGATTCAATTATTGATGTAATTTGTTTTGATTAGTGTTTCTAGATTTGCGGTACTGCATTTGGGCTTGGATTGAAGAACACTGCGCTGCGGATGAGTGTAGGTTGAAAACCCTAGTTTGGACCTGATTGACTTTAGTTAACGTGTTTCAAAATAATAAAAATTAATAATAATTTTGATAGTAATAATAATAATATTAAAAATAATATTAACGATAATAATAATAATAATAATAATAATATAAAACATGATAATAAATAAATATAATAATTATAAATGAATGTTGACTTGGTCAACATCTGGACCAAGAAAAAAGAAAAAACTCGATGGGCTTCCAACTTATTGGGCCAGCAAGATTTACTTCAAGACTTGTAAAACCCACACACCCCTTCAAAACATACACCCCTTTGATCTTTTAATTCAGCTATAAAAATTGAAATGGGCCAGCCTAAAAAATGAAACAAAAATACACTCCTTCTTCTTATTATTGTAAAAGAGTCATAAAACCTTATTGGGCCAGCAGGATTTGATGGGCCGTTCAATTCAATAAATACCCCCTTATAATTACACCCCCATCATATCTAAATAAAAATAGACAAAAATAATCTAAATCTTATATCATACTTTTAAACAAATAGGACAACACTTAAAAATTAATGACGATAACAAACCGGTTAGAAAATAGTAGGGCAAATTTGGGGTTTGACACTAACACACCCCCTAATTCATGTTCTCGAGACTTCTCATCCCAATCTTTCTCTTTAACTCATTGAATCTGACTTTCTTTAGAGGTTTGGTAAATATGTCAGCTAGTTGCACTCCTGTCTTATAATGCTTTATCTCCAGCTTCCCTTTGTTAACTTGATCCCTCAGAAAATGATACCTCCTTTCTACGTGCTTACTTCGACCATGACACACTGGATGATTCTCCAGGTTAATAATTGACTTGTTGTTGACAAACAACTTCATCTTCTTAGGTTGCATTATCCCGAGTTCTTCAAGTAAACATTTTGATCCATGCTGCTTGGTATGCAGCATATGATGCAACCATATATTCTGCTTCGCATGATGACAAAGCCCCAATTCTTTGCTTCCTCGAACTCCAAGATATTAGAGCACCTTTGATCATGAAAATGTAGCCTACAATACTTTTCTTTTTCTCTTAATCTCCACTGAAATCTAAGTCAGTGTATCCATGAACTTCGACATCTGCGTTGTTCTTCGACTTCTTTGGTAACAACACACCATGATCAATTGTTCCCTTTATGTATCTCAACACCCTCTTTACGACAATGAGATGACACTCTTAGGGTATCTCCATAAATTGACTCAACAATCCAACACTTTGACATATATCGGGTCTAGTATTGCAAAGATATCTCAAGGATCCAATGATTTTTTTGTATAGGGTCGAACATATAAAATCATCATTCATTTCCCTTTTAAACTTTGCTCCAGTTTCTAACAGAGTGACATATGCCTTATAGTTGCTTATATTAAACCTCTTCAGTATATCTTGGGCATACTTTGTCTGATGCAAGAATATTCCTTCTTCAGTATCTTTGAATTCCATCCCTAGGAAATATGAGAGATTCCCTAAGTCGTACATTTCGAATTCCTGCATTAATTTCGACTTTACATTCTGTTGTACCCCAAAATTTTCCCTCCCATTTTCTTCAAAGCATTCTTTCAAGTCTCTTAAAATGGTCAAGGCACCCAAGGGTTGACTAGTTAAGATGCACCTCCTAGACCAAAAGCCTACAACTAGGGTTTGGAGTTTCTCAAAGAAATTTGGTCTACAAAAGTCTCAAGTGGATCCTATGTTTCTTCATAGGTCCTTAACAAGGCTCGTGTCAATTTTCAAGCCCTACATCACAAGTTTGCTCAATCAATGGCTTAAATGCTTGAAAATCAAATGTATTGATCAAAAAGTCAACTATGGTCAACATACAATCAAACTTCAATATTTTTTGTCAACATCAATATTTTGAAGTGATATTCATCATTTTATCAAGGGTTGATCATGATTCCCTAAGGAAAGTCCTCAGATCATCAAAAGTCAAGAATTTGTCAAATTAGGGTTTTCCTTAGGAGAAGTCAACTGAACTTTGACCATGCATTACTTTAACATGCTTCATCAACTTTCCCCCCAACCAAATACCATTTTGAATAAAATTAAATTCTATACAACTTTTATTTTATTCTCAAGTCAAAAGATGCTTCATTTGGAAGATATGATCTCATACATTATAGGTGATTTTCAAAAAAGTCAACAAAAGACACTTTTTGTCAAGGAAACTTACATCAAGATAATGTCTCCAAATACAAAAATTATTAAAACAGAAAGTATAGAGGACATATCGGGCTTTCTAAAAAGTCTAAGATAATCTCAAAAAGGTGAAAATTGAGCAAGTTATGAGTTTCACAAGTTGGGGAATTTTGAAGGAATTCATGAATTTCAAGTTGGGCAATTTTGAACTTTTAGACCAATGTGAAGATGTGAAAAACACAAGAAGGGGGTTGAATTGTAAAACTTAAATCAAAATGTGCAGACAACACTGTATTTTTATCCTGGTTCGTTTGATCTCAAACTACTCCAGTCCACCCGTCAAGGTGATTTCGCCTCTCTCCAACGAGGTCTTAATCCACTATATTCAATAGGATTACAACAGTCTACTTTAACAACTGTTAAAGCCTTCTTGAGTCTAACCACAGACCAGTTTATCTCAAGGAAATTCTCTTACAGATAATTGAACAAAAAGTGTGTTAATGTTTTCTAACAAAACTATATATCACAACTGTGATAATACACAATATTAAGCTTGGAATAAAAACTGGATTGTTAGTGCTTTTGAGTAGGCGTGGTTTGAAAGCTTAGCAAATTGTATGAGTGTGTGCGTTTTCGTAGGCGTGTATATGCGTGCGTGAAGATTATTAGCCTTTTCTTTTCTCACACTGACTTGTTTATATAGCCAAGGTAAAGATACGTTGTTGTCCATAAAGCACTTTCAATGATAATAACGTGCTTTCCTTTTTGAGAAAATCTTGTCTTGGATAAAGCCGTTGGTAATTAATCTGTCTTGAATGCTTAGTAACGCTTCAGAGTCTTCTTTATGATAATCAGAGTGTTCTTTGCTTTAACTGGATGATGACGCTTCTGAATGCTGATGACTTGGTAAAGATCTTGATCAGAGTCAGAGTATTTTATGCGCAGATTCTGGTCATCATGCTTCTGCGTATGATCTGGTCACTTCAGCGTGTAGCACATGATATTGATCTTCTGATGCTGACATATCTTCTGATGCTGATGTTGATATTGATCTTCTGATGCTGATTCCATCAGAACTTATGTAAATACACAACATACTTTTAAGTAGCATATATGTCTTATATATAAATTTTACAATTTATTTATTCTTGTATTTTGTTATCATCAAAACTCTAATTGAGGGTTGTAGAATCAAACTATGTTCTAACAATCTCCCCCTTTTTGATGATGACAAAAACTAGTTTTTTTCAATTAAAAATAAAGAATAATAGGTATCAGAGATTAAAAATAACGAATAAAAGGTATCAGAGCAGCGAAGAGAAAAACTCCCCCTGAGTTGATTACTTCCCTTTAATTCCATGAGTCTTTGAGCATCAGAACTTTACTGTACTTTACTGTATCTTTCGTCAGAATTTTGTACCTGTTCAAGCTTTTCAAAAGAAGGAAATTCAAATAGATCAGAATGTCAGAATGTTTGAGACTTATGTCTCAGTAATTCGTTATTGAAAAATATCATTCTTTCTCCCCCTTTTTGTCAGTCATCAAAAAGGACAAATAATCAGAGTTAAAGAAATCAGAGCTAAAAATGCATTTATATTAAAAACAGAAGCAATGATAAGTTCAGAACATGTAAAAATATTACAGATAAACAGGTTATAAAAACAACAAGGAAATTTCTAAGAAGGAGGAGGAAGTCGTGTGAACAAGGCCTCCAACATGTTCTTGGTTTGGGTGTTGGTTTCCTGTTGCTGAGTTAACATGTTCGCTATTGCATCGATTTTGGTGTCCTGCTTATCCATTCTTTCATTCATCATCATATCAGATCTTTTCAAGTCTTCAAGAGTCTGCCTGTCAAGGGAGGAAGCTTGAGGATCTTCAGAAACAGGTTGCTTCTCAGAGATTTCAGCAATATCTTCTTCTTGACCCAAGTCTTCAGCTGGAATCATCTGTTCTTCTGACTCTGGTTGATCTTTGGAAGCTGGACGATGTTCAGACCAATGGGAAATGTCCAGACGGAGAACTTCTTCCTTAAGCAGCTTGCTCAGAACTGGACCTTCAATTTCTTTCAGCAAATTACTGAAGTTCTGTTGAGCTTGTCCATAGCTCTGTTCTTGCAGCTTAAAGGTTTCAGAGCATACCCATCTTCTGAACTTTGTCCAAAGGTAGTCAGAATTGTCTTTTGGTGAGGGGGTGGGAGAGTCAGGAATTATGATTGGACTTGATGGGGAATTTGGTGGAGTTAATTCTGGTGAAGAGGGAAGTTGAGGAATATTCACAATGGTGCCAAAGGGCAATTGAATGGATAGAGGTTGTGGTTCAGGGGATTCAGAGGGTTGAGCCTCAGAGGTTTGAGTCTCAGGTTGTGGAGATTGTTCAGGTTGAGGAGAGGGTGGATTAATTTCTGGTTGAGGAGATGAAGGTAGTGGGATTTCTGGTTCTGGAGAGAGTGGAATTTCTAGTTGTGGTTCTGTGTTTGGATTTGGATTTTCTGGAGTGGGAGCAGAAGTGTGTTGGTCTATATCAGAAAGAACTTTTGCAAGTTCTTGTTCTGGTATGGCTTCAGTATTTGGATTTTGTGGTTGGGAGCGAGATCTTTTGAGGGTTAAGGATTCAGAAGGGTCAAAGTCAAGGTCAAAATCATCAAAAGTTTGAGGTGTTAGGTTTTCAGATGGAGTGGGTATATGGATAGATGTTGATACAACAGTTGAATCTAAAACAGTTACAGAAGAAGGATTACCTCTCTTCTTAGGAGTCTGCTGAGATGATCCTTCTGCTGCAGCTTTTCTTTTCTTTGTCTTCTTCAGAACAACCTCTGGAGCCTTCTGCTGAAGATCTTGAATATTCAGATTTGGTGTTGTACCATCAGCCTTGCAACCATCTAGATATCTGAGTATGATTTTAGGTTTAGAGTCAATTTCTGAGAATAGTGGGAAGTCATCCAGAGGGACTCTTCTGCTGGAGATTGCATCAAAAGGAGTGACGCTGGGCTCCTTCTTGATGTTCTCTATCAACTTCATTTTCTTCAGATTTTTGGCATTCAGCTGCTTGCCAACAGTAGCTTCCAGAGTGCTGATTTCTTGAGCCTCTGTCAGATGATCAATCAGCCTATTCTCTGTAAGAATATCTGATATCAGTCTTCCTAAGGGTATTCAATCCCTTTTTGTTTGTTCCTCTTCTCTTGTTTCTTTGACACTTGTTCTGAGATGGTTGAACAAAAGATGAGCCAGATTTATCTTGACCTTCTGAGAGATGAAATAGATCAGAAACTGCTGATCAATATTAATGTAATCAGGAGAGCTGGTAGGCTTCCTGTGGTTGAAGCAACCCAGAATGATCTTGGCCCAAATTCTGTGTTTGTCTTTCAAGTCCCTTATCTTGCTGGAGGGAAGCCCCAGAGTAAAGATTTCCCTTGCAATTAGGGCAGCATCTGCACACCTTTCTGCCATGTCAATGCAACGAACACCACCACCATTGTACCCTATGAGTCTTGCAATCAGGTCTTCAGTAATAACAATCTTTTTTCCCATAATATAAGACATGACTTGATGATTGGAAGAAGAAGCGTGAATCCAAAATTCCTTTACCAGAATAGGAAATGTTGGACCCACCAGTCTGTCAAAATACTTTTCCCAGCCTTGAGCTTTAACCTCTTCAGATAGATCAAACCCATTCTCCTGAAGGCTGTTGAAATCCACGATTAATTCTGATAGAACCTCTAGGTTTTTGATTGGTGTTAGCAGCGTTCTATAAGGTTCTTCGTATTGCTCAGAAGAAACAGTTTTCTGGGAACCTGAAGAAGGAATGCTGGAAGAAGCCATGTTCACACGAGGTTTTTGTGAAAAAGATTGAAAGGGTTTTTGAGAAAGTAAGAACACTGAAATAAGAAATATTTAGAGAAAATGAAAGTGACGGTAAAAGAGTGTAAAAGGTGTGAAGTGTGTTTAAATAGATCTAAAAGGTTTTGAAAACATAAACGTCAAGAGAGAGAAATTAATAATAATTATTAGCATTTAATGACAGCTGATTTTAGGGGATTCAGAAAGATATTTGGAACGGTTACCCATGACACGTGTCTCAATGCATCCAATCAGCACTTTTGCCTTTTCAGAAATGTGAACGTGTGTTCAACCTCAGAAAATAGCTGATGACTGGATGACACTTGTTTGCTTGAGTGAACAACACATCTCTATCCTGGAAATGAAGCGCTCAGATCTTCATGGATAGATTCTGATACGATCTGCACTTCTAAAATTCTGAAAGAAGATTGATCAGTAGTTCACAGAAAAATAAACAAAGTTCTGAAGGTTAAGATATGGAATCAAAACAATTTTATTCTAGGCAGAGCTTCATGCTGAGATGTTTCAGAATGAAGTTGAAACTATCTTCAGAAAGTGGTTTTGTAAAAATATCAGACCATTGATGGTCTGTGTTAATAAATTTAAAATTTAAAATCCCTTTCTGAATATAGTCCCTAATAAAATGATGTTTTATTTCTATATGTGTGATCGGTGGAAATAGAACTGACTGTTTTTTAGCTGGTTTCGCGAAATGTCGCGGTAAGCAAGAGTCGCCACCGTCTTTTATGTTCTCCAACATGGAAAGGACAAAAGCACAGTAAAATTCCTTATTCGAGAATGTTTCTCGGTTCGGAAGGTAGATTTATAGAAAGGGAAGGTGTTAGCACCCTTTCTATCCGTGGTTATCCACGGGCTCTTAGGTACTTGCTCTTATGTTTTCAAAAATTGTTTGCTTTTCAAGTGTGAGTGGGTTTTGAAAAAGTTTCGTTTGAAAAATTTCTAAGTAACTCTTGTATCAGTCCTCAAGAGTGTATGAAAAATTTGTTTGAAAGCTTTTAGAAAGTGTAAGGTGTGAAAAGTATTTTGTTTGTTTTGAAAAGAGCAAGTACCTAGGAGAATCTACCTACTTTAAGGAATTAAGCTGTGTAGGAGTCCTTTAGATAGTGCTATCCCACCATTGAGGGGTAGGTAGCACCATCGTTGGAGGTGTTCGGGTCAATTCGATTATAAGGGACAGTGTGGTCACCGAAGCAATAGTAGGACACCTTAGGAGTAACCCTAATGTCCTAGATCCTTTTTTATCCGAGGCAACCGTTTCGAGGCAACTGGATCTTTAGACAAAGGGTGACCTCTAAGACGTCCTATACTTGATGACCACGTTTCGAGGCAACGAGTGAAGCGTACCCTAGAAGTGGCATGTTCTTTGTGTGTTGTTTTTCAGTTAATGTTTTTTGTACATGTCATTTGTGAGCTACGGATTGATTTTATTTACATATATTCTTTCATGCATTTAACAGTTAGGGGTGCGGAAAATTAAAGTGCGGGAATGTAAAGCTACGCTATTACAAGGCGTGGGTCTATACATCACCAAAAAAACAAAGACCCATTTTGATAAAGTGCGGAAAGTAAAGAAAGCAATAAACCTAATTATTATTACATTCTTGAAGCAGTTACATAATAATCAAAATATAAAAAATACGCGCGAATAAAAATTAATCAGGAACGTCCTAAGGGTGTTGACCCTTTTAAGAAAAGAAATGATTTTTTTTGTCTTTTTTGTGATTAAATGAAATTAAAACTAATGATTAATCTAACTAATTAATTTATTAAAAGAAAATATTTTTGTATTTTTATGTTTTTTAATGAAATAAAATAAAAGGAAATAAAATTAAAAGTTAATAAAAACAAATCCTAAATTTATTTTAGTTATTAAGAAAAAAAAAGTTAGAGTTGCCTAATTAATTCAATTTATTAGTATTTACTTACAAAATAAAATGAAATTAATAATAATAATAATATTAGTTCTTTTTTTGATTTTTTTTTATAGAAAATAAATTAATTATGTTAATAGTTAATAAAAGGGAAAAAATAAAATAAGACAAACAAAATATAAAAATGACAAAAATAAAATAAAAATTGCAAACCCAAGGGGAGTTTTGGGCCAGATTGGAGGTGTTAATAGAATTGTGAGGCCCATTCAGAATCCAGCTTGGTTTGACTTTGGAGATTGCCTGCGCCTGTGTTGACCTGAGAACATGATGCTCCTTCCCTTGTGGCCATTGGATTTGCACTTGGAGACACTTGGCGCTTTGGATTTGTGAGGCGCATGATAAGCCTTCTTTGAAGCCTGCACACAAGTATGTAAGAAAAAATAATATGGGATTTTTAGGGGACCTGGGAATACTTACAGTGCTTGATAATGGACCTTAGGACGTGGCAAGGGTTGCTTTAGCTTCAGGGTATGGCAAAGAAGAGAGTCACGTTCTCCTTTTGGCCTGAAAATGCTTGCAAAACTCCTTTTGATCTCACACTTTTTTTGACAAATTTTGAACTTTGCTCTGGCCATTTGTGCACTTTTTTTTCGTTTTTGAATGAGGCTTGCAAGGCTTGTATATATAGTAATGAGTGAGAATCAGTCACTATTATGAGCTCTTAACCAATGCAATTATGTTTTGAGATTTCCATAACCACCATTGAAGAAACTTGCCTTTTTTTGTCCAAATTTGAATTTTATGCTTAAAGTGGACCTTACACGAATTTGGTAGGTGGATTATGATGTATCAAAGCCATTCAAGCCACAAGATATCCCTTAATTAATTTTTTTGATTTTTATTTGAATTTTATGGATTTAAAATGAATTAAATCAATAAAATTAAATAAAAATAGAAAAAATAATTTTTAATCTTGAAATAAATCATGGGACACGTGGGTGGCATGGCAAAGCTGAATCAGTGGAAAAAGTGGGCCATTTTGTCAAAAATTGAAGTTTCAAGGATAGTTGACTTTTGTCATTACACAAAAATTTCCCAACTTCTCCAATGCATATCTTGCTCAATTTTGATCATATGAACATGTTCTTGGACATTTTGGAAAGGTATTGAAGTCCTCTAACCAATGCCTTTGGTCCCATGTCATTTTGATTTACCAATCTCAAGTTATGGTCTTTGACTTAAAATGCCTTTTTGTTGACTTTTGAAAATGACCTATAATGTTGAAATTGATAACTTTTTGTGAGAGCATTTCTTGGACTTGGAATGTGAAGATGAGTTGTAGGAAATGTCCTCCCCTTCAAAATGAGCATTGGATGGGATTTTTTTGATGAACCATGAAAAAGTTATGCCTTGGTCAAGTTACAGTTGACTTTTCAACTGTCCCAAAATAGAAACTTTTGACACCTTGATGATTTTTGAGCCATTCTTGTGAAATCATGGTCAAGATTTGACCAAATGATGATTGTGGCTTCAAAATAAGATGTTGACAAAAAATTTTGACTTTTGACTGCCAAATGACCATTTTACCCCTGCAGTTGACTGTGAAGCAATTAGGGTTTTTGACTATGCAACTTGACCTTGTGAGCCATGAAACTTGACATGTAGGTGCTTGACAAAGTATATAGGCATATGTGACTTGATTGAGCCCTTGAAAACCTCAACTTCCTTGAAAGAACCAAAACCCTAATTTGACTGGCTTAGAAGGGTGTTTGAACTGTGCAACCCTTGAGTAGACTTGAGCAAATTGAGATGATGCTTGTCAAAACTTTGAAGAATATGGGAGGGAAAATTTTGGGATACAATAGTTGCCCCTGTTCAATCTTCTTAGACCTGAGGATGTAGATTGGCTTGTGTGCCTTTCGTGATCCGAGGGTGGAAGATGATTGAACACTAGAGTGCCCAGAAATTTGCACTCACATAGTAGAGTATCAGCAGTGTGATGTCGGGAATGGGCTTACAGATGCCATTTGGAGAGATGGTGGATAGGAGGATGGGCTTATAGATGCCATCTGGAGATGTGACAGAATCTTGTCGAGAATGGGCTTATAGATGCCATTTGGAGACTGTTGGTATGTGGATGGGCTTATAGATGCCATCTAGGTGTCGATCGCGTAAGAGATTCCTTAGCGAGAACTTGCGTACCTGAGAAAGATAATTTCCTGGCCTGTTACAGGTGTTGATCCTCACTCATTCGCTCACAGACATGCCCTGGCTAGATACAGGTATCGAATCTGGAACTTCAAAAGGTTGATGGGTTGTCTCTACTGATAGGTTATCTAAGAAAAATCTTTAGGATTTAACTGAACCAGAGGAGGTTTTGTCTTTCTTGACGAGTTGTCTCTTTGGACGGGTTGTCTTCATGGACGGGTTGTCTTCAATGACGAGTGATCTTCAATGACGAGTCGTCTTCAATGACGAGTTGTCTTCAATGACGAGTTGTCTTCAATGACGAGTTGTCTTCAATGACGAGTTGTCTTCAATGACGAGTTGTCTTCAATGACGAGTTGTCTTCAATGACGAGTAGTCTTCAATGACGAGTTGTCTTCAATGACGAGTTGTCTTCAATGACGAGTTGTCTTCAATGACGAGTTGTCTTTAATGACGAGTTGTCTTCAATGACGAGTTGTCTTAAATGACGAGTTGTCTATAATGACGGGTTGTCTTCAATGACGAGTTGTCTTCAATGACGAGTTATCTTCAATGACGAGTTGTCTTAAATGACGAGTTGTCTTAAATGACGAGTTGTCTTCAATGACGAGTTGTCTTCAATGACGAGTTGTCTTAAATGACGAGTTGTCTTCAATGACGAGTTGTCTTCAATGATGAATTGTCTTCAATGACGAGTTGTCTTCAATGACGAGTTGTCTTCAATGACGAGTTGTCTTCAATGACGAGTTGTCTTAAATGACGAGTTGTCTTCAATGACGGGTTGTCTTCAATGACGAGTTGTCTTAAATGACGAGTTGTCTTAAATGACGAGTGTCTATAATGACGAGTTGTTTTCAATGACGGGTTTCTATAATGACGGGTTGTCTTAAATGAAGGGTTGTCTTAAATGACGAGTTGTCTTAAATGACGAGTTGTCTTCAATGACGGGTGTCTATAATGACGGGTTGTCTTCAATGACGGGTGTCTATAATGACGGGTTGTCTTCAATGACGAGTCGTCTTCAATGACGAGTTGTCTTCAATGACGAGTTGTCTTCAATGACGAGTTGTCTTCAATGACGAGTTGTCTTCAATGACGAGTTGTCTTTAATGACGAGTTGTCTTAAATGACGAGTTGTCTTAAATGACGAGTTGTCTATAATGACGAGTTGTCTTCTTTGACTTTAGGAAGTAATTTAACCGGACATGTCTTCTTTGACTGGATGAGCATCAGAAAAACCTTTGGGATTTAACTAGACTTGTCTTCTTTGACTGGATTTGTCTTCTTTGACTGGATGAGCATCAGAAAAACCTTTGGGATTTAACTGGACTTGTCTTCTTTGACTGGATGAGCATCAGAAAAACCTTTGGGATTTAACTGGACTTGTCTTCTTTGATTGGATGAGCATCAGAAAAACCTTTGGGATTTAACTGGACTTGTCTTCTTTGACTGGATTTGTCTTCTTTGACTGGATTTGTCTTTTTTGACTGGATTGGTCTCTTTTGACTGTATTTGTCTACTTTGACATAGCTGATTATTTAACTGTATCCTTCCTGAAAGGTAAAGGTCAGTCGTATGCAATGCATGATATAGATCAAGCAATGATGTTCTTGACATAAATGAGATTGTATGACATGATGCGCATATGCATGATGTGATGTTTATGAATGTATCTTCGTCTGGGAAAGTAAATCCTTGACGCATGTCGGGAAGTTGAATCCTGGGCTGATGTTGAAGAGCAGAGTTCTTCGTTTCCGCTGGGGATGATGATTACAAGAATAAACCGGTAGGAGAAGACGACTCCGTTGGGGAATAAACTTGTTGAAGAGATTACTCTGCGGGGAATTACTCTGTGGGAAGAGATACTTCGCTGAGATTTGGTGATAACTTCGCTGGGGATTCCATTGAGAAGTTATGTTGAGGAATTTGATGAACTCCGCTGGGGATAGGAAGAACTTCGTCGAGGACGATCTTTCCGTGGTAATTAGTTGAGGATAACCTAGTTATAGGCTCTGGTGGAGAATGACCTTTGAATAAAGCCGGGGAGATGCTTTTGCGCTCTGTAGGCGATTATCTTCTAGAATCTACTGGGGATAAGCTTCCAGAATCTACTGGGGAGATTGATTCAATTTTCCTGGGGAGACTTTTGGACTGTACTGGGGAATGACCCCACTGGATGTCTGTATTCCGCCGGGGAACAATCTTATATTAAGACTGCCGGGGATGCTTGCTGAGGAATAATCTGTATACTCTGCTGGAGAATATTGAGATCTTCTGGGGATATCTAACTTCCTTAAGGCTGACAGTAAACTAACTCTGCTTGGGGAGAGCGTTGACTGACTTGCTAGAGATATTGTGCCTTTTCAGGGCTGATTGGGAGACCAACTTTGCTAGGAGGAGAGCACTGTTGAACCCTGTCTTACTCTGCGGGGAGTGAAGGTATCTTGGTCACATTCTTCAGCTGAACCTACCTTAGTACCTTGGTGGACAGAGCAACTAGATCGTTTGGACAACTCATTATTTCCCCTGTCTCTGATGTGAGAGAAGAAGATACCTTGTGGAGGTAATGGATAAATCTTCTGGTAGATAGGTGACGAGATGCCGGGACATAGTCGTACGCTTTAATCCCTAACTTTTGCCTGGACCTCCCTTTCGGGTTTTCAGTCCATCGGGATACCCATTTTTGCCCAAGCCGCCTTTTCAGGTTTTTGACTTGCCGGGTGTACAGATTTTTCATTTTCATCCCTTATTTTTGCCCGAACCCTTTTGGTTCGTCGGGAAGCCCTTATTTTTGCCTAGGTGTGTCAACCTAGCGGGTCTTTGATTATGCGTAGTATTTTTCGACTATGTCCATGCTCTCAGGATGTAGGGAGGTTCCCCTGTCAGTAGTGTTGCGTTGTCATACCACCAGAAGATCTTCGTTTGATCGTCCGATGCCCCAAGTGATCCAGATGGAGATTTTCCCCAAGCTGGTTGTCCTTTTGAGAGATTCTCTGAATCTTGACTTGACTGCCCCAGATGATGGATGATGATCATGCCATGCCCCTTGATTGGAAGTGCTTTTGTTTATTAGATATTCTTCGCGCGAATTTCTCTGTTGTTCGAACAAAAGGTCATATGCAAACAATGTTCTATTAAAAATGCAAAGCTTATGTTTGTCTTGAAGTTTTTGAAAATGCAGTCTTTTTTAGTAAAAACAAGTGAATTTTGTAAACTGTGATGTCAACTCGTTATTTTACCGCAAGCCCTAAGGAGTCAGGATACCTTTCGTAACAGTATGCTTTCGAACTAACCCATGCTTCAGCTAGGACTTTTAAGGGTTGTAGCGTGGCCTGGTTCACGTTTTAAGAAACAAAGGATAAAGGCTCAAAATTTATTTGTACCCACCCGTTCTTCATGATGTTCTTCAAACCTAAACTCAGCTAATCGTGCGTTAGACATGGTTTGAGTCTTTGCTTTGATATTCCGGTGATGGTTCAGATATTGACAGTTTATTTTGAATAGGCAGTCATTCCTTTTTTGGTTGAGGGTTTGTAGGACCTCTTTCTTTTTTGATTTTGTTATCCCTGTTTTTTATGCCTGAACTGTTTCTTTTGTGATTACAGTCAGCGGGATGCCCCAGTTTTTGTAAGTCTCCTTCATAGGTTTTGACTTAATGGGTTTTTATTTCTGAGAGATAATGATTGCCTGTCTTTATGATTATTCGGAACCATCATTGTCTTTTGCTTTGGAAGGACTCCTTTGATGTCATCCATTGTGCACTTGGATCAACTGAGAGAACTACCCTGCCCCAGGTTGTGATTAAGGGTTTTTAATTTTTGAAAAGAAAAAACTCCTACTTCTTTGGCTCGAAGGGGTTGACTAGGGATTATCTTCCTTATAACTCCAGTGTTTAGGAATCGAAACAATGCATGTACCTCATCAGCGGGGTCTGTTCAAAAGCATACTGTAGATTGTGGTATCGTTTTCGTCATCCTCCCTCAAGAGGCTTAGACTTATTAACCGAGCATTGATCATCACAAAAAATATGAAAGAAATTTGAATATAGTGAATATAATTGGATTAATTCAAAACAGACATATGCGATGCATTAATGAAATAAAAGAGTTTGCTATGACATTAATTGTTTGTATAAGCAAAGAAAAATACAACTCGGAAATTCAAATGGAACAACAGCCTTCAATGATTTGGCAAAGGAGCAGTGATCACATTGGGAGCCTTGGGTGCTTCGAACTCGATCTCCTTTGCATCGATTAGGTCCTGAACCTTGTTCCTCAAAGTCCAACAATCATCTGTAGCATGCCCCGGGCTGTCAGAATGATAAGCGCAGCGGGCGTTGGGCTTATACCTTGAAGGTGTCCTGTTGGGATTCTTAGGAGGGTCCCTTAGAGTTACCAAATTGGTCTCCAGCAATTGTGGCAATATCTGGGACAAGGTCATGCCGAGGGGAGTAAATTGCCTTTTAGGTCTCTCTTCCCTTTGTTGGTTGCGATGTTGAGGAGCACCAGCAGGCTTTGAAATAACCACCGCGTTGACAGCACTAGATTCTTTCTTGGATGGTTTCTTCTTAGTGCTCGAGGAGTCACCCTTTTGTATCTTCCCAGACTTGATACCAGCTTCCATTCTCTCCTCAGTCAAGATCAGATCTGTAAACCCAGCAGAAGAATTCCCAATCAGATGGTTGAAGAAAGGACCAGGCAGGGTCCCCAAGAATAAGTCCACAAGCTCTCGGTCAGTTAGAGGTGGCTGCACCCTTCCAGCAAGGTCTCTCCACTTTTGCGCGTACTCCTTAAAACCTTCACCCGTCCCAAGCGACATACCCTGGAGTTGGGTACGCGTGGGTGCGAGGTCGGAATTATATTGATACTGCTTATAAAAAGCAGTTGCCAAGTCCTCCCAGTTACGAATACTGGTTCCATCCAGCTGATAGAACCATTCGAGCTGAGTCCCTGAAAGACTTTCCTGGAAGAAATGGATCCATAGGTTCTTGTCTGCCGTGTAAGGCTGGATCTTCCTTGCGTATGAACGGAGGTGCAACTTAGGACAGGAAGCCCCGTCGTATTTTGCAAAGGCAGGTGCTTTGAACTTGTGAGGGATCACCACCCCAGAAGATAAGCCTAGGTCTCCAAAGTCCAACCCGGGCACCTGTTGAATCTCCATGGCATTTAGACGGTCCTCCAGATGTTTGTACCTGTCCTCAGCAGGAGGGTATTGTTCATCATTGAAATCTGTCTCGGTGTCAGAGACTATGGGACTAGGAACCCTTCCCTCTTTGTGACTGCCTTCCCCAACAGATGGAGTAGTCCGCTCAGCTTCATTCTGCAGTGTATTCCCAGATCTGCGTCTAGGGTTGAACAAAACAGACCTCTTCTTCTATTTCTTCAAAAGCAGAGTCTTCAATTCCTGTTGTCCTTGGGCTAAGCTCATGACTAGATCCTGGAACTGGGCATTCTGGGCCTGGAGGGCCTTGATAGCTTGTTCATTGGATGATTCAGGATTCATGATGATGGCTGAAATAAACAGCGAATAAGATTAAGCAACCTGTAGAACAAAGTACCTGTAATGCAATGATATGTATGTATGCATGCGATGTTTTCAAGGATCTCGCGGGGTAAACAAGAAACAAACATTGTTAGAATCAGATAGCTTGATTGAAGGAATTTCAGGTTGTTGAGAATCCTTCTTCAAGAGTCAAGGCTCACCATGTCGAGTGGGTCATAGCCCCTGACTCAAGTCATTAACCTCGGCCAGAGGAAAATAAACCCCCTTTTCCCCTTGCTAGACTTTTGATTCAGCATGACCTGCATCACAAACCCTTGAGATCCTTGAAATAGATTAGTCTTTATGTAGGATGCATGCAATGGTATGATGTTATGCTATGCATGGAGTGATGTAAGTAGGCCCTGTAATGAGTCCCAATTAAGGACTGTAAACAAAACCTGCAAGGAACCCGTGTTGTTAGATAACAAGTATGCAAGTAGTTCAAGTATGAAGGCACACAAGTCACACAAAAGAACCCTTAGAGTTTAGGCCAACATGAAGTTTGGGGTACTACCCTCTTGAAGTTGGTGGGCTCAAAAACCTGTCCTATCGAAAGTAACCGGGTTCTAAGGAGCTCAATATCATTGGGTTGTTTTCTGTGTTCATTGTTTTGATTTAGCCACTGAATTGGCGATCAAAATATTCCAAGAAAACAACCCTCAATGAGTGTAGTATCGAGTATCAACCAACTTCGGATTGCACCAAAGTCAGTCATCTCACTACCCCTAAAGAGACCAGGATGGTCAAGTAAGGTTCCTAAGGTCAGTTGATGCTTCACGACACCATGCGGCGGCCCCGTACTCTCCTTGACTTAACTCAAGGGTTACCGGTACTCACCAAAGTGCCACATCAACGTAGAAAACTGCTTCAACCGTGTCGGTATACCCCGCACAGTTCCCTCACAGTTTGTTGCTACTTTCTAAGAGGTATCCCCCAGATCTGGGTTAGGATCTATGAAACTCCCAAAACAGGCCCGCAATTTTAAAGTAAACAGATCAAGCAATTGAAAACATGATGATGAACTATTCCTAAGGTACACCTCACTTTATCCTATCCCCAGCAGAGTCGCCAGTTCTGTGATCGGTGGAAATAGAACTGACTGTTTTTTAGCTGGTTTCGCGAAATGTCGCGGTAAGCAAGAGTCGCCACCGTCTTTTATGTTCTCCAACATAGAAAGGACAAAAGCACAGCAAAATTCCTTATTCGAGAATGTTTCTCGGTTCGGGAGGTAGATTTATAGAAAGGGAAGGTGTTAGCACCCTTTCTATCCGTGGTTATCCACGGGCTCTTAGGTACTTGCTCTTGTGTTTTCAAAAATTGTTTTCTTTTCAAGTGTGAGTGGGTTTTGAAAAATTTTCGTTTGAAAAATTTCTAAGTAACTCTTGTATCAGTCCTCAAGAGTGTATGAAAAATTTGTTTGAAATCTTTTAGAAAGTGTAAGGTGTGAAAAGCATTTTGTTTGTTTTGAAAAGAGCAAGTACCTAGGAGAATCTACCTACTCTAAGGAATTAAGCTGTGTAGGAGTCCTTTAGATAGTGCTATCCCACCATTGAGGGGTAGGTAGCACCATCGTTGGAGGTGTTCGGGTCAATTCGATTATAAGGGACAGTGTGGTCACCGAAGCAATAGTAGGACACCTTAGGAGTAACCCTAATGTCCTAGATCCTTTTTTATCTGAGGCAACCGTTTCGAGGCAACTGGATCTTTAGACAAAGGGTGACCTCTAAGACGTCCTATACTTGATGACCACGTTTCGAGGCAACGAGTGAAGCGTACCCTAGAAGTGGCATGTGCTTTGTGTGTTGTTTTTCAGTTAATGTTTTTTGTACATGTCATTTGTGAGCTACGGATTGATTTTATTTACATATATTCTTTCATGCATTTAACAGTTAGGAGTGCGGAAAATTAAAGTGCGGGAATGTAAAGCTACGCTATTACAAGGCGCGGGTCTATACATCGCCAAAAAAACAAAGACCCGTTTTGATAAAGTGCGGAAAGTAAAGAAAGCAATAAACCTAATTACTATTACATTCTTGAAGCAGTTACATAATAATTAAAATATAAAAAATACGCGCGAATAAAAATTAATCAGGAACGTCCTAAGGGTGTTGACCCTTTTAAGAAAAGAAATGTTTTTTTTTTGTCTTTTTTGTGATTAAATGAAATTAAAACTAATGATTAATCTAATTAATTAATTTATTAAAAGAAAATATTTTTGTATTTTTATGTTTTTTAATGAAATAAAATAAAAGGAAATAAAATTAAAAGTTAATAAAACCAAATCCTAAATTTATTTTAGTTATTAAGAAAAAAAAAGTTAGAGTTGCCTAATTAATTCAATTTATTAGTATTTATTTACAAAATAAAATGAAATTAATAATAATAATAATATTAGTTCTTTTTTTGATTTTTTTTTATAGAAAATAAATTAATTATGTTAATAGTTAATAAAAGGGAAAAAATAAAATAAGACAAACAAAATATAAAAATGACAAAAAAAAAATAAAAATTGCAAACCCAAGGGGGGTTTTGGGCCAGATTGGAGGTGTTAATGGAATTGTGAGGCCCATTCAGAAGCCAGCTTGGTTTGACTTTGGAGATTGCCTGCGCCTGTGTTGACCTGAGAACAGGATGCTCCTTCCCTTGTGGCCATTGGATTTGCACTTGGAGACACTTGGCGCTTTGGATTTGTGAGGCGCATGATAAGCCTTCTTTGAAGCCTGCACACAAGTATGTAAGAAAAAATAATATGGGATTTTGAGGGGACCTGGGAATACTTACAGTGCTTGATAATGGACCTTAGGACTTGGCAAGGGTTGCTTTAGCTTCAGTGTATGGCAAAGAAGAGAGTCACGTTCTCCTTTTGGCCTGAAAATGCTTGCAAAACTCCTTTTGATCTCACACTTTTTTTGACAAATTTTGAACTTTGCTCTCGCCGTTTGTGCACTTTTTTTTCGTTTTTGAATGAGGCTTGCAAGGCTTGTATATATAGTAATGAGTGAGAATCAGTCACTATTATGAGCTCTTAACCAATGCAATTATGTTTTGAGATTTCCATAACCACCATTGAAGAAACTTGCCTTTTTTTGTCCAAATTTGAATTTTATGCTTAAAATGGACCTTAGACGAATTTGGTAGGTGGATTATGATGTATCAAAGCCATTCAAGCCACAAGATATCCCTTAATTAATTTTTTTGATTTTTATTTGAATTTTATGGATTTAAAATGAATTAAATCAATAAAATTAAATAAAAATAGAAAAATTAATTTTTAATCTTGAAATAAATCATGGGACACGTGGGTGGCATGGCAAAGCTGAATCAAGTGGGAAAAGTGGGCCCTTTTGTCAAAAATTGAAGTTTCAAGGATAGTTGACTTTTGCCATTTCACAAAAATTTCCCAACTTCTCCAATGCATATCTTGCTCAATTTTGATCATATGAACATGTTCTTGGACATTTTGGAAAGGTCTTGAAGTCCTCTAACCAATGCCTTTGGTCCCATGTCATTTTTATTTACCAATCTCAAGTTATGGTCTTTGACTTAAAATGCCTTTTTGTTGACTTTTGAAAATGACCTATAATGTTGAAATTGATAACTTTTTGTGAGATAATTTCTTGGACTTGGAATGTGAAGATGAGTTGTAGGAAATGTCCTCCCCTTCAAAATGAGCATTGGATGGGATTTTTCTGATGAACCATGAAAAAGTTATGCCTTGGTCAAGTTACAGTTGACTTTTCAACTGTCCCAAAATAGAAACTTTTGACACCTTGATGATTTTTGAGCCATTCTTGTGAAATCATGGTCAAGATTTGACCAAATGATGATTGTGGCTTCAAAATAAGATGTTGACCAAAATTTTTGACTTTTGACTGCCAAATGACCATTTTACCCCTGCAGTTGACTGTGAAGCAATTAGGGTTTTTGACTGTGCAACTTGACCTTGTGAGCCTTGAAACTTGACATGTAGTTGCTTGACAAAGTATATAGGCATATGTGACTTGATTGAGCCCTTGAAAACCTTAACTTCCTTGAAAGAACCAAAACCCTAATTTGACTGGCTTAGAAGGGTGTTTGAACAGTGCAACCCTTGAGTAGACTTGAGCAAATTGAGATGATGCTTGTCAAAACTTTGAAGAATATGGGAGGGAAAATTTTGGGGTACAACAATATGCTTAGCCCTAGAATGTAAAATTGGATTTTTACTAAGACAAATAGCAGAAGTATTGTCACAGAAGATAGGAATGTTACTCTCAAATATCTGGAAGTCCTCAAGTTGACTTTTCATCTAGAGCATTTGTGTGCTGCATCCAGCTGCTGCTATGTATTTCGCTTCTGCTGTTGATAGAGAAATTGTGGATTGTCTTTTGCTGGACCAAGAGATCAGATTTTCTCCCAGAAACTGGCAACTTCCAGAAGTGCTTTTACGTTATACTCTGTCTCCAGCAAAATCAGCATCACAGTATCCTACTAAGCTGTAATCACTTGATTTTCTATAAAACAAACCCAGATTAGTAGTACCTTTCAGATACTTGAAAATTCGCTTAACTGTTGTTAAGTGAGATTCTCTAGGATCTGATTGGAATCTAGCACAAATGCAAACACTGAATAAAATGTCAGACCTTGAAGCCGTCAGATAGAGAAGAGAACCAATCATACCTCTGTAGACTTTATGTTCTACCTTTTTACTTATCTCTTCTCTTTCCAGAATGCACGTGGGATGCATTGGAATCTTTGATGGCTTACATTCTGAGAGATCAAATTTCTTCAGAAGTTCTATGACATATTTGCTCTGATTAAAGTAAGTTCCTTCTGGGGTTTGATTAATCTGGATGCCCAGAAAGAATTTTAGTTCCCCCATTAGGCTCATCTCAAATTCTGCCTGCATACACTTAGCAAACTTTCTTCCCAGAGAAGGTTTAGTAGATCCAAAAATGATGTCATCAACATAAATCTGACATACTAAAATGTCATTCTTAACTGTCTTACAGAATAAGGTTGTGTCCACTTTCCCTCTGGTGAATTCCTTTTCTAACAGAAAGTTACTTAGTCTTTCATACCAAGCTCTGGGAGCTTGTTTCAGACCATACAGTGACTTCTTTAGTTTGAAAACATATTCTGGATTTTTGGAACTTTCAAAACCATGGGTTTGGTGCACATATACCTCTTCTTCTATATAGCCATTTAAGAATGCACTCTTAACATCCATCTGATACAGAGTGATGCCTTTATTAACAACAAATGAAATTAAGAGTCTGATAGATTCTAACCTGGCGACTGGAGTAAAGGTTTCTGTATAGTCTATCCTCTCTTGCTGACTATAACCTTGTGCTACCAATCGTGCTTTGTTTCTGATGACTTCACCTTGTTCGTTCAGTTTGTTTCTGAACACCCATTTTGTTCCAATGACGTTGAATCCTTTTGGTTTGGGAACTAGATCCCATACGTCATTTCTTGTAAATTGATTTAGCTCTTCTTGCATTTCTAGGATCCAGTCATTTTCCAGAAGTGCTTCATCAATTGTTGATGGTTCAATTAGAGAAACAAGTCCCATGAGGGATTCTTCAGAGTTTCTGAAGCTAGCCCTTGTTCTGATAGGATCTTCCTTTCTTCCTAAGATTGTTTCTTCTGGGTGATCCATGCTGCTTCTGGATGGTCTTTTCTGAAGTTGATCAACAGAAGATGCTGGATTGCTTGCAGTGCCTCTTTCTGATGTTGAGGGAGTGTCTCTGTTAAGAGCTTCTGATGACTTGTCTTAAGTACCTGTGAATTCAACTTCCATACCTGCAAGGAATTCATTCTGCTTTGACTTTTGAGAGTCAAGCTTATCATCAAAACGAACACTGATTGATTCTTCCATAATCTGTGTTTCTGTATTGTATACTCTGTACCCTCTTGAGCGTTCAGAGTATCCTAACATAATACACTTTTGTGCTTTAGAGTCAAACTTGTTCAAATATTTTTTTGTGTTCAAAATAAAACAAGTACATCCAAATGGATGAAAATATGAAATGTTGGGCTTTCTGTTCTTCCACAATTCATATGGAGTCTTTTCCAGAATAGGTCTTATGGAGATTCTATTCTGAATGTAACACGCTGTGTTTATTGCTTCTGCCCAGAAGATCTTAGCAACGTTAGTCTCGTTGATCATGGTTCTGGCCATTTCTTGCAATGTTCTGTTCTTTCATTCTATAACTTCATTTTGCTGGGGAGTTCTAGGACAAGAGAAATCATGCAGAATGCCTTTGTCATTAAAGAATGACTCAAAATCTTTATTTTCAAACTCTCCACCATGATCACTTCTGACTTTGACGATTCTAAGATCCTTTTCATTCTGAACTTGGTTGCAGAAGGTGACAAACACAGAGTGTGACTCGTCCTTGTGTCTTAAGAACTTTACCCATGTCCATCTGCTATAGTCATCTACCATTACTAACCCATACTTCTTGCCACTGACTGAAGCAATTTTAACTGGTCCAAATAGGTCAATATGCAGAAGTTCTAATGGCTTGGAGGTAGAAACAATGTTTTTAGATTTGAAAGCTGGTTTTGCAAACTTGCCTTTCTGACATGCTTCACACAGAGCATCTGAATTGAACTTCAGGTTAGGAAGTCCTCTGACCAGATTGAGTTTGTTAATCTGAGATATTCTTCTCATACTAACATGTCCCAATCTTCTGTGCCAGATCCATTGCTCATTGTTAACAGACAGAAGACACTTTACATTCTGACTTTTTAGTTCAGAAAGTTTTATTTTATAAATGTTGTTTCTCCTCTTTCCATTAAATAGGATAGTCCCATCTTTCTGACTAACAGCTTTGCATGAATTTTGATTAAAGATTATATCATAACCGTTATCACTTAATTGACTTATGGATAACAGGTTATGCATTAATCCATCTACTAATAAAACATTACTTATAGAGGGAATATTTCCATTACCTACAGTTCCAGAGCCAATGATCTTTCCTCTCTGATTGCCTCCAAAACCTACGTGGCCTCCAGGCTTAAGTTCCAGGCTTTGAAACATATGCCTTCTTCCTGTCATGTGTCGTGAGCAGCCAGAGTCCAGGTACCATGACTGGTGTTTCTGCTTTGCAGCTAAAGATATCTGCCACATGTATTATTTTATCCTTAGGTACCCATATTTTCTTGGGTCCTGATTTGTTAGTTTTACCAAAACTCTTGTTGAATTTTGGTTTGACAGAATAATTACTACTTGTATATTTTATGTCATGTGTGTTCCCATATACAAAGTGTGAATCAAGTGAAGTGCGTTTTATAACTAAATCCATGGCATTATTTGGTGTAGGTACCTTACCTTGATATCCTATCCCTTTTCTGCCATTTCTGCTAACTCCATAGATCATTGAAGCCATTTTGCTTCTATCTATGTTTTTAGCTAGAAACTTCTGAAAGTTGTGATCATACTCCTTGATGATCTCATCAGCACTGCTGGGAGTTTCAGGGATTGTTTCCTTCTGAGAGTTTTGCAATAGATTTTCTAATTTTGAAATTTTATCTTTTAACTCAGAATTCTCCAATTTGAGACTCTCAGTCTTATCAGAGTCAGAAGCAAGATTCCTTTTCAGGTTTCTGAATTTGACTCTGATCTGCTGATATCTTTCCAGAATTTCATTAAGGCTTTCAGCTAGTTCAGCCTTAGTAAAGTTTATAGCAAAGTCAGGGAATACCTCTTTTGTATCTGATTCAGAGTCTGACTCAGAAGCTTCACTGTCTTCTGTTATGTTTGCCATGAGAGCTATGTTTGCTCTTTCATCATCTGATTCTGAGTCAGCTTCAGATGTGTCAGAATCATCCCATGTAGCCATGAGACTTTTCTTCTTTTCCTTGCCAAACTTCTTTTTGGGATTTTCCTTCTGAAGCTTTGGGAAATCACTTTTGTAGTGCCCTTGCTCGTTACATTCATAGCAGATGATGTCTTTGTTGTTTGGCTTTCTGTTCCCTGAAGAACCTTCAGATCTTCTGTGTCCAGAGGAGGATTCTGACCTTCTGTATCTGGAGAAAGATTCATTTTGATTCTATAATCTTCTGGGATTCCTGAACTTCCTTTGCCTCTGCTTCCATAGTTGGTTCACCCTTCTGGAGAGGAGAGACAGTTCATCTTCTTCTGATGAGGACCCATCAGAGGTTTCTTCTACAGCCTGCAAAACTTTGGAGTCAGATTTTATGTTAGATTTTAAAGCTAATGGCTTACCTTGCTTTTGAGGTTCATCTGCTTCTAGCTCTATCTCGTGAATTATGAGGGAGCTGACAAGTTCCTCCAGAGAGATTTTGTTGAGATCCTTGGCTAGCTTAAGCGCTGTGACCATTGGCCTCCACTGTTTTGGCAAGCTTCTGATGATCTTCTTAACATGATCAACAGTTGAATATCCTTTGTCAAGAACTTTTAGACCAGCAACAAGAATTTGAAATCTTGAAAACATAGTCTCTATTGATTCACTCTCTTCCATCTTGAATGCCTCATACTTCTGAATGAGCGCAAGAGCTTTGGTTTCTTTGACTTGAATGTTGCCTTCATGCGTCATTCTCAGAGAGTCAAACATATTCTTTGCAGTGTCTCTGTTTGATATCTTTTCATATTCTGAATAAGAGATGGCGCTGAGAAGAATTGTTCTGGCCTTGTGATGATTTCTGAAATCACGCTTTTGCTGATCAGACATTGCTTTCCTGTCAATCTTATGACCACTTCCATCCACTGGGTGCGTGTATCCATCAGTTACCATGACTCACAGATCAGCATCATGGGCCAGAAAGAAGCTTTCAATTCTGTCTTTCCAGTCGTCAAAGTTCTCTCCATCAAAGACTGGAGGTTTCCCACTGAATCTGTCTCTTTCTTCATTGTTGTCATTGCTGATATTTTGATGTGGTCCTGCCATTGTGTTTTTCTGACGCTGGATCTTGTACTGACACGGTTAAGTGTTATAAGCTCAGAACCAGGCGCTCTGATACCAATTGAAGATGTGAAAAACACAAGAAGGGGAGTTGAATTGTAAAACTTAAATCAAAATGTGCAGACAACACTGTATTTTTATCCTGGTTCGTTTGATCTCAAACTACTCCAGTCCACCCGTCAAGGTGATTTCTCCTCTCTCCAACGAGGTCTTAATCCACTATATTCAATAGGATTACAACAGTCTACTTTAACAACCGTTAAAGCCTTCTTGAGTCTAACCACAGACCGGTTTATCTCAAGGAAATTCTCTTACAGATAATTGAACAAAAAGTGTGTTAATATTTTCTAACAAAACTATATATCACAACTGTGATAATACACAATATTAAGCTTGGAATAAAAACTAGATTGCTAGTGCTTTTGAGTAGGCGTGGTTTGAAAGCTTAGCAAATTGTATGAGTGAGTGCATTTTCGTAGGCGTGTATATGCGTGCGTGAAGATTATTAGCCTTTTCTTTTCTCACACTGACTTGTTTATATAGCCAAGGTAAAGATACGCTGTTGTCCATAAAGAACTTTCAATGATAATAACGTTCTTTCCTTTTTGAGAAGATCTTGTCTTGGATAAAGCCGTTGGTAATTAATCTGTCTTGAATGCTTAGTAACACTTCAGAATCTTCTTTATGATAATCAGAGTGTTCTTTGCTTTAACTGGATGATGACGCTTCTGAGTGCTGATGACTTGGTAAAGATCCTGATCAGAGTCAGAGTATTTTATGCGCAGATTCTGGTCACCAGGCTTCAGCATATGATCTGGTCACTTCAGCGTGTAGCACATGATATTGATCTTCTGATGCTGACATATCTTCTGATGCTGATGTTGATATTGATCTTCTGATGCTGATTCCATCAGAACTTCTGTAAATACAAAACATACTTTTAAGTAGCATATATGTCTTATATATAAATTTTACAATTTATTTATTCTTGTATTTTGTTATCATCAAAACTCTAATTGAGGGTCGTAGAATCGAACTATGTTCTAACATAGTGGACCTAATTTTTGAGACTCATACATGTTCATGATATGTTAGAGGACCCCTGAAACCATTCCCTTATTTTTCATTATTTTTATTTATTTTATTTGAATTTTTTCATTTAAAACAAATTAAATCAAGAACAAAGTGTAAAGCAAATGAGTTTAGGCATATGATTAGACTTATGGGTCAAGATTGAAGCCTAAATCTCATGCAAAGGTTAGCAAGGAAGTCCAGTTTCAATGCATGTCAAGAATGGCAAGGATTTCACAAGTTTGGAAATATTTTAATGTGTTTTATCCTGTTTTTAAAAGGGCCTTAATGCCTTGATTCTTACCTTACTTGTTTTCTCTCCTTTCACTCCTCTATATATACCACACTAAGAAAGCTACAAAAGGAGGGAAAAAATCATTTCCTAAGAGCATGCAAAAATCATTTCTAAGAGAGAGCTCAAAATTCACAAAAAATTCCAAGAAGTTATAAAACTCATAACCCAAGTTCCAGCTTCTCTCACTCAAAACCAGTGACACGCTCATCCTTCTGAGACCCCTAGGAGGCGATCCACATAATTATCCAACCCCCACGCATCTCAGAATCCCTTCATACAATCCCTCTGATTTGGTAAAATTTTGATTTTGAATCTCTTTGATTTCGTAATTTAAATTATTTTTATGCGTATATTCTTATTACTATTGATGTTTTGAGCAAGTCTAACATTTTACATGCAAGCATGAAGGAAGAAATAACGTGATTCCATCGTTAGGGCATCAAGAACGTTTGGTTTCGGATCTCAGGATATGGGACGATCCAGACAAAAAGAAGCTCAGATTCAGAATCAAGACATTTCTTTTTAATATTTATGTTGTCTTATTAACTTTTTTTAGATAATTAACTCAATCATAAAAATCTCATAAAATCAAAAACAAAAAAAAAGAAGATTTAATTTTAATAAATAATCACTTTCTTTTTTTAATTAAATCAATTAGACATTAGATTTTTTTATTATCATTAACTTAATTTTCTTAAATCAATTAAAAAAATAATAAACAGAAAATCATAAAATAGAAATCACAAAAAAATAGATTTAGGTTTTTTTTTTAGATTAAAATTAAGTTTTGACAAATTTATTTTAACCCCATTTTAATGTTTATTTCATAATTAATTTGTAATTAATTTAGACTTTTTTAAAATATTAAGATCAAATCACAAAAATACCAAAAATATTTAGGCCTTTCTTTTTAGGATATTTAATTTTATTTCTAAATAACTTTTCCTATTATTTTCTATTTATTTAGAATTTTAGAAATAAATGTATAGGTCGCACATATGATTTTGTAATAGTTAGTTTATCTTTTTCACATTTTCTTTCAAAATATTGTAACTTCTGATGGGATGTAATAGTTTAGGATTTACTTTTCCGCACTTTTACTTTTTGCACCTCTTATATACATGTATATTACTGTTAGTAATTAGGTCGTATATGGCAAGATAAAAGCAAATGTTAGCAAAATTAACACTCAAGATAAATAACTGAAACACAATACACTCGCACACGCGTACCTCTAAGGTACCTCCACTTGTTGCCTTCAGATAAATAAACAGTCACGACTCTCGAATGCAAGAGATTTTAGTGGTAACCCTTTAGTCTAAAGATCATAAGTCCCTCGATGACCCTTTCGACGTTGCCTCGATATATGATCTTAAAACCTTAGGGTAACTACTAAAGTATCTTACTAGTTGCTTTCGTGACTGTACGATGACCCTCGCCCTTCCCTCAAAAAATCAAACGATAGGGCTACCTAATCACTAATAGTAGGATATCACTGTCTAAAGGAAAATAAGAAAAGAAAAAACCTTTCGAGTAGGTAGACAAATCCTAGTTGCTTGTTCATAAAAACAATTAAATTTTTTTTCACACATACACAAACTCCTTTCTAAATATTTTCAAAGACAAAAAAATACTTTCTATACGTTCTCGCCGAAACGAGAAACATTACAAAGTTCGCTGCACTAAGGCGTATTTTCAAAATATCTTCAAAACACACTTACACAAAAAAAGCATTTTCAAAGCGAGCTAGCAACTAAGAGCTAGTAGATAACTACAGATGGAAAAGGTGATAACACCTTCCCTTTCCATAACCTACCCCCTTACTCAGAAAATAATATCGAAAGGTCTTTCATGTTCTTTTCACCCTTTCCTTTATTGGATAAAATAAAAGTTGGTGGTGACTCTTGCTAACCACAACATTTGCGATAAAACACAAAACCAGTAAAGTCAGTTCTCCCACCGTATTACACCTTAAATATCTCAGCTTCGCCTGCTCTTGTAATGAGTAAGTCATTAACATAGAGGCATAAAATGATTCGACTGACATTGTTAATATCATTTACGTATACTCCATGTTCAGAGACACACTTTGTGAAACCTGCTTCGATCAGGAAGCTGTCTATTCTCTTATTCCAAGATTTAAGGGCTTGTTTCAAACCTTAGAAAGCATTCCTTAATCTATATACCTTTGACTCATGCCATTTGTCGTTGAATCCTGGTGGTTGAGTAACATAGACTTCTTCTTCCAATGGACCATTCAGGAATGCTGACTTTTTATCCAACTGATGCATTTTCAATCCTTTATATGTTGCTGTCGAAATAATGATTCTGATTGTTTCTAGCGTTGCAACAGGCGCATATACTTCGTCGCAGTCGATACCAAGTTTTTATAGAAAACCTCTCGCCACAAATCTTGCTTTATACTTCTTAATCTCACCATTTGGCCTTTGTTTCACCTTCTAAATACACTTTATATCGATCGGTTTCTTATTTGTTCTCTCGACAATCTCCCAGGTCTTGATCTTCTAAATAACTCTGAGTTCTTCTTTCATGGCTTCACACTAATTCGAATTTCTCAAGGCTTCATCCAAATCAATTGGTTCTGCTTTAGCCATCATCACGGCTTCTTTGATTAAGTCACCATCTGCATCAACTTCTTGATCTGGAAACCTTTCATATCCAGTTAGCCTTGTTGACTCTGTTCTTGTTCTTATCTACCTTCTTTTATTTTGTACAGGTGGTTATTCATTTTGACTGGTTGAAGCTTCATTTTGTTCATCTTCTTAGAACACAGTTGTGACTGTATCTGGTTCTTCTTGAACTGAACTTCAACTCTAGTCCCACCCTTTGCTTTCGTCTACAAGAACATCTCGGCTGATCACTAGTTTATCTTTGTTTGGGGAATACAACTTATATGCATCATTCGAATGATGACCTATGAGAACCATGACTTCACTTTGATCATCCAACTTATTTCATAATTGTTCAAGTACATGCCTGAAGCACATTGATCTAAAAAATTTAAGATGAATAACATTTGGATTCAACCCTGTCCAAGCCTCATGAGGTGTCTTTTCGACCATCTTCTTTATTGGGCATCTAATTAGAATATATAATGTTGTCAAAGCTGCTTCAACCCAAACTATCTTAGGCATATCTTTAGCTTTCAACATACTTCTCGTCATGTTCAGTATACTTCTATTCTTTCTCTCAGCTATGCCATTATGTTGAGGCGTATAGGGTGCAATAACCTTATGATATATATCTTCCTCATTGCAAAATCTATCAAATTCAAGAGACATATATTCACCATCACCATCAGTTCTTAACTTCTTCAATTTGCAGCTACTTTGTTTCTCAGCATGCAACTTGAACTTATTGAACTGTGTGAATACCTCACTCTTCCTTTCAATAAGGTAAGTCCATATATGTCTGGTGAATTCATCAATGAAAGTAAGGAAATACCGGTTACTTCCATTTGACTTTACTTCAAAAGGTACATACACATCATAACGAACCAGCTCCAGATTTTTCTTTGATTTCACGGGAAAATCATGTTTGAATGCTTTCCTCGTCTGTTTTCCTTTGCAACATTCCTCACACACCGGCTTAGGTTCCTTTACATAAGGAAACCTAAATACCATCCTTTTCTGATTGAGCATGCATAAACTTCTGAAGTTTAGATGTCCATACTTGTGGTGCCATAGCCAGTTCTTGTCTTCTTCTGTAGTTGAAGCAAGACATTTATGATCTAATGTGTTGAGTTCAACTTTGAATGTTTTATTTTCAGCCAATGGTGCTTTCATTATTAGCCTCCCATCAGCCCTATATACCTTCATCTGATTCTTATCAACCTTCATATTGAATCCTTTTGCAAGTAATTGACCTACACTTATCAAGTTACTTGTCATAGAAGGTACATACAACACTTAAGTGATAGTAGCTTTTCGACCATCCTTCCAGACACTCGAAATATCTCCTTTACCACCTGATTTGATGTGCCTACCATCTACAAACTTTATCACCTTTTTTACTGACTCATCTAACTTGGTAAGCCAAGTTTTATTGTCAGTCATGTGGTTGTTGCATCCTGAATCTAGATACCACATGTTGTTTTTCTTAGTGTTCGACTGAGTGTTCACAGTCAACAACTGTTGTAACTAGTTTTAAATATAGAGTCACCACCCTTAATTTTTATACTAAGGAAGGGAATATAAAGGTTAACCCTAAAAAGTTATAGATTCTAGTATTTTTGGAATCGATCTTAGACGAAGGGAAGGTGTTAGTCATCCCTCATCTACCTTGTTCACAAGGATACTAGGGTTAGAAGCGCAATCTTTAAGAAATAGGGTTTTAGTTTTTTATTAGGGGAACTCGCCATGATTTTATCCGTATACCTACGTGTCCTCTTATGCGAAATCAGAGTCCCCATTCGTGGTTCGTAGTTGCTTGGTGTTTTTTATGGATTACGAAGATATTTGGATTTCCCGCATACTTAGTCTAGGTGTGTGAATAATGGAGTTTGTTAGACGAAGCGCGCAGTCGATTAAAATATATCCGTAATCCTTTTTGAAAATTAATCGTTGAATTAATTTAATCATGAAAATTATTTGGTGTTGGTTAAGTATGTTTTAATGTATTAATTACAAAAATGTTTTATTAATGCATGGTAAAAATGTTTTTAATGCAAACAAATAATAAAATATTTGATGAGTTTTAGAAAAACTAAAATTTGATTTATTATAATAATAGTAAATATAATATTAAAATAATTTATAAATATATAAAAATATAAAGTATAAAAATAAAATAAAGTATAAAAATAAAATAATTAAAAACCGCAGGGGGTTGCAAATTATGTTGGGCTAGAAAAAAGGGGGTATAGGTAGTAGGGCCGTGAATTCAGATATTTAATCCATGCCCAAACGCAAGGGGGTGCATAATTGTATAGGGTAAGCAGAAATAAAAAAAGCGGGGTGTGAATAACATGGGTTTTTGGCCCAGAAAAATGTATATTGAGCCCAAAATAATTCTGGGTGCGTTGAGATTCGGTATGGGCGGGTGCATTGGGTTACCATGGGTAAGCAATCTCACTGCTTCTGATGATGATCACGCAGAGATACAGTGAAGGCATATGGCAAGGTTTTGGAATCGTATGCATGGGATCTCAACAGATTTATATTTCGTTTTCATTTTTCAATTCATTTTTGTTTGTCTCTCTCTCTCTCTCTCTCTCTCTCTCTCTCTCTCTCTCTTCCCTCATTTTCTCTCGTGCTCTCCAACAACACAAAACCATCGTCCCCCCTCAAACCCTAGTTCCAGCAGCGGCGATGCCCTTCTCTTACCCCAAATCAAACCCCATTTCCTCCAAAACATAACAATCACAACCATAAAGCTAAGTAGCTTACCTCGTTACCTTTGATCGTGATCTGTCTATGCTCTACTGAGTGTGTTCTTTGTTAATCTCCTTTGTTTGTTTTAAAAGTGAGGGTGACAACGAAGATGATGATGAAGGTGATGGATTAAAGACGACGATGGTGCAGTGGCTTGAAGGAGAACAAATCTTAGGGTTTCAGAAATTGAAACCCTAGATCTAACGCGAACTGAAGACTCCAAAGGCAAAATGCTATTTGTCTCCTCTTGTTTCGATCTCCAATTTCTTCTCGATTTAAAAGTTTTCTTCTCCAAATTTGTTGTTCCTTTAGTCTTAGTTCATAGGGTTTATATAGGTTAGAAAATTTTTTTCCGATTATCGTTACAAATTAGTTGATTAGGGTTATATTTTTGTGATTGTTGTTAGATTGATAATTTTAGGGAAGATTAAAGATTGTAATTGAAGCCAATGACTATTTTCCTTTATTGAAGCCAAGAGTTTTTTGTACTATGGATTGGACTGGACCTGCTTGGCATTGGACTGTAAATGTTTCTTTGATTTGGCTCGGGCTGCGCGACCATGGGCTTTAATCTTTAGTAATTGTTTTTTTTCTTCCAAATATCAAAACTGATATAATTTTTTTAATTACATTTTTTAATAATAATAAGTAATAATTATGTAAAATATAAATATATTTCAAAATAACAGAAAATTGAAGAGGGCCTAATTGTTTTTAAATATTGGGTTTTAACAAAAATGTGACCCTATATGGGCCTTCCTGATTTGCAACATACACCCTCCCCCTTTTCAATATTTGAGATGGACCAGAATTTTTACATGGGCCTTTCTAATTTAGAAAGACCCCACAAAAATTCTTAATGATGTAGAATTAGGCTGGAAGCAAAACAAAACCTTACTCAAAAAATGCAATGAACTTTTCTGATTTAGAAAGGCCCATCAATTTCTTCTTAAGTTAAAAAAAAACCCTTTATAAGCTTTAAACCACATGAGTATGTGAATAATAATTTTTTCGAAATAGAAATAAAAATATTAGGAACTAGTAGGGCAAATTTGGGGAATGGCGGCTACCCCTATTTAATTGTCTTTCGATTGAGTAGTGCGAGAATACAAAAGTCTTGCACGTTCTGATCAGAAGTTTATTAAATATTGGAAGACCCCAAAATTGTCTGGAAGATTATAAGGATACACTGTACAACGTTCCCGTGGGTATGAAGAGTAGGCATAGATGATGATGTATCATCTTACCAGCGTTTAAACCAAAGTTTTTGATAGAACTTAGTCACGACGATGCGGGTAACTCATCAGTATCTAAGAGATTTGTAGATTCTTTTGCATATTTACAAAAATACAAGTTTTTTGAAAAAGTTGACTTGTTAATGCTTGGAGACTAATATAGTAAGTTCTGATTTGATTTGATTTTGTCTCTTCATCACAACCTAGGGGATGAATAAAACAAAGTATGATAACACATTGTTGCATGGAGAATGATGTAATGGATTATGCAGATCTATTCACATATCTATCGCAGACTAGGGGATAGATATTTGAAAAGTAATTCTCTCACCTACCACAACTTAGGGGGTATATGATTGAAAAGTACTTGATAACAACATTGATGCATGGAGACTGACGCAATGAGTTATATCGTAGAAAAAAGATGTTATGTGATGATCAAATTTTGATAACTAAATCAAAGATGAGATCAGACTTTTACTGGTTGTGTCTGTTCTCAACCAAGGTAATTGTTTAGCATAAAAATGCTAGGTTTGAAAATTGAAACTGAAGTTTCACTGATGATGCCGGTTGTGTCAGTCTTCAACCAAGACTATCAACATGAAGAAATAAACCCCAAATTCACTGATGATGTCGGTTGTGTCAGTCTTCACCCAAGACTATCAACATGAAGAAATAAACCCCAAATTCATTGATGATGTTGGTTGTGTCAGTCCTAAACCAAGACTATCAACATGAAGAAATAAACTCCAAATTAACTGATGATATCAGTAGTGTCAATCCTCAACCAAGACTATTAACATGAAAAAATAAGCCCCAAATTGATTGATGATGACAATTGTGTAAGTCCTCAACCAAGACTATCAACATGAAGAAATAAACTCCAAATTAACTGATGATATCAGTAGTGTCAATCCTCAACCAAGACTATTAACATGAAAAAATAAGCCCCAAATTGATTGATGATGACAATTGTGTAAGTCCTCAACCAAGACTATTAGCATGAAGAAATAAAACCCAAATTCACTGATGATGTTGGTTGTGTCAGTCCTCAACCAAGACTATCAACATGAAGAAATAAACCCCAAATTCACTGATGACGTCGATTGTGTTAGTACTCAACCAAGACTATCAACATGAAGAAATAAACCCCAATTTCACTAATGATACCAGTTGTATCGGTTCTCAACCAAGGTATCTCTTAAAGTTTAAACTATTCAGTTAGCACATATAAGCTCGCTAATGATGGTCCCCAAGAAAATCCAAACTTTAACCAAAGTAGATTTGAAAGATGCCATGCATGATGTATATGCATAATGCCCTAAATTGATGTGCTAACCAAGTGTGATATATGCCCAAAATTTTCTTTATATGTACATGCACCAAATGTTTGTATATGCCCAAACGTAAAAATGTTTTTGATATTCTCTCCCTTTAAACCATTGGTTTTATGTTACCAACTCCCGGATGTTGTATGTTGCATCTTCGTGGTATCTTTAAATTGATTTGAACATGGTGAAAAGTGTCAGTAAGATCTTGATATTTGTGTCATAGGCGCATGCGTAGGTATGGATGAGACGTATATGCAGGTGTAGACATAAACGTAGGCGTGGGCGTGGAACTAGGCATGGATGTGGACGTAGGCGTGGGTTTTCTTTCGATGTTTCTCTAACCAAAATTCTTTTTGATGTTTTATAAAGTTCTTTTATTTTTTGAATCCCCAAAATGATTTCAACGCAACATTCACAAGAAATAATCGTATTATTTTGCAAATAAGTCTGAAAAGAAAAACATAATTTTGAAAGATTTGGAAAAGTCAATATTTTATTGATAAATAAGCCTCTGAATAGGCGAGAATACAAGATGAAATTCCTTGAAAGAGGTAATTAGAGAAAGTTTTAAAATTGAAAATGGTAATAAAAGTGATAATTGCTACTGCTGTTTTCTCCAATATCCTTTTGATAGCTTCAATATTCTTTGCTTCTGAGTTGAATGATTTGGATCCATCTTTTCCTTTATGGGTTGTAGTCATGGTTCTTAGGTGGAAGTATTTTTATTCTTTATTTCTTTGAATAAGATCCCTAATTTTTTCCTGGATTGCCCTTTCGGGTTTTCAATCCACCGAGATAATTTTTTGTGTGTATGTTTTGACTGCGTCTGAATTTGCCGAATGTGGTAGTTCTTCCCCATCCATTATTGTGAGGATGAGACCACCACCGGAGAAAGTTGTTTTTACCATATATGGACCTTTGTAGTTGGGTGTCCATTTACCACGTGAATTAAGGCGAGGTAGTAGAATCTTCTTGATCACCAAATCCCCTTATTTGAATACTCGAGGGCGGACTTTTCTGTCGAATGTTTTCTTCATCCGATTTTGATATAAATGACCATGTGTTTACCCTGGAATTTGGTAAACAACCGTTGATCCTCTAAATACTTTTAACATATTTAGTTTCTCACGAGATCGATCAAATTGATCTAAGGACTATTGTGTTCAAGTATTTAGAAAGCATGTTTTGACGATAATCTTTTTAAACAAAAGGAATCACTTCGTATGTCGAAGTGAAATATCTTTATGAAAGTAATGAAATATAAACTAGTCTAAACTGGGAATTGCAAAGAGCAAATAACATAAGGAAACGTCATTGAATGTAAATGACATTGAATACAAAATATGGTGCATCATATGTAAATTCTCGTTAACTCTTTTCTCGAACACTGGTACTTTGAGTATTTTGAGTATTTTTTACAAATATGTGAACACACTAAATTGAAACACAAAAGATACAATTTATAGAACTTCGACCCTAACGGTCTCCTAATAAACTAATGCCACATTCCGCTGGCATGTCTTCAATAATCCAGGAGATTCCATGCGTCCCTCTGGATAAGAATGAATATTCGAATTTAAACCCTTCGCTATCTGTCTTGAGCGCCAAAATCTGATAACGGTCGAAGTATAATGTCTTAAGCCATGTTTCTAATAATAACCTTATTTTGCAATTCGAATTATAAACTATCCATCAATCTCTTAATGAATTTCGAATTCAAATCTTCATGGCTTTTAACAAACAAAAAATATCCAAACAATTCTCTAAGTATCTTCAGATCATTGACTCAGCTCAATTTTTTCCTTAGTCAAAATTTCCAACCAATAAATTTCCCCCAAGAAATATTCATTTCGAAACCAGAAATGTATATTTTTTGTAATCTCTTCAAATTTCGACCTTCTGAACAACTCATCAATTGCTTCAACTATCATGACGTCACTATCATAATGACTTTTGATTTTCAAACGTCTAATCGCAGTATGGGTATCTATAAATCTCATCATTAGCTATGTTGAATAGTCTTAACTTTGGAACTTACAAAAACCGCTCATCAAGAAAAAAATCACCGTACATGTGTCCCATAAAAAAATTCAACTCCCCCCTTTCCATCAAAAACGGTTCAATCTCCCTTCATATAAATTAATACCATTCATCTTTCTTTTTTTTCTGCACTTTTTCAAATCAAAAGCTGTCCCTTCTTCCTCCAAAATTCAATAAACTATTCTATAACTTCGTCTTCTTCAAAACACAATCAATGGCATACCAGAAGAAATCAATGTCTGGAAAGAGTAAACAAAACAAAGACGGTGTTGCTTCCAACCCTTAACTCAAAGTAACAACACCCATCATGATTGGAAATCAAGAATTTGTTCCCACACCATCTTTGAGGAATGAACAAATTGCCATCTACGCTTCTCAGGTGATGATTCCCTTCACTCTTGCTTATGATACCTTAGGATATATGGGTCATATACTCATTGTATCAGATATATCAAAACTCAAGAGATTTTTTCCTACTTATCACTTGACTAGACCCATAGGTAAGTACCCTCTTGAAGTTTAGTTGGTTCAACCTGTCCTAGAAAGTAATCGGGTTCTAGGGAATCTCAATATCACTGATCTTTATTCATCGGGCATTATTTCAGTGCAAGCCTCTTTATTGGCGACTGAAATATCATGAAAGTCTGATCTCAATGAGCATAGCGTAGAGTATCAACCAATCTTCGGTCGGAACCAAAGTCGACTATCTCACTACTTCCTAATGGCCAAGTTGTTCAATTAAAGGTTCTAAGATCAGTTAGTGCTTAATGACACCACAGAGCGGCCCCGTATTCTCCTTGACTAAACTCAAGGGCTACCGGTACCAACAAATATGTCACACTAACATAGCCATCACTTCAACCATGTCGGTATACACCACACAATCCCCACGATTTATTGCTACTTACCTAAAGGTGTTCCTAGATTCGGGTAGAGGATCAATACAAACCCAAACAAGGACCCACAAATGTAAATCAATCAAATCAAACAATGAAAGCAAGTAAATATGATCTAACTCTAAGGTAAACCCACTTTCAAGTCAATCCCCAACCGAGTCGCCAGTTCTGTAATACGGTGGGAGAACTGACTTGGTTGTTTTCCATTTGGTCGCAACTGTTGTGGATAGCAAGAGTCACCACCAAATTTTCTTTTATCCAATAAGGAAAGGGTGAAAATAACAAGAAAGACCTTTGAGATGTTTTTTGGAGTTCGGGGGGTAGATTATGAAAAGGGAAGATGTTAGCACCATTTTCATCCATAGTTATCTATGGGCTCTTAGTTGCTTGCTAGATCACTTTTTTGAAATTGCGTTGTTTGAAATGTGTTGGTGGTTTTTGAAAGTATTTTTGAAAAACGCCTCTGTTTAGGAAAACATTGTAATTATTCTCATCTCTATAAGAATGCATACAAAGTGTTGGACTTTTTGAAAATATTTCATGTTTTTGAAAGTGTTTGGTATTTTTGAAAAGATGTTTATTTTTGAAGATGGATTGTGAGAAAGCAACTAAGAATGTTCTACCTACTTAGAAGTATTTTGTTTATTTCTCTCTTTCATTGATATTACTTTCTCACTATTTATTGGTAAGAAGCCTTATCTTTGGATGTGAAGGGACGGGCGTGGGTCATCTTGTAGTCATGAATAGAAATGTTATGAGATATCTTAGAATTTCTCTTGAGGGACTAAGATCATTTGTAAGGAAACATTCGTAGCATCGTCGAGGGACTATGATCTTGTATTTTTTTTATTGTTTTTGCTAAGACTTCTCACATGCATACTATGACCATTTTCTCAAGGCAACAAGTGGAGTTAACCCTAGAGGTGCAAGTGTGCAAGTGTTTATTTTTCATGCTTGATTTTATATTGAATTAGGGTTTTCTAAGTATTGATTTTATATGTCCATACAAACCCTAATTACTAGCATTTATATGAAAGCGGTAAATTGCGGAAAGTAAATTTACTATTGTATTACATCATTTGGGTTATGGGGTGTACAAATTTACAAATGGGGATTACAAGAAACTAAATATTAATTATCTATTACAACCATATTGAACTTGAATAATGTACAAGAAATGAAATATATAATGTATAAGGAATATAAAAAAGAAATGGATTTTGTTTTGGATTTTTGTTAGGAAAATTGTTTTGACCTAATTAACCTAAAGGGATGTGATTAATAAAAAAAAGGAAAATTAATCCTAAGTTAAAAGGAATTCAAATTAAATAAGAAATCATTTTTTAGGGTTTTTATGGAAGGCTTTTGGTTAATTAAAATAAATATAAAAATAAAATAGTTTTTTGTGATATTTTTATATATTCATAAAATAGACATGGTAAATATATAGTGTGCAAAAAATCAACTCAAAAGGAGTTGTTTTGATTGGTTGGAAAAAATGTTGAAGTTTGTTAAAAAAATGAAAACAAAACAAGTGATAAATATTTTGTTTTGGTTCTGCCAAGGTTTGAACCTAGGTTCTCCACACCTTCCATTCAAAACAGCCAACACTCAAATGTTATAAACTTGCATGTTAGTTTGGAAAAAATAACATAATAAATACAAAAGGTCTCACTGGGGCTTGAACCCAGGACCTTATACATGGCAAGGTTTTAGCGCGTGCTGTTTGTACCACTGGGATAGTCTGTTTCATTCGTTAGTTATACAACTTGCACCAAATATAAAATGAACTCATTTCTGAAAATTTGAACATGGCTTCATCTTCTTCCTTCGCGCGTGCAGGGATGTATATCACCATTGTTAAGCTTCTAAAAGCTTCATTTCTCAGCCAAATTAAAAAAATGTAAACATTAAACCTCCCTAATATTTGAATAAGAATCTAACTATGTAACTTTCGAAAGCTATGGATCTGAGGTTAGCACGAATTTTGTTTGGTACCAAAATCAAAACCTAACTGGTCAGAGTTGAAATTCTTAAAACAAAAGCAATGAAAATCAAAACTAAGAGTATGATCAACTTCCTAGATATGATATCTACATATTTTCTTTTTGTATTTGCTGAAAATGCTTATATCAAGATATCACAATTAAGAAATCTTACCTCTTGAAGTTCAATTCGAATGAACTTTGTATGACCTCCAGAAATGGTTCGATGATGGATTAAGCTTGCAGGGACCTTCCTTGAGCTAGTGGGATCACTGTTTTGCTTTAAATTTCACTGAATCGAAAGGCTGGTATATGGAAACTGGGAATGAATCGAAAGGCAGGTATATGGAAGGTGGGAGTGAATCTAAAGGCTGGTATATGGAAGCTGGGAGTGAATCCAAAGGCTCACTAACACATGAAGGGATTTGAGATTTTTGTGTGTAAAGTTAGAATGTGCCAAGTTTTGTGCTTGTGTGCAGGTTCTGAGCTTTTTGAGAGTTTGGGAGTGTTTGAGGATTTTTCAACACACAAGAAATTCGGCCCTTCAGCTTGCAAATGGCCTATCTATTTATAAAGAAAAGGTTTGGGAAGTTGGAGTAACCAGATTTGTAAGATAACAAAATATCATTTGGTTCGAATGCAAATGCCAAGTTATGTCAAGTTTTCCATGATCCCAAGATGAAGTACAAAAGTTGTTGGTACAAAGGGGTTACTTTCCATGATCAGATGTAAGCAAGGTATGGGCTTAAGATAAGTGTTGTACCCACAAGCTTACTTTATGGAAAGATATTTTGGACAATGGCTTAATAACTTGGGTAAGAGCTTAATTCATTGTGTAAATAATTAATTATGGAGTGAAACACAAGCATTGAGACCTGCAAAGCAAGATCATGTAGGATGGCCTATACGTTTGATCTTTTTCTTTACTCTGGTAAAATACTTCATCTCTTTGTTTTAATCACATAGATCCACCACTTTCGACCAGACTCATCAACAGACAAAACAATATTTGTTTCCACCAATTGTGTGTTCTTCGAATGGACCACTTACAACCTTTTACCAAACTCATCAACAAAAAAAAACAATATTTGTTTCCACCAATTGTGTGTTCTTCGAATGGACCATATTCATCTGAATGTACCACTTTGAGTATGCAAGATGATCTCATTGGCATAGTCAAAACGAAAGAATTTCTGGATTGCTTTCCTACTAAACAAACTTCCCAAAGTTCTTTCAGGCATCTCATGACTTGTAATTCATAGTGTCAAAACTATGTGTATTGAAGGTTTTAGTATGTGGATCGAAGCAGGTTGAGTGGTGGATCGAAGCAAGCATGAAGGAAGCCATTTCCCATTCGAAGCTTGTGGATTGAAGAAGGCATGAAGGAAACCATTTCCCAGTCAAAACTTGTGGATTGAAGCAGGTTTAGAGGTGGATCGAAGCAAGCCTGAAGGAAACCATTGCCTTGTGGATCGAAGCAAGCATGAAGGAAGTTATTGCTTTGTGGATCGAAGCAAGCATGAAGGAAACCATTTCCTTGTGGATCAAAGCAAGCATGAAGGATTTCATTTCTTTGTGGATCGAAGAAATCATGAAGGAAACCATTACTTTGTGGATCAAAGCAAGTTGAGAAGTGGATCGAAGCAAGCATGAAGAAAGCTATTGCCCAGTCGAAGCTTGTGGAATGAAGAAAGCATGAAGGAAACCATTGCTTTGTGGATCGAAGCGAGCATGAAGGAAGCCATTTCCTTGTGGATTGAAGCAAGCATGAAGGAAACCATTGCCTTGTGGATCTAAGCAAGTATGAAAGAAGTTATTGCTTTGTGGATCAAAGCAAGCATGAAGGAAACCAATGCCCTGTGGATCGAAGAAAGCATGAAGGAAGTAATTTCTTTGTGGATCAAAGCAAGCATGAAGGAAACCATTTCCCAATCGAAGCTTTTGGATCGAAGCAAGCTTACTCTTCTTCGATTTGTCAAAATCCATCCACCACTCCTTTCGATCTGCTTTTCCCTTTCGATAGTTTCCTCTTTATCCTTTCTTCGACCTGATGCTTGAGAGCCCAATATGATCCATGAAAACTATATGGGGGCATTAAAAGTCCAATTGTACTTGTCCAACCCCAAAGCCTAATTTGAGCCATCAGTGTTGAAGTAGTATCTTGAGTTGATCAAACCTTGTGCAGTCTTGACCTAATAGAGATCTTGTGAGAAAGTTCTTGAGAAATAAGAGGGAAAATTTTGGGGTACAACAGCTGCCCCTGTTCAATCTACTTGAACCTGAAGATTTAGATTGGCGAGTTTGCCATTTATGACTTGAAGGTGGAAGATGATTGAACACTATAGTGCCCAGAAATTTGTACTCGACTATGTGTTAGTTGATTGTGTAGGGAATGGGCTTAAAGAAGCCATTTGGAGAGAGTTGTCAGAGATGGGCTTATAGATGCCATCCAAAGGTGATGGTTGATAGAAATTATACCAATTCTAAGTGTGTCTGTAATTGGGAGAAGTATCAGAATAAATCTTTGGTCGATTTAATTCTGAATGATATACTGGAATAAGTATTAGAATAATATCCATAATTGGTTCGTATTCGAACTGCTTTTGAAATATGTGTTGAATGAGTGTCAGAATGACATCCGCATCTGGATTGTATCTGAACTACATTTAAAAGATGTATTGAATGAGTGTCAGAATGACATCCGTATATGGATCGTATCTGAACTTTATTTGAAAGATGTATTGAATGAGTGTCAGAATAACATCCGCATCCGGATCATATATGAACTGTATTTAAAAGATGTATTAAATGAGTGTCAGAATGACATCCGTATCTGGATCATATCTGAACTGTATTTGAAAGATGTATTGAATGAGTGTCAGAATGACATCCGCATCTGGATCGTATCTGAACTATATTTGAAAGATGTATTGAATGAGTGTTATAATGACATCCGTATCTGGATCGTATCTGAACTGTATTTGAAAGATGTATTTAATGAGTGTCAGAATGGCATTCGCATCTGGATCGTATCTGAACTGTATTTGAAATATGTATTAAATGAGTGTTAGAACGACATCTGCATCTGGATCGTATCTGAACTATATTTGAAAGAATCTGGAATAAGTATCAGAATGTCATCCGTCTCTAGATCGTATATGAACCGTTTCTAGAGTGAACCTGGAATAAGTGTCAGAATGCCATCTATCTCTGGATAGTATCTGAACTGTATCTAGAAGAGAATCTGGAATAAGTATCAGAATGTCATCCATCTCTGGATCGTATCTGAACCGTTTTTAGAGTGAATCTGGAATAAGTGTCAGAATTTCATCCATCTCTGGATCGTATCTGGACTGTATCTAGAAGAGAATATGTAAATTCATGAGAAGGAGCCTGTGTAGGGCCGTTTCGGGATGAGTCCGTGTGAAACTTCATTTGGAAATGTATGAGAAGAAACCTGGGTAGGGCTGCTTCAGGATGAGTCTGTGTGAGACTTCATCTGGAAATGTATGAGAAGGAACCTGGGTAAGATTGCTTCATGATGAGCCCGTGTGAAACTTCTTCTGGAAATATATGAGAAGGATCCTAGGTAGGGCTGCTTCAGGATGAGATCATGTAAAACTTCATATGGAAATATATGAGAAGGAGCCTAGGTAGGGCTGCTTCAGGATGAGTCCATCTGAAACTTCATCTGGAAATATATGAGAAGGAACCTGGGTAGGGCTTCTTCGGGATGAGTCAATGTAAAATTCATCTGGAAATATATGAGAAGGAACCTGGGTAGGGCTGTTTCGGGATGAGTCCGTGTAAAACTTCATCCGGAAATATATGAGAAGGAACCTGGGTAGGGCTGCTTCGGGATGAGTCAGTGTGAAACTTCATCTGGAAATATATGAGAAGAAATCCGTGTAATATTTCTTCGGGAAGAGCCCGTGTAAAGCTGTATTTGGAAATTTTGAGAAGGAATCCGTGTAAGATTTCTTCAGGATGAGCCCGTGTAAAGCCGCACTTCAGGATGGGAAGGAATCCGTGTAAGATTGCTTCATGATGAGCCCGTGTAAAGCTGCATTTGGAATTCAGAAGGAGTCCATGTAAGATTGCCTCATGATGAGCCCGTGTGAAGCTGCATCTGGTCACGTAGGCAGTTGCTCTGTCTTGCTTCAGAAACTAATCTTGGACCTGTTGAAAATTATTAATGATAACTATCTGTTGATTGATCTTTTCCTGAAAAGGTAAAGCGTTAGCTGTATGCAATGTCATGATGTGTGAAATACATTGTATAATGGTGTTCTCAAAATAAATGATATTGTGCTATATGCGTTTCGTATGCATATGCTACGACGTATGAAATGTGAAATATTGTTGAAGTGTATCTTTTTTTGGGAAAATAAATCTTTGACAAATGCTGGTGAGCCTTGAGAAATGAAATCCCTGACTGCTGCCAGGGATGAAGAGTATGCTCTTCTTCAGCACTTGTTTTAGGATGTTTCTGCTGGGGATTCCTATTTTGTTGTTTGAGGAGAACTCTGCTAGGGAATGTTGACTTTGCTTGAAGGAAACTCCATGGAGAGTGTTGATTTCTGCTTGGGAAAAAAATTTAGGAGTTTTAGTTGTCCGTTGATCTACTAGGGAGTTATCTCTTGATTGGAGAGAATAGGAGTTAACAACTTGTTAGGGATAAAGAAGTTAACTATTATCTGGTCGGATTCTAGGCTTTACAGCAACTCACTGGGGATAGTGGCAAACTCTACTGGGGAAGTGGAGCTTTTAAACTACTATTTGGCTGGGTCCAGGCTTTGCAACAACTTTCAGAGATAGCAATAACTATGTTGACGACTTCACTGGAGACTAGGGGTTGCAGTCCCTTGGTTTGTAATAATCCGAGAGGCAAACTCAAGCTGGGGAATCTTTAGTTTTGTTGGGGAAATAAACCCTGTTAAAGAGAACATTTGACAATCTGTTGGGGAGGTGTTTTCTTTTGGTATAACTCCTTGAGGATTCTTCTTGAGACCAACTCAGCTGGGGAGAGGTTTTCCGAAGACTAAAACTCTGGCTGGGGATTGCATGGATCCAATTTTATAGGGATATCCATGAATTTGGCCTTGAGGGGTTTATGCCCTTATCCGTGAAGATTATTCTGTGGGGATAAACTTATAGAGATGGATCTGGTGATTTCACCGGGAATCACCTTATGAAAGGGACTTTGGGGATTTGTCACTGTTCATAGCGCTGCCAGAAAATGTGTGCTTGGTCTTACGTGACCCTTTGCTGGAATTCATGTTCAATTCCCCAAGTGATTCAGATGCAGACCTACCCCTGTTATTCAGCACTTCTTGAGAGATTTCTTGGAATCTCAACTTGACTGCCCCAAAATATTTGGACAGTAACCTATCATGCCCCTTGATTATGGGAAATTTCTCATTGGGAGCATCTTTCCCTTTGAAGTGATTTTGTTCTTTGAGATAATTTTCGTTCATTGGATATTCGTCGTGCGGATTTCTCTGTTGTCAAACAAATATCCCTATGCAAACAGCGGTATTCAAACAATACAAAGCTTATGTTTGTCTTGAAGTTTTGAAAATTCATTTTTAGTAAATAAAAGAAATTTGTAAGAATATGAATTCCACTCAGGATTTACAGTAAGCCTTACAGGAGTCAGGATACCTTTTGTAACAGTATGCTTTCGAACTAACCCATGCTTCAATTAGGACTTTTAAAGGGTAGTAACGTGGCTTGGTTCACGGTTTAAGAAACAGAGGATAAGCCTCAAAGTTTATTTGTACCCACATGTTCTTCATGATGTTCTCCAATCCTAAACTCAATTAATTGTGTGTTTGGATTCCTATTGAGTTTGGAATGACGTTTTAGTGATGGTTCGGACATGTTAAGTTTGTTGGAGAAGGCAGTCATTTTGCAACATTTTTCTGTTGTTGAGAGTTTGTAGCGACCTCCTTTTTTGATTTATTGTCCCTATTTTTTGCCTGACTGTTTTGAGATTATAGTCAGCGGGATGGCCCTGTTTTTTTTCTTAAGTCTCCTTCGTAGGTTTTGAATTAGTGGGCTTTTCTTTTGAGAGATAATGACTTCCTATTTATCACAGTATTTTGATTCAGAATGATGTTTTTGGTGTCATTCATTGTGTACGAAGTGAAAGCTTGCAACCGAATACACATTTGAATTAATTGAGAAGCTACCCTGCCCCTGGTTTTAATTAAAGGTTTCAATTTGCGTGAAAAAGAAAACTCCTACTTCTTTGGCTCAAAGGGGTTAACTAGGGATTATCTTCCTTATCACTCCACTGTTTAGGAATTGAAACAACGCCTGTACATCGTCAGCAAGGTCTATCCAAAAGCATACTATATGAGATTATGACATTGTTTTCGTCATCCTCCCTCTAAAGGCTTGCAACTTTTAACGAGAGCTGAATATCACAAAAAGGGAATAAAAAGCACAATTTGAGTATAGTGAAAAAGAATGGATTAATTCAAGACAAGCACATGCAATGCATTAATTGAAACAAAGTTTGACATAATAGATAAGTGTTCGAACCAACAAAGGAAATTACAATTGAAAATTCAAAAATGAACTGGATGCTCTCAATGATTTGGCATGGGAGCAGTGATCACATTGGGAGTCTCTGGAGGGCCGAATTAATTCTCCTTGGCATCAATCATATCTTGAACTTTGTTCTTCAGAGCCCAGCAGCCATTCTTATCATGTCAAGGACTATCAGAATGGTATGCACATCTTTCATTGTGATGGTAACTAGGAGTAGAAGTATTGGGATTCTGCAGAGGAGCCTTTAACGTAATCAACTATGCCTTCAACATGCATTGTAATGCTTAAGCCAGTGACATGTTGATTTTGGTAAATTGTCTTTTAGGTGCGACTTCTTTATGTTGATCCCTTGTTAATGTTGTCCCACAGACATAGGGTTAGAGATCAGGACCTCCCCCACATATTGGTCGTGGTTACTCTTGTTACGACCCTTTTGGCCGTACACAACATTGGACTCTTTCTTCCCAATGTACGTCTTTTTTTCAGTACTTGAAGATGTCGCCACTTGGATCTTTCCGCTGTTAATTCCATTTTTGACTCGTTCCCTAGTTAGAATCAGCTCGATGAACCCAGCTGAGGAGCTTCCGATTAGGTGATTGAAGAAAGGTCATGTTAAAGTTCCCATAAAGATATCAATCAGCTCCTTGTCAGTTAAGGGTGGCTGCACCCTGCCATCCAGGTCTCTCCATTTTTGGGCGTATTCTTTGAAGCCCTCATTGAAACCCATGATCATATTCTACAACTACACGCAATTTGGTTCAAGATCAGCATTGTATTGGTACTTCTTATAGAAAGCAGTAGCTAGATCCTCCCAGGTGTGGATGCGGGAACCTTTCAATTGATAGAACCATTCGAGTTGAGTCCCATCTAGACTCTCTTGGAAAAAGTGGACCCAGAGTTTTTTGTCGGTAGTGTGTGGCTGAATCTTACGGACATAGGATCTTAGATGAAGCCTCAGACATGAGACCCCATTATACTTGGCAAAAGAAGGGATCTTGAACTTGTGGGTAATGACCACCCCAGGAAGCAAACCCAAGTCTCCAAATTCCAAGCCAGGCGCAACTTGGATCTCCATAACCTTTAGTCTGTCTTCTATCTGCTTATATCTGTCGTTGGCCGGCGAGTATTGCTTATCAGAATAATCCTCGTTTTCATAGATTTGATTGTTTCCACCCCCATCACGGGCGCTTCTGGCATCTTCATCTTGATTTTCATCCTCTTTGGAGGAATCCTCTTCAATTTGGACTTGTTGAACGGGGACCTTGAACTTCTTCCCCATGTTGAGGATGACAACCTTCTTCTTAGTCTTCTTCTTACTCTCTTTGGTGAAGAGTTATTTCCGATCTTCCTGCCCCTTGGCTAAGTTCAGGAACATTTTTTAGAACTGGGCATTCTGAGCCTTGAGATCTTGAACTATTTTCTCTAGAGCCATCTCTAGTGAAATAAACAATAAGCAGATGATAAAACCTGTATGGGGGAAACCTGTTATAATGACATGCATGTTATGTGTATGCGATGTTTTCAAGGATCTCGCAGGGTAAACACAAGAAGATATTAGAAGTTGAACTTTGATCACAACTTTGAGGAACTTCGTATCGTTGAATGTCCTTCCATGAGAATCAAGCTCACCATGTCGAGTGGGTCATAGCCCTTGACTCAAGTTACCGTGCTTTGGTCTTTGACGACATTTAGTTGGAGGAAAATAAATCCTCTTACCCCTTGATAGATGTCTGGTTCAACATGTCCCTGCATCACAGGCCTTTGAGATCCTTGAAATGGTTATTGACAATGCTATTGTATGATGTTATGATGTTTTGTACAAATAATCATATGCAAGAAAAGCAAAAAAGTCCTTAGGTTTAGGCTTGCATGGAGTTCATAGGTAAGTACCCTCTTGAAGTTTAGTTGGTTCAACCTGTCCTAGAAAGTAACCGGGTTCTAGGGAATCTCAATATCACTGATCTTTCTTCATCAGGCATTGTTTCAGCGCGAGCCTCTTTATTGGCGACCGAAATATCCCGAAATTCCGATCTCAATGAGCATAGAATCTAGTATCAACCAATCTTTGGTCGGGACCAAAGCCAACTATCTCACTACTTCTTAATGGCCAAGCTGTTCAATTAAAGGTTCTAAGGTTAGTTAGTGCTTCATGACACTACAGAGCGGCCCCGTATTCTCCTTGACTAAACTCAAGGGCTACCGGTACTAACAAATGTGTCACACTAACATAGCCATCGCTTCAACCATGTCTGTATATGCCGCACAACCCCCACAATTTATTGCTACTTACCTAAAGGTGTTCCCAGATCCGGGTAGAGGATCAATAAAAACCCAAATAAGGACCCATAAATGTAAAGCAATCAAATCAAATAATGAAAGCAAGTAAATGTGATCTAACTCTAAGGTAACCCCACATTTAAGTCAATCCTTAGCAGAGTCGCCAGTTCGGTAATACGGTGGGAGAACTGGCTTGGTTTTTTTGCATTTGATTGCAATTGTTGCAGATAGCAAGAGTCGCCACCGAATTTTCTTTTATCCAATAAGGGAAGGGTGAAAAGAACAGGAAAGACCATTGAGATGTTTTCTTGAGTTCGGGGGATAGATTGTGAAAAGGGAAGGTGTTAGCACCCTTTTCATCAATAATTATCTATGGGTTCTTAGTTGCTTGCTAGATCACTTTTTTGAAATTGCTTTGTTTGAAATGTGTTAGTTGTTTCTGAAAGTATTTTTGAAAAAGGCCTTCGTTTAGGCAAACTTTGTAATGATTCTCGTCTCTATAAGAATGCATATAAAGTGTTGGACTTTTTGAAAATATTTCATGTTTTTGAAAGTGTTTGGTGTGTTTGAAAAGATGTTTGTTTTTAAAGATGGATTGTGAGCAAGCAACTAAGAACGTTCTACCTATTCAAAAGTCTTTTGTTTATTACTCTCTTCCTTTAATATTTCTTTCTCACTATTGATTGGTAAGAAGCCTTATCTTTGGATGTGAAGGGACAGGCGTGGGTCATCGTATAGTCATGAATAGCAATGTTGTGAGATAGCTTAGCATTTCTCTTGAGGGACTAGGATCATTTGTAAGGAAACATTCGTAGCATCATTGAGGGACTATCATCTTGTATTTTTTTGATTGTTTTGCTAAGACGTCTCACATGAATACTATGACCATTTTCTCAAGGAAACAAGTGAAGTTAACCCTAGAGGTGCAAGTGTGCAAGTATTTATTTTTCATGCTTGATTTTATCTTAAATTAGAGTTCTAAGTATTGATTTTATCTTTCCATACAAACCCTAATTACTAGCATTTATATGAATGCGGTAAATTGTAGAAAGTAAATTTACTACACTATTACATCATTTGGGGATGGGGTGTACAAATTTACAAATGGAGATTGCAAGAAATTAAATCCTAATTATCTATTACAACCATATTGAACTTAAATAATGTACAAAAAATGAAATATATAATGTATAAGGAATATAAAAAAGAATGGATTTTGTTTTGGATTTTTGTTAGGAAAATTGTTTTGACCTTAATAACCTAAAGAGATGTGATTTATAAAAAAAAAAGGAAAATTAATCCTAAATTAAAAGGAATTCAAATTAATAAAGAAATCATTTTTTAGGGTTTTTTATGGAAGGCTTTTTATTAATTAAAATAAATATAAAAATAAAATACTTTTTTGTGATATTTTTATATATTTATAAAATAGACATGATAAATAGTGTGCAAAAAATCAAATCAAAAGGAGTTGTTTTGATTGGATGGAAAAATGTTGAAGTTTGTTAAAAAAATGAAAACAAAACAAGTGATAAATATTTTGTTTTGGTTCTGCCATTGGTTGAACCTAGGTTCTCCACACCTTCCATCAAAGCAGCCAACACTCAAATGCTATAAACCTGCATGTTAGTTTGGAAAAAACAACAAAATAAATACAAAAGGTCTCGCTGGAGCTTGAACCCAGGACCTTATACATGGCAAAGTTTTAGCCCATGCTGTTTGTACCACTGGGGTGGTATGTTTCATTCGTTAGTTATACAACTTGCACTAAATATAAAATGAACTCATTTCTGAAAATTTGAACATGGCTTCATCTTCTTCCTTCATGCGCGCAGGGATGCATATCACCATTGTTAAGCTTCTAAAAGCTTCATTTCTCAGCCAAATCAAAAAAATGTAAACATTAAACCTGCCTAAAATCTGAATACGAATCTAACTATGTAACTTTCGAAAGCTATGGATCAAAGGTTAGCACGAATTTTGTTTGATACCAAAATCAAAACCTAACTAGTCAGAGTTAAAATTATTAAAACACAAGCAATGAAAATCAAAACTAAGAGTATAGTCAGCTTCCTAGATATGATATCTACATATTTTCTTTTATTTGTATGTGCTAAAAATGCTTATATCAAGATATCACAGTTAAGAAATCTTACCTCTTGAAGTGCAATTCGAATGAGCTCTGTATGACCTCCAGAAATGGTTCGATGATGGATTAAGCTTGCAGGGACCTTCCTTGAGCTAGTGGGATCACTGTTTTGGTTTAAAAGTTACTGAATTGAAAGGCTGGTATATGGAAACTGGTAATGAATAGAAAGGATAGTATATGGAAGTTGGGACTGAATCGAAAGGCTGGTATATGGAAGCTGGGAGTGAATCGAAAGGCCCACTAAAGCATGAAGGGATTTGAGATTTTTTTGTATAAAGTTAGAATGTACCAGGTTTTGTGCTTGTGTGTAGGTTCTGAGCTTTTTGAGAGTTTGGGAGTGTTTGAGGATTTTTCAACACACATGAAATATGGCCCTTCAGCTTGCAAATGGCCTCTCTATTTATAGAGAAAAGGTTTGGGAAGTTGGAGTAACCATATTTGTAAGATAATAAAATATCGTTTGGTTCAAATGCAAATGCCAAGTTATGTCAAGTTTTCCATGATCCCAAGATGAAGTACCAAAGTTGTTGGTACAGTGGGGCTACTTTCCATGATCAGAAGTAAGCAAGTGTTTACCGTGAAAATTGGTAAATAACCGCTGATCTTCCAAAAAATAGTTATTTTGGTTACTTGCAGGATCGATTAGATTGATCCTAGGACATATGCTAAGTTATTTGTAAGTTTAAATGAAAAGGTTTGAGAAGATATTAAGAGTAAAGGGAGGATGAAGGTAATAATTTAATAAAAGTGCAAGTAAAAGGCAAGAGAAAGTAAAGTTGCAGTAACGATAAAGGGATGTAATGATAAAGTTTGCAAAGACACGTAAATGGAAAAGATTGTAACAAAATGTAAAAACTTGACTTTAATTAAAATGTGGTGATTCAAACATACTGTTATACGGTGGGAGAATTGACTTGGGTGTTTTGCGTTTTATCGCAAATGTTGCGGTTAGCAAGAGGTGCCACCGACTTTTCTTTTATCCAAAAAGGAAAGGCTGAAAAGAACAGGAAAGACCTTTGAGATTATTTCTTGAGTTAGGGGGGTAGATTATGAAAAGAGAAGGTGTTAGCACCCTTTTCATCCATAGTTATCTATGGGCTCTTAGTTGCTTGATAGATCACTTGCATTTGTTTTAAAATGTGCTTTGTGTGGTTTTTGAAAGTATTTTGAAAAGGTGCCTTCGTTTAGGAAAACTTTGTAATAGTTCTCGTTCGTAAGAACATATACAAAGTGTTGATATTTTGAAAATGTTTCATGTTTGAAGTTTTTTTTTAAAGTGTTTGTGTTTGTTATGAAAATAAGAAAGGATGTTTGATTTGAGAATGAGAAAGCAACTAGGAACAATTTACCTACTCAAAAGTCTTAGTTCATTCCTTCCTTTCCTTTGATATTGCTATCTTACCATTGATTTAGTAAGAAGCCTTATCTTTGGATGTAAAGGGACGGGTATGGGTCATTGTATAGCCATGATAGTAATGTTATGAGATATCTTAGCATTTCTCTTTAAGGGGTTAAGATCATTTTTGAAAGGCAACATTGATAGCGTCATCGAGGGACTATGATCTTGTATTTTTTGATTGCTTTTTCTAAGATACCCCACATGCATAACATGTCCATTTTTGTAAGGAAATAAAGTGGAATTACCCTAATGGTGCAAGTGTGCAAATGTGTTTGATTTACATGCTTGCTTATCTTGAATTATGGTTTGCTAACTTGTTGATTTTATCTTTTCATACAAACCCTAATTTACTAACATTTATATAAAGCGATAAATTACGGAAAGTAAAGATACTAAGCTATTACATCATTAGGGGGAGGGGTATAAAAATTTACAAATGGGGATTTGCAAGAAAATTAAACCTAATTAACTATTACAACCATATTGAATAAATGTACAAGAATTGAATAAATAATAATGCAAGAATGTAAATGGAAAAAGAAATGATTTTGTTTGATTTTCTGAAGGGCTTTAACCTAAACCTAATTAAGAAAATAATTAATGAAAAATAAACAAAATTTAAACCTAAATTAATTAAGAAGGAAATTTAGTTAAAAAATGTTTTTTAGGGTTTTTTATGAAAAAGTTTTAAATTAATAATAATAATGTGAAAATTAATAATTAAAAAAACCTAAATTCTAAGTTGATTTTAATTTAAAATAAAATAATATAATAAATAAACCTAAGTCTAAATATTAATTATTAAAAAAGAAATTAAATTTATTAAGAAAATATTTTTAGCCTTTTTGTTTTATAAAGAAAAATAAAATGTATAAGCATTTTTTAAATATGCAAATAAATAAATAAAATTTGGATTTTTTTATTAATAAAAATAATAATAATGATAATAATAGTAATAATAAAAATAATAAAGAAAATATGAAATAAAAATAAAAATAAAGGGAAAATAAATAAAATGAAAAATAAAATAATGGACCAGGGGTGTAAACATAGTCGGCGGGGGGGGGGGGGGGGGTAGAAGAATAAAAAAAATGAAAAGCCCAACCAAAAGGCCCAGGCGCTGCAACTGAACAATAAAAGGAGTGAAAAATATGAAAAATAAACAAAAGGGTACCACTGGGGCTCGAACCCAGGTCCCAAAGGTTAACAGGCGCGCGCTTTACAACTGGGGTGGCTATACATCCGTTGATATAAAAAAAACAATAAATACATAACATAAGTTAAGTCCTGAATGAACTTCATCTTCAACCTCCAGCCATAGAAACTGTAACTCATTTATTTCTCATCCATTAACAAAACTTCCAACATCAAACTTGTTAGAAATTTCCTCACGATTATGAATATGTAAATAATTTAAGCTAATTATCAAAGATGAGCATGAATTTATAACAGTACCAAATCCTGACCTAAATATTTTCAGAGGTTCAAACTCAAAATTCTCCCTACTCAAGAAACATAAATGAAATCTATGGACATGTATTGTTTCAGGGCAATGATGTCTACATTTTATCTTCACAAATACAAGCCTAACAATGCCTAAATGAGAAGATAGAAGTTCAAGAAAAATACCTCAAAACTGGAAATCGTGAAATGAGTTTGAGCTTGATTCAAGGTGCTGCAATGATCAGGTTAGCTTCCTTAAGTCTCTAGGAAGCTAAGTCAATGCTTAGCTTGAGTTAAGAGTGGCTGAAATGGCCTGGAAAAGTCAAGTTGCAGACCCCTGTTTTTGAGCTTGGACAATGGTGAAAATGGTGTTACAGTTTAGGAACAAGGATTAGGATTAGTTGTATTTGAAGTAAGGAAACTTTTAAGATGATTTGGAGAGGAAACACACGAGTGGTTTGAGAGATGAGAGTTTTTGGCCAGGTCCTGCACAACAATGGAGTTTTTGTACAATCTGAGTTTTTAGGGAGTTTGGGAGTGTTTCAAATCGTGCCTTTGCTTGCAATAGATTTGTGTATATGTATGGAAAAGGTTTTAGATCAAATTCCCTTAAGACTTCTGAGTTTTAGCTTTTTTGCTCTATAACTTGCTTTTTAAGAAAAGTGAAAAGACAAATCTCCAAGTATTGTATAAGTATGTTCTGAGTTCCAAGAGCCCTTAGACACATTGCTTTTGGTTTATAGGGGTTGTGTGTGCAGAAAGAACAAGTTAGAAGCTCAAGACAAGTTGACTTTGTGATTAAAGCAACTTTTCAAGAATGGAATGGTAACTTTGTGCCATAAATGGAAATGCAACTTGGATAATGGCTCAAATGCTTGGATCAAAGCTCTAACAGCTGTGTAAACATTTAATTATGGAATGACAATAAATTTTGAGTCCTGAAAAGCAAATATTATGCAGCCTAGCATGGATTTGGTTCATGTGTTCTTCACAAAATGGCTTGTAATTCAAGTTTGAAAATCCTAACTTCTTGCCTTCGATTCTCCTTGCTCAAGTATGATCTTTATGAGTTTTTGGACATTTTGGAAATCTTGTAACATCCTCTACAACCTATATGTTGTAAAATTTTGAAAATTCATCTTAGAACTATGTGAAAATTTACCATATAGTTAGGTCAAAATCCTGCCTAAACTAGGGCAAAATTTCACTAAGTTTCCAAGTTTCATGAACATGTATTCACAAAATCATAACTTGAAATACATGCATTTATAGGAAAAGTTGTGTTCTACAATATTTTAGATATCATTGAGATCTACAACTTTCATGTTGGAAGTTTCCTTTGAATCATCTTGCGTCATGGTGAAAAGTTTGCTCAAAGTTTGACTTTCCAAAATGAAATCTTGACTTTTTGATTTCTTGATGAAAAAGTTTCATATTTTGACATGTTTTGATGAATTGTGATCTTTGACACTTGATTTTGACTAAAAAGTCAAAGTTTGACTTTTTAGTGTACAATTGACTTTTGATCAGTTGACTGAAATTCAACTGTCAACCAATTGATCTTGAGAGATGTTTTGAGCCATGCCATTAGGTTAAAATGAAGCATTTGAAACCTTGAGATCATAACTTAAACCAATCAATCATCTGCTAGGTTAAAAATCAAAAATTACACCTTCTCAGTCAAAACCCTAATTTTGACCATTTTGCCCTTTTGATGATCTGATCAAATTTCTTGTGGAATTATGGTCCAAACTTGATCAAATTACATATATGAGTTCATGATGTTGATATGGATAAAAAATCATGAAGTTTGACCGTAAATTGACCACAATTGACTTTTTCCCAATATAGTTGATTTTTAGGTCAATTGATCAATTGACTGGGCAAAAATGTGATCCAAAGCTTGAAACTTGACATGAGAAATCTTGAGGGTCCAAAATGGTCCATGAAAGTCATATGGGGAATTAAAAGTTCATTTGTCCTTGTGCAAACTCAAACCCTAATTTTCACTCATTAGTGCTTAAGGAGGTGTCTTAAGCTGATCAACCCTTGTGCAGTCTTGAATCAAATGAGGTCTTGTGAGAGATTATTTAAGAAATTATAGGGAAAATTTTGGGGTACAATAGCTGCCCCTGTTCAATCTTCTTAAACCTGAAGAGTTAGCTTGGCGGATCCGCCATTCGTGACTTGAAGGTGGAAGATGATTGAACACTAGAGTGCCTAAAAATTTGCACTCGAAGATGGATTGGGAATGGGCTTATAGATGCCATTTGGAGGAATGAGGTAAACATTGGTAGAAGTGTCAGCACAAGTCTTTGGTAGATTTATACTAAAACATGATGTTTTACCTGTGGGAAAAACGGTTAGTTAAATGCAGATGTATGCATGATGTTCACAAGATGAATGAGATCATGCTAAATGTGTTTCGTATGTATATACTATAATGTATGAATGTGAGATTCCTGTTTTTTCGGGAAAATAAATCCCTGACTATTGTTGAGGAATTTTGGGAAGCTAAATCCTGAATCGCTGTTGGGGATTAAGAGTATACATATCTTCAAACTTTGTTGAAAGGATGCCTCAGCTGGGGATTGTATTTTGAATGTTAGTTGTTATCTGGTCGGATCCAGGCTTCACAACTTGTTGAGGACGAGGAAGTCAAACTTCTATCTAGTCGGATTCAGTCTTCACGGTAACTTACTGGGGAATAATAAATTAACTATTATCTGGTCAAATTCTAGGCTTTGCAGAAAATTTTTTGAAATCGAATTGTTATTTGGTCAGCTCCACTCTTCAAAACAACTTGCTGGGGATAAAGAAGTTAACTGTTATGTGGTCGGGTTCCAGGCTTTGCAGTAACTTTCTAGAAAAGATGAATTTGAACTGATATCTGGTCGGGTCCAGGCTTCATAGTAACTTAAAGTGGTAAATACTATCTGGTCGGGTCCAGGCTTCATGGTTTTGGAAAAGTTATACTATTATATGGTCGGGTCCAGGCTTCATAGTGTCTTACTAGCATTGTAGCTAGTTGTTATCTAGTCGGACTCCAGGCTTCATAATAGCTTGCTTGAATAGACAAAGTTGAACTGATATCTGGTCAGATCCAGGCTTCACATTAACTTGAGGTGGATGAAAGTAATTGCTATCTGGTCGGGTCCAGGATTCGCAATAAACTTGTCTGAAGAAGATATGGTTAAACTGGTATCTGGTCTGGTATAGGCTTTATAACAACCTTCTTGGGGATTTGGTTGTTATTTGGTCGGATTCCAGGTTTCACAACAAACCTTTGAGGGGGAATTGTTGTCTAGTCGGATCCAAGCTTCACAGTAACTTACTCGAAATTGAAAACTGATATCTGGTCGAATCCAGGCTTCACAGTAACTTGTTGGCGTATAGGAAAATTCTACTGGGGAAAATAAGGTTAAACCCTTATCTGGTTGAGTCCAAGTTCTTCTATATCTTTGGAGAATTAAACTATTATTTGGTCGGGTCCAGGTTTCATAGCGTTTTGAGAAGTTGATTATTATCTGGTCGGGTCCAGGCTTCATAGTATCTGAAAGTTGTACTAATATCTGGCCGGGTCCAGGCTTCATAGTATCTTTGGATATAGTAAAGGTTTTGTTGACGACTTTACTATGGATTAGGGGTTGTGGCCCTATGATTTGCAATAGTCTGAAAGGCAAACTCAAGTTGGAGAGTGTAGACTCAGTCGGGAAGGACAGACTCAGCTTAGGGAGGATACACTCAGCTGGGGATAACATGCTCAGCTGGAGAAGATAGACTATGCCGGGGGAATACATACTCGGCTGGGGAGGATAGACTAAGATACAGAGAAAGCTTCCAAGACATTGAGACTCTGGCTGGAGATCAACCCGTGCAAAGAGACTTTATGGATAACTTTGTTAAAGATTGATTTATCGTAGCCATCTTGTGGGGATTATGTTAATGAGATAACTCTGTGGGATTATTCCATATACATTAAAGAGATACTTGTTACTGTTTAGCAGGGCACATGTGCCAAATAGTTTTAATTATGATCATATGCATATGTTCGTTCAATTTTAGTCATTGGACAAATCTATATTCAAAACAAAGACAGAAAGTTTGTACTTAAAAGTATACTTGTATTGATATTTTGCCCATGCATAGGTGTTTTTGTACATAGAGACGGAGATCCTAGTAAGAGGAAATCGTTGAAAGTAAAACAAAGAATTGAAAACAAAACAAATAGCCATGTGAAAGTGATCTCATTGCATTCCAACTCTAATATTTCCCCAATGTATTTGAATGCCCCTTGCCGTTGATAGAAGTTGATTGGATTGATCTTGGACCGTTTGAACTTGGACCTCGGTGATAAAGTTGACTGTGGTGATTCCATGGGACATAGTCATACGCTTTCAATCCCTAACTTTTTCCTGAACCTCCCTTTCTGGTTTTCAGCCCCCCAGGATACCCCTTTTTTCCCAAGTCGCCCTTTCGGGTTTTCAACTTGCCAGGTGTACAATCTTTTGCATATATCCCTAATTTTTGCCCAAACCTTTTGGTTTGCCTGGATGCCCTTATCTTACCTAGGTGTGTCAACCTAGCGGGTCTCTTATGCATAGTATTTTTTAACTATGTCCGCATTTATAGGATGTGGGAAGTCTTCACCATCCATGGTAGTTAGCATCATGGCACCTCCAGAGAAAATGCTCACCCTAGCCACTCAACTGCACCATGGCTACAACCTTTGCTTGGCTGAATTAATTCTAGCCAATCTTTTTGAGTCCATCAATAATAGTGTGACTCAACTCAAATTCATAGGTGATAAAACAAGCTTGCTTCTTTCTGGCCCTTTTTGGCTTTTCCAACTTTGGCTTAATGCCACCTTCGAATCATTTCTCCCTCAGAAGAACACAATTAATGAGAGGGCTCCGGATATTCTTAACAGGAAGATCGAAGGAACCAGATTGGTCTTATTGACTCCGACAGATGAAGGCCAACAATTTCAAAAGGCTTTTACTAGCTTTGTAATGATGTTTGAAAAATGAAATGAGTTTGTTTCGACCATGGCTCCATTTTCTAATTGAAATGTGGGTTCAACATGGTTTACTCAACCATATCCTTTGACTGACAATCATGTCGAGGATGATGTTGTTGAGGAATATGTTACTATTTTGGAGTCCTTTTTGTGCCCAAGGATTATGCCACTGAGATTCAAAAGTTCCAAGAATCAACTCAGCTTGATTTCTTACCAACCGAACCTTGTTTCTCGCCAGTTTGGCATTATTCAATCACTTTCAAATCTCATATATGCCTGAGAAAAGTCTTTGCTATATTATAATGCAGACTATTCTGAAAAGGCTGCCACCAAGTAGATTAGTAGATACGTTAGTCAAACTGTTTTGACTTTGTTCAATTTCAAACTCAACTTTCTGTGCTCAATCATCTTCGAAGACGGGTGGAGGCAATACTACGACGAAGAATTCTTTAATGCCAAAAATTTCGCCAACCATCTTCAAGATGCTTTCCTGTTAGTTTCTGACAAGATTAAGAAAGGTACTCTTTCTTCTCAAAGCAAATGCCTTATTTTGTTTTAGTCTAATTTTACAATATCTGGCTTACATTTGTTTGTTTTTTAGCTGTCAAGAGAACCATTCCCAAACCAGTTTCCAAGAAGGCTACTGAAAGTTCAAAGGGAGGAGACCCTTCTATGAAATCTCCACCACATGTAAATACTTTTTACCATCAATTTCCTTTTAAACTATCAACATTAATGCTGACGTTTTCGACTTCTTCCTTTTAGGCTACTAAGAATTCCACACCAACAAAGAGGAAAGTTCAGGAAATTGAACTTTCTAGTGATGATGACGACACACCTCTTATCTTTTCTAAGAGACAAAAATTAAAGAAACCAGCTCCCCTCTCTGAATCTCGTCCAAAAACCAAAATTAAGGTTACAGCTAGCAGGTCTAGACCTGCTCCCGTCATCACCCAAGAACCAATTGAGCAGGAAATAGCTGTCAGGACAAATGATCCAAGTGAGAGCGACAATTTGAGCCCTGGTATTGGAGTATCTCCTAAGGTAATATTTCTGACCATCGAAGACCTCTTTTTGAATCATTTTGCCATAATTCTAATAACAATCTCTTAATCTTAAGGATACTGACGGTACTTCTAGACAGGCTTCTAAACCTGCAGAAGATTCAACTACCCCAATAAACAGCGAAGGCAATCCTACTCCCAAGCCTTCTTCAGCAAAGGGATCTTTCTTAAGCTCAAACTGTGAAGTGAACCAAACTTAAAACCAACAGGTTGAAGTCACTGAGCAGAAAAATAATGAGGTTCTTATTGAGGAAGATTTGGATTTGCAACATGCTAACCTGAGGCCTTCGTCGGCTGTTGATGATGATCAGGGAGAAGAAGAAGGAGCTGATGATGAAGTCAAAACAGAAATGGAAGGCACATAAAATGAATAAGATGACAATTCTACAACTTCTGGGAGAGAGAATCTTACAGAAAACGAAGGGAACCCCGCCAATGTCAAAAGTTCCAATGCTGAGAATGTGGCTCATGCCACTAATGAAAATGTTCCTTCGATTGGGTCTCACACCAAAGAAGATTTGGCACTACTCAAAAGGAACAACTCTCTTGGCTATTTGAACACTATTATTGAAAGTAGAGAAACTTCCACCGACCAAAGTCGTGATGCTTTGACTGCATCTGGTAAATCTACTTCAGCTTCCCCCATTGAGGAGGCACTTTAAAAGGTTAAGGCTCAAATTTTCAAAAGGGATCTAATGTTGACCATAGAGGGAGAAACCATTGCCCATTCCTTTTTGAAAAGTACTCTTAAAGCTGTTGATCTTATTGTTGTTTCCCAAGAAATAGCTAGCATCATCTTGGACCTGACTTCGATCATAGATCAAGCTTCAACTGACTACACTCTCCACAAGACTCTCAATCTCGAAATCGAAGAGGCAAATGGTCGCGTTTCTACTGCTTGGGTTGCTGCTGCTGAATTAACTTCGAGGCTAAATAAGCTATCGAAGGAACAAGAAGCCGGGAAAAAGGAGGTCGAAGAGATTGATCAGGACACTGCTAGAATGAAAGCTCAAGTCAAAGAATTGGAGGCTAAGATTGTTGCGAATGATAAATGCAGAGAAAAGCTTCTTGCCAGCAATGACTTTGAGAGCTAGGAGGGACTTGATAGTGGACTGAAGTATGTGAAATAAGCCCAAGCCTTGGATGCAAAGATTAAAACTGTCCATCAGTCGAGAGCTTTATGTGAGAGGTGCTTGGAACTTCAGAAGATCAAATATCTCCAGATTAAAGTTGCTCTTCCATTTTGATTAGGCTTCTATTTTGTAAAACCATTCTTTTGTAACAGATATTTGAACCCTCAAAATGGGTATATGTAATGTTTTGGATCCATTTTGGCCAACATAATGGATTATCCATTTTGGCTATCTATTTCGACTAAGGTCAATTGCTGATGATTTTAACTTCTTAAAGTGCAGGTCTATATTTTATCAAATATTTACCATTTACTTTCAAGAGTCTTTTATTTTTACCTAACTATCTCATAGGCACCACCAGAAAATACTTGGATAATCTTGAAAGTTCCTTCCCATTTAGGAGACCATTTTCCCATGTTCCTATCCTTTCGATCCATTGGGAGAATTACTTTCCACACCAAATCTTCATGCAAGAATATCTTAGGTTTTACTCTCTTATTATAATATTTTTCCACTATTTTCTTCTGTATCCTTAAAAGGTCAAAAGCCCTCAGTCTTTCTTCGTCCAAATCAACCAGTTCATCTAACATAATATTCCAATAAGATTCAGAAGGAATATCCTAATGTCTTTGAATTCTTATTGACTGCAGACAAATTTCTACTGGAAACACTGTGTCATCACCATAGGTTAATCGAAATGGTGTCATATTGGTAGCTTCTTTTAGAGAAGTTCGACATGCCCATAAGATTTGGTCCAACGTCTTATGCCAATTATTTGGATTTTTTCTTACATGCTTTTTTATCAAGCCAATTACTACCTTATTTGGTGCTTCGACTTTGCCATTGGCTTACGCATAATAAGGTGTAGATGTTAACAACTTGAATCCCATTTTTGTAGCAAATTCTTGCATTTTTCAGCTAGTAAATACTGATCCTTGATCAATTGTTATTATCTCAGGGATTCCAAACCTATATATAATGTTCTTTTGAATAAATTCAATGACATTTTCTTGGTCTACATTGACTAAAGGAATTTCTTCAATCCATTTAGTGAAATAGTCAATGCCCACCAATATATTTTTTTGGATTTTAGATGATGTTGGTCGAATCTCTCCAATAAGATCCAAAGCCCAACCCCTACAAGGCCAAGGTTTCACAATTGAGTGAAGTTCACTTACAGGTACGTGCTGGATGCCTGCATGTATTTGACACTCTTAGCACCCTTTTGCAAACTCAACACAATCTTTTAACATAGTAGACCAATATAATCCTTGTCTAAACAACAACCATTTCATTTTATGGCTTACTTGATGTGCCCCACATGCTCTAGCATGTGTAGTCGAAAGGGCTATATACGCCTCTGTTTCACTCAGGCATTTAAGTAGTACTCCTTTAGGCGTATTCTTGAATAACTCATTCCATATTTTAATATAACCTAACGCCCTATACTTTGTCTTTCGTTCTTTCGAAGCCGTTGGGTTTTGCAAATAATCCACTATGGGCTTTCTCCAATCTTGCTCTGTTAGATTGTCTATGAACGAAATCTTGAAGTTTTCTTGTTCAACGTACCCCAACTTTGTTGTTTCCAAATCTGTTGGAGACAACTTGGTTGATACTACCCTTCCTATAACTTTGATTGCTTGTTGCAATTTTTCCTTTGAAATTTTATACCCAGATGCGATTTGTGCTAAGTCATTAGGCACTTGGTTTTCTAATCTTGGTATATGTCGAATGTTAATCACTTAAAATTTTTTCAACAAGCGATTGCCTATTACAAAGTACATGATTATATTTTCTCTTATACATTTGTATTCTTTTGTAACTTGCCTTATGACTAACTCTGAGTCTCCCATTATTTCGACTCGAGTTGCCCCCGATTCCAACAAGATTTCAAGGCCTACAATTAAAGCTTCATACTCAGCCTTATTGTTCAAACAAGAACCTTCGATCTTGTACTTGAATGTTGTTGGAATTTTATTTGGAGAAAAAATTAGAACTCCTACTCAGTTTCCATCTTTATGACTAGAACCATTGAAGTATAACTTCCAGGGTTCAATTTCCAAGTAATTTAATGATTCTTCATTTATTGAGTGGTCAACTATAAAGTCTGCTACCACTTGTCCTTTTACAGCCTTGAGAGACATAAAAGTTAATGAATACTCAGTCAATGCAAGTGCCCATTTTCCAATTCGACTGTGCAAGATGGGTTTCGACAACATATATTTGAAAACATCAAAATGAGACGAAACATAAACATCAACTGGTTTAATATATTGCTTGAGTTCTGTACATGAGAAGTAAAGACATAAACATAGTTTTTCAACTTCGCTATATCTAGTTTATGCATCATTTAAAACTCTACTGAGGTAGTAGATGGGCATTTCGACACCATTTTCATCCTCTTGAGAAAACATGTTTCCTAAAGTTTTATCAGATGCAGCTATGTACAATCTCATAATCCTATTTCTACAAGGAGGTACCAAAATAGGTGGCTTGGTGAGGTATCCTTTGATTTTGTCGAAGGCCTCTTGTTGTTCTTACCCCCATTCGAATCCTCCTTTGTTGAGTCTAAGTAAAGGTGAGAAGGCTTGCGTCTTTCCACTTAAGATGGATATAAATCTCCTTAAGAAATTTATCTTTCCAAGTAGAGATTGTAACTCCTTCTTGTTTGTTGGTGCTTTCTCTTCTAAAATGGCTTTGGTCTTGTTTTGGTTTATTTCGACTCCCTTTTTATGGACCACAAATCCTAAGAAGTCCCCTGCTTTTACACAGAAAGCGCACTTTAGAGGATTCATCTTTAGACTATAGCTTCTCATCCTTTCGAAGGATTTTCGAAGATGGTCTATGTGATTCTTCCCTGAAACAGATTTAACAACAATATCTTCAATATAAATCTGCATGAAAGTTTCAATAAAATCATGGAAGATAGAGTTCATTGCTCTTTGATATGTTGCCCCTGTGTTTTTTAGGCCAAAAGGCATCACTACCCATTCGTAAGTGCCTAAATCCCCAAGGCATCGAAACGTTGTTTTCGATATATCTTCTTTCGCAATGAAAATCTGATTATACCCAGAGTATCCATCAAGCATACTCATGTACTCAAAGCCAACGACAGAATCGACAAGCATTTCTGCCACAGGCATTGGATATTCATCCTTAGGTGTTGCAACATTTAGATCTCTAAAATCAATGCACAGCTTTAAGGTACCATTTTTCTTTATAATAAGTAATATATTTTCAATCCATTCGACATACCTGGTTGTTCTTATGAACTTGCATTTCAACATCCTTTTGACTTCCGTTTTGATCTTCGACAAGATTTCTGGTGCAAAACGCCTTGGGGTTTGCTTGATAGGCTTTTTCCCAGGCTTTATTGGCAGTTGAAGCTCCACCAATCCTCTGTCGAGACTAGGAATTTCGTCATAATCCCATGCAAAGCAGTCTCTAAACTCTTTCAACAATTGGACTAGTTCGACCCTGAGCTCTGGATATATCTTTGCACTAATGTATGTTGGTCTTTTCACCATTCCTTCACCCAAGACTATTTCCTCAAGAGGATCTTGTGCTAGCATTCTAATATTATTTTCCAGCGGATCCTTATCGAAACCCAAAGGCTCATCATCATAGATGGCATCTAGCCTCTGTCCTTGCACTTCCTTCCCTTTTGAGTCAGGTGGTTCTGGGTCAAAATCTTTCCCAGGACCATTTGGAAATTACACTTGTTCATTGGCTTTGACAGTCATATACTTCACTTCATCCTCTAAGGCCTCTATCATTCTATTTTCAGCAACATATGCTGAAATCCTTTGTAACGCTTGTGACTCAGTCATAATCACTGAAATCACTTCCCCATCCAGTTGGCCGTATATCCTCAATTCCTCCATAATCAATGTTTGACAAATACACCCTATCCCATTGGAAACCATGATCTGAGTGTAGGTATAGGGAGCAAAAAGTATTTTGTGCTAGCGCCAAGTCAAAGTCTGGAGGATTGCACAACCCTATGTGAGCCAAATTGCTATCGAAGCTTGCTCTATTGACACTGTTGACTTCGACCATATAGTAATTTTGATCAGCTTCAATATTTTCTACTACCCCATCTGGGCTCCACGTGGTAACACACTGATGCATTGACGATGACACTGCCCATATGCCATAGATCCACTCTCTGCCTAGGAGTAAATTGTAATTGGGTTTTACTAAGATGACCATAAACATTGTTGGTCGAACTATGGTTCCCACTTTGAGTTCCAATTGTATTACTCTTATAGTAGTCCCAATTCCACCAGCATAGTTCGATAGAACCATGTTATGGGGCTTGATGTCTTCATCTCTTTTGCCCAAATTTTTCAGCATGATGTGAGGGATTATGTTAACTGTGGCCCTACAATCAACCAAAACTTTGTTGATGGTTGCCTCGCCTATTTTATCTCTTATGAACAAAGGTTTGAGATGATTCTTCATTGCCTCAGTAGGACACTCGAAGAAGGCATTTTTCTCTTCTACGCATCCATTGTTCATAACATAGTAGAACACTGGCCTATGTTTGGCCATTTCTTGTTCGACCTCCCAATCCGTCTCTTCGACTTCGACTAGTTGGCCGTATTCTCTGGGCAGCACAGACACTACATTTACCATGATGTCTAATGTAGAATCAGACCCAGAATCAGAATCTTCTTTCAATTCACCTTGTTCAGGCCATACCAGCCTTCTAACAATTAGATTCCTTTCCAAAGGCATTCTTGGTTTAGCCTTCTTTTTGCTTTATGGCAAGTTAGTGCTTGTTTCTGGTTAAGCCCTTCAGCAGCCTCTCTTTCAGCCTTTCGCCGTCTCTGATACCTTCTCCATTAAGAGCGGGTAATATGGTTCTTTCCTTTGTAATTATTCGACACATGAGCAACCTTGTTTGTTGTCATTGACTGAAACTCCTTTCTTTAGGCTAAAGACGAACCTCTTGGCATTTAGAATGTCTGCCATTTTCCCTCGTTGGTCCTTTTCTTATTTGATGTCTTCAACCAAGTATCCATATGGACATTTGTTGGAGGCTTGAAATTTGATGGCCTGTTTACCTAGTTCATTAGCCCTTTTTGGTATCCCCTTCTAGGAGCATACCTTACTTCAGGATCCATGTTGGGTTGGGAATTATTTCCCCACTTTTTCTTTGCTTCATGTATACCTTGTATGTGTTCAGAAGCTTTCTTGTCAAAGATAGAACTGCATCTTAGACACAGCATAACCTTTGACTTCCTTTTTTGGCATTTGTGTAAAAAATCTGCCAGATTTTCATTCTCCTTAGGAAAAGAAATCTTGTTGATTTCCTCTTTTCTGATGCTATCTTCTGAATCTGCAGCTTTAGGTCCAGATACTTCAACCATATTTATTTCCATGTTGTTCTTATCAGATACACTTAGTTTCTGCATCTAGGCTTCTAGGCCTTCTATCGAACCTGTGACAGCAGTGAAGTAGGAACCTTTAGTAGTTCCTTTGTTTGAACCATTAGTGGCTCCCTTGTTTAGGCCTTCAGTGGCCTTTTTCTGTAACTCTTCGATAGCTTCTCTGCTAACGTCCTCAGTAAAACTGCCAAAAATAGGTTTGTTGAGGAAGTTTTCTGAGACTTCGATCATGTTGATGCATAAAGGTTCAACATAATGGGCATCTTCCTACAGCGGGTTTGCATCAATCTTCATGGGTGGTTTGTCAGCAAACTTGAGTATACCGTCTTTGATTGCGCCTTGAACAAAATTCCTAAAAAGAAAACATTGTGAGGTTTTATGGCCCAAAAATTATGATATTTACAAAAACCTCTCTTTTTCTTTTGATCTAAAGGAGGCATTTTTGCCCCAGGGGGCACTATCATCTGGCCATATTTAACTAACAAGTCAAATATTTCGTCACATTTTGTGACGTCGAAACTATAGGTTTTCTTTGGGAACCTATCATTACTCTTCTCAGATTCAGTATGATTCTTCCCATTTGAGGGTGTTAGCAATTTGCAAGAGTATGGTGGTCCTTGCTTTAATTCTGCTAAATCGACCTTGCTCTCTTTGACAGTTATAGTGTCACTAGATATCTCTGGATCGTCATCATCCATTTTGACATATGCTACCCTTTCTCTTCGCTGATTTCTATTCGCTTTAGCTTTTTTAGCCTTAAGGCGTTCCACCTGTCGAACTGTATAAGCCAATTGGGCCATGTCTCTCAGGTATTGGGTATCTAATTTCTTCCTAATGGAATAATCTAGACCTCATACATCCATTTCAACCAACTCATGTTCAGGCACTTGTGTAAAGCATCTAGCTTTGAGTAGACGAAATCTGTTCAGATAATCATCAATTGGCTCAGTGAATCTCCATTTCACACTAGCCAGTTTTTTCAAACTTATTTTGGTTCGTCCCATATATAACTGTTCATGGAACAATCTTTCCACTTGATTCCAATTTTGGATCGAATTGGCTGGGAGTGTGGTAAACCAAGTGAAGTCATTTTTGGTTAAGGAACTTGGGAAATACTTAATCCTAAGATTCTCATTATTTGAGAATTTCCCAGCCTCTATCAAATACCTTGCTACATGTTCGACAGTGGACTCTATCGTATCCCCTGCAAACTTGGTGAACTTTGGAACTTTCCACCTAGGGGGTAATTCCGATTTCAAGATATAATCTGACAATGGAGATGTAAAGTTTGGCCTATGAAAGTCAACATTCACTCCATTCTGTGTCATGATTCTTTCGACCATGGCTGTCAAGTTATTATCTGGTGCATAGTTGTGGTGTCGAACCTGTTGTACTACTTCATCAGCATTTTGGTTTCTATTTACCATAACTATACCTTGTTCGACAGCTCTTGGGATTTGTGGAGCAACTCTGGGTATTTCGACCCTAGGTTGTTCGATTTCTACTCTATGGTTCATCCATATGGCTGTGGATTCTGGTTAATGGTTATGTCATCCTCTAAAACTACACCATGATTTCCCCTTATCAGCTCTCTCTGGGGGTGTCGAATAGGTTGAGGAACCCCAAAAAATTCTGCCATGCGCGTCATTTGCGCTGCCATTTGCTGATTTGACTGGGTGGTATTTTTTATTAGAGGGTTAAGAATTGTACTCAAGGTTTGTGCCAACATTTGCACCATGTCATGGTTACTCTCATCAATTTGTGGCCTCAAAATTGTTGCAGAAGCATTTATGAGGCTTGGCATTGTATGGGACGTTCATTCTAAGATTTGGTTTCTACCCAGATTAGCCATACCATTTCCAGATCCTTGTAATGGTGAAGATGCACTCACCAAAGGTTCTGAAAATATGGATGAAGCATTCATAAGGCTTGCCATTTCAGCAGTTGGCATGCTATAAGGTTGGTCTCGACCCATCCAAATATTCAAAAATCTTGGAGGGACATAAGGTTGAATGTCCAGATTTCCCCTTGGTGGGGGTGTTCCTGGTGGACCCCTAAGACCTATATAAGAAAGTATTGGTCCTGTTTGTGTTATCGTCACTGCTGGTGTCGAACCAACTGTTGATGGAATTATTTCACTAACTATTGGCATAATTGTAGTTCCATTACTAGGAATTGGCGAAGGCATTTCGCTACTAGATTGATTAGCCATTCTCTTATTTCTTCTCTTTGGTACGTATTCGTTGGTGGTTTTTTTACCACTTCTCAATAACATACAACACTCTTTGAGAGGAAGGAAATTAATTAAAGCATTTATGAAAGAAAAATTTTATCAACGTTTGTAAAAAAAAACTTAGCAACGTCCCACCGGGTGTGCCAATTTGTTTACCATGAAAATTGGTAAACAACCGGTGATCTTCCAAAAAATGGTTATTTTGGTTACTTGCAGGATCGATTAGATTGATCCTAGGACATATGCTAAGTTATTTGTAAGTTTAAATGAAAAGGTTTGAGAAGATATTAAGAGTAAAGGGAGGATGAAGGTAAGAATTTAATAAAAGTGCAAGTAAAAGGAAAGAGAAAGTAAAGTTGCAGTAATGATAAAGGGCTGTAATGATAAAGTTTGCAAAGAAACGTAAATGGATAAGATTGTAACGAAATGTAAATACTTGACTTTAATTAAAATATGGTGATTCAAACGTACATTCTCAAAATTCTTTCTCACACAGCGGGTACTTGAATAAATTTGAGTGACTTGTACTAATAAGTTGAACACACATAATTTTACACAAATTTCCTATATGTATACTAGTAGTAAATAATCGTCGAACGGTTGCTTTGATTCAGGATGAGGACAAGTGTCCTCTGCATGTCGTTCGATCCCTATCTTCATGCCATGTTGCTTTTCCTAACTGCCAAGTGAACTGCTTTTCCCTCCTTTCTTCGAATTCAAATTCACTTGCTTGCTTATATAAGAACCTCTCGGTCGAAGACCATAAGAAGCTCTTAGTCGAAGACCACAAGAACCTCTTGTTCGAAGAACACCCTTAACTTAGAGAATTCTCTAAGTTTTTTCTCCTTATTAACAAGGAAGACTTCGACACAACCCTTTCCTAGGCTCTTCTGGTCGAAGTGTCTTCAACTTTAGATTTCTTCAATATATTTTTAGCCAATAAGGCCAATTTATGTGGGTGTCGAATTCAGGAGCTAACAACAAGGTATGGTCTCAAGACAAGTTTCATACAAACAAGCTTACTTTATGGAAAGATATTTTGGACAATGGCTTAATAATTTGGGTAAGAGCTCAATTAATTGTGTAAACAATTAATTATGGAGTGAAACACAAGCATTGAGGCCTGCAAAGCAAGATCATGTAGCATGGCCCATGTATTTGATCTTTTTCTTTACTTTGGTCGAATACTCTGTCCCTTTGTTTTGATCACATAGATCCACCATTTTCAACCAGACTCATCAACAAATAAAATAATATTTGTTTCCACCAATTGTGTGTTCTTCAAATGGACCACTTACAACCTTTGACCAAACTCATCAATAGACAAAACAATATTTGTTTCCACCAATTATGTATTCTTCGAATGGACCACATTCATCTGAATGTACCACTTTGAGTATGCAAGATGATCTCATTGGCATAGTCAAAACGAAAGAATTTCTAGATTACTTTCCTACTAAAAAAACTTCATAAAGTTTTTTCAGGAATCTCAAGACTTGTAATTCATAGTGTCGAAACTATGTGTATCGAAGGGTTTAGTATATGGATCGAAGAAGGTTGAGTGGTGGATCGAAGAAAGCATGAAGGAAGCCATTACCCAGTCGAAGCTTGTGGATCGAAGCAGGCATGAAGGAAACCATTGCCCAGTCGAAGCTTTTGGATCAAAGCAGGCCTAGAGGTGGATCGAAGCAAGCATGAAGAAACCATTGCCTTGTGGATCGAAGCAAGCATGAAGGAAGTCATTTCTTTATGGATCAAAGTAAGCATGAAGGAAACCATTGCCTTGTGGATCGAATAAAGTATGAAGGAAGTAATTTCTTTGTGGATCAAAGCAAGCATGAAGGAAACCATTGGTTTATGGATCGAAGCAAGTTGAGAAGTGGATCGAAGCAAGCATGAAGGAAGCCATTGCCTAGTTGAAGCTTTTGGATCGAATAAAGCATGAAGGAAACCATTGCTTTATGGATTGAAGCAAGCATGAAGAAAGTCATTTCCTTATGGATCGAAGCAAGCATGAAGGAAACCATTGCCTTGTGGATCGAAGCAATCATGAAGGAAGTCATTGCTTTGTGGGTTGAAGCAAGCATGAAGGAAACCATTGCCTTGTGGATCAAAGCAAGCATGAAGGAAGTCATTGCTTTGTGGATCAAAGTAAGCATGAAGGAAACCATTTCCCAAATTGAAGCTTGTGGATTGAAGCAAGCTTTCTCTTCTTCGATTTGTAAAAATCTGTCCACCACTCCTTTCGATCTGCTTTGCCCTTTCGACAGTTTCCTCTTCCTCCTTTCTTCGACCTGATGCTTGAGAGCCCAATATGATCCATGGAAACTATACGGGGCATTAAAATTCCAATTGTACTTGTCCAAACCCAAACCTTAATTTGAGCCATCAGTGTTGAAGAAGTATCTTGAGGTGATCAAACCTTGTGCAGTCTTGACCCAATAGAGATCTTGTGATAAAGTTCTTGAGAAATGAGAGGGAAAATTTTGGGGTACAACACCTGGGAATCTTCGACTTGATTCATCTGTCGAAGTTTGGCCCTAAATACTGTTAGCTAATGCTAACAACTTCCCTGTACTTATGGGATAGTACTTATAACATCTTTCACTTACCCCATGGAATGTTAACTCCAACACTATTTGATGTTGCGACAATCATGGGCCTTCGACCCACAAAAGAGACTTTCGATCCTACCTTGGACGCTGATGACTCCATCGACTTCAGCAATGCTTCTCCCACATACAACAATTACATTGATCACTACTTGGGATCGACTGACGAAGTTAGTGATCAGGAACATATAACTTTTCTTGCTTTATGGCTTTCTCGATGTGTCTTCTGCTGCAAATCTCTACAAGTCGCCAGAAGATTTTTGACCCTCGCCAACTAACTCCATGCTGGTCGAGATGTTTGCTTGAGTGAACTGATTCTTGCTGGACTGTATGAGAGTCTTGGGGAAGCTTCCACAAGATTAAAAAACTTTGAACCCAAAACCAATATTTTACTGGCTGGTCCGTATTGGCTACTTCAGTTGTGGCTCAATGCCACCTTTGAACCTTCCCTTTCGGATACAAACCCAATTGATGAATCTGATCCTGAAATCCATAACAGGACTGTTGAAGGGACTAGACGAGTTGTTTAACCCTGAATGATGGAGGGAAAAACCTTCAAGAGTGCTTCACTAGGCACCTGATGATGTTTGCGAAGAGGCACAAGTTTACAGTCAATGGCACCATTTTCTCAAAGAACACATGGCCCGGAATGGTTCACAAGACCTCTTACTGGCCTTTCGATTGAATAGCATACATAATCCCTCCAGATTTGGGAAGCTTTTATGATCCCTATACTTCTTGTTACCATAATTATGCCCAAGAAAACTCAGAATACTTTACTTACTTACCAAACCAATTTTGTCGCTAGACAATTTGGACTCTGCCAAATCCTTCCTGAACCATTGTACCACCACAAAAGTTACATTTGTCATATAGGAATGAATTTCACAACTGTTGAAGCAAAGAAAATTATAAGCAAGTTCACAGGTTTCCTCCACCTCAATCTTGTCCCATTCAAACCTTTGACTTTCTGTACTCAAGACTTCGAAAGCCAGTGGCGAGAACATTATGTCTCCAATATGTTTGGTGTCACTGACATCAATAATCATATAACCAAAGCTTTTTCCTCTATGCAGGACAAGACAAAGAAATGTACGCATCGACACATCAAGGAGATCTAGGCTTTCCAAAAGTACTTTGAAATTGTCTACAATCCTACTGATCTTGGTCGAGCCGTTCAAGATGCATCTTTGATTTTAAAGGAAAAGTTTACAGCAAAACTCCCGCGTTTAAATATACCTTCGAGTGTCAAACCTGAGGATCAGTAAGACTTGGCTTTCTAATTAGAGCCTTCAAATTCCCCAGATTGCCTATAGCTGACTCCACTTTGGCTTGGTATCCATCTTATCCTAACTGGTTAAGCGTGAAGGGGGATTTCAAAGTCATGAAACAAGATGCTCTAAAACTTCAAAAACGAGTGGTTGCGACCAAGCACACTTTGTACAGTTTCAAAGGCTTCCTTCACTAGGATTTAAAACTTGTCAGAATGGATACTCCAGAAAGTGAAGGTGTGGGAACCAAGGACTCCTTGGCTACTCGGAATAAATTTCTCTCTTCTAGAAATGATTCTAACCTTACATTTATTTTGCAGTTGTCGAAAGAAAACATACCAAGACGGTGAAGCCTACCACGTCTACTGCGTCTATGAAAGCAACCCCTCAACCTCAACCTTCAACAACCAAAGCCTCTGAGAAAGCCAAAGAAACACTCAATGTAAACAAAGTAAATTTTGTTACTCTTTTACCCGTTTTATCTTTTGAATTATGTAACTTACTTGTTTACATTTTACTTTGTTGCAGGATAGTGGGAAGCCACCTCTCACTCCCAAGAAAATAAAACATATCGATGATGATTCGACCACTACTATAGAAAAGGCTGATGCAGCGCCTTCCAAAGACACTGCAAAGAAGCTTAAAAAGAAAAAGAAGTCAAATCCTTCTAGTGCAGGTTCTACTTCATAGGGAACTTGTACAGTTGAACACCTTCCCCCCAGACCAAAGAAAAAGAAAGAAAGTTTGGCCTTGAATGTGGTCCATATCCTAGAGCAAATCGAAAGTGACAATTTGAGCCCTAGGGAGGAGGTAACAAAGGTAATAACTTTCCACTAAAGGAAGCCTTAAATTTCCTTTAAATCTTCTCATTAGTTACTAACGCTTCACTTTGCAGGATCAACCACTTCAAGTTACTGAATCTCTAATTCACTACGAAGTACTTCATAGCAGCAACACTTCAACAATCCATCCTTCATCAACGTAGGATTCTAATAAGGGTTCCACTAATGGCACTCACATGCAAGATCTTTAGCAAGAAATCACAACTTCACCTCATTCCTCCCAAAAGTAAAAGACAAAGGATTTTGATGATGATCAAGAAGACACTGTTGTCCAAGAAGAACCTAATAACGCAAGCTCAGAAGAAAGTCATTATGCTGATTCTTCCCCAAAAGAAAATAGGGGGTTTTCTGATGAAGATGAGGATTCAACGAGTGAAGCCAACAAAACTTTTGCTGAGAAGGAAGATCCACCAAAATATGATACAAAAATGTAAGGCAATGATGACAACTATGAGCAACCACAACAAAATCCACATCAAATCAACAATCCTGAAGTGGCCCAGGCTCAAATGTCCATCCCTATGGTTACTGAAGATACACTTCCTTCAATCAAAGAAATTAAGCTTCTTAAAAAGACTAAGCCCCTGGAGTACATCAAACTTTTTAAATCTCGAAAAGAATCGCTTGCACAAAGTATTTGCCCCAGTCCAACCACTACTTCAAGTGGCACATCGTCTAGTGAAACGAGTGAAGCACTTCTCCAAAAAATTAAGGAAAAGGTATTTGGGGTCAACTTGTTCTCACTTGTGAAGGAGAATGCTACTGCTGGCGTCTATTTGAGGAAGCTTATTAACATAATTGATCTGGTTAATTTCCCCTACAACAGCTGAGTTTTTTATCGACATGACCACCCTCATCAACAATCTGGAAGCATATTTTCTCAGGGATAGGAATGTTGATTCGAAGATCACAGAAAAACAAACCCTTCAAGAGTTTCAGTATTCCAAGGCCTTCGAGTTATCAGAGAAAGCTGAAAAACGCGAAGAAACTCTCAAGCTTGCCCAAGAGGAACATGGAAAGAATGCTAAATCCATCATGCTTTGGAAGCAACAAATCGAAGAGTTGCAGAGACAAATTTCTCAAACAGAGGATCGTCATAAAGTTCTTGAAGCTAGAGGCTTAGAAGATGAGATCACGGCTCTACGCACAACCAAAGCTTCGATTGACTGCAGGCTAGGATTCTTGAAGGCAAAGTATAACAAGATGAAGGATAACTTGCCTGTCTGAAATTTATATTTGAATGTTTTTCTCCATTATGCATTAGCTTTTTCATAAAGCCCTTTTGTAATATTCTGATAGAGCCATTTTGGCACCCTTTTATCTTATACCACGTTGGCTTTGTTATCCTACTACTTTACTACTCTGTCGTAATTTTTAAATCTTGAAGGAAAGGTTTATATTTTTTTAAATACTTACAGTTAATTTTCAAGACCCTTCGATCTTCTGCTAGTTCTTCGATTTTGTAGGCATTGTTAGTGAATGTTTGAATGATTCGAAAGGGGCCTTCCTAGTGTGGAGACCATTTTCCTAATAACTTATTCTTTTGATCCATTAGCAAAATCACCTTCCAAACAAAATCATCATTTGAGAAGACTTTGCCTTTAACTCTCTTATATTATGCTCTGGCTATTATTTCCTTTTGTCTTCTTAAAACTTCCAAAGCATGTAATCTTTCTTCATCCAAATCCACCAATTCATTCATCATCATCTCCCAATAGAGATATGTGGGAATTTCGTTTTGCCTTTGGATTCTAACTGACTGTAAGTAAATCTCCACTGGCAAAACTACATTATGTCCAAATGTTAGACGAAATGGAGTTGTGTTCGTTGCCTCTTTGGGGGATGTTCGAGAAGCCCATAAGACTTAATTTAAAGTTTTTTGCCAATTCTTTGGCTTCCTGCCCACATGTCTCTTGATTAGACCAATGATTACCTTATTAGCTACTTCAACTTGTCCATTTGCTTGTGCATAATAAGGCGTAGATGTTAGTAATTTGAAACCCATATCTTTAGCGAACTCTTGCATCTTTCGACCAGTAAATATTGATCCTTGATCTGTTGTAATGGTTTTTGGGATTCCAAATCTATAAACAATATGCATCTGGATGAATTCGATGATGCTTTCTTGATCAACATTCACCAAAGGTATTGCTTCTATCCATTTTGTGAAATAATCTATTCCCACTAAAATGTATTTCTGATTTTTTGAAGATGAGGGTCTAATTTCTCCAATCAAATCTAATTCCCAACCTCTAAAGGGCCATGGCTTGACAATTGAATGTAGTTCACTTGCAGGAGCATGCTAAATTCCTGCATGAATCTGGCACTCTTGGCATTCTTTGGAAAAATCTATACAATCTTTTAAAATTGTAGGCCAATACATACCGTATCGAAACAAAAGCCACTTCATCTTGTGACCTGCTTGATGTGCTCCACATGCCCCACTATGCACGTTTGCTAGTGCTAAATAAGCTTCACTTTCTCCTAAGCATTTCAACAAGACTCCTTCTGGAGTTTTCTTAAACAATTCGTTGCTTATTAGCACATAAGTTAAGGCACAATATTTTACCTTTCTTTTAGTATTTACTGTTGGATATTTCAAATAATTTATTATTGGACTTCTCCAATCTGTATCTGCTAAGCTATCTATGGCTAATATTTTGAAATGTACTTCGTTTGTATAACCTAGACTTGAATTTTTTAAATCTGCTGGAGAAAGTTTAGTAGTTAGTACCTTTCCACGTACTTCAATCAAATCTTCCAATCTTTCTTTTGATACTTTATATCCTAAAGCGATTTGAGCCAAATTATTTGCTTCTTGATTCTTCAACCTATGGATGTGTTTGATATCTACATACTCAAACTTTCGAAGCAACCCGTTTTCTATCACGAAGTAAAATATCAAGTTTTTTTTTATACACTTGTATTCTTTAGTAATTTGTTTGATTACTAACTCAGAGTCACCCATTATTTCGACTCTAGTTTCCCCCAATTCCAATAAAGCTTCAAGTCCTACTATCAATGCTTCATATTATGCCTCATTATTCGGACAAAGGGGTCCTTATATTTTGTACTTAAGCTTTGTTGGAATCTTATCTGGAGAAATAATCAGAATTCCAACTCCACTTCCTTCCTTGTGTGTAGAACCATCAAAGAATAATTTCCAAGGTTCTAACTCCACAAGATTCTCAGATGCTTCGACCAATGCATGGTCGACAATGAAATCAAAGACTACTTTCCCCTTCATTGCTTTTAAATGCATGAAAGTCAAATATTACTTTGTTGGAGCCAATGCCCATTTACCAATTCGACTATGTAAAATTGGTTTAGACAATGTTGTACTCTAAAATTTTCCCCCTCTTTTCTCCAGACATTTTCTCACAAGGATTTTCAAAAAAACTTCAAGTTTGCACAAGTGCATTTGGATTTTTAATACCCCACATAGTTTCTATGGATCATATTGGATTTTCAAGCATCAAGTCAAAGAGGAAACTGTTGAAAAGGGAAAGAAGATAAATTTGGTTTTTTGACAAAATTGAAGAAAATCAAGCTTGCTTCGATTCTTACTAGCTTCGATTGGGCATTGCTTCGATTCATGTTGGGCATTGTCTCGATTTATGCTTGTTTCACAAGTTTCGATTGGGGCATTGTTTCCTTCAAAGCAACCTGCTTTGAATCCACCTTAATTCCTGCTTCCGATCCACCTTCAATCTTGCTTCGAATCCACCTTAATGCCTGCTTCGAATCCACCTTCAATCTTGCTTCGAATCCACATTAATACCTCTTTCGATTGGACGTCTGGCCTCCTCCGATGCAAGCATTCCCAAGCTTTAATTGGACTCTGGCCTCCTTCAAAGTTGCTTCAAATTCCCAAGTTTTGGTTAAGGCAATGGCCTCCTGCGTGCAAGTTTCATTTGGATAATGGTTATCTTCATGCAAGGCTTTGATTGAGCAAAGGTTTCTTACATGTTTTCTTTAACTCACAAAGCAGTAACCTCCTACATGCAAGTTTCGTTTGGATAACGGTTATCTTCATACAAGCTTCGATTGGGCATTTGGATTCTTTGAGCAAGCTTGGTTTCTATGTTTCGTTTGGGAATTTGGCTTCTTTTGTGAAGTAAGAAAGTAATCCAGAATTCCTTTCATTTTTCCTATGCCATTGAGATTATCTTGCCTACTCAAAGTAGTATATTCAGCTGAATATGGCCCAATCGAAACACATGCCATTGTGGGGAATATTTAGTTTTCCTGCCTTGAGTTTGGTCGAAGGTTGGACTTACGTGATCAAAAATAAAAAGGATTCAAAGTGGTATATTCAGCTGAATATGACCCAATCGAAAGAAATGCCATTGTTGGAGACATTCAATTTTGTTTGCTCTTGAGTTTGGTCGAAGGCTGGATCTGTATGGCCAAAACGAAAGACAGGGTATTCGATCCAAGGCATCAAGTTGAAGACGAAATCCATAGCCCATGGCTATGTGATCTTGCTCTGCAGACCTCAAACCTATGTATCACTCCATAGTTAATTGTTTACAAAGTTAATTAAACTATTACCCAAATGTTTAAAGTATTGTCCAAAAGGTCTTCTCGTATATGGCATAAAGTTATCATTGCCATTTCATGAAAACATGCTTTATGCAAATTGTCAATGCATTGAGCCTTGTAACCTTTATCTCCGAGTGCAAGTAACATCAAAATCCATGAGTCAAGTCTCCTGCAAACATCAGGCCCCCACTTGGACTTGAATTTGGGAACCATGAAAACCCATTAAACTTGATTTCTTTTCATTTTACACAAAACAATAACATGTTATTCTGAACGTGAAAGAACCCTTTCCTCTATAAATAGAGAGGCTCTTTACAAATTAAAGGAGAGACTTTGGGTGGTGTGGAAAGAATCTTCAAAAACTCTCAAACTCTCAAAACTCTCAAACACTTAACACACTCTCAAACCCAGAATCTAAAGAAACACCACACTTGTTTCTTTTCCTTTGAATCCAGAAACAAGCAAACACAAATCTACTTTTCTTGGTTTTCGAATCTAGCCAAAGAAACACAACACTTGTTTCTCACCCTTCAAATACAAGAGCACCCAGCACAACAACTCAAGTCCAAGACCCACATTCCAGCTTCAAGCAAGGTAAGTCCTCTGAACCTTAAACCTTTCTTTTCAAGAATAACATGTAAATAACTATTTCCTTTCATTTCAAACATCATTATTGCGCTTTGGTTTATTTTCATTTCCACCTTTTCTGTTTGTTTTCGCTTATAATCTTTTGGTTTGTTTTCTTTGTTTGTCAAACATATTTTAAGAACTAACCTGACCATGAAACAATATTAGCATGGCTTTAATCCATGTTGCTATTTAATCCTAAACAAAATAAAACAGGAAGAAGGTTGTGTGAATCGAAGCCTTAGGCTTCGCCCCATGTTGCTACCTGACCCCAAATGAAAGGAAACAAAAACAAAGGTGGTGTGAATCGAAGGTTACAAACTTTGATACACACTGGCTTCCAGGCCCAATTGAAAGAAGCAGAAAAAGGGTGAATCGAAGGGTGCATCTCACAATGACTTCCAGACACAAATTGAAAGAGGAAAGAAAGGGCTGAATCGAAGGGTGCATACTGCCTGGATCGAAGAACTTGTTTTCCCTTCTTTTATTTTGCTTTGTTTTTACATTTACTTACTGTTCAATATGGTTGTAATAGCGTATGACCTTTATTTTCCGCATTTTTATTGCTTTCATAAGTGTTTGTAATTAGGGTGTATGGCAAGATAAAACCAACAAGTTGACCACCCTAATCAAAGACAAAAATGCATACAGTCAAACACACAATTCACACACATGCACTTCTAGGGTAATCTCACTTGTTACCTCGGAAAATAGTCATGTCGCTTGAGCATGGGCGTTTTAGCAAAGACCCTCGATAAAAGATCGTATTCCCTCGATGTCACTCGATGTTGCCTTCGGTAAACAATCTAGTCCTTATACGAAATTTCTAAAACACCCCATAGGTTGCCTTCTATGACTATACGAATGACCCACGTCCGTCCCTTCACATCCAATGATGGGGCTTCTTATCAATAAATGGTAAGATAGAAACATATAAAGGAGGAGGAAAAGAACATAGACCTTTTGAGTAGGTAGTACGCTCGTAGTTGCTTGCTTGCTCACAACTAAAAAAACCATTTTCACACCAACACATCAATTGAAACATTTTCAAAAGTTAAAACACTTTGTACGCATTCTTATAGAGACGAGAATCATTACAAAGACACTTTTCAAAATCACTTTCAAAAACATCTTCCATAACAAACATCTCTTTGAACTATTTTCAAAACCAACACTTTGTACACATTCTTATAGAGACGAGAATCATTACAAATACATTTTCAAAATATTTTCAAACCCACACCGCAAAGCACATTTTCAAACAAAAGCAAGTTATCTATCAAGAAACTAAGAGCCCGTAGAAAACTACGGATGAAAAGGGTGTTAACACCTTCCCTTTTCATAACCTACCCCCCGAACTCAAGAAAACATCTATAAACGTCTTTCTTGTTCTTTTCACAATTTCCTTTGTTGGATAAAAGAAAATCCAATGGAGACACTTGCGATCCACAACAATTGTGATCAAACCAAAACACCCAAATCAGTTCTCCCACCGTATTACAGAACTGGCGACTCTGCTGGGGAGGAAGACTTAAAAGTGGGGTTACCTTAGGGATAGATCACCTTTATTTGCTTTCCTTGTTTGACTTGCTTGCTTTACATTATGGTTCCTTGTTTGGGTTTGTATTTATCCTCCACCCGGATCTGGGGCACCTTTTAGGTAAGTAGAAATAGATTGTGGAAATTGTGCGGCGTAGACCGATATGGTTGAAGAAATGGCTATGTTAGTGTGACGCATTTGTTGGTACCGGTATCGATTATGTTGAATCGAGGAGAATACGGGGCCGTTGAGTGGCGTCATGAAGCACTAAATGACCTTAGAACCTTAATTTAACAACTCGTCCATTAGGAAGTAGTGAGATAGCCGGATTTTATTCCGACTGAAGATTGGTTGATACTCAGTGCTATGCTTATTGAGATCGGACTTTTGGGATATCTCGGCCGTAAGAAAATATTGATTGAGCTGAGACAATGCCTAAAAGAAAGGTCGGTGATATTGAGATCCCCTAGAACCCGGTTACTTTCTAGGACAGGTTGAGCCAGCTAAACTTCAAGAGGGTACTTACCTAAAAAATCCATGCAAGCCTAAACCTAAGGACTTGTCTACTTTGTGTGTATATGATTATTTATATATAAAGACTTGCTTGCTTTTCATACTTGTACATAACATCATGACATCATAACATAGCATTTTCAATAACCATTTCAAGGATCTCAAGGGCCTGTGATGCAGGGTCACGTTGAACCAAACGTCCATCAAGGGGAAAGAGGATTTATTCTCCTCTAACCAAACGCCATCAAAGACCAAAGCACAGTAATTTGAGTCAAGGGCTATGTCCCACTTGACATGGTGAGCTTGATTCTCGTGGAAGGACATCCACCGATACGAAGTTCTCCAATCAAAGTTGTGACTAAAGTTCAACTTCTAACATCTTCTCGTGTTTACCCCGTGAGATCCTTGAAAACATGCATCCACATACCAAGCATCATAGCAGGTTTTCCCCACACAGGTTTCCTTATCTTTCTACTGTTTATTTCAGTAAGATGGATATGGAACAAATAGTGAAGTATCTTCAAGCACAAAATGCTCAATTCCAACAAATGTTCCTGGCTATGGATAAGGGGCAAGAGGACCTGAAGACCCTAATTCTTAAAGACAGGAAGAAAAAGACAAAGAAGTCAGTGGGCGTCCTGAATTTGGGAAAGAGGTTCAGAGGATCAGCAGAGCGAGCTCTAGAATTCACAACTCTGTTAACTGAGGGAGACAATCAGACAAAAGAAGGGGAACATAGTATGGGGTCTAACGAAGAAGAGGCTGACTATGCTAAAGAATAGTATCCTCCTGCGGACGACAAATACAAACAGCTGGAGGATCGTCTCAACACCATGGAAATTCAGAGGGTACTTGGTCTGGATTTGGAAGATTTGGGTTTGGTTTGTGGAGTGGTCATCCCACCAAAATTCAAGATTCTTGCTTTTGGCAAGTATGATGGGGTCTCTTGTCCTAAGATGCATCTGAGATCTTATGTCCACAAGATTCAGCCACACACCACTAATCAGAAAATTTGGGTCCATTTCATCCAAGAGAGTCTAGCTGGGACTCAACTTGAATGGTTCTATCAATTGGAAGGTTCTCGCACCCACACCTGGGAGAATCTAGTTGCTTCTTTCTACAAACAATACCAATATAATGCTGATCTTGCACCAACTCGAGTGCAGTTGCAGAATATGACCATGGGTTCCCACGAGGGCTTTAAAGAATATGCCCAAAAGTGGAGAGACCTAGTTGGCAGGGTGCAGCCACCCTTAACTAACAGGGATCTTATTGACATTTTTATGGGAACTTTGACATGACCTTTCTTAAATCACCTAATCAAAAGCTCCTTGGCCGGGTTCACTAAGCTAATACTGACAGGCGAAAGAGTAAAGGTTGGCATTAAGAGAGGAAAAATTCAAAGGGGTGCATCTTCAAGTGCAGGGAAGCAACTTTTCATGGGGAAGAAAGAGTCTAATGTTGTGTACGGTCAAAAGGGTCGTAATAAGAGCAACCACTATCAACATGTGGGGGCAGTCCTGATCTCAGGTCCTGCATCGCGACAAAAACAACAACGGGGAAATCAACGAAGGCAGGATGAGCCCAAGAGACAGTTTACCAACATCAACATGTCACTGTCTCAAGCATTGCAACACATGTTGAGGATGAATCTATTACATTGATAGGACCTCATCCAAACCCTAAAACTTCTTCTCCTAACTACAATCCTAATGCAATATGTGCTTATCATTCCGGAAGTCCTGGGCATGATACTAACGATTGTTGGGCACTGAAATACAAGATTCAAAACATGATTGACGCCAAGGAGATTGAGTTCTACCCTCTAGAGGCTCCCAGCGTGATCACTACTCCCATGACAAATCATTGAGAGCATCCATTTCATTTTTTTGAATTTTCAATTGTAATCTCTTTTGTTATTCAAACACTTATCTAATAATGTTAAACTTTGTTTCATTAATGAATTTCATATGTTTGTCTTGAATTAATCCTTTCGTTTTCATTATATTTAAACTATGCTTTTTACTCCCTTTATGATATTCAACTCTTATTTTGAAATTTGCAAGCCTTTAGAGGGAGGATGACGGAAATAATGGCATAATCTCATACAATATGCTTTTGAACAGATCTTGCTGACGATGTACATGTGTTATTTCAATTCCTAAACACTGGACTTATAAGGAATATAATCCCTAGTCAACCCGTTTGAGCCTAAGAAGTAGGAGTTTTCTTTTTCACACAAATTGAAACCTTTAATCAAAACCTGGGGTAGGGTAGTCTCTCAGTTAATTCAAATGCGTGTTCAGTCGTAAGCTTTCACTTCATACACAATGAATGACAATGAAAACGTCTTTCTGAATCAAAAGACGATGATGGTTCCCTATCAAATAGGAAGTCATTATCTCTCAAAAGAAAAGCCCGCTAAGTCAAAACCCATGAAGGAGACTTAAACTGGGGCATCCCGCTGACTATAATCTCAAAACAGTCAGGCAAAAATCATGGATAATAAAAAAAAAAAAAGAGGTCACTACAAATCCTCGACAACATGAAAAATGTTGTAAAATGATTGCCTTCTCAAATAAACCTCCAAATATCTGAACCATCATTCCAGATTCGGTAGGAGTTCAATCGCACAATTGACTGAGTTTAGGACTGGAGAACATCATGAAGAACGGGCGGGTACAAATACACTTTGAGCCTTATCCTTTGTTTCTTAAATCGTGAACCAAGCCACGCTACAACCCTGCAAAAGTCCTAATTGAAGCAAGGGTTAGTTCGGAACCATATTGTTACAAAAGGTATCCTGACTCCTGTAAGGCTTACTCCAAATCTTAAGTTGAATTCACATTCTTACAAAACTCTTTATTTGTTAAAAATGAATTCTCAAAACTTCGAGACAAGCATAAACTTTGCATTGTTTGAATATTGTTGTTTGCCTATGGCTAATTGTTTGACAGCGGAGAAATTCACACGGTGAACATCCAATGAACAGAAATTCTCAATGAACAGAATCATTTCAATTAGAAGACACTTCCAATGATACGTCGCCCATAAGCAGAAGGGTATGACATGTCACTGTCCAAATTTTCTTGGGGTTGTCAAGTCGAGATTCAAAGAAATCTCTCAACAAATGTTGAATAACCAGGGGCAGGTCTATATCTAAATCACTTGGGGCATTAAACATGAATTCCAGCAAAGGGTTATGCACGGACAATAAAACATTTTTTGGAAGTACTACAACACTTACCACTAGGGGCAGTGACAAATTCCCATAAAGTTCTTTTCATAGGTTGATCCCCAGTCAAGTCTCCATAAAGTCATGTCTACAAGGTTATCCCCACAGAATAATCTTCACAGATAAAGGTACAAACCCCTCCAGGCCAAATTCATGGATATCCCCACAAAGTTGGATCCAGGCAATCCGCAACCAGAGTTTCAATCTCGGGAAAACCTTCTTCCCAGCTAAGTTGGTCTCAAGAAGAATCCTCGAGGAGTTCTTCCAAAAGAAAATGTCTCCCCAGCAGTTTGTCAAATATTCTCTTCAAAAAGGGTTTATTTCCCCAACAAACTATAGATTCCCCCAGCTTGAATTTTCCTCTCATACTATCACAAGTCAAGGGACCACAACCCCTCTTCTCTAATAGACTTTTCTATAATCCCCATTGAGTTGCTGCAAAGCCTGAAAGACAACCAGATAATAGTTAACTTCTTTATCCCCAACCAGTTGTTAATTTCCTTTCTCTCCAATCAAGAGATAACTCCTCAGTAGAGCAACAAACAACTAAAACTCCCGAACTCTTTTCCCCAAGTAGGAATCAATACTCTTTACAGAGTTTCCCTCAAGGAAAATCAGCGTCCCCCAACGGAGTTCTCCTCAAACAAAAAAACACGAATCCCCAGCAGAAACATTCTAAAACAAACTCTGAAGATGTGCACACTTTTCATCCCCAAACAATAGTCCGAGATTTAACTTCCTAAGGCTCCCCAGCATTTGTCAAGGATTTATTTTCCAAGACAAAGTTACATTTCAACAACATTCATATCATATGCATACGAAATGCATATAGCATAATCTCATTTGTTTTTAGAAACATCATTACACCATGCATTTCATACATCATGACATTGCATGCATCTAACTCTTTACCTTTTCAGGAAAGATCAATCAACAGATAGCTGTCATCAACAATTTTCAAAGAGGTCAGAGATTAATTCCTGAAATAAGCTAGGACAACTATCTCAACAACCAACTAACAAAAAGTTCTAGATTAATACCTGAAACAAGACAGGAAAACAATCTGTGGACGACCGATTGTAGATTAATACCTGTAATAAGCCAGGAAATCTATCTACATGAGCAGATTGAAGATTAATACCTGTAACAAGTCAGAAAAACTATCTTTCTTTTTAAGGTTAGAGATTAATACCTAAAACTAGCCAGGACAACTATCTCAACGACCGACAAAAACAAGTTCCAGATTAATACCTGTAACAAACCAAGACAACTATCTGTGGACGACCGATTGTAGATTAATACCTGTAACAAGCCAGGAAAGCTATCTACATGAGCAGATTGAAGATTAATACATGTAACAAGCCAGGAAAATTAGCTTTCTTTTGCTTAGGTCAGAGATTAATACTTGAAACCATCCAGGATAACTATCTCAACTACCGACAAAAATAAGTTCCAGATTAATACCTATAACAAGCCAGGACAACTATCTGTGGACGACCGATTGTAGATTAATACCTGTTACAAGCCAGGAAATCTATCTACATGAGCATATTGAAGATTAATACCTGTAACAAGCCAGGAAAACTATCTTTCTTTTGCTTAGGTCATAGATTAATACCTGAAACCAGACAAGACAACTATCTCAACGACCAACAAAAACAAGTTCCAGATTAATACTTGAAACAAGACAGGACAACTATTTGAGGACAACTGATTGTAGATTAAATCTTGAAACAAGCCAGGGCAACTATTTACACGACTAACTGAAGCAATATTACGCGGGCTCCTTCTCATACACTCTTCTAGAAATAGTTCAGATGCGATCCAGATACAGGTGACATTCTGATACTTACTGCAGATTCTCTTCTAGAAACAGTTCAGATGTGATCCAGATACGGTTGACATTCAGATACTTTTCCAATAGATACTTTTTCTGGTTCAGTTTAAATCGACCAAATATTTATTCTGATTCTTTTCCAGTTAAAGAAGAACGCAGACATCTGCTATTTCAATTTAAATCGACCAAAGATTTATTCTGATACTTTTCCAGTAGGCACTTCTTCTGTTTCAATTTAAATTGACCAGAGATTTATTCTGATACTTCTTCCAATTCCTACCAACAATCACCTTTAGATGGCATTATAAGCCCATCTCCGACAACTCTCCATCATCTCTTTAAATGGCATCTTTAATCCCATTCCCTACACAATCAACCATATCATCGAGTGCAAATTTTTTGGCACTCTAGTGTTCAATCATCTTCCACCTTCAAGTCACGAATGGTGGACTCGCCAATCTAACTATTCAGGTTTAAGAAGATTGAACAGGGGAAGCTGTTGTACCCCAAAATTTGCCCTCTCTTTTCTCAAGACATTTTCTCACAAGGATTTTCAAAAAAACTTCAAGTTTGCACAAGTGCATTAGGATTTTTAATGCCCCACATAGCTTCTATGGATCATATTGGATTTTCAAGCATCAAGTCAAAGAGGAAACTGTTGAAAAAGGAAAGAAGATAAATTTGGTTTTTTGACAAAATTGAAGAAAAGAAAGCTTGCTTTGAGTCATACTAGCTTCGACTGAGCATTGCTTCGATTCACGCTGGGGATTGTTTCGATTTATGCTTGTTTCACAAGTTTCAATTGGGGCATTGTTTCCTTCGAAGCAACCTGCTTCGAATCCACCTTAATGACTGCTTCGGATCCACCTTCAATCTTGCTTCGAATCCACCTTAATGTCTGCTTCGAATCCACCTTAATGCCTACTTCAAATCCACCTTCAATCTTGCTTCGAATCCACATTAATACCTCTTTAAAACTTGCTTTAACTTTCCAAGTTTCGATTGAGGCAATGGCCTCCTGCATGCAAGTTCCATTTGGATAATGGTTATCTTCATGCAAGGCTTTGATTGAACAAAGGTTTCTTACATGTTTTCTTTAATTCATAAAGAAGTAACCTCCTACATGCAAGTTTCATTTGTATAATGGTTATCTTCATACAAGCTTCGATTGGGCATTTGGCTTCTTTGAGCAAGCTTGGTTCCTATGTTTTGTTTGGGAATTTGGCTTCTTTTGTGAAGTAAGAAAGTAATCCAGAATTATTTCTGTTTTGACTATGCCATTGAGATTATCTTGCCTACTCAAAGTAGTATATTCAGCTGAATATGGCGCAATCGAAAGACATGCCATTATGGGGAATATTTAGTTTTGCATGCCTTGAGTTTGGTCGAAGGTTGAACTTACGTGATCAAAAACAAAAGGATTAAAAATGGTATATTCAGCTGAATATGACCCAATCGAAAGACATGCCATTGTTGGAGACATTCAATTTCGTTTGCTCTTGATTTTAGTCGAAGGCTGGATCTGTATGGCCAAAACGAAAGATAGGGTATTCGATCCAAGGCATCAAGTTGAAGACGGAATCCATAGGCCAGGGCTACATGATCTTGCTCTTCAGGCCTCAAACCTATGTCTCCCTCCATAATTAATTGTTTACACAGTTAATTAAACTATTACCTAGATGTTTAAAGTATTGTCCAAAAGGTCTTCCCATATATGGCATAAAGTTATCATTGCCATTTCAGGAAAACAGGCTTTATGCAAATTGTCAATGCATTGAGCCTTGTAACCTTTATCTCTGAGTGCAAGTAACATCAAAAAGCATGAGTCAAGTCTCCTGCAAACATCAGGCCCCCACTTATACTTGAACTTGGGAACCATGAAAACCCATTAAACTTGATTACTTTTTTTTTACACAAAACAATAACATGTTATCCTGAACGTGAAAGAACCCTCTCCTCTATAAATAGAGAGACTTTTTACAAATTAAAGGAGAGACTTTGGGTGGTGTGGAAAGAATCTTCAAAAACTCTCAAACTCTCAAAACTCTCAAACTCTCAAACACTTGCCCACTCTCAAACCGAAAATCTAAAGAAACGCCACACTTGTTTCTTTTCCTTCGAATCCAAAAACAAACAATGACAAATCTACTTTTCTTGGTTTTAGAATCTAGCCAAAGAAACACAACACTTGTTTCTCCCCCTTCGAAACCAAGAGCACCCAGGGAAAAAGCTCAAGTCCAAGACCCACATTCCAGCTTTAAGCAAGGTAAGTCCTCTTAACCTTAAACCTTTCGTTTCAAGCATAACATGTAAATAATTATTTCCTTTCGTTTCAAACATCATTATTACGCTTTGGTTTTTTTTCATTTCCACCTTTTCTGTTTGTTTTCGTTTCTAATGTTTTGGTTTGTTTTCTTTGTTTGTCAAACATATTTTAAGAACTAACCTGACCATGAAACAATATTAGAATGGCTTCAACCCATGCTGCTATTTAATCCCAAACAAAAGAAAACATGAAGAAGGTTGTGCGAATCGAAGCCTTAGGCTTCACCCCATGCTGCTACCTGGCCCCAAATGAAAGGAAACGAAAACAAAGGTGGTGTGAGTCGAAGGTTACAAACTTCGATACACACTAACTTCCAGGCCCAATCGAAAGAAGCAGAAAAAGGGAAATCGAAGGGTGCATCTCACATTGACTTCCAGGCACAAATTGAAAGAGGAAAGAAAGGGCTGAATGAAAGGGTGCATACTGCCTGGATCAATGAACTTGTTTTCCCTTCTTTTATTTTGTTTTGTTTTTACATTTTCTTGCTGTTCAATATGGTTGTAATAGCGTAGGACCTTTATTTTTCGTGTTTTTATTGCTTTCATAAATGTTAGTAATTAGGGTGTGTTGCAAGATAAAACCAATAAGTAGACCACCCTAGTCAAAGACAAAACTACATGCAATCAAACACACAATTCAAAAACACGCACCTCTAGGGTAATCTCACTTGTTGCCTCGGAAAATAGTCATGTCCCTCGAGCATGGGTGTTTTAGAAAAGACCCTCGATAAAATACTGTAGTCCCTCGATGTCCCTCGATGTTGCCTTCGGCAAATGATCTAATCCTTATACGAAATTGCTAAAACGTCCCATAGGTTGCCTTCTATGACTATACAAATGACCCACGCCCGTCCCTTCACATCCAATGATAGGGATTATTATCAATCAATGGTAAGATAGAAACATCTAAAGGAGGAGGAAAAGCACATAGACCCTTTGAGTAGGTAGGACGCTCGTATTTGCTTGGTTGCTCACAACTAAGAAAACCATTTTCACACCAACACTTTCAATTAAAACATTTTCAAAAGTTAAAACACTTCATACGCATTCTTATATAGACGAGAATCATTACAAAGGCAATTTTCAAAATCACTTTCAAAAACATCTTCCATAACAAACATCTTTGAACTATTTTTAAAACCAACATGTTTTACGCATTCTTATAGAGACGATAACCATTACAAAGACGTTTTCAAAATATTTTCAAACCCACACCATAAAGCATATTTTCAAACAAAAGCATGTGATCTAGCAAGAAACTAAGATCCCGTAGAAAACTACAGATGAATAAGGTGCTAACACCTTCCCTTTTCATAACCTACCACCCGAACTCAAGAAAACATCTCTAAAGGTCTTTCCTGTTCTTTTCACCCTTTCCTTTGTTGGATAAAAGAAAAGTTGGTGGCGACTCTTTCTATCCGCAACAATTGCGATCAAACACAAACCACCCAAGTTAGTTCTCCAACTGTATTACAGACAACATATGCTTAATAACATCAAAATATGAAGAAACGTAAACATCGACTGGTTTTATATAATATTTCAATTTGGTACATGAGAAGTACAAGAAAATACATAGTTTTTCTATTGTACTATATTTAGTCTCTGCGTCATTCAGTACTCTACTTAAGTAGTAAATGGCCATTTCGACGCCATTTTCATCTTCTTGAGCCAGCATGCTTCCTATAGTTTTGTCTGACGCAAATATGTATAACCTCATGCACTTGTCTCTTCGAGGAGGCGACATAATAAGTGGATGCACCAAGTACTGTTTGATTTTCTCGAACGCCTCTTGATGTTTTGCATTCCATGTGAAGTCTCCTTGCTTCAACCGCAAGAGTGGAGAGAAGGCTTGAGTTCGACCACTTAGATTTGATATAAATCTTCGCAAGAAGTTTCCCAACAACGATTGCAACTCTTTCTTCATTGATGGCGCTTTCGCTTCCATTATTGCCTTCATTTTATTTTGGTTGATTTCTATGCCTTTATTATGGACCACAAAGCCAAGAAAGTCACCAGCCTGCACAAAGAATGCACATTTAAGGGGATTCATTTTCAGGCCATGTTTTCTCATTCTTTCGAATGACTGGCGAAGGTGATCCAAATGACTAGATCCTGATATATATTTTACTATTATATCATCAATATAGACCTGCATGAAAGTCTCAATGAAATCATGGAATATAGAGTTCATTGCTCTTTGATAAGTTACCCCAGCATTTTTTAAGCAAAATGGAATAACTACCCATCCATAGGTGCTTATTTCCCCAAGGAATCGAAATGCTGTCTTTGGCACATCCTCTTCTGCAATAAAAATCTGATTGTATCCTGAATATCCATCAAGCATACTAAGATATTCGAAACCAGCAGAAAAATCTACTAATATTTCAGCCACAGGCATTGGATATTCATCTTTAGGAGTTGTAGAATTTAAATCACTAAAGTCTATGCATACTCTAAGAGAACCATTTTTCTTAATTACTGGTACTATGTTTGCAATCCATTCGACATACCTTGTGGTCCGGATGAACTTGCAGCGCAGAAGTATCTCGACTTCTTCCTTTATCTTCGAGAGAATCTCTAGTACGAATCTTCTTGGCGTCTGCTTGATGGGCTTCTTGCCATCCTTTATGGGAAGATTCAATTCGACCAGGTCCCTGCTCAAACCAGGCATTTCGTCGTAATCCTAGGAAAAATAGTCTTTGTACTCCTTAAGCAACTGGATCACTTCTGCTTTTACTCCTAGACTAAGCTTCAAACTGACATGCGTGGGTCTTTTTACAGTCCCATCTCCTAGATCCACTTCTTCAAGAGGGTCCTATGCTAGCATCTTCATGTTCGATGCCACTGGATCCTTCTCGAATCTCAAAGGCCCATCATTTTATATAGCGTCCAGCCTTTGGTATTTTTCTTCAACGAATTTCTCTTTGTCGAGGGGTTTTGGTTTGAAGAACACCCCAAGTCCTTTTGTATGATTTGATTCTTCATTGGCCTCCATAGCCCTAATCTTTACTTCGGCTTCCAAAGCCGATTTTAATTTGTTTTCAGCCAAATAGGCCGAAATCTTTTAGAAGAAGGAGAACTCATACATGATCATTGTCTTCGTCATCCCAGCCTGTAGGCGGTATTCCTGGGAGTCTAGGTGCATTATCTTCTTGCCCCAGAGTCTCCCTATCCCAGCAAAATCCATGCCTTGGAGGTAGGGTCAGAAAATACATAGCATTGTTGTTTGGCGCATATACGCCATCTGCAGCACTACAAGGCCCTATGTTGGCCATATTTCGATCAAAATTTCTTTGATTAACTTGATTTACCTCCACCATATAATAGATTTGGTCGGCTTCAATGTTCTCTACAATTCCATTTTCTCTCCAAATTGCCACACGCTGGTGCATTGAGGAGGGAACTGCACCTATTCCATGAATCCACTCACGACCCAAAAGTAAGTTGTAATTTGTCTTGGCTGCTATGACCATGAACATATTCGGTCTTGTAATGGTTCCTACAGTGAGATCAACTTGTACTACGCCGAGAGTATGACTAATCTTTCCTTCGTAGTTAGATAATACCATATTATGGGGTTATATATATATATATATATATATATATATATATATATATATATATATATATATATATATATATATATATATATATATATATATATATATATATATATATATTAATATATATATATAATATATATATATATCATACATACATATCCTCTTCAGTAAGAACTGAGCATTAGGTTGACAACAGCACCGCCGTCTATCTTCACTTTATTGATCCCCACTTGTTCAATCTTTCCTCTAATAAATAGAGGCTTCAGGCGATTCTTCATACCTTGGTCTGGTCTTCCAAAAAACGTTTTATGTTCTTCAACTGCTCTGTTATTCATGGCTTAATAGCATACAAGCTTGTGCTTCGCCATTTCTAATTCATCTGCTTCTTCAGAATCTTCTATCTCTATCACTTGGTCATATTTATGCGGTAGTACAGAAACTACATTGCAGTTGATGTTCAAAGAGTACTCCCCATCTGAGTCGAAGTTATCAGTAAGTATGTACTCATCATTAGTTGGTTCTTCGTTAGTTGGTTCCCCTATATACTTTCGACAGACACCTCTGTCTTCTTGGGGGGAAAATCCTCCTTTGTGTTGGGGAGTTCTCTTTGATATGTGCAATAGACGAAGTCTGATTCATACTTGATTCCCCTACTTAGTTGCCTGTGAGTTCTCGTTGAGCCTTCTTGGTCCTCTGGTATCTTCGCCATTGGGACCTTGTCATTGGATTTTTTTCCTTTATAGTTCTTAGACACATAGGCTTGTTGCTTCGTTGACTAGAACTTCCTTCGATATGGCCACACCTGATTTGCCACCTTCCTCGAAACTCTTTCCATTTCCCTTTTCCTTTTATTCCCCCTTATTTTGACTAAAATTCAACCACTTATCTGTTGGGAAATTGGTTGGTGGCTTGAAGGTGACTTGTCGATTTAATTTGAGGTATGGGTTATCTGCCCTTTTCAGAATTCCTTTTGCATTGCTTACATACCTCTCCCTGCTACTCCTTTGATTGTTCCAGCATTGAGCACACAGAATTTTCTCAAATGCTCCAGCTGCCTTTCTATCATAAAAAACGCTACACCATGGGAACATTAGGACTTCTGATCCTGTCTTATGATAATGAACCAGAAAAACCATCAAGCTTTCTCCCCGTGATACGGTGGGAGAACTGACTTGGGATTTTGCGTTTGTGTTTGCAAATGTTTCGGTTTAGTAAGAGTCGCCACCGACTTTTTATTTTATCCTAAGGAAAGGTCAAAAAGCACAGGAAAGACCTTTGAGATGTTTTCTTGGGTTCGGGGAGTAGATTATAGAAAGGAATGTATTAGCACCCTTTCTATCCATGGTTATCCATGGGCTCTTAGTTACTTGCTTAGATCACCTTGCTTTGCATTTTCAATTGTTTGAAATGGTGCTTTGTGTGTGGTTTTGAAAGATGTTTGAAAAGAGGCCATCATTGTGGCAACCTTTGTAATGATTCTTGTTTGAATGTATACAAAGATGTTTTGTCTTTTGAAAAGTTTCCAATGTTTGAAAGTAGGGTTTTGAAATTGTGTGTGAAATGTGTTTTGAAGATAGCAAGGATGTTTTTTGCAAGCTTTGATCAAGTAAATAAGAATTGTCTACCCTATTTTACTCAAAGATCTTTCTTATGTTTTTAACCCTTTTAACAGTGTTGTTTCACCATTGTATTTGGTGAACAACCTTGTGTTAGGATGTTAAAGGGATAGTCACGGGTCATCGTATAGACCATGATAGCAATGGTGTCAAGTATTTTTGGCAATTTTCTTGAGGGACTTTTAGGTAACTCGGATAGCGTCATCGAGGGACTATGATCTTTGTTTTTGTTTTTGTTTTGCCAAAGCACTTGACATGCATATCATGGCCCATTTTTGAAGGTAACAAGTGGATTGAAACCCTAGGGGGTGCAAGTGTGCATTGTGTTTGTTTTTCATGCATGTTTATCTTGGATTAGGTCAAGCTAGTTGTTGATTTTATTTGCATACAAACCCTAAGTCTAAGCATGGCATAATTGGAAGTTTTTAAATGTGCGAGAGTTTAAATGCTGACACTATTACAATATGATATAGGGAGGGGGGTACAAATTTGAATTGGGGGTATTTGATAAGAAATTAAATTCTAAGTTATTAACAACCAAATTGAATGTACAAGGCATAATATCATATTTAAATAAATACAATTAAATAAATATCAAATAAAATGTATTATGCAAAAAAAGATTTTTATGTATGTAAAAAGTATTTTCAATGTGAAGTAAAAATAATAAAATAAAAAGAAAGCCAATTTTAAATATTTTGATATTTAGGGCAAAAACCCTAATTCTTAAATAAATAGTATTATTTATTAATTATATACAATAATATATTAATTTATACAAAAAAAAAAAGTATATTATAAAAATGATATTTTTAGTGTAAAATATTAATAAAAATGAAAATGTATTCCTTTTTTATATTTTTGTCCTAATTATTTAATTAAATAAATATATATATATATATATATATATATATATATATTTAATATATATATATATATATATATATATATATATATATATATATATAAATATATATATATATATATATATATATATATATATATAGCTATATATATATATATTATATAGTATATATATATATAATATATATAATATATTTATATATATATATATATATATATATAAATATTATATATAAATTATATATATATATATATATTATATATATCTATATATATATATATATAATATATATAATATATATATATATATATATATATAAATAAATATATATATTATATATATATATATTAAACATATTAAATATATAAAAATAAAAATTAATTATTTACAAAAATGTGTATATTTCAAGAAAGTATTTTCAAGTGTGTATAAAAATGATAAATGAAAATAAACATATTTTACATATTTTTTTAGGTTTTAATAAAAATAATATAAACATTTAAACCTTTTTATACTAGTAATAAATAAAATAAATTCCAAATAAATACAAAAAATTTATGAAAATAATTTTTAAGTATTTTTTATGTTAGAAAATAAAATATCAAGAATCAAAATGGAATAAAAATGCAAAAATAACAAATGTACAAATAAATGGGCCAGGGGGGTGTAAACTGAAAAATGGGGTATCAAAAGCAAAAGGAAACCAGGCCCAGCCTAGAATCCACTTCTTATTCTTCCTTTAAACTGTAACACGCGCGCCTTGTACAGAAAATGCTATCTCCTGATTCTTTGATTTTTTGGCAAAACTCATAACATGAAACTTGTAGAGCATTAAACAACGAATCCAACCATATAAAAAACTTGAACTAACTCTCAGAGACCAGAGAGAATTTCTCTGGCCCTAATTTCTAACCTAGTTTTTTCAGAAAGTTCATGGGTGAAATTCTCCTAGCACGATTAATGTAAATGAAAACTAAGCATATGGATGGCTTCAGGGCTATGAGTACAACATATTTCACTCACAAACCTAAGCCTAACTATTCCTAAATAGAGAGATAGAAGTTCATGAAATACCTGTTTCAGTTGACTTCGAGCTGGCCAATGTAGCAACTTCCAAGGGTGTTTGAGGTTCTGTTGAGCTTTCCTAAGGTCCAATGAAGCTTTCCCAATGCCTGGCTTGTTTTGAAGTAGCCTGAATCGTGCTACAGAACTCAACCTGCAAAGTTTTGAAACAAAAATGGCAATGTGTGTTAAAGGAGTTACAGCTAGAAATGGATGATCTGGATAGCTTAGATATGTTGGTTGGAAGGTGTTTGAAGTATCTTTGGGCAAAACGCACGATAGAATTTGATGATGGCTTACAAAAATGCAGAACTGACTCTATTTTGCAAAAAAATGGAGATTTTGAGTATGAGGAGGTTTGAGTGATGAAGGGGTCGTGTTTCTGGCTTGTTAGGAGGTACAAAACTCGTTTGCAATGTTTGTGTAAGTTGTTTTTAACAGATGTGACAGATGGCTTGTATTTTGCAAGTTTCTTCTACTTGAAGCAAGAGTGTGTATCTGTCCAATGCAGGCCTGTACAAGTCCTATATCATGTTGCACCTTTTGCTCTTGGTTACTGGAATTGGTAGATTTGATCTTGCCTCAAAGATCTGGCCCCATGCCTCAAGGATTTTGTTTTGACATAAAGTGAAGTTTAGGCAAAAATGGCATGGTTACTTTTTCCTTTTAAGGCTTAAACTAGTGTATAACGCCCTAATGACCAAGACAATACCTTAGCTCAATGGATATGCATTAAATTATGGAGTACAAACTGGTTTTGAGGCCTGTAATTGTGAACCAAGCTAGCTAGATCAGATTTGCAATTTGCTATGAACATGTATTGGCCATGGATCAAAGTGAGTTTTTGCCAACATCAAGCATTCGATTCTCTCTAACCACAAGGGTGTTTGAGGAGTTCTTGGACAATTTGGAAAGCTTGGAACATGTACTATAATCCATATTTGAAATGAAACTTGAAACTCCAAGTGGAACTATGTGAAAAGTGGCCAAGAAGATGGGTCAAAATCCTGCCTAGATTAGGGCAAATTTTCTCTAAGTTAAAAGTTTTAGGTACCCTTGTTCCAAAAATCATAACTTGAGATACAAGCTTCTTTTGAGAAAACTTTGTGAATCAAAGTTGTAGATTTTGTGATGGAATACAACTTTCATGTTGCAAGTTTTGTTTGAATCCATTTTCATCTTGGTGAAAAAATGGGACAAAGTTAGGAAAAAATAAGAAAATTTCATAACTTAGAAAATTTCTAAGTTATGAAATTTTTCCATTTTAAACCCTAATTTGCATTTTTGGGCTTCTTGATGAACAAGTTTCATAATTTGACATGTATTGATGAAAAATAACTCTTGGCACTTGATTTTGACCAAAAAGTCAAAGTTTGACTTTTCGGTGTATAATTAAATTTTGATCAGTTGACTGAAAAATTCATCTGTCAATCCTATGCATTTGAGATTTTTTGAACTTGTTGAATGGGTCAAGACAATGTCATTGATTTCTTGAGTCCATGTGTGAGCTTGATTTTCCATTGGTTAGGTCAAACAGTCAAAAATTGCCTTTGTGCAGTCAAAACCTTAAAAATGATCATTTTGCCCTTTTGGTGATTTGATCAAATTTCTTGTGGAATTATGATCCAAACTTGATCAAATGGTTCATATGAGTTCATAATGTTGATGTGGGTCAAATTTCATGAGGTTTAACTGTCAATTGGCCACAGTTGACTTTTTCCCCAATACAGTTGATTTCTAGGTCAACTGTCCAATTGACTGGGCAAATATTTGAATCAAGGCTTGAAAGTTGGTATGGGCAAACTTGTGAGTCCAACATGAAGTATGAAAATCAATTTGGGCATTGTAGGTCAAAATATCCCTGTGCAAACTCAAACCCTAATTTAGGTCAACAGTGCAAGGAGGTGTCTTGAGCAGAGCAAACCCTAGCTTAATCTTGAGTTCCAAGAGTCTTGTGATGAGAAATGTTGATGAAATGAGAGGGAAAATTTTGGGGTACAACACTCCCATTTTTGGGTTTGGAAGTAACTCTTTATCACTCCTCCAGTTGTTTCCAGCCCTCTCTTGGTGCATTTTCTAGTATGTTACTACAGCACCTCGATCATTCATAATGCTGCACCTAAGACACAGTAGTCCTTCAGGATTTTCGTATGACAATGATAAAGATACTCGACCAGGCTTACTTTTTGGTGCCCAGTTCGCATCCTGTCATTCTCCATCTTCAAACGTCTTTCGATCTCCCCCATTTTTGGGGACAGTTGGTTCAAATCCACCATAATTACCTCGAACTTGGGACCTTCAGCAATCTCAAGCTCTTGGAATCTGGCTCTAAGATCCTCAGTAGTATTTGCCTTTCCAGCAACTTTGGCATTTCCATCAGTAGCATTTCCTTCTTCCTGGTCCATGAGACCCTCAGCAGTCTCTAGCCCCTGAGTATCTTCAGATACATTATCTGTGTCGAGTTGACCTCCTTCAATTTCAATAGCATCAACCATGTTGATATCTACAGGCTCTGCAAAGTTTGTCTCAGAAATATGAAGAGGATTTGTGTCAACCTTCCTCAGGTTTTTGGGCTTCTCTCTGAACTTTAGCCTCCCTTCCTTGATAGCAATCTGTATCAAGTCCCTGAAAAGATAGCATTGTGAGGTTTTATGGCCTAAGAAATTATGATACTTACAAAAGCCCATTTTATTCCGTTGTTCTAACAGAGGAATTTTAGCACCAGGGGGCACTATTATCTGGCCATCTTTTACTAACAAATCAAATATTTTATCACACTTGGTGATGTCAAAAATATAGGTTTTCTTTGGGATATGGTCATTCCTTTCTGGTTCGACGGGATTTTTCCCGTTCGCAGGCGTTAGCACTTTGCAAGGATATGGTGGTCCTTGATTTAACTTTGTAAGATCTATCTCGTGTTCTTCAACCTCTGAAAAATTATCTTCGACATTTCTTTCGTATGAGCAGGCTTCGATATAAGCCACTCTTTCTTTCCCGTGACTTTTGTTACCCCTTGCTTTTTCGACCTTCAAACGCTCCACCTGTCGAACCCTGTCAGCCAGTTGTGCCATATCTCTCAGATACTTGGGATATAACTTCTTCCTAATAGAGAAGTCCAATCCTCTTGCTGCCATTTCGACCAACTCGTGTTCAGGCACTTGTGTGAAACATCTTGCCTTCAACAGACAAAACCTGTTAAGATAATTGTCTATAGGCTCGCTGAATTTGTGCTTAACATTTTCCAATTCGCTCAGGCTTATTTTGGTTTGACCTACATAAAATTTTTCATGAAATAATCTCTCTAAGTGAGTCCAATCATGGATGGAATTCGCTGCAATAGTGGTAAACCAAGTAAAAGCATTTTTGGTTAGTGAACTAGGGAAATACTTAATCCTTAGATTCTCATTGTTTGCTATATCCCCTGCTTCTGTAAGATATCTAGAAATATGTTCTATGGTTGACTCACTGGTGTCACCAGAAAACTTTGTAAATTTTGGCACTTTCCATCCCCTAGGCAACTCAGTTTGCTGAATGTATTCAGATAAACGGGATGTATAATTTGGCCTTCGCATGCCAATATTTACTCCACTTTGTGCCATGATTCTTTTGACTATGGCTACTAGATTATTATTTCCTACCATATCATATTGCTGACATCCTTGGATAACTTCATCAGCATCTTGGTTTCGATTCACCATGACTACCCTTCGTCGTGGTTCCTCCCTAGGAATAGCATGTTGAAGTATGGGTGGTTCTTCCCAAATGTTGGTTCTTTTTGAAACACGATGCCTTGATTCTCCCTTCTCCATGTAGGTTATGGTTATCGAGTTGGTTCCCTGGGTGCACCAAAGAAATCTGCAAGGCACCCAATTTGTGCTGCCATTTGTTGGTTTGCTTGGGCATTCTGCAAGTTCGTTAGTGTGGTGATTTGGATTAAAGGGTTAAAAATTATACTCATTTGCTGGGAAAGTACTCCCACCATTTCATGTTTGTTATCATCCATCTGTTGCCTCAAGACTTCCTGCATATTTATGGTAATAGGAGGCAATGGAGCAACATATTCTGGCTGTGAATTATTTCGTGCCATATGGTTTACCCCTGAACCTGATCCTTGAAATTGCAAAAAGGAAGATGTTAAAGGACGTGTATATGTGGAAATGTTATTTTGCAGTCCCGCCATGAACGAAGTTGGCATGCCATATATTGGATCTGATGTTAGGATTGTGAACCTTAGTGCGTATGTTCTAGAGACACCGCCTACTGAAGGTCTGGGGTGAAGAAGTGAAAAACACAAGAAGGGGGGGGGGGGGGTTGAATTGAAACTTAAAATCTAAAGTGCAGTAGACACAATATTTTTATCCTGGTTCGTTTAATCTCAAACTACTCCAGTCCACCCGCCAAGGTGATTTCGCCTCTCTCCAACGAGGACTTAATTCACTAATCAAAACTGATTACAACACAACTTTGACAACTGCCAAAGTCTTCTTGAGTACAACCATAACCCGGTTTATCTTAAGGAAAACTAGCTTAATTATAATGAAATAATATACGGTGTACTGTAGTTTTTCCTTACAAAAAATGTATCACACCTGTGATATTTTACACAATTTTGAGCGTGTATATGAATATGTAAGATTGCAGCGTTTGAGAGGTATATTGCAGTAGTAGTCAAAATCGTGAACGATTTGTCCTCTAAGCTTGTTTATATAGGCATGGAAATCTTGTCCAACATAAAGTGTGATAATGGACATTCAATGTTGTTTCCATATTGAGAAGATTCTTGTCTGAATGAAGCCGTTGCATATGATGTTGTCTTGATTGAAAAGTAACGCTTCAGAACTTAGAATCTTGCATGCTGCAATTTCTTCAGAACATTGATGACTCCGAGATGTGAGGATCTAATGGTATATTAAACTTTTGTTCATAAACAGAGTATTCTTCACTTCAGTGCAGATTCTGATCCTCATTCTTCAGTGCAGATTCTGATCATCATTCTTTAGCGCAGATTCTGATTACCTCAGCTTGAAAGCTTCTGTAGCTTAATTTATGATGTTGTTTCAGTCATAACTTCTGCATACAAAATGACACAAATTTATAGTTCATATTTGTTCTTTGTGTTTGTTATCATCAAAACTCTAATTAAGGGTTGTAGAATCAAACTATGTTCTAACAATCCCCCCTTTTTGATGATGACAAAAACTAGGATTTTCAATGAAAAATATAGAACAAAAAGCTTTAAGAGATTCTCCCCCTAAGTTGATTACTCAAATAGAGATGAGTTACTTCCCTGAAGTTCCTTCTCATCAGAGCTTTTGATGCATCTCCTTCTGTCTTTATCAGAATATGTTCCTGTTCAAGCTTTTCAAAAAAACATAGAGGTTAAGATATTCAGAATGTTTGAGACTTTGTCCCGGTAAACTGTTATTGAAAAATATCTTACTTTCTTCCCCTTTTTTGTCAGGTATCAAAAAGCAATATAATCAGAGTTAAAAAGATGATTTATATTGAAAACAGAATGCAATGACAATTTTCAGAAACAAGTAGGATATGATGAAAAATAAAAATACAAATAAACATTTAAAGAAAATCTAAGAAGGAGGGGGATGACGTGTGAACAACGCTTCCAACAAGCTCTTAATATGAGTGCTTGATTCTTCCTGGTTTCCTAGAATGTCTTTGATTTCTTTTGTTGTATCTTATTATTTATCCAATATATCCTTGATCTCTTTGTTTGTGTCCTCTTGCTTATCCAGTCTGGCATGGATTAAGGCATTCTCCTTCTTCAACTCTTCTAGAGTTTGCATGACTAGAGACGAAGCTGGTGTATCTTCAGGGATTGCATGTCGTTCTGAACACTCTGCAGCCTCTTCTGATTGATCAACTTCTTTTGTTGCAATCATCTTTTCTGGAGCAGTAGTCAGAGGGTGACTATCAGAATCTGGTTTAGTGACTTCTGAAGGTTGGTGCTCTTTCCAGGGAGCATTATCCAGCGGAAGAATTTCTTTCTTGTACCATTAGCTCAGAACTTGATCTTGGAAGGCTTTCAGCTGATCACTGAAATTCCATTGAGCCCTTTCATAGCTTAATTCTTTTAGCTTATGGGTTTCAGAGTTGAGCCATTTTCTGAATTTTTCCCACAGAGAATCAGAAGCAGCGGGATTAGAAATCTCTTGACTTGCTTGCTTCAAAGAAGTAATCCATTCCTGTATTTCTGTTTAAAAAATCAACAGATTCTTACCAACATCTGATTTGGTTGAGGTTGGTTTAGGTTTGGGAGTGGCAATTTTGTTTGAGGTGGAAGCTAGTTTGTCCAACACTTGTAGATCAATGACAAGTCTGAGTTGGTCAGCTAGACGGTTGATAGGTGAGGGTGTGGAAGAGTCAGAAATCAGGATTGGTGAGTGAGGGGTGTTTGGTGGTGTAGATTCATATGGTGAAGGGATTTCTGGAATATCATGAATGGAGATAGGTAAACAAACTGTAAGAGGTTCTGTTATCCCAGGAATTGGGGTAGTGGTATCAGAGTCTGAAAGGGAGTCTTCTGATTGGTTTGCGTTAGCGTGTTGAATTTCTGGTTCAGGTACTTCATAAGATGGGTTTTCAGATTAGGGAGTGAGAGGGTTTTCATTTTCTGGTTGGGGTGAGTTGAGGTTTTGATGTTCTGGTTGAGGAGAGTGTGGTTGTGGATTTTCTGGTTGAGGAGAGTGTGGTTGTGGATTTTCTGGTTGTTGAGGTTGAGTGTTTGGATTTTCTGGGAGTGGTGAGGAAAAGTCTTGATCAAATAGTTCAATACCAGATAGAACTCTAGCAAGTTCTGGTTGATGTTGTTCTGGATTTGGATTTGGATTGGGGGAGTGAGGTTCATTCAAGAAATTTCCAAGAGTTACAGATGGGTCAAACTCTATGTCAAAATCCTCAAATGTTTGGGGTGAAGGATTTTCTGTTTGTTAAGGGGGAATGGTTTCAGATGTTGGAATAGCTATTAATTCTACAACAGAAACAAAAGAAGGGTTACCTTTCTTTTTCGCAGCTTTGGGTGTCCTCTGAGAGGTTCCTTCTCCTGTTGCCTTCCTCTTTCTGGATTTCTTTAGCACAACCTCTGGAGCTGGCTTGTGCAGATCTTGGATGTTGATTTCTGGAATAGTCCCATCAGCCTTGCAAGCTTCAAGGTATCTGACTATGATATCTGGAGAGGCATCTATCTCAGAAAATAGTGGAAAACCCTTCAGAGGGACTCTCCTAGAAGTGATGACCTCATGATAAGCAATTGTTGGTTCCCTCTTAATGTTCTCAATAATCTTCATTTTCTTCGAATTCTTGGCATTTAAAGGATTCCCAACAGTTGCTTCTAGAGTACTGATTTCTTGAGCCTCTATCAGATGTTCTATCAGCCTGTTTTCTGTTAGAATATCTGAAATCAATCTTCCTAGAGAATCCAATCCCTCTTATTTCTTTCTTCTTCTCTTGTCTCTTTCACACTTGTTCTGAGATGGTTGAAGAGAAAATATGGAAGGTTTATCTTGGTCTTCTTTGTAATGAAGTAAATTAGAAACTGCTGATCAGTATTGATATAATCATGGGAGCTTATAGGCTTCATGTGATTGATACATCCCAAAATTATTCTGGCCAAGATTCTGTAATGGTGGTATCCAGAAGTGAAGATTTCCCTAGCAATAGATTTTAGGTCAGAGCACTTATCAGCCATATCAATGCATCTGACTCCACCACCATTGTATCCCCTGAGTTTCCCAATCAAATCTTTTGTAATCACTATCTTCTTCCCCATAACATACGATGTGACCTGGTGGTTGGATGACGTAGCATGAATCAAAAACTCTTTAACAAGAATGGGGAAAGTTGGACCCAATAGACGATCAAAGTATTTGTTCCATCCTTGTGCAGTTACATCTTCATACAGATTAAACCCATTTTCTTGTAAGCTTTCAAAATCAACGATCAATTCACAGAGAACTTCAAGGTTGTCAACCGGAGTGAGTATAATTCTAATGGGCTCCTCATATTCTCCAGTAGATGGAGATTCAGGAGCACTGTTGAGATTCTTGAGACTTGATGATGATTCCATTGTTCACACGGATTCTTTGAAGAAAATTGACAGAAAAGGTTTTTTGAAAAAGAAACTCGAACAAGAGTGAATATTGAAGATGGTAAAACGTGAATGAATGAAATAGTAAATTGAGTTTATATAGGTTCTTTTAGAAAACGTAATCAGTAAGAAAGAAAATAAGTAGTGATTATATGCATTAATGAAACCTGAAATTAGGGGATTTAGAGAGATATTGAACAATTACCAATGACAAGTGTCTCAATGCATCCAATCAGAGCCTTGGACCCTTCAGAATTTGAACGCGTGTTCAGCCTTAGAAGGTAGCTTGCGAGAGGATGCCAGATGTTTGATGGTGTGAACTGCACGCCTCTATCCTTGAAATGAAACGTTCAGATCTTCATAGATAAATTCTGAGGCAACTGTACTTCTAACTTTTGAAGACAAGTTGATCAGATGTTCATAGAAAACAATAAAGTTTTGAGGGTTAGGATATGCAAATAAAACATTTTATTCTGGACACAATTTCATGCTGAGATGTTTCAGAATGAAATTGAATCTATCTTCAGAAAGGGGTTTAGTAAATACATCAGCCCATTGATGGTCTGTGTCAATAAATTTCAAGGTAAGAATTCCTTTCTGAATATAATCTCTAATAAAGTGATGTTTTATTTCTATATGCTTAGCCCTAGAATGCAAAATGGGATTTCTAGAGAGACATATGGCAGAAGTGTTATCGCAGAAGATAGGGATGTTACTCTCAAATATGTTGAAGTCTTCAAGTTGACTTTTCATCCAGAGCATTTGAGTGCTACATCCAGCAGCTGCTATGTATCCAGCTTCTGCTATTGCCAAAGCTATTATGGACTGTCTCTTTCTGGTCTATGAGATCAGATTGTCTCCCAGAAACTTGTAGCTTCCAGAAGTGCTTTTATGCTCTACTCTGTCTCCAGCAAAGTCAGCATCACAGTATCCTACTAAGCTGTATACATTGGATTTTCTACAAAACAAACCCAGATTAGTAGTACCTTTCAGATACTTGAAAATTCGCTTAACTGCTAAGTGAGATTCTCTAGGATCTGATTGGAATCTAGCACATAAGCAAACACTGAATAAAATATCAAGCCTTGAAGCCGTCAGATAAAGGAGAGATCCAATCATACCTCTGTAGATTTTTTGTTCTACCTTTTTACTTACCTCTTCCTTTTCCAGAATGCATGTGGGATGCATTGAAGTCTTTGAGGGCTTACATTCTGAGAGGTCAAATTTCTTCAGAAGTTCTCTGACATATTTTCTCTGATGAATGTAAGTTCCTTCTGGAGTTTGGTTTATTTGAATGCCCAGAAAGAATTTGAGTTCCCCCATTAAGCTTATCTCAAACTCTGTGTGCATGCACTAAGCAAATTCTCTTCCCAGAGAAGGTTTAGTGGATCCAAAAATGATATCATCTACGTAAATCTGAAAAACTAAAATGTCATTCTTAAATATCTTACAGAACAAGGTTGTGTCCACTTTCCCTCTGGTGAATTCCTTTTCTAACAGAAAGTTACTTAGTCTTTCATACCAAGCTTTGGGAGCTTGTTTCAGACCATAGAGTGACTTCTTTAGTTTGAAAACATATTCTGGGTGTTTGGAATTTTCATCTATGTAACCATTTAAAAATGCACTTTTGACATCCATCTGATACAGAGTGATGCCATTGTTTACAGCAAAGGAGATTAAGAGTCTGATAGATTCTAACCTGGAGACTGGAGCAAAGGTTTATGTGTAGTTTATTCCCTCTTGCTTACTATAACCTTGTGCCACCAATCATGCTTTTTTCTGATGACTTCTCCTTGCTCATTCAATTTGCTTCTGAACACCCACTTTGTTCCAATGACATTGAATCCTTTTGGTTTGGGAACCAGATCCCATACGTCATTTCTGGTGAACTGGTTTAATTCCTCTTGCATTGCCAGAATCCAGTCATTGTCCAGAAGAGATTCATCAATAGATGTTGGTTCAATCAGAGAGACCAGTCCCATGAGGGATTCTTCAGAGTTTCTGAATGTTGATCTTGTTCTGATTGGATCATCCTTCTTTCCCAGGATCTTATCTTCTGGGTGAGCTATGCTGCTTCTGGATAAACTTTTCTGGAGTTGATCAAAAGAAGGTACAAGATCACTTGTAATATTTCTTTCTGAAGTTGTTGGAGCGTCTCTGTTGGGAACTTCTGATGGGTTATCTTCAATACCTGTGAATTCAACTTCTATATCTGCAAAAGATTCATTCTGCTTTGACTTTTGAGGGTCAAGCTTATCATCAAATCTAACACTGATTGACTCTTCAACAATCTGTGTTTATGTATTGTATACTATGTACGCTCTTGAGCGTTCAGAGTATCCTAACATAATACACTTTTGTGCTTTAGAGTCAAACTTGTTCAGATGATCTTTAATATTCAGAATAAAACATGTGCATCCAAATGGATGGAAATAAGAAATGTTGGGCTTTCTGTTCTTCCATAATTCATATGGGGTCTTTTCCAGAATAGGTCTTATAGAGATTCTATTTTGAATGTAACACATTGTGTTAATTGCTTCTGCCCAGAAGATCTTAGCAATGTTAGTCTCATTGATCATGGTTCTGGCCATTTCTTGCAATGTTCTATTCTTTCGTTCTACAACTCCATTTTGTTGGGGAGTTCTAGGACAAGAGAAGTCATGCAAGATGCCTTTTTTATTAAAAAATGTTTCAAATTTTTTATTTTCAAATTCTCCACCATGATCACTTCTGACTTTGACAACTCTAAGATCCTTTTCAGTCTGAACTTGGTTACAGAATGCAACGAACACATAATGTGACTCGTCCTTGTGTCTTAAGAACTTTACCCATATCCATCTGCTATAGTCATCTACGATCCTTAACCCATACTTCTTGCCACTAACAGACGCAGTTTTCACTGGTCCAAATAAGTTTATGTACAGAAGTTCTAATGGCTTAGAGGCGGAAACAACATTTTTATATTTAAAAGCAGGTTTTGCAAATTTGCCTTTCTGACATGCTTCACACAGAGCATCTGAGATGAACTTCAGGTTAGGAAGTCCTCTGACCAGATTGAGTTTTTTAATCTGAGATATTCTTCTCATACTAACATGCCCCAATCTTTTGTGCCAAACCCATTTATCATTGTTAACAGAGAGAAGACATTTTACATTCTGACTTTTTAGTTCAGAAAGTTTTATCTTATAAATTTTGTTTTTCCTCTTTCCATTAAAAATGATAGTTCCATCTTTCTGACTAACATCTTTGCATGAATTTGATTAAAGATTATATCATAACCGTTATCACTTAATTGACTTATGGATAACAGGTTATGCATTAATCCATCAACTAAAAGCACATTATTGATAGAAGGAAGATTACCATTACCTATTGTTCCAGAGCCAATGATCTTCCCTCTTTAGTTGCCTCCAAAGCCCGCGTAGCCTCCAGGCTTTGGAACATATGCTTACTTCCCGTCATGTGTTGAGAGCATCCAGAGTCCAGGTGCCATGACTGGTGTTTTAGCCTTGCTGCTAAAGATATCTACTACATATATAATTTTATCCTTAGGTACCCATATCTTTTTGGGTCCTGGTTTGTTAGTTTTACCAAAATTCTGGTTAAATTTTGGTTTGACAGAGTAATCACTACTAGTGTATTTTAGGTCATGTGTGTGCCCATATGTGAAGTGTGATTTTAGTGGTGTGCATTTTATAACAAGGTCCATGACTTTCTTAGGTGGAGACACCTTACCTTGGTATCCTATTCCTTTTCTGCCATTCCAGCTAACTCCATAGATCATTGAAGCCATCTTGCTTCTATCTATGTTTTTAGCCAGAAACTTATGAAAGTTGTGATCATACTATTTGATGATCTTATCAACATTACTGGGAGTCTCTGAGATTATTTCTTTCTGAGAGTTTTGTAAATCGTTTTCTAATTTTAAAATCTTTTCTTTTAACTCAGAATTCTCTAATCTAAAACTCCCAGTCTTTTCAGAGTCAGAGACAAGATCCCTTTTCAGGTTCTTGAATTTGACTCTGATTTGCTGATACCTTTCCAGAATTTCATTCAGACTTTCTGCAAGTTCAGCCTTAGTAAAATTAACATTGAAATCATGGAATACCTCTTCTGTGTCTGATTCTGAGTATGAACCAGAAGCTTCACTGTCTTCTGACACATTTTCCATGAGAGCTATGTTGTCTCTTTCATCATCTGACTCTGAGTCAGCATCAGAAGTGTCTGAATTATCCCATGTTGCCATGAGGCTTTTCTTCTTCTCCTTGAAGAAATTCTTTTTGGGCTTCTCCTTTTGAAGCCTTGGACAGTCACTTATGTAGTTCCCTTGTTCATTTCACTCGTAGCAGATGATTTCTTTGTTATTTGACTTTATGTGTCCTGAAGAAGCTTCAGATCTTATGTGTCCAGAGGAGGACTCAGACTTTCTGTATCTGGAGGAGGATTCATTTTGATTTTTTGATCTTCTCGGGTTTCTAAATTTTCTTTGTCTCTGCTTCCACAATTCATTGACTCTTCTAGAGAGAAGAGACAATTTGTCAGAGGGTTCTTCCATAGCCTGCAAAACCTTAGAATCAGATTTTTTTTGTTAGATTTTAATGCTAGAGGCTTACCTTGCTTTTGAGGCTCGTCTTCTTCTATCTCTATCTCATGACTTCTGAGGGAGCTGACAAGTTCCTCCAGAGATATCTTGTTGAGATCTTTAGCCAGCTTAAGTGCAGTGACCATTGGCCTCCATTGCTTGGGTAGACTTATGATGATCTTCTTTACGTGATCAGCAGTAGAATATCCTGTATCAAGAACTTTCAGCCCAGCAACAAGAATCTGAAATCTTGAGAACATTGCTTCTATGGATTCACTGTCTTCCATCTTGAATGCTTCATATTTCTGAATGAGCGCAAGGGCCTTGGTTTATTTGACTTGCATGTTGCCTTCATGCGTCATTCTCAGAGAGTCAAACATGTTTTTGGTTGTCTCTCTGTTTGAGATTTTCTCATATTCTGAGTATGAGATAGCACTGAGAAGTATTGTTTTGGCTTTATGATGGCTTCTGAAATCACGTTTTTGCTGGTCAGACATCCTTTTCCTGTCTATCTTCTAACCACTTTCATCCACTGGATGTGTGTATCCATCAATTACCATGTCCCATAGATCTGCATCATGAGCCAGAAAGAAGATATCAATTATGTCTTTCCATTAGTCAAAATTTTCTCCATCAAAGACTGGAGGTTTGCCGCTCATTCTGTCCTTGTCCTCATGATTTTCATTGCTGATGTTTTGGCTTGGTCCCACTATAGTGTTTTTTTAAAGCTTGGATCTTGTACTTACACGGTTAAGTGTATGAACTCAGAACCAAGTGCTCTGATGCCAATTGAAGAAGTGAAAAACACAAGAAGGAGGGGGGGGATTGAATTGAACTTAAAATCAAAAGCGCAATAGACACGATATTTTTATCCTGGTTCATTTGATCTCAAACTACTCCAGTCCACCCACAAAGGTGATTTCTCCTCTCTCCAACGAGGACTTACTTCACTAATCAAAACTGATTACAGCACAACTTTGACAACTGCCAAAGTCTTCTTGAGTACAACCACAACCCGGTTTATCTCAAGGAAAACTAGTTTAATTACAATGAAATAATATACTGTGTACTGTTGTTTTTCCTTAAAAAAATTGTATCACACATGTGATATTTTACACAATTTTGAGCGTATTTATGAATATATAAGATTGCAGCGTTTGAGAGGTATATTGCAGTAGTAGTCAAAATCGTGAACGATTTGTCCTCTAAGCTTGTTTATATAGGCATGGAAATCTTGTCCAACATAAAGCATGATAATGGACATTTAATGTTGTTTCGATATTGAGAAGATTCTTGTCTGAATGAAGTCGTTGCATATGATGCTGTCTTGATTGAAAAGTAACACTTCAGAACTTAGAATCTTGCATGCTGCAATTTCTTCAAAACATTGATGACTCGGAGATGTGAGGATCTGATGGTATATTAAACTTATGTTCATAATCAGAGTATTCTTCACTTCAGCGCAGATTTTGATCATCATTCTTCAGCGCAGATTCTGATTACCTCAACTTGAAAGCTTCTGTAGCTTAATTTCTGATGTTGTTTCAATCAGAACTTCTTCATACAAAATAACACAAATTTAGAGTGCATATTTGTTCTTTGTGTTTGTTATCATCAAAACTCTAATTAAGGGTTGTAGAATCAAACTATGTTCTAACATGGGGGTCACATGTGGATTTTGACTGGCCACAGACATTATAAAAGGTTCATTTTGTATGTTTGATAATATGGATGAAGCTTTTGTATTTAGGGGTATGACTGTAGTATTTGTAGTCGAGGGAATAATCACAGTCCCTTGACTTGTTGCCATGGCCTCGGTTGTATTCGAAGTGCTTGAATTCCCTCCAGTGGAAGGAGGAACTTGTTGTGCATTGCTAACGGGTGGGTTAGCCATTTTCCTATTGTATGCCCTTTTTGGTCTAGGATCTGTGGTATTGGCTAATTTTCCACTTCTTAATCTTATGCAACAAACATGTTAGGAAACACAGATTATCAAAAAGAAAGAAAAAAACTAAATACTAGGCACAGGGTCCCACTGGGCGTGCCAATTTGTTTACTCTAGAATTTGGTAAAGAACTGTTGATCCTTTAAATCCTTTTAACAGATTCAGTTGCACACGAGATCGATCAGATTGATCTCAGGACTATTGTCTTCAAGTATTTATAAAGCATGTTTTGACGATAATCTTTTTAAACAAAAGGAATCACTTCGTATGTCGAAGTGAAATTTCTTTATGAAAGAAATGAAATATAAAATAGTCTAAACTGGGAATTTCAAAGAGCGTAAATAACATAAGGAAACTTCATTGAATGTAAATGATATTGAATACAAAATATGGCGCATCATATGTACATTCTCATTAACTCTTTTCTCGAACACTGGTACTTTGAGTATTTTGAGTATTTTGTACAAAGACGTGAACACACTAAATTGAAACACAAAAGCTACAATTTATAGAACTTCGACCCTAACGGTCTCCTATTAAACTAATTCCACGTTTCCGCTGGCATGTCTTCAATAATCCAGGAGATTCCACGCGTCCTTTTGGATAAGAATGAATATTGGAATTCAAACCCTTCGCTATTCGTCTTGAGCACCAAAATCTGATAACGGTCGAAGTATAAAGTCATAAGCCATGTTTCGAATAATAACCTTATTTTTCAATTCGAATTATAAACTAACCATACTTCGCTTCACGAGGCCTCTGTTTCTTCTCAATTAAGTTTTTGTCTTGCAACTTATCTTCTGAGGCCGCCAAAGTTCGCTATGCGAACTCTATTACTTCAACTTTAAGAAATCAGAACTCTGGACTTCGCTCTTCCTCGCTTCCAACAAATGTTATAATTTTTGCTATTGACTTGGTTTCGCTAAGCAAAGTTAGTCTCGCAAAGCGAATCGGGATTTCGCTGCCTTTCGCTTTCTTTCGCTTCCAGCGGAACTTGGATCTTCAGTTCTAGAATTTTACTTTTGCTTCGCCAGATGAGTTCGCTTAGCGAACGTTCTTTTTCTAGAATTTTGCTGTAGCGAAACAGCACAATTTTTTTCTTGTTTTCTTCATCTTATGGTCTTCTTTTCTGCAAAGTTTGAGCATAGTTAGTAAGAATATCATTTCTTTGATAAAATACTTGGTTTGTATGATTAAATGCTTTAGAAAACTCAATAAATGCTCGACTTTCATAGAAGACTTTTTGTCATTTTTGAGCATTTATCAAATTATCCCCAACTTAAATTCATGATTGTCCTCAATCATTGATAAAAAAAACTTCTCTTCATCCTTTTGTTTTGTTTCCATCGAATTCGTGAAAAGCTATGGTTCAAATCTGGAGTATGCTTCCACCAATGGATTTTTGTTCTCTTTTTCACTTTGGTAGATTTAAGCGTGATAATTTAATAATGTTCCGTACAAGGATAATTTCATGCTTTCATTAATGCAAGCCATATTTTTATTTTCTTGAACCATCCTAACACTCTTTCTTCATAAAAATGATGAAGATTTCCTTTTAAGTTTAAATGGTGTGTTAAACTCTCTTGAATAACCTTGTCAACATCTTGATCAATTCATGATTTCATCTTTGACGATTTTTATTTTTGAAATATCTCATGAGAATGAGTCCCAAAGATAGGTGGTGTATTTGTGAGATGAGGTTCTAATCTTTTTTCTTTTGTAAATTATGCATCTTTTGGCTTTGAGGAGGTTTCATGTTTTTTACTTTTACTTTTTTATTCTTTTTCTCCCTAACTATATCTTTTTCTTTCTTCTCATGAATTCTTTTTCTTTCTTTTCTTTTCTCCCTGTGATACGGTGGGAGAACTGACTTGAGGTTTTGCGTTTGTATTCGCACTTGTTCGGTTTAGTAAGAGTCGCCACCGACTTTTTATTTTATCCTAAAGGAAAGGTTAAAAAGCACAGGAAAAACCTTTTGAGATGTTTCGTGGGTTCGGGGGGTAGATTATGAAAAGGGAAGGTATTAGCACCCTTTTCATCCATGGTTATCCATGGGCTCTTAGTTACTTGTTTTAGATCACTTGCCTTGATTTTCGATTGCTTGAAATGGTGGTGTGTGTGTGTGTTTTGAAAATGTTTTGAAAAAGATGCCTTTGTCTCGGCAACCGTTGTAACAATTCTTTACTCGAATGTTTTACAAAGGTGTGTGTCTTTTCGAAAAGATGTTTCAAATGTTTTTGAAAGTGTTTGTGGAGTAGGTTTTGAAAAGTAGGCAAGCGTGTTTTGCAAGTTGATCAAGTAACTAAGAGTTGTCTACCCCTAAATTTACTCAAAGGTTTTTCTCATGTTTTAACCCTTTTAACAGTATTGTTCCACCATTGCATTTGGTGGATAATCTTGTGTTAGGATGTTAACAGGACAGGCGCGAGTCATCGTATGGACCATGAATGCAAGGGTGCCAAGTGTCTTTGGCAATTTTGCTTGAAGGGACTATGATCATTTTGATTAGGCAACTTTCGAAAGCGTCATCGAGGGACTATGATCATTTGAATTATTTTGTTTTGCCAAAGAAACACAACGTGCAAGCATGGCCCATTTTGGAAGGCAACAAGCGGGATTACCCTAGGGGTGCAAGTGTGAGAAGTGTATTGATTGTCATGCATTTATCTTTGTGTTAGGTTATCTAGCGGTTGATTTTATTTACATACAACCCCTAGGTCTAACCATGGTATATTTGAAAGCGATAAATTGCGGGAATTTAAAGTCTACGCTATTACAAATAAGTATCTGGGAATGGGGGTACAAATATTTACAAATGGGGATGAGACTTATTAGGAGAGTAGTGTCCAAATATATTTACAACCAAATCGAATCAATCGCAATGTAAAAAATGTAGCAATGTACAATAATAAGAGATAAGCAAATATATTTGTGTAAGTGTACGTGATTTATTTACAAGTGATGAAAATGTTAACTTAAAGCAAATTTAAGTATTTATCTATTCTTTTATTTTGGTTAATGTTATTAAACTTGTATAATATTAATTAAACAAAAGTTTTAAAGAAAAAAGTATTTATTTATTTTTGGATATTTGTTGATTATGTACAAAACAAAAGTTTCAAAGGAAAGCAAAATGTTTTAAGTTTAATTATCCTATTGTCTAGGTATTTAGTTAATATTTTATATACAACAAAAAAGTCATTTAATTCCAAATTTAATTCTTATGTATTTTTTAACTAACTAAAATAAAAAGTAATTAAGAAAGTTCTATATAAAAAGGAGTTAATGTATTATTTAATTTATAAACAACAATAAAATATGTTAGTTTAAATTATAAAAAAAAAAGAATAAAATGATAAGTAAAAAAAGGATGTTAGTTGGAATAGATAGAACATAATAAAAAGAAAAAGTTTGATGGGCCCAAACAAAATAAATAAACAGAAGAATGAGGGGGGGTGTAAGGCGTTGGCTTCAGTTGGGCTTAAGGCAAACGGTTGGGGCAAGGCCCAAGATGAGTTTCACAATGTTTTTTGTAAGGGTTTCATTCGTTTGGTTCATTTGGGATTTAGGGTTACAGCATACAGGCTTAGAGCGGCGCTCGTCTTCTTATCTTCCTTCGCCTGAGCTTTCTGAACGCCTCCATGCTTGGCCACCGGACGCCACTTCCGACTCCCTCTCTCAACGTTTGTTCGAGCGGTGACAGAAAAAAGGTAGCGATCTCCTCTTATGCTTTTGTTTTCGTATTTTAGGGCTTTAGATTTTCGTGCATTTATTGATTCCTCTTTTAATGTGTTCTGATATTTCTTTGTTTATTCATGTCGTGTGAGGCGTTTGAAGAAAATGGGAAGAAAAAGTATACCTTCATTGGCTCGTTGCTTGGAGAGGAGGAGAGGCGGATCGGAGGCGCCCTAGGACGGCCAGGAGGAGGAGCGTGATGCGCTGTGTTGGTTTGCTGGAAATTTGGTACCTTTATCTTTGCTTTTTAGGTTTAATGATGAACACTGAAAACCTAGCCTTAATCGCTTCTTTTCTTCTTCTGCTTCTTTGGATGCTTGCCTCTTTGCTCTGAGATCCTTGATTCGTGTTACTCGATGATGAACTCTTTGAGTTCTGAGAGCTTGGGTGTTTGCCTGTTTGCTTCTTTCTTGGCTTGCTTCTGTATATTTATCTCCTCTCTTGGCTTGTCTGCTTGCTTCTGGATATGCTAGTTGAAATGTTGGTTTTGAATATGGCTCTTGTTGATGTTTAGACCCTGTGATGAATCATTCTGAGGGCTTGTTGATTATGATGCTTCAGTGTTTGTTTTGAGTTGCTTCAGTCTTGTATGGCCTTGTATGTTTCTGGTTCGTTAGTTTGACACAAGTTTGAAAGGTTGGTGAAGCAGATTAGTTGGGGTTTCTGGTTTGAATGAAGTTTGTGGGATTCTGGTACTGTAGGTAGTTTAGCAGGATGAGGTTTGTTTTGACAGGTTTTGGCTTTTTGAAGGCTTTGAGGCTTATGCTTAGCAAGGCTTAAAAAAAGTTTTGGACAGGTTTACAAACTTCAGGTTTAATGCAGGTTTTGGCTTGTTTTGACAGGCTGTGTTTGAAGCTACAGGCTTGTATGCTTTTGGTTTGGATGGCTTTGAGAGCTTGTGGTGTTTTTTTTTGTTCTCCCCCTGAATAAAGACTCTAATGCTTTGTTTTATAACTTACAGGATCTTGGCCTTGTTGTTTTTTGAAAGGTAAGAGGTGTTATATTTTTTTATGTGTATCCGTTCTCTTTTTGAATTTGGTCTTGGTTTGAATTCCAATGCTTGAACAGGTTTACAAGGCTTGAGGTTTTCATTCTTTATGATATCTTATGCTGTATGCATTCTGCCCCCTCTCTCTATGCATTCTGATACATTCTGTTTATATCTTTTTTTTAGCCTCTAGCCTGCTGTACTGTAAGCTTCCTTCCTCTCTCTTTCTCTCTCCATAGATTTAAAAAGCATTTTATATTGCTTAAATCTGTCCCTTCTGAAAAAGTTCTGGCTGGAAAGTGATGTACTTTTTGAATATGTTTGCCATGTGGTCTTTCCTCTTCATACTTTCCATATTTCTTGCATACTTTGTGTACTTTGTTGACAGCTTTGAATAGCCTTTGGACAGTTTGGATAGTTTGACATCTTTGGCTTAGTTTGTGCAATTCAGTTTGCAATATGTGACTTGGTTAGGCATTATGCTTCTTTGACAGCTTGTTTTCCAATGTACATCAGTTTGCCTTTTTGACTTTGTAATTGGTTTGGAATTTTGAAATGGGCAATTTGTTCTTTTGGCATATTCTTTGGTTTGACAATTTATGCAGTATGGTAGCTTTTGTGCATTTCACATTTTATTTGCAAACACTATTTCTATCCCTCTTTGTGAACCAAGAGAAATCTTGTGATTTGCAGAGAGGGCAAACAAATTGATTCCGGCCAGTTACTTTTAATGATGAGTTTTAACAGTGTCTGCTCTTTTATTTTATCTGCTTTTGACTTCTTTTCTTTTCTTTTTCTTGCAGATGAAAATCAATTGAGCAATGGGGAGCAGCAACTGGAGGATGAAGATTTAGAAAAATTAGGACGCATTTTTATTTTACTTTTAATCACTGTAATGAATATTATTATAAATACCTGTAAATGATTACTGTATTTAAATAATACTTGTACAAATAATTAAAAAATAAATAAAAGTCTTTTGTCCATTAATCTCTTTTAATTCCATTGTCTATTTAATTATTTAAGCTTTCTCGAATTAAAACAACTGGAAGTGGATCCAATCATTCTAACTTAGATAACGAAAATAATTAACAAACACTGTGTAGTCTTGCAATTTAGCATGAATCAATAACAAACCCGACGCTCCAATTAACCATAGCCATGCACAGTCAATCACAACAAAATCCATATGCCTATCTCTTTACTGATTAAATCAAACCCTGCAAGTTCTCAATCCAAATGCCTCAGCTCATATCCCAGAGTAATTTGAAAAGCACTGTAGAATTAATTATTTCTGAGGATGCGCGCACAAAATCCTGATTCTTGATTAAATTTTCACATAAGTGTCTGCCTGATCAAACTTGAGTCAACTCAACCAAACCCTAGAAATCTGCTTGAACTGCTTCAAAAGTTAATGGAAACCCTAATTTGGATAGACTGATAAGAAAAAGTCTGTTTGACTGATTCTTACACCATTCTGAAAAGTCAGGGAAAACCCGAAGCTGTGATTTCTTGTGGAAAAAAGAGGAGGGCAAATTTTGGGGTACAACACTCCCCAACTATATACTTGAGTTGTTTGGTCAAGTGATTTTTTTTTGCTAGGCTTTTTCATGATTTTGTGAGGGTTATACTTGAGTTGTTTTCCTCATCATTTGTTCTATCCTTGAGCTTATGATTCACAAAATAATTTCTCCAAGTAATCGTTTAGATTCCACATGAACCAATCGAGTTTCAATCAAGGATTATTCATAAATATTTCTTTTTATGCACAATGGAAGGCTCTTCACTTTTCTTGTTTGTTGGCTATGAGATTCAAGCAAGATAGTATGAGTTTGAAAAATTGAAGCATGAAATGATTTGTGCAGACCATCATTACAAGATCATGCTACTATTCTACAAAGCTTTTGAGAACATGTACCTTTGCCTTTGTGCATTTTGTCCAATGTATTATCATTACCATGCGTGTTTCGTTGAATTTCAGTGTGATAAAAAAAACTTCTTAGCTTTTGGAGCTTTCAACCTTTGATGTGAAGTTAATCAAGAATGTTCAGCCCATTTTTGAAGGGTCACAAGTTACCGAAACAAAATGTTACTTTTGCATACGTACCAAGTGTCATGAGTTTTTACGGTAATATTACTGTAAAAAAGTTTTACAATAAAAAACCATAAAATCTGACTTGAAAATAGGAATAGAAATACTAATAGGAATGAAAACTACTTAATGCAATTTAAAGACTGAAAGCATTATAAAATGTCACTCATTTAAAGGCGAGCTTTCAGCATGATCATCATCCTTTACTCTTCTCCTCCCATGAACTCGGATTCCATGTCATCACCCACTTCTGATGCAGTTTTGGAAACTCCTGAAGTTCCATCTTTAGCCTCCTATTCAGGGCCAGCCCCCTCCTCTTGATAGAAAGGCCTGTCCCCATGCCACACAATGTGTGCTGCGAATTCGTCAGACATCATGAATTGCTAGCCTTTATTGGATTGCATGAACTACTGGCCTTTTTTGGACTGCATGCCAGGCTAAATCTGCATCCTGTAAAAAGAGTCATGTAAGGAAAGAACAACTCTATGATTGGAATCATTTTGATACCAAGTCTATGATAAGGCTTGGCGGAGGCGTGAATCCCAATCTCCAAAATTGTCAGTAGCGGATGAAGTCTCCCCCGTCTCCTTTTTCTTAATCTTCTTCTCTAAACAATAGCGATCCACATACTTGTCATCCACCTTTGTTTTGATTTTGAAGATGGTGAAATTGGAAGCCGTACTCGTGAGGCAATGAGTAATCCCATGATGAGGCCAGGGGAAACAAGAGGGCATGAGGACTTGATTCTTGGCCCAAATTCCTTACCACTTTCAGCCACGTTTGTCATCTCATTGGATATTATTCGTGCAACATCAATCCTCCGTCTGGTCATCATTAGATGCAGAAGCTTAGCCGTGTCCATTGTGAAGGTGGAGGCATGACTTCTTGGCCTCACATTGTGCAGAATGGAAAGAAGAAGGACTTGAGCTTCGGGTTTCAGATCATCCCTATGGTAACAGATTGCAACTCCCGACGAATTCCTTTCGACACTTCGTCCCTCTAACAAAATTCCCTTTGAGATTTTATCAACATCTGCTTCAGCGTTGATTGCAGCTTGGTAGCAACACAATTGTCCTTCTTTCAAAATAAGAGGATCAGCCAAGAATTCACTGATTGCATCTCTATTAAAATGAATTGTCCTTCCTGCAACTTTGGTAGAGAATGAAAATGGTGTTCCTTCTGAGGGAAAAGCATTAGCATAGAATTCTTGAAGGATGTCCGTTTTTATGTTGCAATGGGGTTTCAGGAGTTTCGTCCACTTGCGTTCTCTCTCCACAAATCACAAAGGGATTTGTACTAACTGTCAGGGTTGATAGTAAAAATCCTTTCAGGATAGACGCATCTTTCCATCAATTCGTCAAACCTTTGTTGTTGCTCCGTTCCATTGAAGCGAGTTTGGTCATAAGATTCCTGTGCTCTTGATGTGCCAGCCCTAGAGGTTTTTTGCTTCTTGGAGGTATTGTCCTTTTTTGGAGCCATGCCTGCATTGATATCACAAAATCTCTTATGTTATAAAAATGGTTTTCTGCTCTAACGTGAGGTTCACTTCGTGAGATTTAGTTCGCGTCGCGAACTCTGATATCTACAAAATTGTGGACAGAGTTATGCTTTCCTACTTCTCTTTTTCAAGCATATGAATGATCAACAGACATGGAATCTAACATATACTATGCAATGTTTTCCTCTTTTTCAACTAGACAAGTAAGTAACAAGGGAAAGTATGGTTACATGTTATGTTATTGTTCCATCATTTATGAGCTAGGCATAAGAGATGTTTGCTTTTATGGTTTCAAGTATGCTCTTACCAAGTGATTCACACATGTAAGAAATCAGTAGAGAAAAACCCTTTTTTCATTAGAAAGACCAGATCTTGCACAACTCTATTTTATGACAGAAATACAAATTTAAGATGTAAGAATTCATATACTTTTCATACATGATGTTGTTGATCTCTTGGAGATGTAAAGGAGGGAGGTTGTTGTGCCAAAAATAAAAGATGAAGAAGTGATATTTGTGATGTGTGGAAGTGAGAGGAAGGATGAAATAGTTTTAGGGTAAAAAGTGAATAGAAACAATAGACAATTGTTTGGGAACAGTTACTAGGCGTGCATAAAGAGGGGTAGCCTGGTAGGTGGTATTTTTAATGACCATAAAGTCATTATAACCACCACAAGTTCACTTCGCGAAAGAGGTTCGCTATAGCGAAATTTTTTGGGCCGAGCATTCGCATCGCGAACCAAATTCGCTTAGCGAACTCTGTAAAATCAGACTGATTTGGAGATCTACTTCTTTGCTTCACCATGTTCCATGTTCCCAAAATAATTTGTCTAACAAAATGAACTTAGTAGATACTTACAGTGTCAGGTTTCCTCCCGAAAAGAGCTCTTTTATTGTCATTAGTTTGACGCTTTTGCCACTTCTATGGTTCACGTAATAGAATGGTAGTGGTGATTCGATCGACCTCACCCCCAAAGTATAGTTTTAGTCTCTGAACATTGACAGTCCATGTTGCATTAGTGGTTGGATCCTCTAATACAACAGCTCCATACGGCTTAACCTCTTTAATTTGGAATGGTCCAAACCACTTTGATTTGAGTTTTCCGGGGAACAATCTTTGTCGTGAATTGAAGAGTAAGACATTTGACCAACTTTGAAATCCTTTAGCAGAAATTTACTATCATGGTATCGCTTCACCCTCTCTTTGTATAGTTTGGACGATTCATACGCTTGCAGCCTTATTTCATTGAGTTCTTGTATTTGTAGCTTCCTTTTTGTACCGGCTTGTTGTGAGTCAAAATTGAGAGCTCTTAATGCCCAAAAAGCTTTGTGCTCAAGTTCCACCAGTAAATGGTAGGCCTTACCGTATACCATTTGAAAGGGTGTGAGGTCTATTGGTTCTTTGTATGCAGTACGATAAGCCCAAAGAGCTTCATCGAGTTTTAATGACCAATCCTTTCGTGAGGTTGAAACGGTTTTTTCTAAGATTCTTTTGATCTCACGATTGGATACCTCAGCCCATCCGTTCATTTGTGGATGACACAATGATGCTACTTTGTGTTTAATACCATAATGTTCAAGAGCTTTTGCTAGTTGTGCATTACAGAAGTGCGAGCCTCCATCACTAATCAGGATCCTTGGTGTGCCAAACCTTGTGAAGATGTTTCTTTTTAAGAATTTCATTACGGTTTTGCTGTCCGCTTTTGGTGATGATATTGCTTCAACCCATTTGGAAACGTAATCAACAGCGACCAAGATGTATTCATTGTTGAGAGATGAGGGAAATGGTCCAACAAAATCTATCCCCCAACAATCGAATACCTCTACTTCTAACATACTTTGCATTGGAATTTCGTTTCTTTTTGTGATTCCGCCAGCCGTTTGACAGTTATCACAATTATTGGCATGTTCATACATATCTTTGAATAATGGTAGCCAATAGAATCCTGCTTGCAGTACTTTTGCAGTTGTTCGTTCACCACTATAATGACATTCATATGGTGAATTATGGAAGTGCCATGTAATGCTTCTTGATTCTTATTTTGTGACACGTCGTCTTAGTAACCCATCAGCTCCAATTTTAAACAAGTATGGATCATCCCATACGTAATGAGTTGCATCGCGTAAGAAATTCTTCTTTTGTTGCCAATTGAGATCTTCGGGAATAAGACCTGATGCTTTGTAATTTGCAAGATCTGCAAACCACACCCTTTCATCAATCATGAGCAGTTTTTCATCGGGAAATTCTTCAAGGGCTTTTCTTTCTTCTTTGGTAATTTCAGGATTTACCAACCTTGACAGATGATCAGCAACTAAGTTCTCGGTCCCTTTCTTGTCACAGATCTCTAGATCAAATTCTTGTAAGAGGAGCATCCAACAGATTACTCTTTGTTTTGAATCTGCTTTGTTGATCAAGAATTTGATTGCTGCATGGTTAGTATAACAAATAATCTTGGATCCTATAAGATAAGACTGATATTTTTCTAATGCGTAAACTATAGCGAGCAGTTCTTTTTCTGTGGTTGTGTAATTAACTTGTGCATCATTTAAGACCTTTCTCGCATAGTGTATAGCATGAAAATTTTTGGTTTTTCTCTGTCCCAAAACAGTCCCGACCGTGTAGTCACTTGCATCGCACATGAGTTCAAAATTGATTTTTCCAATCGGGTGCAGCGTTTAATTTTTCTTTTAGATTTTCAAAATCTGTTAACAATCTTTATCAAAATAAAATGACTTGTCTTTGTTGAGGAGATTACTTAAAGGCTTGGCGATCTTTGAGAAATCTTTGATGAAACATCGATAAAACCTGGCATGACCAAGGAATCCTCAGATTCCTTTGACATTGATTGGTAGTGGTAGATTTTTGATGACGTCAACCTTAGCTTTGTCAACTTCAATCCCTTTGGCTGAAATCTTATGTCCAAGGACTATGCCCTCAGTTACCATAAAATTACACTTTTCCCAATTTAGGACCAGATTCATTTCCACGCACTGTTTCAGTACTGTGTCCAAATTTTCCAAACATAGATCGAAAGATTCAACAAACACAGAGAAATCGTCCATGAATACCTCATTGCATTTCTCAATCAAATCTGAAAACATGGCGTGCATACATCTTCTGAATGTTGTTGGTGCATTGCATAAACCGAAGGGCATTCTTCGATATGCGAATATACCAAATGGACATGTAAAGGCTGTCTTCTCATGGTCTTCGGGATTCTTTGTAATTTGATTGTATCCGGAGTACCCGTCTAAAAAAATAGAATTGCTGCCCAAATAATCTTTCCAACATTTGGTCCATGAATGGAAGTGGAAAGTGATCTTTTCTTGTTGCTTTATTAAGTCTTCGGTAATCAATGCACATACGGTTACGATCCTTGTTGGTATTAGCTCATTCTTCTCATTTGTGATCACCGCCATTCCTCCTTTATTTGGTACAACCTGCACAGGACTAACCCAAGCACTATTAGAAATTAGATAAATCATACCTGCTTCCAACAGCTTGATGACTTCTTTGTGTACAACTTCTTTCATTGTTGGATTTAAGCGTTGTTGTGGTTGAGCAATTGGTTTGTAGTTGTCTTCCATCATGATATTATGCATACAATATGATGGACTGATTCCTTTCAAATCTGAAAGCACCCAACTGATAGCATCTTGATTTATTTTGAGAACTTGAATAAGCTTTGTTTCTTCATTGATGCTCAGGAATTTGCTGATTATTACTAGTTTCATGTGTTCTTCATCCAAGAAAACATACTTCAAATGATCCGGTAATAATTTCAGCTCTAAGTTGATGTTATGCTCTAAGGAATTTTCTTGCAATTCTTTAATCTTAGCCTCATTTATTGGTATTTATTTTGCTGAGTTCAGATCTGTCAAGCATTTATCCAGCTCTTTTTCCTCCTCCGGGTCAAGAATATCAACAGCGTCCACGGGTGCTCTCTCTAAAGGGGTTGTCAAGTGAACTTGATCTTGTATTTTCATGATTTCTTCATCAATTGCATCAACTCTAAAACAGACCCCTTTATCTTTAGGATGTTTCATGACATCAAAGAGGTTGAAGTTGGCCTCTTCATATTGGACACACACTTTCATTAGATCGTCGTTAATATCGATCATCATGCGAGCGGTTTTCATGAAAGGACGTCCTAGAATTAGGGGTACGTCATCATCTTCTTCTATATCCGAGACAACAAAATCAATAGGAAATAGAAATTTATCTACCTTGACAAGCACGTCTTCGGAGATACCAGATGGCTTTGTAACTGATTTGTCGGCGAGTTGTAGAGTCATCGTGGTGTTCTTCATATCTAAGCCTTTAATCCTTTATATTACAGAAAGTGGAATGAGGTTGATGCTGGAGCCTAGATCAATTAGTGCTTTTCCCACATTTACATTTTCAATGGTCACTGGTAACGTGACCCTTCCTGGATCCTTTTCTTTTTGAGGAAGAGTGTGTTGAATGATAGCACTGCAGCTTGCATCGAGGTGTATGGTTTTTTCATCAGCGATTCTTCTTTTCTTTGTGAGAATTTCCTTCATGAAGCGTGCATATGTTGGCATTTTCTCAAGTTCCTCTGCGAAGGGAATATTGATTTGTAATCTTTTAAAGATGTAGAAAAACCAGGCGTATTGCCTTTCTTTATCCTTTTTTGTTGGAGCATGCGAGTAGGGGAGATTTTGAATAGGTGGATTGAGCATTTTTCCCTTTTCCTCCTTTGTTCGTTGAGTTTTCTACTCTTTTTTGAATAGCTCCTTGTTGTTTTCTTTTTCTTCTTCCTTTTCTTCTACTTCTTCCTTGTTTTCAGCTATGCTTTATTCTTTTTGGTTGTTGCTGGCTGCTTACAATATTTTACCGCTTCGATTTGAGATTGCTTTACATTTCTCCTTTGGACTTGGTTGAGGTGTGGCGGTGAAAGTACCTCCCTGTTGTTCTGCCAATTGCTTTGCTATTTGTCCGACTTGTGTTTCGAGATTCTTGATTGAAGCGTCGGTGTTTTTCTAATTAGCCATGGACATTTGCATGAATTGCTGCAAGGTATCTTCGAGTTTTGACATTCTATCCTGTTGATTTGTGTGTTATGGCTATTGATTGGTTTGATACAGATTTTCCTAGATGTTGTCCCAGCTCCTTGCCTCCATCCTTGATTGAAATTTTGATTATTTCCTCGTTGGTAGTTTTGATTGTATGATGCTGATCTTTGTTGCTAATTTCCCATGTAACTGATCTCTTCTTCGAGTGGGGGGCAAAAGCCAGTTTGATGATCTCCCGTGCATAGTTCATATACAGCTACTTGGTGTAGTGTGCTTGTTGAACTGTGCATCTCCTTAAGTTGTTATGGCAGTTTGAAAGTTGTTTGGTTAATTCTTTGACTGTTTGGGTGAGCAATTTATTTTGGGCCAGGATTGCGTCATTTGTGTCCAATTCTAGAATTCCTGGTTTCTTTTGTGCATTTCATCGATGTTGTAACCCAAAATTTGCCCTCTCACTTATCAAGAATTTGCTTACAAAGGTCTTCTTGGGCTCAAGACACCTCCTCGTACACTGATGACCAAAATTAGGGTTTGAGCTTGCACAAGGATTTTTGGACTTTCAATGCCCCATATGACTTTCATGGATCATTATGGACCCCCAAGATTACTCATGCCAAATTTCAAGCCTTGAACCACATTTTGGATCAGTCAATTGAGCAATTGACCTAAAAATCAGTTGTATTGGGGAAAAAGTCAACCATGGCCAATTCACAGTCAAACTTCACAATTTTTTATCCACATAAACATTTTAGAATTATATGTATCATTTTATCAAGTTTGAACCACAACTCCTCAAGAAATTTAATCAAATCTCCAAAAGGGCAAAATGGTTAAAATTAGGGTTTTGACTGAGAAGGGGCAATTTCTGATTTTTGACTTAGCAAATGATCAATTGGTTTAATTCATGATCTCAAGATTCCAATTGCATCATTTTGACCTAATTATATAGTTCAAAACATTTCAAGTCCATTGGGTTGACAGATGAATTTTTTCAGTCAACTGATCAAAAGTCAATTGTATACTGAAAAGTCAAACTTTGACTTTTTGGTCAAATTCAAGTGCCAAAGATCATAATTCATAAAAGCGTGTCAAAATATGAAAATTATTCATCAAGAAATCAAAAAGTCAAGATTTCATTTTGAAAAGTCAAAATTTCTAAACTTAGAAATTTTTCCAAGTGTTGGAAATTTCATGTTTTTTCATAACTTTGAGCAAAATTTTCACTATGATGCAAGATGATTCAAGAGAAAATTTCAACATGAAAGTTGTAGATCTCTACGAAATCTACAACTTTTCTTTACACAACTCCTTTAAAAAGTGCTTGGATCTCAAGTTATAATTTTATGAACATGTGGTCATGAAACTAAACACTTAGTGAAATTTTGCCCTAATTTGGTCAGGATTTTGACCCAACTTCATGGCACTTTTACATATATTTCCAAGGGGAATATTCAAAAGAAATTCAAAGATGGGATGTAGAGCACATTTCAAGCTTTCCAAAATGTCCAGGAACTCCTTGAGATAATTCTTGAGTAGAGAGAATCGAAGAGATGAAGTTAGGGTTTTGTCACTTGAATTACAAGTCATTTTTGATGAACACATGAACCAAATCCATGCTAGGCTGCATAATATTTGCTTTGCAGGCCTCAAACTTGTTTTTCACTCCATAATTAAATGTTTACACATCTGTTAGGGCTTTTATCCAAGCAATTGAGCTATTATCTAAGTTGCATTTCCATTAATGGCACAAAGTTAACATTGCCATTCTTGTAAAGCAAGATTTTTGCATAAAGTTCATTCTTGAACCTCTAACTTGTTCCCTCTGATCACATTCCATCCACAAAGTCATAAGCAAGCTTGTTTAAAGCATAGCCACTCTATCTTAGCAAGTACACAAGGCTTTGAAACTTGAATTTCTCAAAAATCACATGTTATGCATAAACTTGTGATTTTGAATTTTGATCAACAAGAGATCTCCAAACTTGTTGCTTATAAATATAGTCACTATTTGTGATCTAGAGGAAGAGCTTAAGCACCCTAAAATACACCAAAACTCTCTCAAACCAGAAATTTCCCAAAAACTCCATTGTTGCACAGTTTCTGACCTTGAACATCAAACTCAAATTTCCCTCGTGCGTTTCTTGGCCTTTTAGTTTCTAAAGCTTCCTTACATCAAGTGTAACATATCCATGTCCTTGTTTCATTACTGTAACATAATTTACCATATCCTCCATAACCAAAAACAGAGAATTTCACATTGACTTCTCCAGGTCATTTCAATCACTCTCAACTCAAGCAACCCATTGCATTAGCTTCCTAGGACCTCAAGGAAGCTAACCTGATCATCACCACCACTTGAAACAAGCTCAAACTCAAAACACGATTTCTAGTTTTGAGGTAAGTTTTCTCAACTTGGAACTCTTCATACATGCATCATCAATAGTTTATTTATGAACAAAACATGTAGATATCATTGCCCTGAAGCTAACCATGTCCATAGTTTCCATTAATTTTGCTTGAGCTTAGAGAATTCTGAAACTGAAATTTCTGATATATTTAGGGTTCAGATTAGGGCCATTAAACTTCATGCTCATCTTTGATCTATAGTTCTAGTGTTTTACAATTCTGACTTTTTTTTTGTTTTGCAGGGCGCTGGGCCCTTTGGGCCTGGCTTTTGTTTTTGTTTTTTTGCTAGCTTACCCCCCTATTTCCTTTATACGCCCCTGGCCCAATTTATTTTCTTTTTCTTTTTTATTATTCCATTTATTTTCTTAAATATTTTTTCTAAAATATTAAAAATCACAAAAAATACAAAAAATGATATATTTATATTTTGACTTAGTTTATATTATTTTTCTCACAAAAAATATTTTTTATTAATTATACTTTATTTATTATTTACTTATTATCTTGTAAATATAAATAAAATTAGGTTATTAGTTATTTTCTTTCATACTAATTTAAACACATTATTTTTAATATTAAAAAAGGCCAAAAATATTTTATAATGCTATAAATATTTTCAAGACAAAAATACCAAAAAATACATTTTTCTTAAACTTATTTTTCTTTTAATCAACTAAATAGAATTAGGGTTTTATTCAAAATCTTTTCTTAAACAAATTCTTTTTATTAATTATTTTTCTTTTAATTAATTATATTAAGACAAAATCCTTTTTTCATGAAAATCAAACAAACATCTATTTTCTTTGCATTTACATTCTTGCATATTTATCTATTTTTGTTCATTTATTTATTCAATTCTTGTACCAATTCAATTTGGTTGTAATAGATTAATTAGGTTTATTTTCTTGCAATCCCCATTTAAAATGTGTACACCCCCCTCCCACAAGCATTGTAATAGCGTAGTAACTTTAAATTTCACAATTTATCGCATTTATATAACATGCTAGTAATTAGGATTTGTATGGAAAGACTAAAACCAATAGTTAGAAAACCCTAATTCAAGATAAAAACAAGCATGAAAACAATACACTTGCACACAAGCACCCCTAGGGTTATTCCACTTGGTTGCCTAATACAAATTGACCATATTATGCATGTGAGGTATCTTACCAAAAACAAGCAAATACAAGATCATAATCCATCAATGACGCTATCTAAGTTGTCTTACAAATGATCTTGGTCCCTCAAAAAGAATGCTAAAATACCTTGCAACATTGCTAATCATGGTTATACGATAACCCACGCCCGTCCCGTTTACATCCAAAGATAGGGTTGCATACCAAATCAATGGTAAGACAACAATGCTAAAGGAAAAGAAAATAAATAAGAAAGACTTTTTGAGTAGGTAGAATGCTCCTAATTACTTGCTCAATTTCAAAACAAAACATCCTTGCTATTTTAAAAACATCTTACAAAACTTGAAAACATTTTCAAAAAGATCAATCATCTTTGTATACATTCTTACAAATAAGAATCATTACAAAGATTGCCTAAACAATGGCCTCTTTACAAAATACTTTCAAAAACAACACCAAGAACAATTTCAAACAAAAGCAAGTGATCTAGTAAGTAACTAAGAGCCCATGGAAAACCATGGATGAAAAGGGTGCTAATACCTTACCTTTTCATAATCTACCCCCCGAACTCAAGAAATAATCTCAAAGGTCTTTCATGTGCTTTTTCACCTTTCCTTTTGGATAAAAGAAAAGTCAGTGGCGACTCTTGCTAACCGCAACATTTGCGATAAAACACAAAACCTTCAAGTCAGTTCTCCCACTGTATCACACTCGATTATACTGATTTTGGTGATCGGTGAGAGCCATTCGGTTGATAATCGCGGTTGCTTTCTCAGCACTTTTTGCTATCAATCAACCACCAGCTGTTGTATCAAGAATGAGTTTAGTTTGAGGTTGTCATCCCTTACGAAAAATGTGAATTTGAGTGTGGTTATAAAATTGGTGGTTTGGACACTTTCGCAACAAGGATTTGTAACGTACCCAGGCTTCATATAGTGTCTCATTTAAAGATTGGGTGGATGAGGAAATATTTGTTTTTGCATCCATGAACTGGCTGTGAGAGAAAAACCTGTTAAGAAAAAGTTTTTCTAACACATTCCAATTTGTCATGGTCTCGGTTGGTTGGTCAAGATACCAATCTTTTGCTCTGCCAATCAAGGAGTGCGGAACAAGTCTCATGAATATGGCTTCTTCTTCAACTGTTGGTGCATCTAACGTGCCCACAAGTTCATAGAACTTTATGAGGTGGGTATATGGATCTTCATGGTCCAAGCCTGCAAAAGGATTAGCATAAACCAATTGCAATAAACCTATTTTCATTTCAGCCTGTCGTGCGGTTGGATTGTTGTTGAGACTGGAGAATCGCCTTGGGCTTCTTTCACAGAGTCCTTTAATAATTTATGCTTCTGTCATGATTGTAGTTGTTGAAGTTTTTGATAGCTCATGAGTAATTTCCTTTTTTCTGTTTTTTGCTGATTGCTTTAGCTTCTTAGTCTTCTTTTGTTCTGTCGGGTTGTTCTTTTGATCTCGGGGTCAAAAGGCATTAAATTGCTTCAACTCGTACCACGCATACACAAAGCTTTGTAATTCTAACCAAGAAATGTTAGGATAAGTGATAAATGTAAGTCTATACAGTTTTAGTTACAGATATACAAACTTTAAAGATGGAAGTAATCATGAGGTTCGTAATATCTAAACGCCAGTCCCCGACAATGGCGCCATTTTGATGTTGTGTATTATCGACAAAATTATTTTGTATATCGTATCCACAGATACTGGAGCGATATTACTAACACTTGTATTACCAATATCCTTAAAGTTAAAGTATGAGTAAGACGGGATGATTGAAAAGTAACGAAAACACGAAAAATAGCTTATAACGAAAATGACCTAAGTGAAAGGTTTTATGGGAGATAATCTTTCAGGGACTGGTTTTCCTCTACCGTTACATATGTATCTTAATGATTACTTGCGTTAGTTTTGTTTTCATTCATATTTCCATGTACTATGTCAAAAGCATATGTATGTCGACACAATAGTTTTACGATTTTCGTCAGTTTATTTAATTGATGATATCTTAATCGATTAAACAACTCGATTACTCATAGGCTCAAGTATTTGATATGGATCTTAAACCTAATTCTATATGTAGAAATTATTATTTAAGTGATTCTTATCTTTTGTTCTTGAATTCAAATGCAATTTTCATTATCAATTGGATTCATTAAGATTTAGCACTATAAAGAAGATAGAATCAATAATCATGAAAACATTCTTTATATTAAAATCATAATAAAATAAGATACATACGATTTGGTAGAGTATTCCAATACCTAACAAGACAGACTTTAGCTATCCATTCTCATGGTAGCTTGCACAAAAAGGAAGAGTTAGAGATGAATGAGCATCAATGACGATTCCTTGATCTTTGATGCGTATCCAGATTGTATCTTCGATTCCCTCTCCTAATTATCTATTACAATTTTTCTGTATTCAACTAATATCAAATGTAATTTCTAAAAACTAGATATCTCTCTGCAACTAATCTTGGTCCTTTTTATAGATTTCCTGGCCGCCTGAGTTCGCTGAGCAAACCATACTTCTCTTTGTGAGGCCTCTGTTTCTTCTCAATTAAGTTTTTGTCTTGCAACTTGTCTTCTGAGGCCGCCAAAGTTCGCTTCGCAATCTAATCCCAACTTCGTGAACTCTGTTACTTCAGCTTTAAGAAATCAGAACTCTGGACTTCGCTTTTCCTTGCTTCCAGCGAACTTTAGAATTTTTGCTACTGACTTGGTTTTGCTACACGGAGCGAATCGGGCTTTCACTGTTGTGATACGGTGGGAGAACTGACTTGAAGGTTTTGCGTTTTATTGCAAATATTGCAGTTAGCAAGAGTCTCCATCGACTTTTATTTTATCCAAAAGGAAAAGTGAAAAAGCACACGAAAGACCTTTGAGATTGTTTCTTGAGTTCGAGGGGTCGATTATGAAAAGGAAAGGTGTTAGCACCATTTTCATCCATGGTTTTCCATGGGCTCTTAGTTACTTGCTAGATCACTTTCTTTTGTTGTTTGAAATTGTGCTTGGTGTGGTTTTGAAAGTATTTTGTAAAAGAGGCCATTGTTTAGGCAATCTTTGTAATGATTCTCGTTCATAAGAATGTATACAAAGATGTTTGTCTTTTTGAAAGTGTTTTCAAGTTTGTAAGATGTTTTGAAATATGTGTGTTTGTTTTGAAAATAGAAAGATTATTTGTTTGAAATGGAGCAAGTAACTAAAAGTAATCTACCAACTCAAATGTCTTTCTTGTTCATTTTCTTTTCCTTTGACATTGTTGTCTTACCATTAATTTGGTAAGCAACCTTATCTTCGGATGTAAACGGGACGGGCATGGGTCATCGTATAACCATGATTAGCAATGTTGTAAAGCATCTTAGCATTTTTGAGGGGCTAAGATCATTTTTGTAAGGCAACTTTGTATAGCCTCATCGAGGGACTATTATCTTATATTTGTTTGTTTTGCTAAGATACTCCACATGTGTAATATGGCTATTTTTGTTCAAGGCAACCAAGTGGAGTAACCCTAGGCATGTTTGTGTGCAAGTGTGTCTTTTTCATGCTTGATTTTCTCTTGGATTAGGGTTTTCTACTTGATTGATTTTATCTTTACATACAAACCCTAATTACTAACATATTATATAAAAGCGATCAATTGTGAAATTTAAAGATTACTACGCTATTACAACACTTTGTGGGAGTGAGGTATACAAATTATGAATGGGGATTGCACTAATATAAACCTAATTAATCTATTACAACCAAATTGAATTTATACAAGTATTGGAATAAATAATGTACAAGGCAATTTAAATACGCAAAGATATATAAATTCAAGAAAAAAGGTTTTGTTTTGTTTTTTATATGAAAAAAAAAAGTTTTAAGCTAAGCCTAATAAATAAGTCAAGGTTAAACTTAAATTAATTAAGAAAAGGAAATTACTTTTTTAGAAAAAAGATTTTGATTAACCCTAATTCTAATTTGTTAAAATAAAATAAAATTTCTTTAAGTATTCTTTTTGTATTTTTTTTGTTTTGAAAATAATAAATGGTATTTATGAAATATTTTAGTCTTTTTATATATTAAAATAAAATTTTAATAAGTGTGAGAAAAAAATAATAAATAATTAACCTAATTCTATTTTAATTCATAAGTTTATTAAGAAAAATAGTTAATATATAACTAAATAAAAATATTTTTTATGAGAAAATAAAATAAAATAAACAATAAATAATATTTATCATTTTTATATTATTTATAATTTTATATTATTAAGAAAAATATATTTGATAAAATATAATGAAAATAGAAATATTAAATAAAATATATGGGCCAGGGGTGCCATGAGTAAACTGGAGGCAGAAAGTTAGTAAAAATATCAGGCCCAGTGCTCATAAGCCCATGCTGCAAACAAAAAAAAAAGATGAAAAAATGTGGAAAATTGCAAAAGGCAACGCCAAGGCTCGAGCCCGTGATCTAAGGCATTTCTGTGTGTTGCCTTGCCACATGGGTGGCTGTACATCCGTTAGTTCAAATGAAAACAAAAATACATAACATAAAGCACTTCCTTGTCTTGTACTTCATCTTCATCCTCTAGCCAGCCGGACCCCCTGAAACTCTTTCGTCTCTCAACAAAAATGAAAAGTGATAACATGAATATGATAGCATTTTACTTCACAATTCTAACCATGTGCATAACTAATGCTATAAGTCCAAGATCAGAGAGAATTTTGTTGGCCCTAATTCTTAACCTAATTTTTCCAGAAACTTCAAACTCAAAATTCTCTAAACTCAGGCCAAATAAATGCAAGCTATGGATATTTACAGCTTCGTAGCAATGATATCTACATTGTATATTCACAAATGGAAAACTAACTATGTCTGTATTAAGAGTTAGAAAAACAGAAAACTCACCTTGAAAATGGAAATCGTGTTTTGGAAATGAGCTTGCTTTAGGATGCTGTGATGATCAGGTTACCTTCCTTGAACCTCTAAGAAGCTAATGCAATGCTTAGCTTGTCTTGAGGGTGGCTGGAATGATCTGGAGAAGTCCACATGTGTTACTCTATTTTTGAAGTTCAAAAATGGGGAAGATGGAGTTACAGTGATGTTTCAGGGTGTGGGATGGTTTACTTGTAAGGTAAGGAAGCTTAGGGAAGCAAAAGGTCTGAAAACGCATGAGTGGAATGGAAAATTCAGTTCACAAGTCAGAAATGGCATCTTTGGAGGCTTGGTATGCAATTTCTTATTCTAGCGTGTTTCAAGGCTTGGGCATTTGTGGTTTTAGTTGCAAAATGATGGCTTTATATAGAGCAAGAGGTTAGAGGACTTGTGCTTGCTCAGAAGTACAAGATCACATGTCTTGCTACATTTCTTGTTTTTGAAGAAAGTGTGAGAAGTGACTTATTAAGGCATCAATCTGAGCTTATAGGGTGGCTTGAAGCTCTAAACACGTTTTGCTCAGGTTTAGAGACTTGGTTTTTGCAGAAAGAACAAGTCCAAGGCTCAAGAAATGAAAAAATGCAAAAAGCATGCTTTTCTAAAATGGCAATGTTGCCTTTCTTCCAAAAATGGTTATTTCCTTGTAAAATGCATTGAATGCTTGGTTTTAGGGTATGAAACCTTGTGAAATTCATTAATGGTGAAGTGACAAACGAGTTTGTGGCCTTAAAAGTGAAGATTGTACAGCCAATTTGCAAATTTGAAAACTTATTCTTCATGAAATAGTTTGAAATCAAAGTGAGAAATTGCCAACTTCATCTCTTCGATACTCCCTACTCAAGAATGATCTCAAGGAGTTATTGGATATTTTGGAAAGACTATAATGTTCTATACAACCCATATTTGAAATTCTTTTGAAGATTCCTCTTGCAACTAGGTGAAAAGTTTCCATGAAGTTAGGTCAAAAACCTGCCTAACTAGGGCAAAATTTCACTAAGTTAGTTTAGTTCATGAGCATGTATTCACAAAATCATATCTTGAAATCCAAGGATATTTTGGAAAAATTGTGTGAAGCAAAGTTATAAATTTCATGGAGATCTACAACTTTCCTGTTGGGAACTTCCTTTGAATCATTTTGTATCATGGTGAAAATTTGGCCTAAAGTTGAGAAAAAATAAGAAATTTTCTATACTTAGAAAATTTTCTAAGTTAGAATTTTTCAACTTTTCAAATCCAAATATTAAATAATTGGTTTCTTGATGAACAAGTTTCACATTTTGATATGTTTTGATGAATTATGATCCTTGGCACTTGAATTTGACCAAAAAGTCAAAGTTTGAATTTTCAGTGCACAGTTGACTTTTGATCAATTGACTGAAAAATTCATCTGTCAATCCAATGGATTTGCAATGTTTTGAACTATTATATTAGGTCAAGATGATGCAATTAAACTCTTGAGATCATGCCTTAAACCAATTGACCATTTGCTAGGTCAAAAATCAAAAATTGCCCCTTCTCAGTCAAAACCCTAATTTTGACCATTTTGCCCTTTTGGTGATTTGATCAAATTTCTTGGGGAGTTGTGGTCCAAACTTGATCAAATGATACATATGAGTCTAATATGTTAATTTGTATAAAAAATTATGAAGTTTGACTGTAAATTGGCAATAGTTGACTTTTTCCCCAATACAGTTGATTTTTAGGTCAACTGTCCAATTGACTAATCAAAAATGTGATTCGAGGCTTGAAACTTAACATGAGTAATCTTTGGGGTCCATAATGATCCTTGAAAGTCAAATGAAGCATTTATAGTCCAATAATACTTGAGCAAAATTAAACCCTAATTTTGGTCATCAGTGCATGAGGAGGTGTCTTGAGCTTGGTCAAACCCTAATCCAGTCTTGAGTCAAAGAGATCTTGTGAGGAAATTCTTGATAAGTGAAAGGAAAAATTTTGGGGTACAACAGCTTCCCCTATTCAATCTTCTTAAACCTGAAGAGTTAGACTGGCGAGTTTTGTCATTCGTGACTCGAAGGTGGAAGATGATTGGACACTAGAGTGCCCATAAATTTGCACTCGATGATGTGATGATAGAAGGGATGGGCTTACAGATGCCATTTGGAGAGGTGATAGAAAGCTGTAGGAGATTGTGCTTAAAGATTCCATCCAAAGGTGATTGTTGATTTGTAATTTGTAGGATGAAAGAATGAGTATCAGAATGGCGTCCGTGTCTGGAGCGTATCCGTACTGTATCTGGAATGGGCTTTGATTAAATATTAGAATGGCATCTGTGTCTGGAGCGTATCTGAACTATAGCTGAGAGTTTATTTTGAAGATATATCAGAATGGCATTCGTGTCTGGAGTGTATCTGAATAGTATCGAAAGTTGAATCTGAATGAGTATCAGGATGGCATCCGTGTCTGGAGCGTATCTAAACTGTGTCAAAAGTTGAATATGAATGAGTATCAGGATGGCATCCGTGTCTGGAGCATATCTGAACTGTATCAAAAGTTGAATCTGAATGAGTATCAGGATAGCATTCGTGTCTGGAGCGTATCTGAATTCTATCAAAAGTTGAATCTGAATGAGTATCAGGATGGCATCCGTGTCTGGAGCGTATCTGAACTGTATCAGTTTTTTTTTAATATTGTTAATGGTAGTTGTTAATCTTATCCTGAAAAGGAAAAATGTTATCTAAGATGCCAAGTCATGATACATGGAATGTATGCATAATGGGATTACGTTGTATGCATTCGCGCTTATCAATGTTTATGATATATGAATGCGATGTATGCGTATGTGAGCTAATTTGTTATATTGTTGTTGGATTGGGGAAAATAAATCCCTGACTGTTTTTGAGGATATGTAAGTATAAGTCTTCATGTTGTGAAGTCTAAGTGTTGATGAATTTCTGTCGAGTGAAATAAACTTTGTTGTAGGAGTAATATCATGTACTGTTTGTAAAATCTTATTGGGGAATCCTGATAAATTTGACGACTTCTACTGGGGATCAATAATTTGAAACCTCGTTCCGTTGGGGATTTAAACGACGTACTGTAGATGATTACTTATGGAATATCCTAGAGACATTTCTCTATCCTTTCAACCTATCAGTAATTGTCTTTCCTATTTTTTTTTATTTGTAAACAGTAATTATGTTCAAATGCATATGCTCAACAATGAATCATTGGAGGTTTTTTGTAAACAAAACAAGCGTAAAGAAAAGATAAATAGTTTTTTTCACTTTCAAAGGAATATTTTGTATTGATTTTGAATAAGTATTTTTTGTACACGGAGACAAACATTCTAGTAAGAGAATGTTGTCGTAAAAAAAAGAGAATTTTGATACAAAGAAAAGATAGCTATGTGTACAAAAAATCCCATGGGGTTTTCATTCTGCCATAGCCTTCGTATCTCTGAGCATCTTATCTATTTGTTGTCTTGTCCAAATATGATTAAATTGATCAGAACCTCTGAGTTTGTTAGTGGAAGCCAAAGTTTGTCTATAAAGTGATCCAACGGGACATAGTCATACGCCTTAATTCCCTAACTTTTGCCTGGACCGCCCTTTTGGGTTTTTAGTCCACCGCGAAACCCTTTTTTGCCCAAGTTTCCCTTTCGGGTTTTCAACTTGCCGGGTGTACAGATTTTTTTTATTTTATCCCTAATTTTTGCCCAAACCTTTTTGGCTCGTCGGGATGTCCTTGTTTTTCCTAGGTGTGTCAACCTAGAGGGTCTCTTATGCGTAGTGTCTTTTGACTATGTCCGCGTTCGCAGGGTGTGGCAGGTCGTCGCCATCCATGGTGGTCAAGATCATTACCCTACCGGAGAATATATTTTTGATTACAAATGGTCCTTCATAGGTAGGAGTCCATTTTCCCCTGGGATCACTTTGTGGCAAGATGATACGTTTGATCACTAGATCCCCAACTTGATACACTTGGCGTCTAACTTTCTTGTTGAAAGCCTTAACCATCCGTTTTTGATACATTTGACTATGGCAAACAGCAGTAAGTCTCTTTTCATCAATCAAATTGAGTTGATCAAGTCGAGTCTGGATCCAATCGTCTTCGTTTAACTCTGCATCTTTCATAATCCTGAGAGAGGGAATCTGAATCTCGATAGGCAAGACAGCCTCCATGTCGTAAATCAAAGAATAAGGTGTTGCCCCGGTTGATGTGCGAGCCGTGGTACGATATCCGTGGAGAGTGAATGGTAACATCTCATGCCAGTCTTTGTATGTGACTGTCATTTTCTGTATGATCTTTTTAATGTTTTTATTTGCAGCTTCTACAACACCATTCATCTTCGGTCGATAAGGAGAAGAATTGTGATGTTGAATCTTGAATTGTTCGCACAAGGAAGTGATCATAGTGTTGTTGAGATTTGTACCATTGTTAGTGATGATCCTTTCGGGGATACCGTAACGGCAAATGAGATTTTGCTTGATGAAGTGGGCAACAACGTTCTTGGTGACGGAAGCGAAGGAAGCTGCCTCCACCCACTTTGTAAAATAATCAATGGCCACTAAGATGAAGAGGTGTCCATTGGAGGTTGTCGGCTTGATTTCCCCAATCATATATGTTCCCCACATAGCGAAGGGCCAAGGAGCTGTCAGGACATTCAGAGGAACTGGAGGTACATGTACTTTGTCAGCATAAATTTGACACTTATGGTAGGTTCGAGAGTGTTGATAGCAATCTGCTTCCATGGTAGACCAGTAATAGCCTGCCCGTAGGATTTTCTTTGCCATCGTATGCCTACTAGAATGGGTGCCAAAAGTGCCTTCATGTAATTCAGCTATGATCCTCTCAACTTCAACCTTATCTACGCACCGAAGTAACACAGAGTCATGATTGCATTTATATAGGATGCCATTACTAAGGAAGAACTTAGCAAATAATCTCCTTAAGAACTTTTTATCATTGATTGAAGCTCCTTCTGGATATTCTTGAGCCTCGAGATACCTCTTGACTTCATGAAACCAAGGTTGGTTCACTACTTCTTCAGTATTAATCTTGTGACAGTGTGCTAGTTCATCCATTCGTTCGATGGTGATCTGGGGAGCCTCGTTATCCCAATTAAGTTTAAACATAGACGACATTGTGGCTAGAGCGTCTGCTAGCTGATTTTATTCTCGCGGGAAATGCTCGAAGATAATCTCCTCAAAATGTGGTAGCAATGTTAAAACATGTTCTTTGTAAGGGATAAGATTAGGGTGTTTCGTGTCCCATTCCCCTTTGATCTGACTGATGACCAAGGCTGAGTCTCCGAATACATCCAATGATTTGATCCCCAAGTCTATGGCAGCTCTGAGACCAAAGATGCACACTTCGTATTCCGCCATGTTGTTCGTACAATTGAAGCAAAGTCTGGCAGTAAAGGGAGTATGACACCCTTCCGGAGATATGAGTACAGCACTGATACCATTACCAAGTGTGTTGGATGCTACATCAAAGAACAGGGTCCATCGGGATCCTTGTTCAGGTCCGTCATATGGCCTGAATTCTTCGCAGTTGTCTAGTGTCATGATGTCTTCATCCGAGAATTCAAACTTCATGGATTGATAGTCTTCTACAGCTTGGTGAGCAAGGTGATCAACTAGCACACTGCCCTTTATAGCTTTCTGGGTAGTATAATGTATGTCATACTCTGTCAGGATCATTTTCCATCTTGCTATTCTCCCAGAAAGAGCAGGCTTCTCGAAGATGTACTTTATCGGATCCATCTTAGATATCAACAAGGTAGTATGAGTCAACATATACTGACTTAGCTGGCAAACAGCCCATGCCAGAGCGCAACAAGTTTTCTCGAGCAGTGAATATCTGGTTTCACAGTTGGTAAACTTTTTGCTCAGGTAATAAATAGAATGCTCTTTTCGGCCAGACTCGTCATGCTGCCCCAATACACACCCCCATTGAGTTTTCTAAAACGGTTAGATACATAATCAACGGTATTTCCTCAATTGGTGGCATCAACATAGGAGGTTCTTGTAAGTACTCTTTGATTTTATCAAAAGCAACTTGACATTCACCATTCCATTTGACTACTTGATCTTTCTTAAATAGTTTGAAGATTGGCTCACAAGTAGCTGTCAGGTGAGAGATGAATCTGGAAATATAGTTCAAACGTCCCAAGAATCCCCTGACTTCCTTCTCAGTACGAGGAGATGGCATCTCTTGTATTGCTTTAACTCTGGCAGGATCGGCTTTAATACCTTTGTTACTGACGACAAAGCCTAGGAGTTTACCGGACCGTACCCCAAATATGCACTTGTTTGGATTCAACCTCAGCTTGTACTTCTTCAGTCTCTCAAACAGTTTTTGTAAGTGATCAAGGTGCTCTTCTTCTGTTTGCGATCTGGCTATCATATCGTCCATGTAGACTTCTATTTCATGATGTATCATGTCGTGAAATAAAGCTACCATGGCGCGCTGATAGGTTGCCCCAGCATTCTTCAGTCCAAATGGCATCACCTTGTAGCAAAATATTCCCCACTTTGTGACAAATGTTGTTTTCTCCATGTCCTTAGGTTCCATTTTGATTTGGTTGTAACCTGAGAATCCTTCCATGAAGGAAAAGACTTTGTGTTGTGCTGTATTGTCAACTAGGATATCAATGTGGGGGAGTGGAAAATCATCTGTAGGGCTTGCCCTATTCAAATCTCGATAGTCTACACACATTTGCACTTTGCTGTCCTTTGTGGGCACGGGAACAACATTGGAAACCCATTGGGGGTAAGAGGTGATGGCCAAGAATCCAGCATTAAATTGCTTCATGACCTCTGCTTTAATCTTTTTTGACATATCAGGCCTCATCCGACGTACTTTTTGCTTTACTGGCGGACAATCTTCTCTTGTAGGAAGACGATGTACCACAATATCTTCATCAAGTCCTGGCATGTCTTCATATGACCAGGCAAAGACTTCGACATAATCATGCAATAGCTGAATCAGACGCTTCTTGATACTGGGTTCCAAATTGGCACCCACCTTGACCTCTTTTTTGTCTTCTTCAATCCCAGGTTGATTGTATCCACGGGTTCCTCGTGAGGATGAATGGTTCTTTCTTCTTGTTGTAGCAGTCTGGCCAGTTCCCCTGGTACTTTACAATCTTCCTCACCTTCATCTTCGGCTTGGTAGATCAGATTCTCAGAGTCACGAAAGGCCATAGTAGTATTGTTACCCATGGGATCCAGAATGGATGGATACCTGCATTGTGAGTGTGGGTGTGTGTAAGGGTATAGCTATCTTTTAAAGAAAATAAAATGTAAAAGAAAGAAAACAGTGAGCACAGAAGTTTGTATGTAAAAACGTCCATGATTCATTGATTTCATATGAAGATGAAATAATAACCATTACAAATGGACCGTTGTGCCTCGGGTAAGACACAAGGTTTTAAGAGTGCGAATTGTTTTGAATATTACAGATCCAAAAAATGTAAACATAAATTACTGAGGGATGAAAGTGATTGGGATGAAATCTCTGGCCTCCCAATTGTTGAGCCCTCCATTGACTGTCGAAAAGATCCAATCCTCCAGGTTGCAATGACCTTCACAATCTTCTACCGCGTTGACCTCACGGTTTCTAATCTTCAAGGGTGGCCCTCCAGCACGGGCATGACATACAGCCTTTTGAGCACTCAAAGTGAAACCTAGGCCAAACTTGTCAGACTTATACGGGATATCTGAAAGTTTCCCCCAGATAGTGCATCCTTCTTCTACTAATGCTTTGGCGTCCTTTAGAGATGACATCCAGAGTGGAGGCCTTGTAATCTTGGGAACAGTCTTGGTCACTGCCACTTCTTGCGGGACCTCTTCGAAGTGTTGAAATGGAGTTTCAATGAATTCACTGTCCAATTCCACATATCTGAAGGAGTTGAGATGGTTGATCATGTATTCTTCCTCTCTATGGACCGTGATAATCTTTCCTTGATTCAGATACTTCAACATCTGGTGCAATGTAGAGGTAACAGCGCCAGCATTGTGGATCCATGGCCGCCCTAGCAGACAGGAGTAAGAAGGGCGGATATCCATTACATAAAAGGATGAATTGAAAGTTTGAGTCCCAACCTTTATGGGGATATCCACCTCCCCGTGTACCATCCTCTTCGATCCATCAAATGCTCTTACTACTATGTTGCTTGGCTTCAAAGTTAACCCCTCACAGTCAAGTCTGTCAAGAGCTTTTTTGGGTAATACATTTAGGGATGAGCCAGTATCCACCAAAACATGGGCCAGAGTTGTGCCCTTGCATTCTACTGAGACATGTAATGCCTCATTGTGCTTTCTTCCCCTCGGTGTTAGATCAGCATCCGAGTCGTTATCCGCAATTAGGATGGACATGCAGTCTTAAAATTGATCAGCCGACATCTCTTGAGGCACATGGGCTATTTTTAGGAACTTCACCAAGGCTTTCGCATGTGCCTCGGAACATAGTAGTAATGCCATCATGGAGATTTTGGAGGGAGTTTTCCCCAATTGTTCAACTACATCGTAGTCGCTCCTCTTTATAATTTTTAGGATCTCTTCCATTTCTTTCTTGGAAGCCTCAGGGATAGTCAGTGATTGAGTCTTTGTCTGGACAGGCTCTACTTGAATACTTTTTCCTCGAGTTTCAGCGGCAAGAGTGTTGGTAGGAATGACAACAGAGGTCGTAACGTCTTTGTTAATAGGAGCACTTGCAGAGATGATTATGGGTATGGAAATAGCCTTTGGAGAAGCCACGGGTCCAGAAACTACCTTTGGGGGAGCAATTTCTGGAGAAAAGATCCTACCGCTTCGGGTAATTTTACTAGTTCCGCAATATTGCTGATGTTGGCATCTTCTTCTTCGGAATTTATCTCTTCGGCAGCCGGCCAGTCTTGTTTGATGCCATGGTAGTAAATATCCCCTCCGTAATTCCACGGCACGGTCTTGTCTGATTTATATGGGACTGGCCCAGGCATTGTAATTATTAGAGGGGCTGCTTTTGGAACCGATGTAATTCTAACGGGTCTTTTGGTGGAGACCCCGGAAGAATTGGCGGAGATGGTAATGATTGAAACATCTTCAACAAGAACAGGTGAAACAGAAGTACTTTCAAACAAAAACTCTTTGTTATCTATCAAGCGTTGAATGCCTGTTTTCAACAAAGGGAAATCAGTTGGTGAGGACAAGTAGAGATGACAAACTTCATTACAGCCCGAGAACACACCGGCTCTAAACAAGTTTATCTTAATGGTTGGAAGTGGAGTCATGAGTTCATCAATTGTGGTAACAAACAAATCTTCTTCAATAGCATTGGTGTTATGACCATGTCTGGGCATAGGAGCAGAAATGACATTTGGCTTCTCGGGCGCATCAAACTAAATTTATTTTGCTTCAATGAGGTCTTGTATTTTGTTCTTCAAGGCCCAACAGTTATTAGTATCGTGACTAGGACTTTTAGAGTGATATGCGCAACGGGCATTGGGATGATAATGAGGGGATGTTGTATTGGGGTTTTTTGGAGCTTCTTTCAAGGTTGCCAAGTTAGATCTCATAAGATGCGGTAATACTTGAGACAGAGTCATGTTAATTCTGGTGAATTTCCTTACTGGCCTTTCCACCCTTGGTTGATTACTTCTTTGTTGATCAGATGTAGGCTTGGGAATCATAACAGCCCCCACCATTGGTCGGCGCTCGACTCTATCTTGGTTTCTTTACGGATATACAGAAGCTATCTCTTTCTTCCCGATGAAAGGCTTCCTTACAGCTGTAGAAGAAGATGAATCCTTCTGAATCTTTCCACTTTTTATGCCAGCTTCCACCCTCTCTCCAGTCAGTATTAGCTCAGTAAAGCTTGCAAATGAACTTCCAATTAAATGGTTGAAAATGGACTAGATAAAGTGCCTAGGAACATGTCTACCATTTCCCTTTCAGACATTGGGGGTTGTACTCTTCCAGCCAACTCTCTCCATTTTTGTGCATAATCCTTGAAACCTTCATTGGAAGCCATGGCCATACTCTGGAGTTGAGTACGGGTAGGCGCCAAATCAGCATTGTATTGATATTTCTTGTAGAAAGATGCGGCAAGATCTTCCCAATTATGGACATTGGCTCTTTCTAGTTGGTAAAACCAGTCGAGTTGTGTTCCAGACAGACTGTCTTGGAAAAAATGCACCCAAAAGTATTTATCAGCGGTGTGGGGTTAAATTTTCCTCACATATGATCGAAGATGCATTTTAGGGCATGACACTCCATCATACTTTGCAAACATATGCACTTTGAATTTTGAAGGAATCACAATCCCCGACACTAGTCCCAATTCTTCAAAGTCTAAGCCTGACACCTTTTGTATTTCCATTGCGCTCAAACGCTCTTCGAGATGCATGTACTTGTCATCAGCTGGAGGATACTGTTCCTCAGAGTAGTCTTCCTCTTGTTCTTTCTCTTCTTCTGATTCTGATGGGACAACTGTGTCCTTGCCTTTCCCTTCTCCTTCACTGGATGTTGTTGCAAAATTCAAAGTCCTTCTTTTCTGTCCCTAAAATCTTCTCCCCATGTTCAAGACTTCGGTCACCTTCTTTGTTTTCTTTTTCCTCTCTTCAGCCAGCAGAGTCTTCAACTCTTCTTGCCCCTTGGCTAGGGTCATGAGCAACTGTTGAAACTGTGTGTTCTGGGCTTGGAGATCTTTCATTGTTTGCTCGATATCCATCTTACTGAAATAAACAGTAGAGAGATGAGAAGACTTGTTGTAAAAACCTGCTTATGTTATGATGAATGGTATATGCATATGCGATGTTTTCAAGGATTTCAAATATTCAAATTATTTTTAGACAGAAAAGAAACACACGTTATATTAATAAGATAAAGTTTGAGTACATCAATGTCCCTTGGGCAAAATAATACAAAACTCTAAGATAGAAAAGTAGTGCGGATCCTCTTTGGTGCAATGTAGGCATTCAGAGTCTGCTCCTCATGAAGTAGCCTAGTGAGTTCCAAAACCTTCTTCTCGCTTGCGTAGAATTGGGCTTCGAAAGTATCTCGCTCTCCTTTGAGTTGTATCCAATCCCTTTGGAGGTCTTCAAGAGATGTGGGCATGTCAGGATGTAAGATAGTGTATGGAACGTCTCCCTCCTTAACAGGCTCAATGATTACCGGGAGAATGGAGGGGTAAGGCATCATAAGACTCTGAGCGCGAGTTCGTACCCATTTGAAGTAAGGCTCAAGGGGGATGGAATTCTTGTACCCCAAAGTCTTGCTATCCACCTTATTTAGCATCCTCTAAGCTCGGATAAATCTCTGGAGAAGACCTTGATCGTCGTTGTCGTAGTCTAATACCAAACCTTGAATCAGCATCTCGTGCGGGCCATCCCTTCGGGCATAACCAAACTGCCTTAAGGCTAAGCATGGGTTGTATCGAGAGCACCAATGAATGTCTGAATATTTGAGCGTCAATAACCTTTGTGACCACCTTCAACCTTGCTCATTTTTCAAGACCGATTGGGGAAGATGAGAAATAAACCATCTTGCCAAGAGAGGAGTGCAACACATAAGGAAACCTCTTTTCCTCATTGTGCGAGCGTGAAAAGAGTGTAGGATATCCCCAAGTAGTGTAGGCACTGGGTTGCGTGATATGAATATTTTGACGGTGTTGACATCTATGAGTTGGTCAGGATTTGGAAACAAAACCATCCCATAAATGAGGAGATCCACAATTTCTTCGAAGGCCTGTAAGTCTAAGGAATTCCAACAGCTTTGGGCTTTCTCAAACAGAAACTTTGCTAAGAAGCCTTTGACACCACTCCTAGTTTCCCAATGAGTTGTGACATCAGATGAGTGCAAGTGTAGAGCTTGAGCAATCTCTTCTGGCTTTAGATCTCTTTCCGTACCGTTGAAAGGTAGTTGATTGAGAATAGGAATCCTCAAGAGTTGGGAGAATTCTTCCAAAGTAGGCACAAGTTGATAGTCAGAAAATGTGAAGCAATGGTGCAAAGGATCAAAGAACTGAAAGAGCACCTTCATCATATCCTCATATGTGTTAGAGGTGACCAAGTTGAGTAGACGACCATGTCTCTCGGTGAATGGAGAGTTCTCAGGGATCCTTGAAGCTAGCTCCTTAAGTTGTGGAGGAATTCTTACAAGGTTGACCTGAATAGTTTTCCTGCAAAGTGAATCCATTACCTACAAAACAAGAACAAAGATGAATCCCAAAATCCTTGAAATGGTTAGTGGACGTATATGATGTTCATGATGTCCATGATGTTTTATACAAGTATGCATATACAAGCAAAGCAAACAAGTCCTAGGTTTAGGATTGCATGGAGTTTTATAGGTAAGTACCCTCTTGAAGTTTAGTTGGCTTAAACCTGTCCTAGTAATAGCAACTGAGTTCTAAGGAGCTCAATATCACTGGATTGTTTCCTTGATCATTGTTTCAGCTCAAGCCTCTTTAATGGCGACCGAAATATCCCAAGAAACCAAACCTCAATGAGTGTAGTATTGAGTATCTACCAACTTCGGACTGCACCTAAGTTGGTCATCTAACTACATCCTAAAGGCCAAGTTGGTCAAGTAAAGGTTCTAGAAGTTCATTAGTGCTTTATGACATCACTTAGCGGCCCCGTATTCTCTTTGATTAACTCAAAGGCTACCGGTACCCACAAATATGTCGCACTAACGTAGCTATTGCTTAGACCATGTCGGTATACCCCGCACAGTTTCCACAATGAATTGCTACTTACCTATATGTATCCCAAATCCGGGTAGAGGATTCAAACCCAAACAAAGAACCATAATGTAAAGCATACAAGTCAAACAATGTAAGCAAATAAATGTGATATATCCCTAAGGTAACCCCACTTTTAAAATTATCCCCAACAGAGTCGCCATTTCTGTGATACGGTGGGAGAACTGACTTGAAGGTTTTGCGTTTTATCGCAAATATTGCGGTTAGCAAGAGTCGCCACCGACTTTTCTTTTATCCAAAAGGAAAGGTGAAAAAACACAGGAAAGACCTTTGAGATTGTTTCTTGAGTTCGGGGGGTAGATTATGAAAAGGGAAGGTGTTAGCACCCTTTTCATCCATGGTTTTCCATGGGCTCTTAGTTACTTGCTAGATCACTTGCTTTTGTTGTTTGAAATTGTGCTTGGTGTGGTTTTGAAAGTATTTTGTAAAAGAGGCCATTGTTTAGGCAATCTTTGTAATGATTCTCGTTCGTAAGAATGTATACAAAGATGTTTGTCTTTTTGAAAGTGTTTTCAAGTTTGTAAGATGTTTTGAAATATGTGTGTTTGTTTTGAAAATAGAAAGAGTATTTGTTTGAAATGGAGCAAGTAACTAAAATTAATCTACCTACTCAAATATCTTTCTTGTTCATTTTCTTTTCCTTTGACATTGTTGTCTTACCATTAATTTTGTAAGCAAACTTATCTTCGGATGTAAACAGGACGGGCATGGGTCATTGTATAACCATGATTAGCAATGTTGTAAAGTATCTTAGTATTTTTGAGGGGCTAAGATCATTTTTGTAAGGCAACTTTGGATAGCGTCATCGAGGGACTGTGATCTTATATTTGTTTGTTTTGCTAAGATACTTCACATGCGTAATATGGCCATTTTTGTTCAAGGCAACCAAGTGGAGTAACCCTATGGATGTTTGTGTGCAAGTGTGTCATTTTTATGCTTGATTTCGTCTTGGATTAGGGTTTTCTACTTGATTGATTTTATCTTGACATACAAACACTAATTACTAGCATATTATATAAAAGCGATAAATTGCGAAATTTAAAGATTACTACGCTATTACAACACTTTGTGGGAGGGGTATAAAAATTATGAATGGGGATTGCACTAATATAAACCTAATTAACATATTACAACCAAATTGAATTTATACAAGTATTAGAATAAATAATGTACAAGGAAATTTAAATATGCAATGATATATAAATTCAAGAAAAAAGGTTTTGTTTTGTTTTTTTATATGAAAAAAAGTTTTAAACTAAGCCTAATTAATAAGTCAAGGTTAAACTTAAATTAATTAAGAAAAAGAAATTACTTTTTTAGAAAAAAGATTTTGATTAACCCTAATTCTAATTTGTTAAAAGAAAATAAAATTTCTTTAAGTATTCTTTTTGTATTTTTTTGTTTTGAAAATAATAAATGGTATTTATGAAATATTTTAGTATTTTTATATATTAAAATAAAATATTAATAAGTGTGAGAAAAAAAAAGAATAAATATTTAACCTAATTCTATTTTAATTCACAAGTTTATTAAGAAAAATAGTTAATATATAAGTAAATAAAAATATTTTTTAGGAGAAAATAAAATAAAATAAACAAAAAATAGTATTTATCATTTTTATATTTCTTATGATTTTATATTATTAAGAAAAATATATTTGATAAAATATAATGAAAATAAAAATATTAAATAAAATATATGGGCCAGGGGTGCCATGAGTAAACTGGAGGCAGAAAGTTAGTAAAAATATCAGGCCCAATGCTCATAAGCCCACGCTGCAAACAAAAAAAAAGACGAAAAAAAATGTGGAAAATTGCAAAAGGCAGCGCCAAGGCTCGAACCCGTGACCTAAGGCATTTCTGCGTGCTACCTTGCCACTGGGGTGGCTGTACATCCGTTAGTTCAAATGAAAACAAAAATACATAACATAAAACACTTCCTTGCCCTGTACTTCATCTTCAACCTCTAGCCAGCCGGACCCCCTTTAACTCTTTCATCTCTCAACAAAAATGGAAAGTGATAACATGAATATGATAGCATTTTACTTCACGATTCTAACCATGTGCATAAATAAACTATAAGCCCAAGATCAGAGAGAATTTTGTTGACCCTAATTCTTAACCTAATTTTTCCAGAAACTTCAAACTCAAAACTCTCTAAACTCGGGCCAAATAAATGCAAGCTATGGATATGTACAGCTTCGTAGCAATGATGTCTACATTGTATATTCACAAATCGAAAGCTAACTACGCTTGTATTAAGAGTTAGAAAAACAAAGAACTCACCTTGAAAATTGAAATCGTGTTTTGGAAATGAGCTTGCTTTAGGATGTTGTGATGATCAGGTTAGCTTCCTTGAACCTTTAAGAAGCTAATGTAATGCTTAGCTTGTCTTGAGGGTGGCTGGAATGATCTGGAGATGTCCACCTATGTTACTCTGTTTTTGAAGTTCAACAATGGGGAAGATGGAGTTACAGTGATGTTTCAGGGTGTGGGATGGTTTACTTGTAAGGTAAGGAAGCTTAATGAAGCAAAAGGAATGAAAACGACGAGTGGAATGGAAGATTCAGTTCACAAGTCAGAAATGGAAAGTTTGGAGGTTTGGTATGCAATTTCTGATTCTAGGGTGTTTCAAGGCTTAGGCATTTATGGTTTTAGTTGCAAAATGATGGCTTTATATAGAGCAAGAGGTTAGAGGACTTGTGCTTGCTCAGAAGTACAAGATCACATGTCTTGCTACATTTCTTGTTTTTGAAGCAAGTGTGAGAATTGACTTCTTAAGGCATCAATCTGAGCTTATAGGGTGGCTTGAAGCTCTAAACACGTTTTTCTCAGGTTTAGAGACTTGGTTTGTGCAGAAAAAAACAAGTCCAAGGCTCAAGAAATGAAAAAATGCAAAAAGCATGCTTTTCTAAAATGGCAATGTTGCATTTCTTCCAAAAATGGTTATTTCCTTGTACAATGCATTGAATGCTTGGCTTTAGGGCATGAAACCTTGTGCAATTCATTAATGTGAAGTGACAAACTAGTTTGAGGCCTGAAAAGTTAAGATTGTACAGCCAATTTGCAAATTTGAAAACTTGTTCTTCATGAAATGGTTTGAAATTAAAGTGAGAAATTGCCAACTTCATCTCTTCGATTCTCCTCACTCAAGAATAATCTCAAGGAGTTCTTGAACATTTTGGAAATATTATAATATGCTCTACAACCCATATTTGAAATGATTTTGAATATTACTCTTGGAACTAGGTGAAAAGTTGCCATGAATTAGGTCAAAAACCTGCCTAACTAGGGCAAAATTTCACTAAGTTATTTTAGTTCATGAGCATGTATTCACAAAATCATATCTTGAAATGCAAGCATCTTTAGGAGAAATTGTGTGAAGCAAAGTTATAGATTTCATGGAGATATACAACTTTCATGTTGGGAACTTCCTTTGAATCATTTTGTATCATGGTGAAAATTTTTCCTAAAGTTGAGAAAAAATAAGAAATTTTCTATACTTAGAAAATTTTCTAAGTTAGAATTTTTCAACTTTTCAAATCCAAATCTTAAATCTTTGGTTTCTTGATGAAAAAGTTTCACATTTTGACATGTTTTGATGAATTATGATCCTTGGCACTTGAATTTGACCAAAAAGTCAAAGTTTGACTTTTCAGTGCACAGTTGACTTTTGATCAGTTGACTGAAAAATTCATATGTCAATCCAATGGATTTGCAATGTTTTGAACTATTTCATTAGGTCAAGATGATGCAATTGAACTCTTGAGATCATGCCTTAAACCAATTGACCATTTTCTAGGTCAAAAATCAAAAATTGCCCCTTCTCAGTCAAAACCCTAATTTTGACCATTTTGCCCTTTTGGTGATTTGATCAAATTTCTTGGGGAGTTATGGTCCAAACTTGATCAATTTATACATATGAGTCTAAGATGTTAATGTGGATAAAAAATTATGAATTTTGACTGTAAATTGGCCATAGTTGACTTTTTCCCCAATACAAATGATTTTTAGCTCAATTGTCCAATTGACTGATCAAAAATGTGATTCAAGGCTTGAAACTTGACATGAGTAATCTTGGGGGTCCATAATGATCCTTGAAAGTCGTATAAAGCATTGATAGTCCAAAAATCCTTGTGCAAACTCAAACTCTAATTTTGGTCATCAGTGCATGAGGAGGTGTCTTGAGCTTGGTCAAACCCTAATCCAGTCTTGAGTCAAAGAGATCTTGTGAGGAAATTCTTGATAAGTGAGAGGGAAAATTTTGGGGTACAACAGTTGTCTTTTGCATTCTTTCGCTTCCAGTGAACCTTGGGTCTTTAGTTCTGGAATTTTACTTTCGCTTCGCGAGATGAGTTCTCTTAGCGAACGTTCTTTTTTTGGAATTTCGCTGTAGCGAAACAGGACAATGTTTTTTCTTGTTTTATTCATCTTATGGTCTTCTTTCCTGCAAAGTTTGAGCATATTTAGTAAGAATACCATTTCTTTGATAAAATACTTGGTTTGTATGATTAAATGCTTTAGAAAACTCGATAAATGCTCGACTTTTATAGAAGACTTTTTGTCGTTTTTGAGCATTTATCAGTTTTCAAGCATCAAATCGAAAAAGAGAAAGTTTGCCTTGATTCATAAGCTTCGATTGGGCATCTAAAATCCTTCGAGCGAGCTTTTATTTCAAATTCTTTGATTGGGCATTTGGCCTCCTTCGATGCAAGCTTGGTTCACCAGTCTTCGATTGGGCATTTGGCCTCCTTCGATGCAAGCTTGGTTCACCAGTCTTCGATTGGGAATTTTGCCTCCTTCTATGCAAGCTTGGTTCACAAGTTTCGATTGAGCACTTGGCCTCCTTCAATCAAGTTTAATTCACAAAGCTTCGACTGAGCAAAAGGCTACTTCAAATTGCCTTGGATTCATAAGGCAAAAGCTTCTTCATACTTGCCTTCGATCCACAAGACAGAGGCTTCCTCAGACTTGCCTTTGATCCACTAGGAAAAGGCTTCTTCATGCTTGCCTTTAATTCACTAGGCAAAGGCTTCTTCATACTTGCCTTCAATCCACAAGGCAGAGGCTTCCTCAGACATGCCTTCTATCCACTAGGCAAAGGCTTCTTCATGCTTGCCTTGTATTCACAAGGCAAAGGCTTCTTCATGCTTGCCTTGGATTCATAAGGCAAAGGCTTCTTCAGGCTTGCCTTTGATCTACAAGGCAAAGGCTTCTTCAAACTTTCCTTCGATCCACAAGGCAAAGGCCCCTTCAACTTTCCTTTGACCCACAAGGCAAAAGGCCCATTCAACTTCTTCGATTCGCAAAGCAATGGCTATCTACATGCAAGCTTCGACTGGGCTATGTCTATCTTCAGGCCTGCTGTGACTCCACCTCTAAAACCCCTCAACATAGTTTCTACACTATTACACACAATATGGCCCATTCGAAGAATTGTTCAATATGGTCCATTAGAAGAAGCATTCAAAAGGTCCATTCGAAGAACATGAATTTGGTGTATGGAAAGGACATGCATGTGGTCCATTCGAAGAACACACATGTGGTCCATTCAAAGAACACACATGTGGTCCACTCGAAGGATACATGATTATTGAAAACAAGTTTTGTTTTTCCTTTTGATGAGTTTGGCTCAAGATGCTTGTTGGCCAAATTCCAACATGCTGGCAAGCCCCAGCCTCCTGCACAATTGCATTCGAATGAAGTAACAAAAGAAGCTTCGACTGGCCAGAAAGGACTTTTCGATTGGGCTAGTTGAAAAGTTTAAGATCAAGCTACTAAGGCAAATAATGGTTCAATCTAAGAAGCCACAATGATGAGGCCTGGAGCCATTCGAAGGAAGCAACTCATGGCCAATCGAAGCACAAGGCTTGAGGGAATTCGAAGGAGTCAGGGATTGAAACATGTCCAGGTTCATCCCAAAACCCAAAAGGGTAGGAATCCATCAAAAATGGAAATCCTTTAATTTGTCTGATTTTGCCTTCAAAGCCTAGTTAATGGTTGTCCCTTGCCATTTCATTTCCCTTTACACCCCTATAAATACAGGCCTAAGGACATATTTCCAAAGGATGAAAAAAAGAGATAAGAAACACACGCAAGTTGCCTCAAAAATACTACACACACATTGCCTGAAGGAAACCACCAAACATCTCAAAATCTCCAAAGGTTGTCAAAATTGAAACAAGCCTTAAACAAGCATACCCACACCTGAAGCCACAGATCCATACATCACCGTTGATCCAGCCTAAATAGATAAACGTGCACAGGATCGAAGGACCTGGGTTCGACACCCAGGTCCACATTTTGTTTTTTTTACAATTCTTTGCAGATCCAGTGTTCCCAGATCGAAGGAGTACATCATACATCATCATTATCCCGCTTCCAGATGTTGGACAATCTAGATGCAGTGCCCCCAAACATTCAGCCCATCATGCACTTTTGACATCCTTCTTCACTAGATCGAAAGGAAACTTAAGCTTCTTTTCGATTTGGGCCTGCATCCTGCAAATTGCACCCCATTTTACTGCTTTGTCCATTTATGTTGTATTTTTTTAACTATTTTATTTCTTCTAGTTTTAATCAACATTAAAATCAAAAATCATAAAAAACAATAGGCTTAGTTTTTTCTATTAAATTAATTATGTAAATTAACTGATTATTTAATTAATTTAACCTTTTTTTATTAAAATTAAGTAGACTTAGGTTTTACTCTCTTTCCCAAAATAAAAACAAAACAAAAAGATTTCCTTTCACTTAGGATTTAGACGTTATTTTCAATTTGCGCACATTTATTTACTTTCGCACTTTTTTTATTATTGTAACTGCTTACTGGGTTGTAATAGTTAAAATTAGGACTTTATTTTCTGCTTTTTTATTTCTCCCCCAAATTTTGGACTATGTAATTAATCCCCCTCCCCGAAGCTTTGTAATAGCGTAGATTTAAATTCCGCATTTTAATTTCCTGCAAATTATTAACTGTCTAGATGCTTGACTAATAGGATTGTATGGCAAGAATTAAACACAACACTAGCAAACTTAACACAAGACAAAAATAACTTAAAACAAACACACTTGCACATGCGCACCTCTAGGGTACTCCCACTTTGGTTGTCTTCGTAAAAATAGTCACAACTCTCGAAACATGAGAGATTTTAGTGGCTACCCTCTAATTTAAAAAGATCATAAGTTCCTCGATGACCCCCTCGATGTTTCCTCGATAAACAATAATCTTAAAACCCTAGGATAGTTACTAAGGTTTCTTGCCCAGTTGCCTTTGTGACTATAAAGCGTCCCTTCGAATGTCCCTCATACATCCAAATGACTTTGGCTACCTACTCACTAATAGTAGCATAGATGTGTCTAAAGGAAAGAAGAAAAAGAATTACCCTTTCGAGTAAAGTAGATAGTTCCTAGATGCTTGCTCAAAACAAACTTTTTTATACTTACACAAAACAAATTTCAAAAACCTATTCAAAAATTATTTATCAACACTCTCGAGGACTGTTACAAGAGTTATCATAAAGAAAATCGTCGCACTAAGGCATTTCAAAATACTTTTCAAAAACACACAAAAGCACAAGGTATTTCAAAAAATGAGCTAAGCATCTAAGAGCCTGTAGAAAACTACAGATGGAAAGGGTGTTAACACGTTCCCTTTCCATAATCTATCCCCCTTACTCAGAAAACTCTCGAAAGGTCTTTTTCTAATCTTTTCACCCTTTCCTTTGTTGGATAAAATAAAAGTCGGTGGTGACTCTTGCTTACCGCAACATTTGTAAATACAAATGAAAAACCAATATAATAGTCGGTTCTGCCACCGTATCATAAAACTGGCGACTCTGTTGGGGATTAAAAAAAGTGGGGTTACCTTATAGTTTAGTTCATCTTTTTAATTGCTTTACATTATGTGTTTGTATGCTTTATATTTAAAGGGCTTGCTTGGGTTTACTTGTAAATATCCTACACCCGGATCTGGGGCACATTTTTAGGAAAGCGGCAATAGATCATGGAGAATGTACGGCATAAACAAATATGGTTGAAATGATAGTTGCATTAGTGTGACATATTTGTTGGTACTTGTATCCCTTATGTTGAATCTAGGAGAATACGGGGCCGCTGTGTGGTGTCATAAAGAACTAACAGATCATATAACATTATTGGTTGATACTTGATGCTACACTCATTGAGATCAGACTTTCGGGATATTTCGGCCGCGAGAAAAGATCGTCTGAGCTGAAACAATGTCTGATAAAGAAAGATCAATGATATTGAGACTCCTTAGAACCCGATTACTTTTCTAAGACAGGTTGAGCCAACTAAACTTCAAGAGGGTATTTTCCTTTAAACCCCATGCAAGCCTGAACCTAAGGCTACTTGTGTGATTTGGTTGCTTTCACTATCTAACAAATTGAACTCATTACAGAGCTTTGTTTGTACTCCTTGAAGGACTTATAGTCATTATCCAATAACTAGGATTTCTTGCAAGACATACTTGTCTTCATCACCTTACTTTTTTTCTTGATGCACAACATACACATCATAGCATCATACCATAGCATTTCCTTAACCATTTCAAGGATCTCAAGGGCTTGTGATGCAGGTTATGATAAATCAGACGTCTAGCAAAGGGCAAGGGGATTTATTTTCCTCTAGCCAATGTCGTCAAAAGACCAAAACACAACAACTTGAGTCAGGGGCTATAACCCTTTTGATATGGTGAGCTTGATTCTCGCAGAAGGACGTTCAATGATACGAAGTTCTTCAATCAAAGCTGCATTCAAATCCTAACATCTTCTTGTGTTTACCCCGTGAGATCCTTGAAAACATTTACATATCATGCATGCCATCGCATAACAGGTATTCTTAAGACTGGTTTCTCATTTTTATCGTTGTTTATTTCAATAAGAAAATGGATCTATGGCAAACAGTTAAAGATATCCAAGCTCAGAATGCCCAGCTCCAACACATATTCCTGAACTTAGCCAAGGGGTAGGAAGAACTGAAAGCTCTCGTCATCAAAGAGAAGAAGAAGAAGGCAAAGAAATCGGTTGGCGTCTTGAATATGGTAAGAAGACTTAGAGGACCAGCCAAGCGAGCTCTTGATCTCACAACTCCATCAAGTGAGGGGGATAATCATGAAAAAGATAAAAACCCGGGGACTGATGAAGAATAAGTTGATTACTCTGAGGAACAATATCCTCCTATTGATGATAAATATAGACAGCTGGAGGATTGTCTCAATGCTATGGAGATTCAGAGGGTATCCGGGCTGGATTTTGAAGAGCTAGGACTGGTCTCAGGGGTGGTCATCCCACCAAAGTTCAAGGTTCCCACATTTTCTAAATATGACAGGGTCTCTTGTCCTAAACTTCATTTGAGATCATACGTTAGAAATATCCATCCTCACACTGCTGACCAGAAGTTATAGGTCCATTTCCTCCAAGAAAGTTTGGCTGGCACTCAACTGGAGTGGTTCTATCAGTTGGAAGGAACCGACATTCATATCTGGGAAGACTTGTCTGCTGCTTTCTACAAGCATTACCAATACAATGCTGACATGGCACCAACTCGAGTGTAATTGCAGAATATGTCCATGGGCTCAACAGAAGGGTTCAAGGAATATGCACAGAAATGGAGGGCTTTAGCTGGAAGGGTGCAACCTCCTCTGACTGATCAGGAAATGGTAGACATGTTCACGGGCACTCTAACGGGCCCGTTCTTCAATTTACTGATTGGGAGTTCTTCGTCTGGTTTTATAGAGATGGTATTGACTGGGGAGAGGATCAAAAGCGGTATCAAGAGTGGGAAGATTTTGATGGCCGCACCCTCTAATGCTGAGAAGAGGTTGTTTGGTGGTAAAATAGAAACTAATTATGTCTATGGTCAAAGAGGTAATAGTAAAAAGGACCACCATCAGTCCGTGGGAGCGGTGTTAACTCCTAATCCTACACCTGTTCAACCACAACGGGGAAAAAAGCGTAGGATAAAGTTTCAAGAAAGGAAGTACGCTAAGATTAATATGCCATTGTCTCAAGCGTTGCAAAATTTGCTGAAAGCGAAACTGATTACACTAAAGGATCCTCCTCAAGACCCCGATACCTCCTTTCCTAAGTACAATCCAAATGTAAAATGTGCCTACCATTCTGATAGTTTCGGGCACGACACTAACAGTTGTTAGAATTTGAAGAACAAGATTCAAGATTTGATCAACAGCAAAGAGATTGAATTTGACCCTCCTAAGGGTCCCAATGTGATCACTGCTCCCATGCCAAGTCATTGAGAGTGTCCAGTTCATTTTTAATTTTCAATTGTAATTTCTTTTGTTTGTTTGAATGCTTATCCATTATGCCAAACTCTGTTTTCATTAATGCATCATATATTTTTGTCTTGAATCAATTCATTCGTATTCACTATATTCAAATTGTGCTTTTACTTCTTTTTTGTGATATTTGACTCTTGATTAAAAGTTATAGGCTTTTAGAGAGAGGATGACGAAAACGATACCACAATCTCATACAATGTGCTTTTGAACAAACCTTGCTGACGATGTACAGGCATTCTTTCAAATCTTAAACAGTGGAGTTATAAGGAAGATGATCCCTAGTCAACCCCTATGAGCCTAAGAAGTAGGAGTTTTCTTTCTCACACAAAATTGAAACCCTTAATCATAATCCGGGGCAGGGTAGTTTCTCAGTTAATTCAAAGGTGCATTCTATTGCAAGCGTTCTCTTCATACATGACGAGTAGTGTCGGAGGTATCCTTCCAAAACAAAAGATGATGATGGTTCCACATAATCATTGAAACAGGCAGTCACTATATCTCAAAAGAAAAGCCCGCTAAGTTAAAACCTACTAAGAAGACCTAAGAAAAAAATTGGGGCATCCCGCTGGCTGTAATCACAAAAGAAATAGTTCAGGAAAAAGGTAGGGATAATAAAATTAAAAATGAGGTCGCTACAAATCCTCAACAAAAGGAAAAGCTCACAAAAATGACTGCCTTCTCAAATGAACATTCAATTTTTGAACCATCAACGGAATATCAGGGCCAAGATTCCATATTCAATTGGGATCTAAACGCACAGTTAACTGAGTATATGACTGAAGAACATCACGAAGAATGGGTTGGGTATAAATAAATATCGATCCTTTATCCTTTGTTTCTTAAACCATGAACCAGGCCATGTTACAACCCCTAAAAGTCCTAGCTGAAGCATGGGTTATTTCGAAAGTATATTGTTACAAAAAGGTAATGACGCTCAAACATTCAGACATTCATTGGTGCTCCCGATCCAAAGAGAATGTTATCATTGTTGATCATTGTGGGGAATTCCCTAATGTCCCTCTACTTGGCATTAGGGGAGGCATCACCTATAACCCATGCTTAGCTCTAAGACAGTTTGGTTACGCCCGAAGGGATGGCCCACACGAGATGCTGATTCAAGGTTTGGTATTCAACTATGACAACAAAGATCAAGGTCTTCGCCAGAGATTCATCCGAGATTGGAGGATGCTAAACAAGGTGGATAGCAAGACTTTGGGACACAAGAATTCCATCCCTCTTGAGCCTTACCTCAAACGGGTACGAACCCGTGCTCAAAGTCTTATGATGCCTTATCCTTCCATCCTTCCGGTAATTATTGAGCCTGTTAAGGAGGGAGATGTTCCATACACTATCCTACATCCTGACATGCCCACTTCTCTTGAAAACCTACAAAGGGATTGGATACAGCTCAAACGAGAGCGAGATACTTTCGAATCCCAATTCTACGCAAGCGAGAAGAAGGTTTTAGAACTCACTACGCTACTTCATGAGGAGCAGACTCTAAATGCCTACATAGCACCAAAAAGGATGCGCACTACTTTTTTATCTTAGAGTTTTGTCCAAGGGGAATTGATGTACTCAAACTTTATCTTATTAATATAACATGTGTTTTCTTTTTATCTAAAACGAACTTGAATCTTTGAAATCCTTGAAAACATTGCATATGCACATATCATTCATCATAACATAAACAGGTCTTTTCCAACAAGTTTCCTCATCTCTCTACTTTTTATTTCAGTAAGATGGATCTCGAAAAAACAGTCAAAGATCTCCAAGCTCAGAACACGCGGTTTCAACAGTTGCTCATGACCTTAGCCAAGGGGCAAGAAGAGTTGAAGACTCTGCTGGCTGAAGAGAGGAAAAAGAAAACAAAGAAAGTAACCAGAGTCTTAAACATGGGGAGAAGATTTCATGGACAGACTAGAAGAACCTTGAATTTTGCAATAACATCCGGTGAAGGAGAGGAGAAAGGAAAGGCAACAGCGGTTCCGTCAGAATCTGAAGAGGAGGAAGAAGAGGAAGACTACTCTGAGGAACAGTATCCTCCAGCTGATGATAAGTACATACATCTCGATGAGCGTTTGAGCGTGATGGAAATACAAAAGGTGCCAGGCTTAGACTTTGTAGAATTGGGACTAGTGTCGGGGATTGTGATTCCTCTGAAATTCAAAGTTCCTTTGTTCGTAAAATACGATGGAGTGTCATGTCCTAAGATGCATCTCCAATCATATGTGAGAAAGATCCAACCACACTCCGCTGATAAAGACTTGTGGGTGCATTTTTTCCAAGATAGTCTATCTGGAACACAACTCGACTGGTTTTACCAACTAGAAAGAGCCAACATCCATAATTGGGAAGATCTTGCGGCAGCTTTCTACAATAAATATCAATATAATACTGATTTGGCGCCTACCCGTACCCAACTTCAGAGTATGGCTATGGATTCCAATGAGGGTTTCAAGGATTACACGCAAAAATGGAGAGATCTGGCTGGAAGAGTTTAACCCCTCTATCTGAAAGGGAATTGGTGGACATGTTCTTAGGCACTTTATCGGGCCCTTTCTTCAACCATTTATTTGGAAGCTCATCTGCAGGATTTACTGAACTAGTATTAACCAGAGAGAGGGTGGAAGCTGGCATAAAAAGTGGAAAGATTCAGAAGGATTCATCTTCTTCTACAGCTGTGAGAAAGTATTTTATTGGGAAGAAAGAGGTAACTGCTGTATATCTGCAAAGAAACCAAGAGAGAGTTGAACGCAGACTAATGGTGGGGGCTATTATGATTCCAAAACCTATGTTTGATCAACAAAGAAGTAATCAACCAAGGGTGGAAAGGCCATTCAAGCAATTCACCAGAATCAACATGACTTTGTCTCAAGTATTACCACATCTTCTAAAATCCAATTTGGCAACCCTGAAAGAAGCTCCGAAAAACCCCAACACAGTGTCCCCTCATTATCACCCCAATGCTCGTTGCGCATATCACTCCGAAAGTCCTGGTCATGATACTAATAATTGTTGGGCCTTGAAGAACAAAATACAAGACCTCATTGAAGAAAAAGAAATTGAGTTTGATGTGCCCGAGAAGCCAAATTTCATTTCTGCTCCTATGCTCAGACATGGTCACAACACCAATGCTATTGAAGAAGATTTGTTTGTTACCACAATTGATGAACTCGTGACTCCACTCCCAACCATTAAGATAAACCTGTTGAAAGCTGGTGTGTTCCCGAGTTGTAATGAAGACTTCCACCTATGCTTATCCTCACCAACTGATTGCCCTTTGTTAAAAACAGGCATCCAGCGCTTGATAGACAACAAAGAGATTCTGTTTGAAAGTACTCCTGTTTCACCTATTCCTGTTGAAAATGTTTCAATCATTACCATCTCCGCCAATTCTTCCAGGGTCCCTAAAAGATCCGTTAGAATTACATCGGTTCCGAAAACTACTCCTCTAATAATCACAATGCCTGGGCCAGTCCCATATGAATCAGACAAAAATGTGTCGTGGAATTACGGTGGGGACATTTATTACCATGGCATCAAACAAGATGGGCCGGCCGCCGAAGAGATAAATTCCGAAGAAGAAGATTCTGACATTAGCAATATCGTCGGAACTAGTAAAATTACCCGAAGCGGTAGGATCTTTTCTCCAGAAATTTCCCCCCCAAAGATTGTTTTTAGACCCGTGGCTGCTCCAAAGGTTACTTACGTGCCCATAATCATCTCTATAAGTGCTCCTATTGACAAAGCCATTACAATCCCTGTTGCCATTCCTACCAACACTCTTGCTGTTGAAACTCGAGGAAAAAGTATTCAAGTGACCAAGATTGTGTCCCAGATTCCCAAGAGTACAAGACCTCCACTTCGGATGTCATCTCTGAAGGATGCCAGAGCAGTAGTAGAAGAAGGTGGATGCACCATCTGGGGGCAACTTCCGGATATCTCGTATAAGTCTGACAAGTTTGGCTTAGGTTTCAATTTAAATGCTCAAAAGGTTGTACGTCGTGCCCATGCTGGAGGGCCACCCTTGAAGATTAGCAACCGAGAGGTCAACGCGGTAGAAGATGGTGAAGAGGATTGCAACTTGGAGGATTGCATCTTTCCGACTATCAATGGAGGACTCCGCAATTAGGAGGCTAGAGACTTCATCCCAATAACTTTCATCCCTCAGTAATTTATCTTTACATTTTGTTGGATCAGTAATATTCAAAAATAATTCACACTCTTAAAACCTCGTGTCTTGCCCGAGGCACAATGGTCCATTTGTAAGGGTTATTATTTCATCTTCATATGACATTCAATGAATCATGGACTTTTTCGCATACAAACTTTTGTGCTCATTGTTTTTCTTTTACATTTTATTTTTAAGGATGGCTATATCCTTACACACACCCACACTCACAAATGCAGGTACCCCTCCATTCTGGATCCCATGGGTAACGATACTACTATAGCCTTTTGTGACTCTAAGGATCTAATCTACCAAGCCGAAGACGAAGGTGAGGAAGATTATGAAGTACCGGGGGAACTTGCCAGACTACTACAACAAGAGGAAAGAACCATTCAGCCTCACGAGGAACCTATGGATACAATCAACCTGGGTACCGAGGAGGATAAAAAAGAGGTCAAGGTGGGTTCCAATCTGGAACCCAGTGTCAAGAAGCGTCTGATTCAGCTGTTGCATGATTATGTTGAGATCTTTGCCTGGTCATATGAAGACATGTCACGACTTGATACGGACATCGTGGTACATCGTCTGCCTACAAAAGAAGATTGTCTGCCAGTAAAATAAAAGGTTCGCCGCATGAGACCTGATATGTCAGAAAAGATTAAAGCGGAGGTCATGAAGCAATTCAATGCTGGATTCTTGGTTGTCACTTCCTACCCTCAATGGGTTGCCAACATTGTTCCCGTACCTAAAAAAGACGGCAAAGTACGAATGTGTGTGGACTATAGAGATTTGAATAGGGCAAGCCCTAAAATGATTTTCCACTCCCCCACATTGATATCCTGGTTGATAATATGGCACAACACAAAGTGTTTTCCTTCATGGATGGATTCTCAGGTTATAACCAAATCAAAATGGAACCTGAGGACATGGAGAAAACAACATTTGTCACACAGTGGGGCACATTCTGCTACAAGGTGATGCCATTCGGATTGAAGAATGCTGGGGAAACCTATCAGCGCGCCATGGTAGCTTTATTTCACGACATGATACATCATGAAATAGAGGTCTACGTAGACGATATGATAGCCATATCACAAATAGAAGAAGATCACCTTGATAACTTACAAAAGTTGTTTGAGAGACTGGAGAAGTAAAGGTTGAGGTTGAATCCAAACAAGTGCACATTTGGAGTACGATCCGGTAAACTCCTGGGCTTTGTCGTCAGTAACAAAGGTATTGAGGTCGATCCTGCCAAAGTTAAAGCAATAAAAAAGATGCCTGCTCCTCGTACTGAGAAGGAAGTCAGAGGATTCTTGGGGCGCTTGAACTATATTGCCAGATTCATTTCTCACCTAACAGTTACTTGTGAGCCAATCTTCAAACTATTGAAGAAAGATCAAGTAGTCAAATCGAATGATGAGTGTCAAGTTGCTTTTGACAAAATCAAAGAATACTTACAAGAACCTCCTGTATTGATGCCACCAGTCGAGGGAAGACCTTTGATCATGTATCTGACTGTTTTAGAAAACTCGATGGGGTGTGTATTGGGGCAGCATGACGAGTCTGGGCGAAAAGAGCACGCTATTTATTATCTGGGCAAATAGTTTACCGACTGTGAAACCAAATATTCATTGCTCGAGAAAACTTGATGCGCTCTGGCATGGGCTGCTCGCCGGCTAAGACAGTATATGCTGACTCATACTACCTTGTTGATATCTAAGATGGATCCGATAAAGTACATCTTCGAAAAGCCTTCTCTTTCTGGGAGAATAGCGAGATGGAAGATGATCCTAACGGAGTACGACATACAGTATACTACCCAAAAAGATATAAATGGCAGTGTACTAGATGATCACCTTGCTCACCAAGCCGTAGAAGACTACCAGTCCATGAAGTTCGATTTTCCAGATGAAGACATCATGACATTAGACAACTGTGAAGAATTTAGGCCATATGACAGACCTGAACAAGGATCCCGGTGGACCCTGGTCTTTGATGGGGCATCTAACGCACTCGACAATGGTATTGGTGTTGTACTCATATCTCCAGAAGGTTGTCATAATCCCTTTATTGCCAGACTTTTCTTCAACTGTACAAACAACATGGCAGAATATGAGGCATGCATCTTTGGTCACAGAGCTGCCATAGACTTGGGAATCAAATCTTTAGATGTGTTTGGAGATTCATCTTTGGTCATCAGTCAGATCAAAGGGGAATGGGACACTAAGCACCCAAACCTTATCCCTTACAAAGAACATGTTTTGACATTGCTACCACATTTTGAGAAGATCACCTTCGAGCATTTCCCGCGAGAAGAAAATCAGCTAGCAGACGCTCTAGCCATAATGTCATCTATGTTTAAACTTAATTGGGATAATGAGGCTCCCCAAATCACCATCGAACGAATGGATGAACCAGCACACTGTCACGAGATTAATACTGAAGAGGTAGTAGACCAGCCTTAGTTTCATGAAGTCAAGAGGTATCTCGAGGCTCAAGAATATCCAGAAGGAGCTTCAATCAATGATAAGAAGTTCTTAAGAAGATTCTCTGCTAAATTCTTCCTTAGTAATGGCATCCTATACAAATGCAATCTTGACTCCATTTTGCTTCGGCGTGTGGATAAAGTTGAAGATGAAAAGATCATGGATGAATTACATGAAGGTACTTTTGGAACCCACTCCAGTGGGCATACGATGGCAAAGAAAATCCTACGGGCAGGCTATTATTGGTCTACCATGGAAGCAGATTGCTATCAACATTCTTGAACCTGTCATTAGTGTCAAATTTATGATGACAAGGTGCACGTACCTCCGGTTCCTCTGAATGTCTTGACAGCTCCTTGGCCCTTTGCTATGTGGGGAATTGATATGATTGGAGAGGTCAAGCCTACAGCCTCCAATGGACACCACTTCATCCTAGTGGCCATTGACTATTTTACAAAATGGGTTGAAGCATCTTCCTTCGCTTCCGTCACCAAGAATGTTGTTGCCCGCTTCATCAAGCAAAACCTTATTTGCCGGTATGGTATCCCGGAAAGGATCATCACTGACAACGATACAAATCTCAACAACACTATGATCACTGCTTTATGCGAGCAATTCAAGATCCAGCATCATAATTCTTCTCCCTATCGGCCAAAGATGAATGGTGTTGTCGAAGCTGCGAATAAAAACATTAAGAAGATCATACAGAAAATGACAGTCACATACAAAGACTGGCATGAGATGTTACTGTTTTCTCTCCACGGTTTTCGTACCACGGCTCGCACGCCAATCAGGGCAACACCCTATTCTTTAGTTTACGGAATGGAGGTTGTCCTACCAATTGAAGTTCAGATCCCCTCTCTGAGAATTATAAAGGATGCAGGGTTGAATGAAGACGATTGGATCCAGACTTGACTTGATCAACTGAATTTGATTGATGAAAAGAGACTTACTGTTGTTTGCCATGGTCAAATGTATCAAAAACGGATGATCAAGGCTTTCAACAAGAAAGTCAGGCGCCAAGTATATCATGTTGGGGATCTAGTGATCAAACGTATCATCTTGCCACAAAGTGATCCCAGGGGAAAATAGACTCCTACCTATGAAGGACCATTTGTAATCAAAAACATATTCTCTGGTGGGGCAATGATCCTGACCACCATGGATGGCGACAACCTGCCACACCCTGCGAACACGGACATAGTCAAAAGATACTACGCATAAGAGATCCGCTAGGTTGACATATCTAGGAAAAACAAGGGCATCCCGGCAAACCAAAAGGTTTGGGAAAAAATTAGTGATAAAATGAAAAAAAATTTACACCTGGCAAGTTGAAAACTCGAAAGGGCGACTTGGGCAAAAAAGGGTTTCCCGGTGGACTAAAAACCCGAAAGGGCGGTCCAGGAAAAAGTTAGGAAATTAAAGTGTACGACTATGTCCCGTCGGATCACTTGATGGACAACCTTTGGCTTCCACTAACAAACTCAGAGTTTCTGATCAATTCAATCATCTTCGGACAAGGTACAAATAGACAGGATACTTGGAGATGTGAAGGCTATAGCAGGATGGAAACCCCATGGATTTTTTTTATACACGTAGCTATCTTTTCTTTGTATCAGAATTTTCTATGACAGCATTCTCTTACTAGAATGTTTGTCCCCTTTGTACAAAAATTTTATTCAAAGTCAATACAAAGATATCCCTTTGAAAGTGCAAAAAAAACTATTTGTCTTTTTCTTTACGCTTGTGTTTTGTTTACAAAAACGTCCAATGATTCATTGTTGAACATATGCATTTGAACATGATCACTTTTTACAAATAAACAAAATAAGGAAGACAATTACCTGATAGGTTTAAAGAATAGGAAAATGTCTCTAGGCTATTCCATAAGTGATCCTTTACAGTTCCTCATTTTAATCCCCAGCGGAACGAAGCTCCCAGTTTACCAATCCCTGGTAGAAATCACCCAATTTCTCCAGATTCCCCAAGCAGATTGTGCAAGCAGTACATGGCATGGCCCTCACAACAGATTTTACTTCTCTCAACAAAAGATCATTAGTACTTCCACTTCAAGACATGAAAGTTCACATATCCTCAGCGGCATTCAGGGATTTATTTTCCTCAATCGAACAGCAATGCAGCAAATTAGTTCACATGTGCATACATTGCATCCATATATCATAAACATTAATAAAGCAAATACATTGCATCATACATTTCATGCAGACATAACTTTATATTTTAGCTAACATTTTACCCTTTTCAGGATAAGATTAACATCTACAATTAACAATATGCAACCTTGATACAGTTTGGATACGCTCCAGACACGGATGGAATTCTTATACTCATTCGGATTCATTTTTCAGATACAGTTCAGATACGCTCCAGACACAGATGCCATTCTGATACTCATTCAGATACAACTTACAGATACAGTCCAAATACGCTCCAAACACTGATGCCATTTTGATACTCATTCAGATTCAACTTTCAAATACAGTTCAGATACGCTCTAGACACGGATGCCATTCTGATACTCATTCGGATTCAATTTTCAGATAAAGTTCAGATACACTCCAGACACGGATTCCATTCTGATACTTAGTCAAAATCAGCTCCCAGATACAGTTCAGGTACGCTCCAAACATGGACGCCATTCTGATACTCATTCTTTTGGCTCACAAATTACAAATCAACAAGCATTCTTGGATGGCATCTACAAGCCCATCTCCCAACAAGACTCTATCACCTCTCCAAATTGCATCTTTAAGCCCATTCCTTCAACTACACATCATCGACTGCAAATTTCTGGGCACTCTAGTGTCCAATCACCTTTCACCTTCGAGTCACGAATGGCAAAACTCGTCAATCTAACTCTTCAGGTTTAAGAAGATTGAATAGGGGCAGCTGTTGTACCCTAAAATTTTCCCTCTCATTTATCAAGACTTTTCTCACAAGATCTCTTTGACTCAAGACTGGATTAGGGTTTGATCAACTCAAGACATCTCATAATGCACTGATAACCCCAAATTAGGGTTTGGGATTGCACAAATATTTTTGGAATATCAATGCTTCATATGAATTTCAAGTATCATTATAGACCCCTAAGATTACTCATGTCAAGTTTCAAGCCTTGAATCATATTTTTGATCAGTCATTTGGACATTTGACCTAAAAATCAGTTGTATTGAGGAAAAAGTCAACCATGGCCAATTTACAGTCAAACTTCATAATTTTTATCCATATCAACATTTTAGACTCATATGAATCATTTAATCAAGTTTGGACCATAATTCCTCAAGAAATTTGATCAAATCATCAAAATGGCAAAATGGTCAAAATTAGGGTTTTGACTGAGAATGGGCAATTTTTTATTTTTGACCTAGCAAATGATCAATTGAATTAAAGTATGATTTCAAGAGTTCAATTGCATCATCTTGACCTAAAGCCATGGATCAAAACATTGCAAATCCATTGGATTGACAGATGAATTTTTTTAGTCAACTGATCAAAAGTCAACTATATACTGAAAAGTCAAACTTTGACTTTTTGGTCAAGTTCAAGTGCCAAGGACCACAATTCATCAAAATATGTCAAAATAAGAAACTTTTTCATCAAGAAATCAAAGATTGAAGATTTTGTTTGAAATTTGAAATTTTCTTAACTTAGAAATTTTTCTAAGTATAGAAAATTTCTTATTTTTTCTCAACTTTAAGCCAAATTCTCACCATGATACAGGATGATTCAAAGGAAGTTCCCAACATGAAAGTTGTAGATCTCAATGAAATCTACAACGTTTCTTAACACATTTTTTCCTAAAGATGCTTGGATCTCAAGATATAATTTTGTGAATACATGCCCATGAACTAAAACAACTCAGTGAAATTTTGCCCTAATTTAGGCAGGTTTTTGACCTAACTTCATGGAAAATTTTCACCTAGTTCCAAGAGGAATCTTTAAAGGAAATTCAAATATTAGTTATAGAGCATATTTCAAGCTTTCCAAAATGTCCAAGAACTCCTTGAGATCATTTTTGAGTAGGGAGAATCGAAGAGATGAAGTTGGCAATTTCTCACTTTGATTTCAAGCCATTTCATGATGAACCAAAATTCAAATCCAAACCTAGGTTGCATAATCCTTTCTTTACAGGTCTCAAACTTGTTTCTCACTCCATGATTTAATGCTTACACAGTTGATAAAGCTTTAATCCAAATATGAGAGCCTTTTTCCAAGCTTTAATTCCATAAATGGCACAAAGTTGCCATTTCCATTTTAGAAAAGCATAACTTTTTCATTTGTCAACTCCTTGAGCTTTGCACCCATTCCTTCTGCACACACAAGTCCTATAAACCAAAATCAAAGTGCCTAAGACTTGTACCAACTCAGATCAGGCTTGTACAAGCATGTAGAGAGTTGTCTCCTCACTTTTCTTAAAATGCAAACAATAGAGCAAAAAGTCTATAACTCAGAAGCCTGGTGTGGAATTGATTTGAAACCTTTTCTATACTTATACACAAACATATTAAAATCAAAGGCACGATTGAATAAAGCTCAGAAACTCTCCCAAACTCTCTATCACCAAAAACCTGCCATAACTTGCAGTTTTGCATCAAGCATAGCAATCCCAAAATCTACTTGTGTGTTTCAAGTTCTAATCACCTAAACGCTTAACCTATATCATATCTAAGTGTTCCAGACCATCATCCCTTCACTGTAACTCCTTCTTCTCCATCTACCATTTTTGGATTTCAAGCTTGCAGGTTGACTTGAGTAGGGTGATTCAGGCACTTTCAAGGCAAGGTAAATATTGGAACACACTCAAGGAGGTCCAGGCAAGCTAAAGAGATCCTCAGGCCTTCTCAAACTCTATTCACGATATCAGCTGAAAGAGGTAAGAACTCTAACTTCTATCTTTTCATACAAGCATCCTTTGGTCTCGATTTGTGAAAATAAAATGTAGATATTCTAGTGATAAAACCAACCATATTAATAGATTTCATTTATATTCATTGTGTATAGAGAATTTTAGATTTCAAATTTCTGTAAAAATTAGGTTTGAAATTAGGGCCAATGAAATTAGCTTTGATCTTTGACTGTTAGTTTATATGAGTTACATGGTTGAAATCGTGGGAAAGAGTACTATCATTTTCATGTTTGAAGTTTCCATTTTCATGGAGAAATGAGAGAGATATGGTTGGTCTGGATAGCTAGAGGAAGAAGATGAAGTACATGGCAAGGAAGCGTTTTGTGTTATGTATTTTTAGTTTCATTTGAACTAACGGATGTACAGCCACCCTAGTGGCAAGGCAGCGCGCAGATATTGCTAAGGTCATGGGTTCGACCCTTGGCGCCTGCCTTTTGCATATTTTCTCACATTTTTTCCATTTTTGTCACTATGCAGCGCTGGGCTTTTTGTTCCATTGGGCTTTATGATTTTTTCTTCTAACACTTACCTCCTAATTACTCAGGACACCCCTGGCCCAACTATTTTTGTTTATTTACTTTATTTTGTTTTATTTCATTCTAATATTTTTTCTTAAAAATTATAAAAATCATAAAAAATATAAAGATGATAAATATTATATTTTGTTTATTTTATTTTATTTTCTCATAAAAATATTTTTTATTTAGTTGTATATTAACTATTTTTCTTAATAAACTTGTAATTAAAAATAGAACAAGTTTAAATATTTATTATTTTTCTCACACTTGTAAATATTTATTTTAATATATAAAAAGACAAAAATACTTCGTAAATACCACTTATTATTTTCAAGACAAAAATACAAAAATAATGCTTAAAGAACTTTATTTTATTTTAACAAATTAGAATTAGGGTTAATCCATTTTTTTAAGAAATAATTTCCTTTTCTTAAATTATTAGGTTTAGTTTAAAACTTTTATTTTCACATGAAAAACAAAACAAAATCTTTTTCTTGCATATACATATCTTTGCATATTTAATTTATATTGTATATTCAAATATTTGCACAAATTCGATTTGGTTGTAATAGCTTAATTAGATTTACATTATTTCAAATCCCCATTTATAATTTATATACCCCCTCCCATAAAATATTGTAATAGTGTAGTAATCTTTAAATTACGCAATTTATCGCTTTTACATAACATGCTAGTAATTAGGGTTTGTATGGCAAGATAAAAACAATCAAATAGAAAACCCTAATCCAAGACAAAGTCAAGCATGGAAATGACACATTTGCACACAAGCACCCTTAGGGTTACTCCACTTGGTTGCCTTACACAAAAAATGTCCATATTACGCATGCGAAGTATCTTGGAAAAACAAACAAATATAAGATCATAGTCCCTCGATGACACTATTCAAAGTTGCCTTACAAAATGATCTTGGTCCCTCAAAAATGCTAAGATACTTTGCAACATTGCTAATCATGGTTATATGATGACCCACGCCCGTCCCATTAACATCCAAAGATAGGGTTGCTTACCAAATCAATGATAAGACAACAATGTCAAAGGAAAAGGAAATGAACAAGTAAGACATTTGAGTAGGTAGATTACTTCTAGTTACTTGCTCCATTTCAAACAACTATCCTTGCTATTTTCAAAACAAACACACATATTTCCAAACATCTTACAAATATTGAAAACATTTTCAAAAGAGACAAACATCTTTGTATACATTCTTACGAATGAGAATCATTACAAAGATTGCCTAAACAATGGCCTCTTTTACAAAAATACTTTCAAAACCACACAAAGCACAATTTCAAAACAAAAGCAAGTGATCTAGCAAGTAACTAAGAGCCCATGGAAAACCATGGATGAAAAGGGTGCTAATACCTTCCCTTTTCATAATCTACCCCCCGAACTCAAGAAACAATCTCAAAGGTATTTCCTGTGCTTTTTCACCTTTCCTTTTGGATAAAAGAAAAGTCGGTGGCGACTCTTGCTAACCGCAACATTTGCGATAAAATGCAAAACCCTCAAGTCAGTTCTCCCACCGTATCACAAAACTGGCGACTCTGCTGGGGAATATTCTAAAAGTGGGGTTACCTTAGAGATTAGATCACATTTACTTGCTTATATTGTTTGACTTCTATGCTTTAAATGATGGTTCTTTGTTTGGGTTTGAATCCTCTACCCGGATTTGAGATACATTATAGGTAAGTAGCAATACATTGTGGAAACTGTGCGGGGTATACCGACATGGTCTAAGCAATAGCTACATTAGTGCGACATATTTGTGGGTACCGGTAGCCTTTGAGTTAATCAAAGAGAATACGGGGACGCTGAGTGATGTCATGAAGCACTAATGAACTTCTAGAATCTTTACTTGACCAACTTGGCCTTTAGGATGTAGTGAGATGACCGGCTTTGGTGTAGTCCAAAGTTGGTAGATATTCGATACTACACTCATTGAGGTTTGGTTTCTTGGGATATTTTGGTCGCCATTAAAGAGGCTCGAGCTAAAACAATGACCAAGGAAACAATCCAGTGATATTGAGCTCCTTAGAACCCGGTTACTATTGCTAGGACAGGTTTAAGCCAACTAAACTTCAAAAGGGTACTTACCTATAAAACTCCATGCAAGCCTAAACCTATGACTTATTTGTTTTGCTTGTATATGCATACTTGTACATAACATCATGGACGTTATGAACATCGTATACATACACTAACCATTTCAAGGATTTTTTGGATTCATCTTTGTTTTTGTTTTGTAGGATATGGATTCACTTCGCAGGAAAACTATTCAAGTCAACCTTGTGAGAATCCCTCCACAACTTAAGGAGCTAGCTTCAAGGATTCCTGAAAACTCTCCATTCACCGAGAGACATGGTTGTCTACTTAACTTGGTCACCTCCAACACAGATGAGGACATGATGAAGGTGCTCTTTCAGTTCTTTGATCCTTTGCACCATTGCTTCACATTTCTCGACTATCAACTTGTGCCCACTTTGGAAGAATTCTCCCAACTCTTGATAATTCCCATTCTCAATCAACTACCTTTCAACGGTACGGAAAGAGATCCAAATCTAGAAGAGATTTCTCAAGCTCTACACTTGCACTCATCTGATGTCACGACTCATTGGGAAACAAGGAGTGGTATCAAAGGCTTCCTAGAAAAGTTTCTGTTTGAGAAAGCCCAAAGCTATTGGAATTCGTTAAACTTGCAAGCCTTTGAGGAAATTATGGCTCTCCTTATCTATGGGATGGTTTTGTTTCCAAATCCTGACCAACTCATAGATGTCAACACCGTCAAAATCTTCATATCATGCAACCCTGTGCCTACATTGCTAGGAGATATCCTACACTCTTTTCACACTCGCATAATGAGGAAAAGAGGTGTCCTTATGTGTTGCACTCCTCTCCTGGAAAGATGGTTTATTTCTTATCTTCCCCAATCAGTCTTAAAGAATGAGCAAGGTTCAAGGTGGTCACAAAGGTTAATGACGCTCAAACATTCAGACACTCATTGGTGCTCCCGATCCAAAGAGAATGTTATCATTGTTGATCATTGTGGGGAATTACCTAATGTCCCTCTACTTGGCATTAGGGGAGTCATCACCTATAACCCATGCTTATCTCTAAGACAATTTGGTTACGCCTGAAGAGATGGCCCACATGAGATGCTGATTCAAGGTTTGGTATTTAACTACGACAACAACGATCAAGTTCTTCGCCAGAGATTCATCCGAGCTTGGAGGATGCTAAACAAGGTGGATAGCAAGACTTTGGGGCATAATAATTCCATCCTGTTGTACCCCAAATTTTGACCTAAGATATCGTCTCCTACCTGCATCATTACATTACAGTGTTTTGATCCATCGATTTTAAAATTCATAACTTTTTCAGGCCAAGAGCTATTTATGCTGAACATTAAATCATTTAATCGATTCGTGCTAAAATGATGTTTATTAATTATTTATTATCTTAAATTTAAATAATTGAAATTCGTTTTCGATTATTATGTAGTTTAAAGATGTATAGATAATAAAATAAACATTAGAGAAGAGGCGCATTAATTGTGCGGACAGTATTTATTTATTACTCATTATCTTAAAGTTAAATAACTGGAATTTATTCTTAGTTATTACATAATTTAAAGGTTTATGAATAATATAATAAATATTCGGAAAAAGTTCATTGGTCAATAACGATTATTTAATCATTTGTCATTCTAAATTAAATAATTGAAATCTTATTTTAATTATTATAATTTAGAAAGTTATGGATGAAGAATTAAATAATGGAGGCTATTAATTGATCAATGATACTTATTTATTTATCTGTTTATTATTCTGAATGTAGGTAATTGAAATTCGTTTTCAATTATTATTCGTTTAAAGAATTGTAAACGATAAATAAATAATTAAAGAGAAAAAAGAACTTAATTGGCAAATAGTTTTTTTATTCATTTTTCTAATTGTACAGTTATTATGTAAACATTGTATCTATTACAATAAATTACAATAATAAATTTACAAAAACTAAAATGAAATGAAAAACTAATCTAATATTCCTAATTCTAAAAACTTCCGATCCAATGCGTTTTGTCCGCTCACTTAATGTTACATGCAAAATTAAAAAAAGAGATTAGAATTCGAATAAATGATTAAAAAGCGAAATTATTAAGGTTTCATCATTAAAAGCAATGGCCGGAATCAGTTACTCTTTTTTGCAAATCATGGGATTTCTCCCGGTTCACAAAAAAGAAAGGAATTTTAAATGAATGCACAAGTTTATGTTTTCCAAAAAAAATTGCATGTTTAAATTAACTACATTTTTTCAAATCCCAAATGCAATTTCAAAAAACATACAGCATAAGCATACAAAGCCCTGCATGAACTACATATGCAAGCATGTTACGTAACCAATGCCCACACAGCAGAAAAACAAAACAAGCTTTTGTATTAAAGGAAAACATGCAGTTTAACCACATATGCAAGTAATATGGACATTCCATTTTCATCATTTTCTGGCCATTTGCAGTTTCAGAAAAAGTACAGCTTATCACTCTTTTATCAAAGCTATACTGAGAGAAAAAGAGAGGGAGAAGTGTGGGTTATACAGGCTTGGCATAGGCAGAAAAAGGATATACAAGACAAACTAAAATATAGCCAGTAGAGATAATAACATAAAAGAAGAATAGAAACAAATTGGAGGGACAGTATAGTGCAGAATGCTCAGGAAATCCCAAAGCACATTTCAAATTTCTAGCCTGTAGCGAATAGAGGAGAGGAAAATTGTTATAACATATAACAAAAGGGAACCAATATGATGAGAGATATATCCAAGCCTTCAGAAAAAACTTAGAGAAAAAAGAGTAATCAGAAAAAACACAAAGCTCAGCAAACCTGCATAGTTATCCTATCTACTGTCAAAAATTATTTCAACCTTATGGCCAAAACTTTGCAAGATTGATTTGAGCCATTCAAGCCAACATCATCATTCATTGTCAAAGAGGTATCAAAACAATATCACGCCTGAACAACCAGTTAAAACCACACCATCAACATGGCCTAGAAAGGACTCATACCCTGTTTCCATCAACCTGTCCAAACAACACGAAATCCATGTATTCATCACCATGTCAAACTACTATTCCAGCTTGAACATCACCAATCCAAAAACCTGAACGACCCAAGCCAGAACCAGTTTCTAAGGCAACAGGCTAGGCCTCAGTATTACCATCACTGGCCTTTCAAAAAAAAAACAATTTCTCAAGCCAACATCATACCAAAAAACAATTTCTCAAGCCAACATCATACCAAAAAAGCAATTATCCAGGCCAATATACATCATACAGTAGCAGTTTCAACAAGAAGAAGAGAAACAGCATCATGTTCAAGAAGAAGAAGAAACAAAGTACAGTACCCAGGCCAACGAGGGAGAAGAAGCAATCACAGTACCAAGACCAACAAGGAGAAGGAGCAATCATAATACAGTAACAACAACAAGAAGAAGAAATCGCGTGATACCGGTCACCGTAGCGGGCTCGCTTCCCCTCTCCTCGCCGCCTGGCCTCCGTCGCTCCTAGCTTCCTCCTCCGTCTCCGCCTAGGTAACGGTCCTTTCTCTTTTTATTTCTTTGAACAACCTCAATCAACATTAACAATCAAACATAAGAATCAATAAAGATCAACATAATAGAAATCGTGGAATCAAAATCAACATGCGAACGGAACCAAGCGTTAACGAAATCAATCACGTTTCTTACCGAATCCGTAGCCGTCCCGTTTCTCGTTCAACTGGAGGGAAGAGGAGCTGGAGTGGGTGGCCATAGCAAGGAGAGACATCAAGTTCAGAGGCGAGAGTGAAGAAGGAGAGGCGAAGAAGAAGATCGTGAAGAAGAAGAGGCGCGCCGTTTCTTCCTAACAACACAACCCTAATCTCATTGTTAAAAAACAATTAACCCTAACCCTTTGTCAACTTATGGGCCTCACCCCTTTTTTCCCAGCTTAAGCCCACGACTTCTTTGTGCACCCCCCCTTGTCTTCAATTTTGCCTTGGGCCTTATCCCAATCTTTTAGCCCATATTGACTTATTTATTCACCTCCTTTTAATACATTTCTTTCTATTTGATTACCCCCCTTAGAATCTTATTAGTTTAAGTTCTAATCTAGTTAATCAAAATAAGAGATGTAATTTAAAACAATTTTTAATAATTGACTAATTTTATTAATTTAAACTCTTAGGATTTAATTTAGTAATCTTAGTATCTTTTAAAAATTAGATTTAAGTTAGTAGCATTGGGTTTTAATTTAATTTAATCATTAAAGAATTCTTAAAGTAATACTTTTTATTTATAATAAAAAAGACATAAAAATAGGAAAAAACTTAAAAATATTTTATTAATCCGTTTTCTTGCTTTATTAATATTAATATCAAATATATCGAAAACTTAATAACCTAAAACTAAAAAGAAAACATTACGTCCTCGTTAAATAATTCTTTTGTTTTTTATCCTTATCAAAATGCGTAAAAAATTTAAAATGCTTTCTTCCCGTTAACATTAAACCAAAAAATCATAAAAACGCATTATTCGCATCGTTTATTCCATCATTTAGATTATCGTTATTTAATCGTTATTTGCATATTTTGTCCGTGTACTTCTTTGTTTATTCGGTTCATGCTTAAATCCAAAGGAAAAAACAGTAAATTTGTTGACTTCATGTCCTCAAGTCTAACTGCGCGAATTTTCGCATTTCATTAAAACTTAGGGTAATTTCTCCTCAAATTTCGACCTTTTCAAGACTTATACCTTTTAAGCAAAAACTTCGACATTAGGTCGTCGTATCTTCAAAAAAACGGCCCGTATCCTGTTTCGGCCAAAACGATTTATTTTCAATCAAGCAATCAATTTTAAATAAAACAGATATTTCAAAAGGTTCCTATAGAGTACTATAGATACATTGGGTGCTAGTACCTTCCCATTGTATAACCAACCCCCGAACCATAAGATCTCTTTTCAAAAATGCTTTGTATTTTTTATTAGTATTTACATTGCATATCTAGGGTTTTATTTCGCTCTTTTCCCTTTTCCTTTGGAAACAATAAAGCGCGGTGGCGACTCTTGCTTTTGGGAGACGAATTAATCAATAATTCGATCTCCGATTTACCCCGCTACATTTTTTATCGCTACAGAATTGGCGACTCTGCTGGGGAAAGATTGACCTCTTGCTGGTCCATTCCCAAGTGGGTTAAGCCTAATTTGTTTATCTGTTTACTATTATTTGATTTGCTTGATTATATGTTTAAATTGGGGTGTTTGGGTTTCTTGCAAAGGACGAATCCTATACCCGGATTAAGTAACACTTAAGGAATAGGACGGGCGGTATAGTCATGTTAACTTTGAGGGAGTAATCCCGAAGAAGGAGGCATGAGATCCCCCACTCAATGGAAGGCCCTCTTGAACTTAATATTTGTTTACCGAGTAATCGGGAAGACATTATTATTTTCGACCTAGGAGCCCGAGAAGTTGAGGACCGTAGAACCCCAACCCATCTTGGCCTTTTTAGGTGTAGCGCGGAAACTATAACAGAGTAATTCGGAAGTAGTTGTTACGTGATGCTACGCTCGGACGAGTTTCTCTTGAGAATATTGCTAATTATTGAGTAATCAAGACGTTGGTAATATCCGAAAGAGGGATGTAGACTCTGGGAACTCTTAGAACCTTGTCTTACAGGTGTGACTGAACCGTTAGTACATACCTTTGGGTGGGCTTTACCCTCGACTCCATGCTGAACGTTGAACCTTTAAACCCCATGTTTGCAAACTTGTGTGTGACTGTCGCATTATCATTCATTCATGCATTCATCAACATCTTTGTAAAAAACTCGTTTTTCAAGGAACTTTGGAATGATTTTTGCAAACGTCTCAGGGTATTATGGAACTTGGAAGGAGAAATACTCGAAGCTTTAGCTTCAAGGAGCCCGAGATTGAAGAACTGAAGAGTTTGATTCCGAAGATAGAGAGTCCGACCGATTTTCAGAAGAAATATGGGTCCATCGTACCGCTCATGAAGCGCAAGATGAAGAAAGGCATCCTCAACACGTTGGTTCAGTTCTATGATCCCCTGTACCGATGTTTCACCTTCCCGGATTATCAGTTGATGCCTACTTTAGAGGAGTACTCCTATATTCTTGGTTTGCCGATCACCGACCGTGTTCCTTTTTCTAGATTGGAAGAGGAGCCTAAATCCCACGAGATAGCAACCATCACCCACCTGAAGAAGTCAGAGATAGAGGAGAATATGACTACGAAAGGAGGAATCCGGGGTTTGCCGGCGCAGTTTCTGTTGAAGAAAGCTCGTTATTTTGCTGATACAAAGGATACTGTTGCCTTCGAGGACGTGTTTGCTTTACTCACATATGGTCTTTTCTTATTCCCTAACGTTGATAAATTTGTAGATGTCAATGCCATCAGAGTTTTCCTGATTGGAAATCTGGTCCCTATGCTGCTAGGGGACACGTATTACTCCATCCATCTTCGAAATTCTTATCAAGGAGGGATGATTATCTGTTGTGTGTCGTTGCTGTATCAGTGGTACGTCTCGCATTTACCTGGGTCCGATGCTTTCTGGGATCTCGAGAAGGAACCGCGTTGGGCGCCAAATATTATGGCTCTCACTCATTTCGATATTGACTGGTACAATCGAGTTTACCATGACGTGGAGATCATTGACAGTTGTGGTGCTTTTCCCAACGTACCTCTTCTTGGTACGAGGGGTGGGATCAACTACAACCCTGTTCTAGCGCGCCGTCAGTTTGGGTACCCAATGAGAGATAAGTCGAACAGTATCCATGTGAGTGGTTTCTTTCTTCAGGAAGGACAAGATCATCAGGCTGCTAAGAGGGAGATTGAAGGAGCTTGGCGTCATATCCACAAGAAAGGGAGAGATATGCTGGGACATAGAGGTGTCGTCTCTTTGGAACCTTACCTGCAGTGGGTCCGTGCTAGGGCTTGTGCTCTCAAGATGCCGTATAAACTTGAGAAACCTTTATTCCCTGCCATCGCACCATCGTCAGTTGTTATCCCTATCGCGGATGTAGGAGAATATCAAGGAAACCTGGCTAGGATGAAGTCCGAGAGGGATGCTTGGAAGGAAAAGTACCATATGTCTGAATATGAGAATCGAGTCCTGACTCGACAGCTGAAAGAAAAGAAGGAGTTGTTGCTTATTCAAGACGGCCGGTTCGTTGACCACGATGAGAAGCTTCGTCAGAAGGATGCCTTGCTGAAGAAGTATGCGAGTGAAAGGAAGAGAAAAAGGGAGGGTTCGATAAGCGTGGCTCTCGTTCCTAATCCGCAGGAAGAAATCATCGATCGACTGATAGCGGAAAAGAAGGATATGGAAGACTTTTACGAAGAAAAGATCAAGAAGCTCCGATTACAGCTGGTGTTTGGTCCGTCATCTGAGGATTCCGAGTGAGCTTTAGCTTTAGTTTATTTTATTGATGTCATTTTGTAAAACTATGTAAAAGGGATTCATGCTCCGAAGTTGTAAGTTATTGTTTTATTAAGGGCTTCATGCTCCGAAGTTGTAATTTATTGTCTTATTTTGGGCTTCATGCTCCAAGTTGTAATTTACTGCTTTCATGTTTTAAAAATGTAATTTATCACTTTATTATGGTTTTCATGTTGCGAAGTTGTAATTTATTGCTTTCATTAGTGGATTTGTTATCCCAAGGTTGTGATTTACTATTACAAATTGTAAGTTGTAATTTATCGCTTTCGATTAACGGATTGAGTTTTTGTTGTTCTAAATTCCTTTACCATTGATGTATGCAAAGTTACTAAAGTTCCTTGAAAAAACTTTTAAAATGAGTCATCATTTGCATCGCCATCATGCATCATTTCACATTCTACATCACATGTTTTCTAGAGTCTCATTCTTGTTCTTTTTCCACCGAAGGTTGTCAAGCTGTCTCACCGATATGACACTCGGGCCAATCGTCAGAGGAAAATGGAAGATTTGGAACAGGAAAATCACGAGCTTCGTGGGGAAGTTGCTACACTTCGTGCCGAGATGGAAAAGTTAACAGCGTTGGTGGAAAGTTTGGTGGCTGTTCAGAATCAGCCATCGACTACGGCTGCCGAGATTCAGACTTCAACTCCAGTGGTTTCCGGAATTGCCACAGTTCCTGCCTCCGTAACTCAAATCAACTCTCCGCTTCAACATCAGATGCCGAAAGGTTTTCCGTGGGGAATGCCTTACAACTTTGTGCCAGAGGGGTATCAGCCTACCGTACAACCTATATTTCAGCCTGCATTGTCTCTTCCTCAACCAGAGACAACTGCCATGCCGCCAGTAATTCCGTTTGTAACACCTTTTCCGCAACCAGTTATGACGACTGTTGCTCCTGTGGTCCACTCAGTGCCATACTTGAATGAACCAATTTATCCTGCCGAGCCCGCTGAAAGTTTGGGTCTTTTCGATAGAATGGAAGAATTTCAGGATCAGTTCCAGGAAATGCAGAAGGAGCTTAGAGCATTGAAAGGGAAGGATTTGTTTGGGAAGAGTACGCATGACCTTTGTTTAGTTCCGAATGTCAAGATTCCAGCAAAATTCAAAGTGCCAGACTTTGAGAGATATAAGGGTGATTCGTGTCCTAGAAGTCATTTGACAATGTACGTAAGGAAGATGTCTACGTACTCCGATGATCATGATTTGTTGATTCATTATTTTCAAGACAGTTTGACGGGTGCTGCTCTAAAGTGGTATATGGGTTTAGACAGCATTCGAATCCGCAACTTTAACGATCTTAGTGAAGCCTTTGTCCATCAGTACAAGTACAACGTTGACATGGCACCGGACAGGGATCAACTCCGGGCGATGTCGCAGAGGGACCGAGAATCTTTTAAGGAGTACGCCCAGAGGTGGCGTGAAATTGCTGCTCAAATCTATCCACCTCTTGAGGAGAAAGAGATGACTAAGATATTTTTGAAGACTTTAGGGTCCTTTTACTATGAGAGAATGATAGCTAGCGCACCCAGTGACTTCACCGAAATGGTGAGCATGGGCATGAGATTAGAGGAAGGGATTCGCGAAGGGCGTTTGGTTAAAGAAGGGAGTCCGTCTGGTAGTGCGAAGAAGTTTGGAAGTGTTTTCCCGAAAAGAAAAGAGCAGGATGTCAGTGCTTTGTTTCCAGGTAGGCCTAGGAGAGGTTACTCTCACGTTGCGGCAGTCACTCCGGCTGTCCGCCCAACTTTGATGGCCTCAGCTCATCAAATCCCGCCAACTCAACCACGGCCATTTCAGCAGCAGCCTCGACAACAGGCTTATCCGTTCAACAATCAAAACCGTTCACCCAGAAAACCGCAGTTCGATGCCATTCCTATGACGTATACTGAATTGTTCCCTGCTCTCATCAGAAAGAATCTCATCACAACAAAGCCTCCTCCTGTCGCACCGAACAGTGCTTCTCCGTGGTACAAGGCGGATCAATTCTGTGAATATCATCAAGGGTCGCCGGGGCACAACCTTGAGAATTGCTTTGCTCTGAAGGCGGACGTGCAGAGGTTAATCAAGAATGGCATCTTGTCTTTTAAGGATGTTAATCCAAATGTTAGAGATAACCCTTTGCCTCGACATGGGGCAGCTTCAGTGAATATGGTGGAAGGTTGTCCGGGGAAGTTCCGAGTTTTTCAAGTCGAGCACATAAGAGAATCATTGATCAGGTTACATCAGAGTTTGAGAAGACTTGCCTTTGTTAGGCACCAGCATGACTATGACATTTGTGAGTTTTGTTCAAGAGAGGATGATTGTCCTATTGTGAAGGAGGACATTCAGAAGTTGCTAGATCAGAGAATTATCATTATTACCTATGACCGAAATCCGGAAGATGAAGTGAATGTCATCACCCCACAATTTAATTTGCCAGAATCAGTAGAGATTGCTTACAACAGTCAGACTGCGTCTGTTGATCCTTTGATTATTTACCCGCCTGGCCCTGTGCCTTACCGCTCAGACCAAGCCGTGTCGTACAAGTATAACGCCACAATGATTGAGAATGGGGTAGAAGTCCCCATACCAACCAGACCGTCTTTTGTTAACATTGCCGATGTGAGTAGAGTTACAAGAAGTGGGCGTGTTTTTGCCGCAGTACCGTCGAGGAGACCAGAAGTTCAAGTTAGGAGGCCCATACCGGCGGAGATTCCAGTAAGAAATGTTGAACCAAGAGTTGAGATAGGCCGATCCAGTGAACCTATCCCTACCCCTGAAGAGGATGAGATCCTAAAGCTTATCAAAAGAAGTGAGTATAAGATTGTGGACCAGCTTTTGCAAACACCTTCCAAGATTTCCTTGCTTGCCTTATTAAGAGATTCTGGGGCACTTAGAGAAGCTTTGATGAAGGTCTTGGACCAGGCGTTCGTAGACCATGATGTGACAGTTGATCAGTTTGATGGGATTGTGGGAAATATAACTTCGTGTAACAATCTGGGTTTCAGTGACGAAGAACTCCCGGAGGAGGGGAGAAACCATAATATGGCTTTGCATATTTCAGTAAGTTGTGGAAACGATACCTTATCAAGTGTGTTGGTGGATACGGGCCAGTCGTTGAATGTGATGCCCAAGACCACGCTGTCTCGACTTTCATATCCAGGTGCTCCTATGAGGCTTAGTGGAGTAATTTTTAAAGCATTTGATGGTTCCAGGAAGACAGTTATTGGTGAAGTGGATCTTCCCATAGTGATTGGTCCCCATACTTTTCAAATCACTTTCCAAGTGATGGATATCCGTGCTGCCTACAGCTGTTTATTGGGTCGTCCTTGGATCCATGATGCCGGGGCAGTCACCTCCATGCTCCATCAGAGACTAAAGTTTGTAAGACATGGGAAGCTAGTGATGATTGGGGGAGAACAGGCTATGGTGGTGAGCCATTTATCATCGTTTTCTTTTATTGATGCTGACGAGGATGTTGGGACCCAGTTCCAGGGCCTATCTGTTGCTAAGAATATAGTGAAGAAGCAAGGGGCATCCATCTCTTCTTTTGAGGATGCGCGGCGAGTGGTGGAAAGTGGTTCGGCCGAAGGATGGGGCCAGGTGTTGACATTACCCGAGAACAAGTCTGGGGAAGGTTTGGGTTTTCATCCAATATCTGCAAGGGTCAAGAAGGAGGTGGTTGTTCGTCCGATTCAAGAGGTCTTCCGAAGTGCAGGGTTTGTGCATCCTGAGGTTGATGCTATCATAGATGATGATTCCGAGGAGGATTTACCCGTGTTTGTGACGCCTGGATTGGTTTGCCAAAACTGGATAGCTGTTGATGTTCCTGTGGTTATGCACATTTCTGAGTAATGTTTTGTTTATTTTCCTTTGAAAAATTCGCTCTGCCCAAGGCGAAACGTATTTTGTGTCGGGCTATGAAAAATAACTCCTTTTGCTCTGCCCAAGGCAAAAGAGAAATGTCTGGGCTTTTTGTTTCAAGTATTTCCCCTTTAATGAATAAAAATGTTATTTTGTCCACTGCTGTTTTATTTTTCACTTTTTTCTGGGAAATAACAATGAAAATTAATTAATAACATTTTGTTTTATTTGCACAAATCGATTTCTAAAATAAAGCATAATCATGTGTGCAGATTACTTCATGACTTAACCATCGAAAACAATGATCCTATGCCCTCTCCAAACTTTGAATTCCCTGTGTTCAGAGCTAAAGAAGAGGATGACGAAGAGGTTCCTGTTGAGATTTCCCGTTTGCTTGAGCAGGATGAGAAGATTATTCAACCATTTGAAGAACCTGTAGAGTTGGTCAACTTGGGTGATGAAGAGGATAGAAAGGAAGTAAAAGTCGGAGCTTTGCTTATCCCGGAAGTTAAGGAGAAAATGGTGGAGCTTCTCAAAGAGTATGTTGACGTGTTTGCTTGGTCCTACCAAGATATGCCAGGGTTGGACAATGACATTATGGAGCATCGTTTAGCGTTGAGACCCGAGTGTCCACCGATCAAGCAGAAGTTGAGACGGACTCGTCCTGACATGGCTGACAAGATTAAAGAGGAGGTTCAGAAGCAGATCAATGCAGGTTTCCTTGTTACGTCAGTCTATCCTCAATGGTTAGCCAACATAGTGCCTGTTGCAAAGAAAGATGGCAAAGTTCGGATGTGTGTAGACTACAGAGATCTGAATAGAGCCAGTCCGAAGGATGATTTCCCATTACCTCATATTGACGTATTGGTCGACAGTACCGCCAAGTTCAAAGTCTTCTCTTTCATGGATGGTTTTTCTGGTTACAATCAAATCAAGATGGCGCCGGAAGATATGGAGAAGACCGCTTTCATTACACCTTGGGGAACTTTCTGTTATCGGGTTATGCCGTTTGGTTTGAGGAATGCTGGTGCAACATACCAAAGAGCCATGACTGCTTTGTTCCATGACATGATGCATAAGGAGATTGAAGTGTATGTGGATGATATGATTGCCAAATCACAGACTGAGGAAGATCATTTGGAACATTTATTGAAGTTATTCCAGCGTTTGAGAAAGTATAAACTACGTCTGAATCCCAACAAGTGCACTTTTGGTGTTCGTTCTGGAAGACTTCTGGGTTTCATCGTCAGTCAGAAAGGTATTGAGGTAGATCCTGATAAAGTCAAAGCTATTCGGGAAATGCCCGCACCCAAGACGGAAAAACAAGTAAGAGGGTTCCTTGGGAGACTGAACTATATTTCTAGATTTATATCTCATATGACTGCCACCTGTGGGCCGATTTTCAAGCTTCTCCGGAAGAACCAAGGATGTGTATGGACAGAAGATTGTCAGAGAGCTTTTGATAGTATCAAAGAATATTTACTTGAACCTCCCATTTTGATTCCTCCGGTGGAAGGAAGACCTTTGATTATGTACCTGACTATATTGGAAGACTCCATGGGATGTGTGCTTGGTCAACAAGATGAGACTGGAAGAAAGGAACATGATGTATACTATTTGAGTAAGAAATTCACAGACTGTGAGTCTCGATACTCAATGCTTGAGAAAACCTGTTGTGCTTTAGCCTGGGCTGCTCGCCGTCTGCGCCAGTATATGATTAATCATACTACTTGGTTGATCTCCAAAATGGACCCGATCAAGTATATCTTTGAGAAGCCCGCCTTATCTGGAAGAATAGCCCGTTGGCAGATGTTGTTATCGGAATATGACATTGAGTATCACACTCAGAAAGCGATCAAAGGAAGTATTTTAGCCGATCATTTGGCTCACCAACCAATTGAGGATTATCAATCCATCAAGTTTGATTTCCCAGATGAAGATGTTATGTACTTGAAAGCTAAAGACGGTGAAGAGCCGTTACCTGAAGAAGGACCTGATCCTGAATCCCGTTGGGGTTTGATATTTGACGGAGCTGTGAATTCCTATGGAAATGGAATTGGGGCAATCATCGTTACTCCCCGAGGTACTCATATCCCGTTCACGGCAAGACTGAAGTTTGACTGTACGAACAACATGGCGGAGTATGAGGCGTGTATTATGGGTCTCGAAGAAGCAGTAGATCTAGGGATTAAAATTCTTGATATTTACGGAGATTCGGCATTGGTAATCAATCAAATCAAAGGAGAATGGGAGACTCGTCATCCTGTTTTGATCCCTTACAGAGACTATGCTAGAAGGTTGTTAACTTTCTTTAACAAGGTGGAATTACATCATATCCCTAGAGACGAGAATCAAATGGCTGATGCTTTAGCTACTTTGTCTTCAATGTTTCAAGTGAATGATTGGAACGACGTGCCTACCATCCGAGTTATGCGCCTCGACAGACCTGCTCATGTGTTTTCAGTGGAAGAGGTCACCGACGACAAACCGTGGTTCTATGACATTAAACGTGTTCTTCAAACTCAAGAGTACCCGCCTGGGGCATCCAATAAAGATAGGAAGACGTTGAGAAGATTAGCAAGCAGTTTCTTTCTCAATGAAGAGGTTTTGTATAAGAGGAATTATGACATGGTCTTGCTCAGATGTGTAGACAGACGTGAAGCAGACATGCTGATGCAAGAAGTGCACGAAGGATCCTTTGGCACTCATGCCAATGGACATGCAATGGCTAGAAAGATGTTGAGAGCTGGTTACTATTGGATGACAATGGAATCTGATTGCTGCAGGTATGTGAAGAGATGTCATAAATGCCAGATTTATGCGGACAAGATGCACGTGCCGCCGACCCTCCTCAATGTTATATCTTCACCTTGGCCTTTCTCTATGTGGGGCATTGATATGATTGGGATGATTGAACCCAAAGCTTCAAATGGTCATCGTTTCATCTTGGTAGCGATTGATTATTTTACCAAATGGGTGGAAGCAGCATCTTATGCTAATGTAACCAGACAGGTGGTAGTCAAATTTATCAAGAATCAGATCATTTGTCGATACGGCATCCCGAGCAAGATCATCACTGATAATGGTTCGAATTTGAACAACAAGATGATGAAAGAGCTTTGTGAGGAGTTCAAGATCGAACATCATAATTCTTCTCCTTACAGACCAAAGATGAACGGGGCTGTTGAAGCTGCTAACAAGAACATCAAGAAGATTGTCCAGAAGATGGTGGTAACTTATAAGGATTGGCATGAAATGCTTCCGTTTGCTTTACACGGGTACCGTACTTCAGTTCGAACGTCAACAGGTGCAACTCCATTTTCCCTAGTTTACGGTATGGAAGCAGTACTCCCCGTGGAGGTTGAGATTCCGTCTTTGAGAGTGTTGATGGAAGCTAAACTTTCTGAGGCTGAATGGTGTCAAAGCAGATACGATCAGTTGTCTGATCGAAGAAAAGAGATTGACAGCTTTGTGTCACGGTCAGTTGTACCAGCAAAGGATGAAGAAGGCTTTTGATAAGAAGGTTCGACCGCGCGAGTTCAGAGAAGGTGACCTTGTACTCAAGAAAATATTATCTTTCCAACCTGATTCTAGGGGCAAGTGGGCTCCGAATTATGAAGGACCGTATGTTGTTAAGAAAGTTTTCTCTGGGGGTGCCATGATTCTCACCAATATGGACGGTGAAGAACTCCCACGTCCCTTGAACGTCGATGCAGTCAAGAAGTATTTCGCTTAGGCAAACTTCTGGTCAAATCAGTCTTGGCATCTGAGCACATTCTGGAATTCAAAGTTGTTAGGGAGAATAGCGATCATTTGTTTTTGTATGACCTGTTATTTCATGTATTATTTCCCCAAGCTTTTGTAAACTGTTGGAGTCGCATTGTTAGCGAACAACCTCTTATTAATGAAATGTGAGCATTTAACTTTTGTGGGCAAAATTTTAATTTTTACGGAAATATTTGAAACAAAGTATTCTTATTTTTTAATGTGTCGCGAATCATGAAAGGAATATTAACAGTCGTTCCGAGGACGGTCAAGGCATGAAATGCAAAGCAGTACAGTAGTTTATCCTTGCATGATGAGCATGTTTTATTTCAAATCATCATGAGGTGTTGGTTGTGTAAACTTGTGTTTCTAGTGGTACTAAGTTTGGTGACTCCCCAGCTGTTCCAGTTGAGCATTGTTTTGGCTATCCCTATTTGGGCGATTTCTGAAGTGTGGTACATTTTGTCTCATACCGTGATCTATTGGTGTTAGAAGATTGGGTTTGATTGCTTTTCTCCTCAGAAGACTTGGACCTTGTAGCGTGACACCCTCCAACATTGCTTTGTGTTTCCAGTTCCGTTTATCTTCCGTCTTTTCAAGATTGGCCGAGTATCTATTTTGCTGTGACATCTTATTATCTCCAAGATATTCCATCTGTCCGTTTTGTCAGCATAACATTCATTTACTCATTTACACTCATATCAGCATGCATATCCACATTCGCCGTTGATTTTGGGTCGTACTTTGTTTATTCGAACAACGTACATTTTTTTTCTTTCCAAGTAGAAAGTCAGCTTAGGTAGAAAATGTGTTTCTTTTTCTAAATTCCCCAACTGAGCTAATCCCCATGGATGATTTTGGTTTAGCCTACCTTGCCCATTTCTGAACACGATGAATTCCCCAATTGAGTTACTTTCTCATCGGGTGGAGTCTTGTTTGACTGTGTTCTCTCTGGTTTATTCCTAGATGAAGTTGTTGCCTCTTGTATAGGCTATCTCTTTAACTCTCCCCAGTGAGTTTGCGACCTAGACGGTTGGTGCATTTATTTTGCACATTTAAGTATATTGATCTCCTCGGGAAGGATTGATTCAGGGTTCTCTTTGGCGAAGATTTTTATTCTCTGCCAATATCATCACAGTTTCCTTCTGAATTATTTTGGAAAACGACAAGCGGCAGCTCTTCATGAGCAACTTGTGCGTTATAGACACCGTTGGAAAACGACAAGCGGCAGCTCTTCATGAGCAACTTGTACGTTACTTTTTGAAAGCGCCGAGCAGCAGTTCTTCACGAGCTACTAGTGCGTTATTACTTTTTGAAAGCGCCGAGCAGCAGTTCTTCATGAGCTACTAGTGCGTCATTTTATCTTTTTGAAAGCGCCGAGCAGCAGTTCTTCATGAGCTACTAGTGCGTCATTTTATCTTTTGAAAGCGCCGAGCAGCAGTTCTTCACGAGCTACTAGTGCATCATTTTATTTTTTCTGAAAGCGACAAGCAGCAAACTCTTCATGAGTTACCAGTACGTTATTACTTTTCTGGAATACAACAAGCGGCCGCTTCTTTATTTGAGCAACTTGTATGTTATCAGTATTTTCTTTGGACAACAGCAAGCGGCAACTTCTTTATTTGAGCAACTTGTATGTTATCGGTATTTTCTTTGGACAACAACAAGCGGCAGCCTCTTTATTTGAGCAGTTTGTATGTTATCGGTATTTTCTTTGGGCAACAACAAATGGCAGTTTTCTTTATTTGAACAACCTTCGTATCTACAATCTTATTACCTCAGCATTAATGAGTATATCTCTGAAAATCTAGCAAAGGGGTCTGTTACGAATCTATACCTCCAGAAGTCGGTAATCAGTTATCAACAGTTTGATACTCTCTGTCTACCGTCGACCTTGAGTTGCAAACTCACTATTTTGGATCAATGATCTGTTATGGCCTATGCAAGATGCTCTCTTTGTTAGGGTTAGAGGTCGTATTCCCTCAATTTTATTTGCTGTCAGGAGTCTGTCGTTTGAAGTCGATAGCTTGTTTCCCCAGTAATGTATAATCCATGCCGCTGTGTTTTGTTGGTGTTCGATTCCCCCAACATTGTCTCGTTTCACAATATCTTTCTCTGTGAGTTCGATCGCTGCATTCATATCAAACATGACGACGGCATCTTAGGACAAAATTTGCGTAGTTATGTATTTAAGTACCTTCAATCTCGTCGAAACGAAGATTTCAATCTTCATATCTCCGGATAGAAGAAACTTAAATAGGGGCAGCTGTTGTACCCTAAATTTTGACCTAAGATATCGTCTCCTACCTGCATCATTACATTACAGTGTTTTGATCCATCGATTTTAAAATTCATAACTTTTTCAGGCCAAGAGCTCTTTATGCTGAACATTAAATCATTTAATCGATTCGTGCTAAAATGATGTTTATTAATTATTTATTATCTTAAATTTAAATAATTGAAATTCGTTTTCGATTATTATGTAGTTTAAAGATGTATAGATAATAAAATAAACATTAGAGAAGAGGCGCATTAATTGTACGGACAGTATTTATTTATTACTCATTATCTTAAAGTTAAATAACTGGAATTTATTCTTAGTTATTACATAATTTAAAGGTTTATGAATAATATAATAAATATTCGGAAAAAGTTCATTGGTCAATAACGATTATTTAATCATTTGTCATTCTAAATTAAATAATTGAAATCTTATTTTAATTATTATAATTTAGAAAGTTATGGATGAAGAATTAAATAATGGAGGCTATTAATTGATCAATGATACTTATTTATTTATCTGTTTATTATTCTAAATGTAGGTAATTGAAATTCGTTTTCAATTATTATTCGTTTAAAGAATTGTAAACGATAAATAAATAATTAAAGAGAAAAAAGAACTTAATTGGCAAATAGTTTTTTTATTCATTTTTCTAATTGTACAGTTATTATGTAAACATTGTATCTATTACAATAAATTACAATAATAAATTTACAAAAACTAAAATGAAATGAAAAACTAATATAATATTCCTAATTCTAAAAACTTCTGATCCAATGCGTTTTGTCCGCTCACTTAATGTTACCTGCAAAATTAAAAAAAGAGATTAGAATTCGAATAAATGATTAAAAAGCGAAATTATTAAGGTTTCATCATTAAAAGCAATGGCCGGAATCAGTTACTCTTTTTTGCAAATCACGGGATTTCTCCCGATTCACAAAAAAGAAAGGAATTTTAAATGAATGCACAAGTTTATGTTTTCCAAAAAAAATTGCATGTTTAAATTAACTACATTTTTTCAAATCCCAAATGCAATTTCAAAAAACATACAGCATAAGCATACAAAGCCCTGCATGAACTACATATGAAAGCATGTTACGTAACCAATGCCCACACAGCAGAAAAACAAAACAAGCTTTTGTATTAAAGGAAAACATGCAGTTTAACCACATATGCAAGTAATATGGACATTCCATTTTCATCATTTTCTGGCCATTTGCAGTTTCAGAAAAAGTACAGCTTATCACTCTTTTATCAAAGCTATACTGAGAGAAAAAGAGAGGGAGAAGTGTGGGTTATACAGGCTTGGCATAGGCAGAAAAAGGATATACAAGACAAACTAAAATATAGCCAGTAGAGATAATAACATAAAAGAAGAATAGAAACAAATTGGAGGGACAGTATAGTGCAGAATGCTCAGGAAATCCCAAAGCACATTTCAAATTTCCAGCCTGTAGCGAATAGATGAGAGGAAAATTGTTATAACATATAACAAAAGGGAACCAATATGATGAGAGATATATCCAAGCCTTCAGAAAAAACTTAGAGAAAAAAGAGTAATCAGAAAAAACACAAAGCTCAGCAAACCTGCATAGTTATCCTATCTACTGTCAAAAATTATTTCAACCTTATGGCCAAAACTTTGCAAGATTGATTTGAGCCATTCAAGCCAACATCATCATTCATTGTCAAAGAGGTATCAAAACAATATCACGCCTGAACAACCAGTTAAAACCACACCATCAACATGGCCTAGAAAGGACTCATACCCTGTTTCCATCAACCTGTCCAAACAACACGAAATCCCTGTATTCATCACCATGTCAAACTACTATTCCAGCTTGAACATCACCAATCCAAAAACCTGAACGACCCAAGCCAGAACCAGTTTCTAAGGCAACAGGCTAGGCCTCAGTATTACCATCACTGGCCTTTCAAAAAAAAAACAATTTCTCAAGCCAACATCATACCAAAAAACAATTTCTCAAGCCAACATCATACCAAAAAAGCAATTATCCAGGCCAATATACATCATACAGTAGCAGTTTCAACAAGAAGAAGAGAAACAGCATCACGTTCAAGAAGAAGAAGAAACAAAGTACAGTACCCAGGCCAACGAGGGAGAAGAAGCAATCGCAGTACCAAGACCAACAAGGAGAAGGAGCAATCATAATACAGTAACAACAACAAGAAGAAGAAATCGCGTGATACCGGTCACCGTAGCGGGCTCACTTCCCCTCTCCTCGCCGCCTGGCCTCCGTCGCTCCTAGCTTCCTCCTCCGTCTCCGCCTAGGTAACGGTCCTTTCTGTTTTTATTTCTTTGAACAACCTCAATCAACATTAACAATCAAACATAAGAATCAATAAAGATCAACATAATAGAAATCGTGGAATCAAAATCAACATGCGAACGGAACCAAGCGTTAACGAAATCAATCACGTTTCTTACTGAATCCGTAGCCGTCCCGTTTCTCGTTCAACTGGAGGGAAGAGGAGCTGGAGTGGGTGGCCATAGCAAGGAGAGACATCAAGTTCAGAGGCGAGAGTGAAGAAGGAGAGGCGAAGAAGAAGATCGTGAAGAAGAAGAGGCGCGCCGTTTCTGCCTAACAACACAACCCTAATCTCATTGTTAAAAAACAATTAACCCTAACCCTTTGTCAACTTATGGGCCTCACCCCTTTTTTCCCAGCTTAAGCCCACGACTTCTTTGTGCACCCCCCCCTGTCTTCAATTTTGCCTTGGGCCTTATCCCAATCTTTTAGCCCATATTGACTTATTTATTCACCTCCTTTTAATACATTTCTTTCTATTTGATTACCCCCCTTAGAATCTTATTAGTTTAAGTTTTAATCTAGTTAATCAAAATAAGAGATGTAATTTAAAACAATTTTTAATAATTGACTAATTTTATTAATTTAAACTCTTAGGATTTAATTTAGTAATCTTAGTATCTTTTAAAAATTAGATTTAAGTTAGTAGCATTGGGTTTTAATTTAATTTAATCATTAAAGAATTCTTAAAGTAATACTTTTTATTTATAATAAAAAAGACATAAAAATAGGAAAAAACTTAAAAATATTTTATTAATCCGTTTTCTTGCTTTATTAATATTAATATCAAATATATCAAAAACTTAATAACCTAAAACTAAAAAGAAAACATTACGTCCTCGTTAAATAATTCTTTTGTTTTTTATCCTTATCAAAATGCGTAAAAAATTTAAAATGCTTTCTTCCCGTTAACATTAAACCAAAAAATCATAAAAACGCATTATTCGCATCGTTTATTCCATCATTTAGATTATCGTTATTTAATCGTTATTTGCATATTTTGTCCGTGTACTTCTTTGTTTATTTGGTTCATGCTTAAATCCAAAGGAAAAAACAGTAAATCTGTTGACTTCATGTCCTCAAGTCTAACTGCGCAAATTTTCGCATTTCATTAAAACTTAGGGTAATTTCTCCTCAAATTTCGACCTTTTCAAGACTTATACCTTTTAAGCAAAAACTTCGACATTAGGTCGTCGTATCTTCAAAAAAACCGCCCGTATCCTGTTTCGGCCAAAACGATTTATTTTCAATCAAGCAATCAATTTTAAATAAAACAGATATTTCAAAAGGTTCCTATAGAGTACTATAGATACATTGGGTGCTAGTACCTTCCCATTGTATAACCAACCCCCGAACCATAAGATCTCTTTTCAAAAACGCTTTGTATTTTTTATTAGTATTTACATTGCATATCTAGGGTTTTATTTCGCACTTTTCCCTTTTCCTTTGGAAACAATAAAGCGCGGTGGCGACTCTTGCTTTTGGGAGACGAATTAATCAATAATTCGATCTCCGATTTACCCCGCTACATTTTTTATCGCTACACATCCCTCTTGAGCCTTACCTCAAATGGGTACGAACCCGTGCTCAAAGTCTTATGATGCCTTATCCTTCCATCCTTCTGGTAATTATTGAGCCTGTTAAGGAGGGAGATGTTCCATACACTATCCTACATCCTGACATGCCCACTTCTCTTGAAAACCAACAAAGGGATTGGATACAACTCAAAGGAGAGCGAGATACTTTCGAATCCCAATTCTACACAAGCGAGAAGAAGGTTTTGGAACTCACTAGGCTACTTCATAAGGAGCAGACTCTAAATGCCTACATAGCACCAAAAAGGATGTGCACTACTTTTTTATCTTAGAGTTTTGTCCAAGGGGCATTGGTGTACTCAAACTTTATCTTATTAATATAACATGTGTATTCTTTTTGTCTAAAACGAACTTGAATATTTGAAATCCTTGAAAATATTGCATATGCACATATCATTCATCATAACATAAACAGGTCTTTTGCAACAAGTTTCCTCATCTCTCTATTGTTTATTTCAGTAAGATGGATCTCGAACAAACAGTCATAGATATCCAAGCTCAGAACATGCAGTTTCAACAGTTGCTCATGACCTTAGCCAAGGGGCAAGAAGAGTTGAAGACTCTGCTGGCTGAAGAGAGGAAAAAGAAAACAAAGAAAGTAACCAGAGTCTTAAACATGGGGAGAAGATTTTATGGACAGACTAGAAGAACCTTGAATTTTGCAATAACATCCAGTGAAGGAGAGGAGAAAGGAAAGGCAACAGCGGTTTCGTCAGAATTTGAAGAGGAGGAAAAAGAGGAAGACTACTCTGAGGAACAGTATCCTCCAGCTGATGATAAGTACAGACATCTCGAAGAGCGTTTGAGCGCGATAGAAATACAAAAAGTGCCAGGCTTAGACTTTGAAGAATTGGGACTAGTGTCGGGGATTGTGATTCCTCCGAAATTCAAAGTGCCTTTGTTCGCAAAATACGATGGAGTGTCATGTCCTAAGATGCATCTTTGATCATATGTGAGAAAGATCCAACCACACTCCGCTGATAAAGACTTATGGGTGCATTTTTTCCAAGATAGTCTATCTGGAACACAACTCGAATGGTTTTACCAACTAGAAAGAGCTAACGTCCATAATTGGGAAGATCTTACCGCAACTTTCTACAAGCAATATCAATATAATGCTGATTTGGTACCTACCCGTACTCAACTTCAGAGTATGGCTATGGCTTCCAATGAGGGTTTCAAGGATTACGCGCAGAAATGGAGAGATCTGGTTGGAAGAGTTCAACCCCATCTGTCTGAAAGGGAATTGGTGGACATGTTCTTAGGCACTTTATCGGGCCCTTTCTTCAACCATTTAATTGGAAGCTCATCTGCAGGATTTACTAAACTAATATTAACCGGAGAGAGGGTGGAAGCTGGCATAAAAAGTGGAAAGATTCAGAAGGATTCATCTTCTACTACAGCTGTGAGGAAGCCTTTTATTGGGAAGAAAGAGGTAGCTGATGTATATCCGCAAAGAAAACAAGAGAGAGTCGAACGCCGACCAATGGTGGGGGCTGTTATGATTCCAAAACCTACGTCTAATCAACAAAGAAGTAATCAACCAAGGGTGGAAAGGCCAGTCAGGAAATTCACCAGAATCAACATGACTCAGTCTCAAGTATTACCGCATCTTCTGAAATCCAATTTGGCAACCCTGAAAGAAGCTCCGAAAAACCCCAACACAGCGTCCCCGCGTTATCACCCCAATGCTCGTTGCGCATATCACTCCGAAAGTCCTGGTCACGATACTAATAACTGTTGGGCCTTGAAGAACAAAATACAAGATCTCATTGAAGCAAAAGAAATTGAGTTTTATGCGCCCGAGAAGCCAAATGTCATTTCTGCTCCTATGCCTAGACATGGTCATAACACCAATGTTATTGAAGAAGATTCGTTTGTTACCAAAATTGATGAACTCGTGACTCCACTCCCAACCATTAAGATAAACATGTTGAAAGCCGGTGTATTCCTGGGTTGTAATGAAGACTGTCACCTCTGCTTATCCTCACCAACTGATTTCCCTTTGTTGAAAATAGGCATCCAACGCTTGATAGACAACAAAGAGATTATGTTTGAAAGTACTCCTGTTTCACTTGTTCCTGTTGAAAATGTTTCAATCATTACCATCTCCGCCAATTCTTCCAGGGTCCCCAAAAGACCCGTTAGAATTACATTGGTTCCAAAAACTACTCCTGTAATAATCACAATGCCTGGGCCAGTCCCATATGAATCAGACAAAACTGTGTCGTGGAATTACGGTGGGGACATTTATTACCATGGCATCAAACAAGATGGGCCGGCCGCCGAAGAGATAAATTCTGAAGAAGAAGATTCCGACATTAGCAATATCGCCGAAACTAGTAAAATTACCCGAAGCGGTAGGATCTTTTCTTCAGAAATTTCCCCCAAAAGGCAGTTTTTGGACCTGTGGCTGCTCCAAAGGTTACTTTCGTGCCCATAATCATCTCTGCAAGTGCTCCTATTAACGAAGCCATTACAACCCCTATTGTCATTCCTACCAACACTTCTACTGCTGAAACTCGAGGAAAAAGTATTCAAGTGGAGCCTGTCCTGACGAAGGCTCAATCACTGACTATCCCCGAGACATCCAAGAAAGAAATGGAGGAGATCCTAAAAATTATAAAAAGGAGTGACTACGATGTAGTTGAACAGTTGGGGAAAACTCCCTCCAAAATCTCCATGATGGCATTACTACTGTGTTCCGAGGCACATGCGAAAGCCTTGGTGAAGTTTCTAAAGACAACCCATGTGCCTCAAGAGACGTCTGCTGATCAATTTCAAGACTGTGTGGCCAGCTTGACAGTGGATAACGGTCTAGACTTCTCGGATGCTGATCTGACACCAAGGGGAAGAAAGCACGAGGCATTGCACGTCTCTGTGGAATGTAGGAGAACCACTCTGGCCCATGTCTTAATGGACACTGGCTCATCTTTGAATGTCTTACCGAAAAAAGCTCTTAACAGACTTGACTGCAAAGGACTGACGTTAAAGCCAAGTAACATTGTAGTAAGGGAATTTGATGGCTCGAAGGGGATGGTACACAGGGAGGTGGATATCCCCATTAAGGTTGGGACTCAAACTTTCAATTCAACCTTTTATGTATTGGACATCCGCCCTTCGTACTCTTGCCTGCTTGACGGCCATGGATCCATAATGTTGGCGCTTTCACCTCATACTACACCAGATGCTGAAGTATCAGTTTCAAGGAAAGATTATCACTGTCCACGGAGAGGAAGAATACATGATTATCCACCTCAACTCCTTCTGGTATATGGAATTGGACGGCGAGTTCATTGAAACTCCTTTTCAACACTTCGAAGAGCTTCCCCAAGAGGTAGCAGTGACCAAGATTGTGTCCTAGATTCCCAAGAGTACAAGACCTCCACTTCGGATGTCATCTCTGAAGGATGCCAGAGCAGTAGTAGAAGAAGGTGGATGCACCATCTGGGGGCAACTTCCGGATATCTCGTATAAGTCTGACAAGTTTGGCTTAGGTTTCAATTCAAATTCTCAAAAGGTTGTACACCGTGCCCATGCTGGAGGGCCACCCTTGAAGATTAGCAACCTAGAGGTCAACGTGGTAGAAGACGGTGAAGAGGATTTAAACTTGGAGGATTGGATCTTTCCGACTATCAATGGAGGACTCCGCAATTGGGAGGCTAGAGACTTTGTCCCAATAACTTTCATCCCTCATTAATTTATCTTTACATTTTGTTGGATCTGTAATATTCAAAAACAATTAACACTCTTAAAACCTTGTGTCTTGCCCGAGGCACAATGGTCCATTTGTAAGGGTTATTATTTCATCTTCATATAACATTTAATGAATCATGGACGTTTTTGGCATACAAACTTTTGTGCTCATTGTTTTTCTTTTACATTTTATTTTTAAGGATAGCTATACCCTTACACACACCCACACTCACAAATGCACGTACCCCTCTGTGATCGGTGGATCTGGAACTGACTGTTTAACGCTGGTTCGCGAAATGTCGCGGAAGCAAGAGTCGCCACCGTCTTTTATTTTCTCCAAATGGAAAGGACAAAAGCACAGAAAAATTCCTTATAGAGATTGCTCTCGGTTCGGGAGGTAGATTATAGAAAGGGAAGGCGTTAGCACCCTTTCTATCCATGGTTATCCATGGGCTCTTAGATACTTGCTCATTTGTGTTTTCAAAATTGTTTGTTTGCTTTTCAATATGGGTTTTAAAAAAGTTTCTTTGAAAATTCCAGTTCGACTCTTGTATCGGTCCTCAAGAGTGTTTGAAAGATTGCTTTCGAAAGCTTTTTGAAAAGGTGTCAGTGTGAAAAGTATTTTTGATTTGTTTTGAAATTAGAGCAAGTATCTAGAGTCGTCTACCTACCCTAAGGAATTCGTCTGTGTAGATGTCCTTTACAGTAGTGCCATCCCACCATTGAGAGGTAGGTAGCACCACCGTTGGAGGTGTTCGAGTCAATTCGAGGTTCGGGACATGGTGATCACCGGAGCAATAGGAAGACACCTTAGAAGCTACCCTCATGCCAGGTTCCTGGATCATGAGGACTTACTAAAACGTCCTCTACTCGACGATCACCTTTCGAGGGGCAAGGCAACAGTGAGGCGTACCCTAAGAGTGGTGTGTGAATTTGTATGTCGTTTTCAGTTTAGCAATTATCTTTGATCATGCATTTGTGGTGATCTACGCTTGTTTTTAATTTAGGCCATACATTCTTTCATGCAATTAGAATTTAAAAGTGCGGAAATTTAAATCTAAGCTATTACAAGGCGCGGGTCTATACATCGCCAAAATACAAAGACCCGTTTTGAATAAAAATGCGGAGAGTAAATAAATTCCTAATTACTATTACAAGGCTTGAGCAATTACATAATATAAAAAAAGGAAAATAAGAATAAATGCGCGAAAAGAATAAAAAATGGAACGTTCGAGGGCGTTGGACCCTTTTGGAATTAAATTGAATGAAAAGTTAATTAATTATTAAATTAAAGAAAAGAAATGTTTTTTTGATGGTTTTTGTATTTATGAAATAAAGAAAATTAAAATTCAAGAGAAACCCTAATTCTAAGTTGTTTTTAATTATTAAAGAAAAATATTAAAGTTTAACCTAATTTACTAAATATTTAATGTACATGTTTATTTACAAAATAAATTAGTAACTAATAATAATGATAATAAGAAAAAATTATTTATTAAGAAAAGTGATAAAAAGTTAAAAAACCTAATTTCTACATATTTTAATTTATTGAGAAAAAGATTAAAGTTTTAAAACCTAATTTACTAAACTAATTATTAAAGTTTATTTACAAAATAAATTAATAGTGAAATAATAATAATTAAATATATTTTAGTTTCTGATTTTTTATCTTATGAAAATTAATTTATGAAATTAAAGAAAACAATTGAAAACAATTAAAAGAATAAAAAGGAAAATCAAATAAAAAAATAAAAATGTGCAAACCATGGAGGATATTCAGACCCAAAGGGAGGTTTTTTGTGAGAAATCTGGCCCATTAGACAAAAAGCCTTGTTTGACTTTCTGGCATCACGTGCGTGTTCATTGACTCCTGAGTACCGTGGTCTGCATTCTTTGGCCATTGGATTGGGTTTCATGGCCATTTGTGTTTTGGCTGTTGGCCATTTATGTTCTGGCCTCAACGTTCCTTAATCTTCTAGGATGTTTGTCTCGCCATGTATTAGTGTCATGCATAAGTTTTTCTACTTTGGCCATTTGGCTTTTGGCTTTTGGCTTTTGGCCATTTGCCTTTTGGCCTCAACGTTCCTTAATGAACCTGCATGGGATCCTGTCTAAATCTGCAGTGTTGAATCTCACGAACACATTAAATAAAATCTTAAAATGCAAATAAAGCCAATATATGAAGAAATTTAATGTTTAGGCACAATATGGCATGTATGAATGATTATACCCTTTTGATCATGGAGATCAAATCAACCTTACCCTTACTGGAAAAGTAGTGACATGAATGCTTTTATGCCCTTTGGATCATGGAGATCAAGCCAGCCTTACCCTTACTGAAGAAGTAATAAGATGTTGGTTTGTAACTGAGATGGCTTGTTTGTAGTGAGAGAGGGATTTGTAATAAGGATTTCAAGGTTTTAGGGTTCTTGAAAGAATTTGATATTCTAACAGTGTTGTGGCAAGGTTTTTTTTCTCTCTTTTCCTCCTCTCCGGTTTGTGTGAAAAGAAGGTGATTATATAATGGAAATTAGGGTAAAGAAAATGGGCTTTGAATGTGCAATTGGGCCTCCATGTTCACTTGAGTTCGTCACTTTCCAGGCTAAATCGCAGGGACTTAAGTGCAATTTTTTGAAGTTGAAACGTGAAAACAAAATGTAGCTGACATCGATAACTAACTCCTGTCTGAAAATCGACTCAATCGGATAAACGGTGAATTAGTTATGAATTTTTGAAGTTTCAGCTCAGACAAACTTATTTTGGGCTCCAGTGTCGACTCTGACACGTTCTTCAATAAAAAACAGGTATTGATCGGTGCATAATTTGGTCTCGACTTTTGAAGAAAAGTTGTAGATCTATGAGTCAGTGACCTTGTGTAAAAATATGAGTCCAATCCGATAAAAATTAACCGAGTTATGAATTTTCGAAGTTTCGGCCCAGATGAAATAATATTCAGCATTCAGGATTTTCAGCGTGTCACACACTCTGAGTAAAAAACGAAGGCCTTTTGAATACCGTTTGAACTCAATACCTTCTGTGAAAATGTAGCCAACTCAATTTGTGAAATTTTGGCACCGGAACCAGCTCGATACGATGAAAATCGACCAAGTTATGATTTTCTGAACATGACGCAAATAAATTTCTGTCACAAATTTTCTGCACGAAAATACTTGATAAATCCACATTTTTGAAGACCTTCTGATTGAAATTGGCTTCCAGCCGTGAGAGATGAAAACGTAGATAATGTCAAGACGGAATTTTGGCCACCGGAACGGGTTCAAAACGAGTCACGATCTTCAAGTTATGAATTTTTTAGCGCGTAAAAACTGCACTTTCAGCACACTTTTTCACTATATTTCTTCAAGAAAACTCACACATTCGGATACCTTCTTTAAAGAATTGACTCTTGAGCCGAACCTGAATTTGAGAATATGTTATCAGAGATATCTTGGCGAAAGAACACCTGAATATAACGCGCCGGGTTGGACTTGTGAATTTTCTTGAAATGTTTTGAGAAATATGGGAGGGCAAATTTTGGGGTACAACAGTTGCCCCTGTTCAATCTTCTTAGACCTGAGGATGCAGATTGGTTGACGTGCCTTTCGTAATCCGAAGGTGGAAGATGATTGAACACTAGAGTGCCTAGAAATTTGCGCTCACATAGTAGTGTGACGGGGGAATGGGCTTATAGATGCCATTTAGAGATTGATGGATAGGATGATGGGCTTATAGATGCCATGCTAAGAGATGATGGGTAGGTGGATGGGCTTATAGATGCCATCTGGGTGTCGATCGCGTAAGAGATTCCTTAGCGAGAACTTGCGTACCTGAAAAAGAAAATGATTACCTGGCCTGTTTACAGGAGCTGGTCTTCAAACTCTTTGTATAGATGCGCCCTGACTGGTTACAGGAATCGAATCTGGAGCTTCAAACGGCGATGAATGAACCAGGGATGGTTACTACCTCAACAGGAATGGTGAGAGAACCTTGGACGATTACTACCTCAACAGGAACGTTGATAGAATCTTGGACGATTACTACCTCAACAGGAACGCTGAGAGAATCTTGGGCGACTTCAACCTCAACAGTAATCATTGAGCGAATCTTGGGCGACTTCAACCTCAACAGTAATCATTGAGAGAATCTTGGGCGACTTCAACCTCAACAGTAATCATTGAGAGAATCTTGGGCGACTTCAACCTCAACAGTAATCATTGAGAGAATCTTGGGCGACTTCAACCTCAACAGTAATCATTGAGAGAATCTTGGGCGACTTCAACCTCAACAGTAATCATTGAGAGAATCTTGGATAACTTCTACTTCAACAGTAACGGTGAGAGAATCTTGGGGCGATTACTACCTCCGCAGTAACGGGGAGAGAACCACAGGCGACTACAACCTCAACAGTAATCATTGAGAGAATCTTGGATAACTTCTACTTCAACAGTAACGCTGAGAGAATCTTGGGGCGATTACTACCTCCGCAGTAACGGGGAGAGAACCACAGGCGACTACAACCTCAACAGTAATCATTGAGAGAATCTTGGATATCTTCTACTGAGTCTTTATCAGGAAAATCTGTTAGGGTTCGATTTATCTGGACTAGAGAAGGCCTTTGACTGGATAAGAAACAGAAAATCTTAGGGTCGATTAACTGAACCGGTCTAGGTCTTGAAATCTTCAACTGGATAAGCAACAGGGAGATCTTAGGGTCGATCTGACTGAACCAGAGAAGGCCTTGGACTGGATAAGAAACAGAAAAATCTTAGGGTCGACTTAACTGAACCGGTCTAGGTCTTGAAATAGCTGAGAACTTAACTGAATCTTTCCTGAAAGGTAAAGGTCAGTCATATGCAATGCATGACATGGATCAAGCAGTGATGTTCTCAACATAATGAGATTTGTAAGATGTGATGCATATATGTATGGGAGTGCGATGTTTATGAATGTATGTTTTCGTCTTAGGAAAATAAATCCTTGACGGGTGCCGGGAAGTCATATCCTGGGCTGATATTGAAGAATAGATTTTTGCCTCCGCTGGGGATGATAGCTGCAAGAATACCGGTAGGAGAAGATAACTCCGTTGGGGAATAAACTTGGCGAATGGATTACTCTGCAGGGAGAAAAGTACTCTAATGATCTTGCTGGGGAACAATACTCTGTGGGGAGATAGATACTTTGCTGAAATGTTGATGGTAACTTCGCTGGGGATACCACTGTTCTTTTGGAAGTGTTAATAGACTTCGCTGGGGATAAGGAGACTTTGTCGGGGACGATCTTTTCGTGGCTTTTGGCTGAGGATAACCCAGTTATATCCTGGTAAGGAAATAACTCTTTGAATAAAGCCGGGAGACGCGTTCGTGCTCTGCGAGGATAAGCTTCCAGAATCTACTAGGGATAAGCTTACTGCTTGGGGAGATGAATTCCAAATTTCCTGGGGAACTAGATTGGACTCTCTGGGGGGAAGTTTTGAGATGTATTGGAAGTAACTCCACTGAATGTTTGGTATACCGCCGGGGAACAATCTTTATACCAAGACTGTCGGGGATGCCTGTTAAGAGTGCATATATGCTGCTGGGGAATGTTGAGATATGCTGGAGGATACCCAACTTCCTTAAGGTTTGATTGTATAGCTTTATTTGGAGAGAGTATTGCTGACTTGCTGGCTCACTCTCTGGGGAATTGAGATATCTGGTTATGTTCTCCAGCTGAACCTACCTTGGTACCTTCGAGGATAGAACAATTAGATTGCTTGGGCAACTCATTATTGCCCCTGTTTCTGAGGTGGGAGAGGAAGACCTGTGAGGTGCTGATAGTTGTTGATGGACAAACTCTTCTTCTGATAGGCCAGTGACAAGATGCCGGGACATAGTCGTACGCTTTTGATCCCTAACTTTTGCCTGGACCGCCCTTTCGGGTTTTCAGTCCACCGGGATACCCATTTTTGCCCAAGCCGCCTTTTCAGGTTTTCGACTTGCCGGGTGTACAGATTTTTTCATTTCATCCCTTCATTTTGCCCGAACCCTTTTGGTTCGCCGGGAAGCCCTTATTTTTTCCTAGGTGTGTCAACCTAGCGGGTCTTTGATTATGCGTATTTTTTTTTCTTCCGACCATGTCCGTGCTTTCAGGATGCAGGGAGTTGTCACTGTTAGGAGTGTTTTGTTGTCATACCACCCGAAGATCTTCGTTTGATCGTCCAATGTCCCAAGTGACTCAGGCGGAGATTTGCCCCAGGCTATTAGGCGTTTTGAGAGATTCTCTGAATTGACTTAACTGCCCCAGATGATGGACAATGATCATGTCGTGCCCCTTGATTGGAAGTGCTTATGTTCACTAGGCTTTCATCGTGCGAATTTCCCTGTTGTTCAAACAAATAGTCATATGTAAACAATGTTATATCAAAAATGCAAAGCTTATGTCTGTCTTGAAGATTTTGAAAATGCATTCTTTTTCATAAAACAAGTGAATGTTTGTAAAACATGATGTCAACTCTGTATTTACCGTAGGTCTTAAGGAGTCAGGATACCTTTTGTAACAGTATGCTTTCGAACTAACCCATGCTTCAGCTAGGACTTTTAAGGGTTATAACGTGGCCTGGTTCATGGTTCAAGAAACAAAGGATAAAGGCTCAAATTATTTGTACCCACCCGCTCTTCGTGATGTTCTCCAAACCTAAACTCAGTTGATCATACGTTAGACCTTGTTTGAGTCTTTGCTCTGATTTTTCGGTGATGATTCGGATATTGATAACTTATTTTGAATAGGCAGTCCTTCCTTTTTTGTTGAGGGTTTGTAAGACCTCTTTCTTTTTGATTTTGCTATCCCTGAATTTTTCCTGAACTGTTTCTTTTGTGATTACAGTCAGTGGGATGCCCCCGTTTTGTAAGTCTCCTTCATAGGTTTTGACTTAATGGGCTTTTTTATTTTGAGAGATATAATGACTGCCTGTCCTTCTTGATTATTCGGAACCATCACCGTCTTTCTTTGTTTTGTAAGGACCTCTTTGGTGCCATTCGTTATGCACTTGGATCAACTGAGAGACTACCCTGCCCCAGGTTATGATTAAGGGTTTTAAATTTCGAAAAGAAAAACTCCTACTTCTTTGGCTCAGAGGGGTTGACGAGGGATTATCTTCCTTATAACTCCAGTGTTTAGGGATTTGAAACAATGCCTGTACTTCATCAGCGGGGTCTGTTCAAAAGCATACTGTAAAGATAGCGGTATCGTTTTCGTCATCCTCCCTCAAGAAGCTTAGAATTATTAATTGAGAGTTGATCATCAGAAAAAATATGAAAATAATTTGCGTATAGTGAATACGAATATATTGCTTCAAAACGGACATATGCGATGCATTAATGAAATAACAATGTTTAACAATGAACAAATGTTTGAACAATCAAAAAGAATTACAACTTGAACATTCGAATGAACAAAAGTTTCCTAGTCTCAAGGCTTGTCATTTCAAATGGTGAGTCTTGGAGGGATGATAGAAAAATTCAGCCTGACCATCTTGGGTGAACTCCAATGCCCCTTCATCAATCAGGTCCTGGATCTTGTTCTTCAGAGCCCAACACTCATTTGTATCATGTCCAGGACTGGCAGAGTGGTAGGCACACCTTTTATTGGGATCATAAGTAGGATGTGCTGTGTTGGGATTCTGGGGATGAGCCCTTAATGTGATCAAATTCAATCTCAGCAGGCGTTGTAAAGCTTGAAACAGCGACATGTTGAGCGGGGTGAATTGCCTCCAGGACTTGTCTGGCTGAAGCCGGTGAGGTTGATGCTGAATTTGTGACACTGGAGCCCTTTGAGGAGCTCTCCCCTTACCTCCTTGTTTCAAAGGTGGCTGAACGATGACTGGCTCTTTACCCTTAGACGCTTGCCCCAGTTGGTTACTTTGAAGCAGTTGGTTGATGAGAACACCGAGCTCTTCTTGTCTTTGAGATAAACCTTGAATAGCAGTCCCCTGCCCCAGCATTTGGGCTTTCATTGCATCCATCTCAGCTTGCAGGTGTTTCAGCCGTTCGTCCTCAGCGTTGTTCCTGACCAAAGTCTCCATGAGAAGTGTCCTTAGCTCCTCCTGCCCCTTGGATAGATTCAGGAGGATTTCCCTGAACCAAGTTTCTTGAGTAAGAAGGTCCTGGTTATCTTGTTGGGAAGCCATTGCTGAAATAAACAGCGAGAGAGGTAAGTGACCTGCAACAAGGATACCTGTTATGATGTGTATGTATGCATGCAATGTTTTCCAGGACCTCGTGGGATAAACAAGAAGACTGTTAGCATTTGAATTTGTTAGCTTGATTGGAGGAGCCCTATGTTGCTGAGAATCCTTCTTCAAGGGTCAAAAGCTCACCATTCCAGTGGGTCATAGCCCCTGACAACCTTGGCTAGGGCAACCTTCTTCAAGTGTCAAAGCTCACCATATCAAGTGGGTCATAGCCCCTAACTACCTTGGCTAGAGGAAAATAAATCCTCTTTGCCCCTTGCTGGGATAGTTGATTCACCATGACCTGCATCACAAGCCCTTGAGATCCTTGAAATGGGTTAGGATGTATGCAATGGTATGATGTTATGGTATGCATGGGGTAATGTGAGTAGCCCTGTTATGAGTCCCAATTAAGGACTGCAAACCAAAACCTGCAAGAAACTTAGTAAACCCTGTCATGAGTCCCAATTAAGGACTATAAACGAAACCTGCAAGAAACTCGGTAGACCTTGTTATGAGTCCTAATTAAGGACTACAAACAAAACCTGCAAGAAGCTCAAGTGTCAGACAACAAGCATGCAAATAGTCAAGTACGAAGGCACACAAGTCACACAAGAGAAACCCTTAGAGTTTAGGCCAGCATGGGGTCTGGGTATTACCCTCTTGAAGTTGGTGGGCTCAACCTGTCCTATTAGAAGTAACTGGGTTCTAAGGGTCCCAATATCACTGGATTGCTTTCATTGTTCATCGTTTCGATTTAGCCACGGAACTGGCGACCGAAATATTCCAGGAAAGCAACCCTCAATTGAGTGTAGTATCGAGTATCAACCAACCTCGGACTGCACCAAAGTCAGTTATCTCACTACCCTAAAGAGGCCAAGATAGTTCAATTAAGGTTCCTAAGGTCTGTTGATGCTTCACGACACCACGCGGAGGCCCCGTACTCTCCTTGACTGAACTCAAGGGTTACCGGTACACACCAAAGTGCCACATCAACGTAGCAGACTGTTTCAACCATGTCGGTATACCCCGCACATTTCCCTCACAGCCTTGTTGCTACTTTCTAAGAAGGTATCCCCAGACCCGGGTTAGGATCTATAGAACTCCCAAGACAGTCCCACAATTTAAAGCAAACAAGGAAAGCAATTGAAAACACAGTTATGAACTAACCCTAAGGTACACCTCACTTTAAGTTAAGTCCCCAGCAGAGTCGCCAGTTCTGTGATCGGTGGATCTGGAACTGACTGTTTAACGCTGGTTCGCGAAATGTCGCGGAAGCAGGAGTCGCCACCATCTTTTATTTTCTCCAAATGGAAAGGACAAAAGCACAGAAAAATTCCTTATAGAGATTGCTCTCGGTTCGGGAGGTAGATTATAGAAAGGGAAGGTGTTAGCACCCTTTCTATCCATGGTTATCCATGGGCTCTTAGATACTTGCTCATTTGTGTTTTCAAAATTGTTTGTTTGCTTTTCAATGTGGGTTTTAAAAAAGTTTCTTTGAAAATTCCAGTTCGACTCTTGTATCGGTCCTCAAGAGTGTTTGAAAGATTGCTTTCGAAAGCTTTTTGAAAAGGTGTCAGTGTGAAAAGTATTTTTGATTTGTTTTTAAATTAGAGCAAGTATCTAGAGTCGTCTACCTACCCTAAGGAATTCGTCTGTGTAGATGTCCTTTACAGTAGTGCCATCCCACCATTGAGAGGTAGGTAGCACCACCGTTGGAGGTGTTCGGGTCAATTCGAGGTTCGGGAAATGGTGATCACCGGAGCAATAGGAAGACACCTTAGAAGCTACCCTCATGCCAGGTTCCTGGATCATGAGGACTTACTAAAACGTCCTCTACTCGACGATCACCTTTCGAGGGGCAAGGCAACAGTGAGGCGTACCCTAAGAGTGGTGTGTGAATTTGTGTGTTGTTTTCAGTTTAGCAATTATCTTTGATCATGCATTTGTGGTGATCTACGCTTGTTTTTAATTTAGGCCATACATTCTTTCATGCAATTAGAATTTAAAAGTGCGGAAATTTAAATCTAAGCTATTACAAGGCGCGGGTCTATACATCGCCAAAATACAAAGACTCGTTTTGAATAAAAATGCGGAGAGTAAATAAATTCCTAATTACTATTACAAGGCTTGAGCAATTACATAATATAAAAAAAGGAAAATAAGAATAAATGCGCGAAAAGAATAAAAAATGGAACGTTCGAGGGCGTTGGACCCTTTTGGAATTAAATTGAATGAAAAGTTAATTAATTATTAAATTAAAGAAAAGAAATGTTTTTTTGATGGTTTTTGTATTTATGAAATAAAGAAAATTAAAATTCAAGAGAAACCCTAATTCTAAGTTGTTTTTAATTATTAAAGAAAAATATTAAAGTTTAACCTAATTTACTAAATATTTAATGTACATGTTTATTTACAAAATAAATTAGTAACTAATAATAATGATAATAAGAAAAAATTATTTATTAAGAAAAGTGATAAAAAGTTAAAAAACCTAATTTCTACATATTTTAATTTATTGAGAAAAAGATTAAAGTTTTAAAACCTAATTTACTAAACTAATTATTAAAGTTTATTTACAAAATAAATTAATAGTGAAATAATAATAATTAAATATATTTTAGTTTCTGATTTTTTATCTTATGAAAATTAATTTATGAAATTAAAGAAAACAATTGAAAACAATTAAAAGAATAAAAAGGAAAATCAAATAAAAAAATAAAAATGTGCAAACCATGGAGGGTATTCAGACCCAAATGGAGGTTTTTTGTGAGAAATCTGGCCCATTAGACAAAAAGCCTTGTTTGACTTTCTGGCATCACGTACGTGTTCATTGACTCCTGAGTACCGTGGTCTGCATTCTTTGGCCATTGGATTGGGTTTCATGGCCATTTGTGTTTTGGCTGTTGGCCATTTATGTTCTGGCCTCAACGTTCCTTAATCTTCTAGGATGTCTGTCTCGCCATGTATTAGTGTCATGCATAAGTTTTTCTACTTTGGCCATTTGGCTTTTGGCTTTTGGCCATTTGCCTTTTGGCCTCAACGTTCCTTAATGAACCTGCATGGGATCCTGTCTAAATCTGCAGTGTTGAATCTCACGAACACATTAAATAAAATCTTAAAATGCAAATAAAGCCAATATATGAAGAAATTTAATGTTTAGGCACAATATGGCATGTATGAATGATTATACCCTTTTGATCATGGAGATCAAATCAACATTACCCTTACTGGAAAAGTAGTGACATGAATGCTTTTATGCCCTTTGGATCATGGAGATCAAGCCAGCCTTACCCTTACTGAAGAAGTAATAAGATGTTGGTTTGTAACTGAGATGGCTTGTTTGTAGTGAGAGAGGGATTTGTAATAAGGATTTCAAGGTTTTAGGGTTCTTGAAAGAATTTGATATTCTAACAGTGTTGTGGCAAGGTTTTTTTTCTCTCTTTTCCTCCTCTCCGGTTTGTGTGAAAAGAAGGTGATTATATAATGGAAATTAGGGTAAAGAAAATGGGCTTTGAATGTGCAATTGGGCCTCCATGTTCACTTGAGTTCGTCACTTTCCAGGCTAAATCGCAAGGACTTAAGTGCAATTTTTTGAAGTTGAAATGTGAAAACAAAATGTAGCTGACATCGATAACTAACTCTTGTCCGAAAATCGACTCAATCGGATAAACGGTGAATTAGTTATGAATTTTTGAAGTTTCAGCTCAGACAAACTTATTTTGGGCTCCAGTGTCGACTCTGACACGTTCTTCAATAAAAAACTGGTATTGATCGGTGCATAATTTGGTCTCGACTTTTGAAGAAAAGTTGTAGATCTATGAGTCAGTGACCTTGTGTAAAAATATGAGTCCAATCCGATAAAAATTGACCGAGTTATGAATTTTTGAAGTTTCGGCCCAGATGAAATAATATTCAGCATTCAGGATTTTCAGCGTGTCACGCACTGAGCAAAAAACGAAGGCCTTTTGAATACCGTTTGAACTCAATACCTTCTGTGAAAATGTAGCCAACTCAATTTGTAAAATTTTGGCACCGGAACCAGCTCGATACGATGAAAATCGACCAAGTTATGATTTTCTGAACATGATGCAAATAAACTTCTGTCACAAATTTTCTGCACGAAAATACTTGATAAATCCACATTTTTGAAGACCTTCTGATCGAAATTGGCTTCCAGCCGTGAGAGATGAAAACGTAGATAATGTTAAGACAGAATTTTGGCCACCGGAACGGGTTCAAAACGAGTCACGATCTTCAAGTTATGAATTTTTTAGCGCGTAAAAACTGCACTTTCAGCACACTTTTTCACTATATTTCTTCAAGAAAACTCACACATTCGGATACCTTCTTTAAAGAATTGACTCTTGAGCCGAACCTGAATTTGAGAATATGTTATCAGAGATATCTTGGCGAAAGAACACCTGAATATAACGCGCCGGGTTGGACTTGTGAATTTTCTTGAAATGTTTTGAGAAATTTGGGAGGGTAAATTTTGGGGTACAACACCCTCCATTCTAGATCCATGCGTAACGATACTGCTATGGCCTTTTGTGACTCTGAGGATCTAATCTACCAAGCCGAAGATGAAGGTGAGGAATATTGTGAAGTACCAGGGAAACTTTCCAGACTACTACAACAAGAGGAAAGAACCATTCAGCCTCACGAGGAACCTATGGATACAGTCAACCTGGGTACCGAGGAGGATAAAAAAGAGGTCAAGGTGGATGCCAATCTGGAACCCAGTGTCAAGAAGCGTCTGATTCAGCTGTTGCGTGATTATGTTGAGATCTTTGTCTGGTCATATAAAGACATGCCAGGACTTGATACGGACATCGTGGTACATCGTTTGCTTACAAAAGAAGATTGTCCGCCAGTAAAACAAAAGGTTCTCCGCATGAGACCTGATATGTCAGAAAATATTAAAGCGGAGGTCATGGAGAAATTCAATGCTGAATTCTTGGTTGTCACTTCCTACCCTCAATGGGTTGCCAACATTGTTCCCGTACCTAAAAAAGACGGCAAAGTACGAATGTGTGTGGACTATAGAGATTTGAATAGGGCAAGCCCTAAAGATGATTTTCCACTCCCCCACATTGATATCCTGGTTGACAATACGGCACAACACAAAGTGTTTTCCTTCATGGGCGGATTCTCAGGTTATAACCAAATCAAAATGGCACCTGAGGACATGGAGAAAACAACATTTGTCACACAGTGGGGCACATTCTGCCACAAGGTGATGCCATTCGGATTGAAGAATGATGGGGTAACCTATCAGCGCGCCATGGTAGCTTTATTTCACGATATGATACATCATAAAATAGAGGTCTACGTAGACAATATGATAGCCAGATCACAAACAGAAGAAGAGCATCTCGATCACTTACAAAAGCTGATTGAGAGACTAAAGAAGTACAAGCTGAGGTTGAATCCAAACAAGTGCACATTTGGAGTACGGTCTGGTAAACTCCTAGGTTTTGTCGTCAGTAACAAAGGTATTGAGGTCGATCCTGCCAAAGCTAAAGCAATAAAAGAGATGCTTGCTCCTTGTACTAAGAAGGAAGTCAGAGGATTCTTGGGGCGCTTGAACTATATTTCCATATTCATTTCTCACCTAACAGCTACTTGTGAGCCAATCTTCAAATTATTGAAGAAAGATCGAGTAGTCAAATGGAATGATGAGTTCCAAGTTTCTTTTGACAAAATCAAAGAATACTTACAAGAACCTCCTGTATTGATGCCACCAGCCGAGGGAAGACCTTTGATCATGTATCTAACTGTTTTAGAAAAATCGATGGGGGTGTGTATTGGGGCAGCATGACAAGTCTGGCCGAAAAGAGCACGTTATTTATTACCTGAGAAAAAAGTTTACTGACTGTGAAACCAGATATTCACTGCTCGAGAAAACTTTTTACACTCTGACATGGGCTGCTTGCTGGCTAAGACAGCATATGCTGACTCATACTACCTTGTTGATATCTAAGATGGATCCGATAAAGTACATCTTCGAAAAGCCTGCTCTTTTTGGGAGAATAGCGAGATGGCAGATGATCCTAACGGAGTACGATATACATTATACTACCCAGAAAGCTATAAAGGGAAGTGTACAAGCTGATCACCTTGCTCACCAAGCCGTAGAAGACTACCAGTCCATGAAGTTCGATTTTCCAGATGAAGACATCATGACATTAGACAACTGCGAAGAATTTAGGCAATATGACGGACCTGAACAAGGATCCCGATGGACCCTGTTCTTTGATGGGGCATCTAACGCACTTGGCAATGGTATTGGTGTTGTACTCATATCTCCAGAAGGTTGTCATACTGCCTTTACGGCCAGACTTTGCTTCAACTGTACAAATAACATGGTAGAATATGAGGCATGCATCTTTGACTCAGAGCTGCCATAGACTTGGGAATCAAATCTTTAGATGTGTTTGGAGATTCAGCTTTGGTCATCATTCAGATCAAAGGGGAATAGGACACTAAGCACCCAAACCTTATCCCTTACAAAGAACATGTTTTGACATTGCTACCACATTTTGAGAAGATTACCTTCGAGCATTTCCCGCGAGAAGAAAATCAGCTAGCAGACGCTCTAGCCACAATGTCATCTATGTTTAAACTTAATTGGGATAACGAGGCTCCCTAAATCACCATCGAACGAATGGACGAACCAACACACTGTCACGAGATTAATACTGAAGAGGTAGTAGACCAGCCTTGGTTTCATGAAGTCAAGAGGTATCTCGAGGCTCGAGAATATCCAGAAGGAGCTTCAATCAATGATAATAAGTTCTTAAGAATATTCTCTTCTAAATTCTTCCTTAGTAATGGCATCCTATACAAACGCAATCTTGACTCCATTTTGCTTCGGTGTATGGATAAAGTTGAAGCTTAAAATATCATGTTGAATTACATGAAGGTACTTTTGGCACCCACTCCAGTGGGCCTACGATGGCAAAGAAAATCCTACGGGCAGGCTATTATTGTTCTACCATGGAAGCAGATTGTTATCAACATTCTCGAACCTGTCATAAGTGTCAAATTTATGCTGACAAGGTGCATGTACCTCCGGTTCCTCTGAATGTCTTGACGGCTCCTTGGCCATTTTCTATGTGGGGAATTGATATGATTGGAGAGATCAAGCCTACAGCTTCTAATGGACACCGCTTCATCCTAGTGGCCATTGACTATTTTACAAAATGGGTTGAAGCAGCTTCCTTCGCTTCCGTCACCAAGAATGTTGTTGCCCGCTTCATCAAGAAAAACCTTATTTTCCAGTATGGTATCCCGGAAAGGATCATCACGGACAACGGTACAAATCTCAACAACACTATGATCACCTCTTTATGCGAGCAATTCAATATCCAACATCATAATTCTTCTCCCTATTGGCCAAAGATGAATGGTGTTGTCGAAGCTGCGAATAAAAACATTAAGAAGATCATACAGAAAATGACAGTCACATACAAAGACTGGCATGAGATATATCCGTTTTCTATCCACGGTTATCGTACCACGGCTCGCACGTCAACTGGGGAAACACCCTATTCTTTGGTTTACGGCATGGAGACTGTCCTACCTATTGAGGTTCAGATCCCCTCTCTGAGAATTATGAAGGATGCAGGGTTGAATGAAGACGATTGGATCCAGACTCGACTTGATCAACTGAATTTGATTGATGAAAAGAGACTTAGTGCTATTTGCCATGGTCAAATGTATCAAAAACAGATGATCAAGGCTTTCAACAAGAAATTCAGGCGCCAAGTATATCAAGTTGGGGATCTAGTGATCAAACGTATCATCTTTCCACAAAGTGATCCCAGGGGCAAATGGACTCCTACCTATGAAGGACCATTTGTAATCAAAAACATATTCTTCGGTGGGGAAATGATCTTGACCACCATGGATGGCGACGACCTGCCACACCCTGCGAACATGGATATAGTCAAAAGATACTACGCATAAGAGACCCGCTAGGTTGACATATCTAGGCAAAACAAGGGCATCCCGGCGAACCAAAAGGTTCGGGCAAAAATCAGGGATAAAATGAAAAAATCTGAACACCCGAAAAGTTGAAAACCGAAAAGGGCGACTTGGGCAAAAAAGGGTTTCCCGGTGGACTGAAAACCCGAAAGGGCGGTCCAGGCAAAAGTTAGGGAATTAAAGCGTACAACTATGTCCCGTTGGATCACTTGACGGACAACCTTTGGCTTCCACTAACAAACTCAGAGTTTCTGATCAATTCAATCATCTTCGGACAAGGTACAAATAGACAGGATACTCGGAGATGCGAAGGCTATAGCAGGATGGAAACCCCATGGATTTTTTTTATACACGTAGCTATCTTTTCTTTGTATCAGAATTTTCTATGACAGCATTCTCTTACTAGAATATTTGTCCCCTTTGTAAAAAATGTTTATTCAAAGTCAATACAAAGATATTCCTTTGAAAGTGAAAAAAAAACTATTTATCTTTTTCTTTACGCTTGTGTTTTCTTTACAAAAACTTCCAAGGATTCATTGTTGAACATATGCATTTGGACATGATCACTGTTTACAAATAAACAAAATAAGGAAGACAATTACTGATAGGTTGAAAGAATATAAAAATGTCTCTAGGCTATTCCATAAGTGATCCTTTACAGTACCTCATTTAAATCCCCAGCGGAATGAAGCTCCCAATTTAACAATCCCCAGTAGAAATCACCCAATTTCTCCAGATTCCCCAAGCAGATTGTGCAAGCAGAGCATGGCATGGCCCTCACAACAGATTTTACTTCTCTCAACAAAAGTTCATCAGTACTTTCACTTCAAGACATGAAAGTTCACATATCCTCAACGACATTCAGGGATTTATTTTCCTCAATCGAACAGCAATGCAGCAAATTAGTTCACATGCGCATACATTTCATCCATATATCATAAACATTAATAAAGCAAATACATTGCATCATACATTTCATGCAGACATAACTTTATATTTTAGCTAACATTTTATCCTTTTCAGGATAAGATTAACAGCTACCATTAACAATATGCAACCTTGATATAGTTCGGATACGCTCCAGACACGGATGCCATTCTGATACTCACTCGGATTCAGTTTTCATATACAGTTCAGATATGCTCCAGACACTGATGCCATTCTGATACTCATTTAGATACAACTTACATATATAGTCCAGATACGCTCCAAACACGGATGCCATTCTGACACTCATTCAGATTCAACTTTCAGATACAGTTCGGATACGCTCTAGACACGGATGCCATTCTGATACTCATTCGGATTCAGTTTTCAGATACAGTTCTGATACGCTCCAGACACGAATTCCATTCTGATACTTAGTCAAAATCATCTCCCAGATACAGTTCAGGTACGCTCCAAACATGGACGCCATTCTGATACTCATTCATTCGACTCACAAATTACAAATCAGTAAGCATTCTTGGATGGCATCTACAATCCCATCTCCAAAAAAGACTCTATCACCTCTCCAAATGGCATCTTTAAGCTCGTTCCTTAAACTACACATCATCGAGTGCAAATTTCTGGGCACTCTAGTGTCCAATCACCTTTCACCTTCGAGTCACGAATGGCAAAACTCGCCAATCTAACTCTTCAGGTTTAAGAAGATTGAATAGGGGCAGCTGTTGTAACCCAAAATTTTCCCTCTCATTTATCAAGACTTTTCTCACAAGATCTCTTTTACTCAAGACTGGATTAGGGTTTGATCAACTCAAGACATCTCATCATGCACTGATAACCCCAAATTAGGGTTTGGGATTGCACAAAGATTTTTGGACTATCAATGCTTCATATGACTTTCAAGTATCATTATAGACCCCTAAGATTACTTATGTCAAGTTTCAAGCCTTGAATCACATTTTTGATCAGTCATTTGGACAGTTGACCTAAAAATCTGTTGTATTGAGGAAAAAGTCAACCATGGCCAATTTACAGTCAAACTTCATAATTTTTTATCCACATCAACATTTTAGACTCATATGAATCATTTGATCAAGTTTGGACCATAATTCCTCAAGAAATTTGATCAAATCATCAAAAGGGCAAAATGGTCAAAATTAGGGTTTTGACTAAGAAAGGGCAATTTTTGATTTTTGACCTAGCAAATGATCAATTGAATTAAAGCATGATTTCAAGAGTTCAATTGCATCATCTTGACCTAAAGCCATGGATCAAAACATTGCAAATCCATTGGATTGACAGATGAATTTTTTCAGTCAACTGGTCAAAAGTCAACTGTATACTGGAAAGTCAAACTTTGACTTTTTGGTCAAATTCAAGTGCCAAGGACCACAATTTATCAAAATATGTCAATATGAGAAACTTGTTCATCAAGAAATCAAAGATTGAAGATTTTGTTTGAAATTTGAAATTTTCTTAACTTAGAAATTTTTCTAAGTATAGAAAAATTCTTATTTTTTATTCAACTTTAAGCCAAATTCTCACCATGATACAGGATGATTCAAAGGAAGTTCCCAAAATGAAAGTTGTAGATCTCCATGAAATCTACAACTTTTCTTCACACATTTTTTCCTAAAGATGCTTGGGTCTCAAGATATAATTTTGTGAATACATGTCCATGAACTAAAATAACTTAGTGAAATTTTGCCCTAATTTAGGCAGGTTTTTTACCTAACTTCATGGCAACTTTTCACCTAGTTCCAAGAGGAATCTTGAAAGGCAATTCAAAGATCAGTTATATAGGACATTGCAAGCTTTCCAAAATTTCCAAGAACTTCTTGAGATCATTTTTGAGTAGGGAGAATCGAAGAGATGAAGTTGGCAATTTCTCACTTTGATTTCAATCCATTTCATGATGAACCAAAATTCAAATCCAAACCTAGGCTGCATAATCCTTGCTTTACAGGTCTCAAACTTTTTTCTCACTCCATAATTTAACGCTTACACGGTTGATAAAGCTTTAATCCAAACATGAGAGCCTTTGTCTAAGCTTTAATTCTATAAATAGCACAAAGTTGCCATTTCCATTTTAGAAAAGCACAACTTTTGCATTTGTCAACTCCTTGAGCTTTGAACCTGTTCCTTCTGCACACACAAGTCCTATAAACCAAAAGCAAAGTGCCTAAGACTTGTACCAACTCAGATCAGGCTTGTACAAGCATTCGGAGAGTTGTCTCCTCACTTTTCTTAAAAGGCAAACAATAGAGCAAAAAGTCTATAACTCAGAAGCCTGGTATGGAATTGATTTGAAACCTTTTCTATACTTATACACAAACATATTATAACCAAAGACACGATTGAAAAAGCTCAGAAACTCTCCCAAACTCTCTATCACCAAAAACCTGCCATAACTTGCAGTTTTGCATCAAGCATAGCAATCCCAAAATCTACTCGTGGGTTTCAAGTTCTAATCACCTAAACACTTAACCTATATCATATCTAAGTGTTCCAGACCATCATCCCTTCACCGTAACTCCTCCTTTTCCATCTGCCATTTTTGCATTTCAAGCTTGCTGGTTGACTTGAGTAGGGAGACTCAGACACTTTCAAGGCAAGGTAAAGATTGGAACACACTCAGGGAGGTCCAGAAAAGCTAAAGAGATCCTCAGGCCTTCTCAAAACTCACTCAAACTCCATTCACGATCTCAGCTGAAAGAGGTAAGAACTCTAACTTCTATCTCTTCATACATGCATCCTTTGGTCTCGATTTGTGAAAATAAAATGTAGATATTCTTGTGATAACACCAACCATGTTCATAGATTTCATTTATATTCATTGTGTATAGAGAATTTTAGATTTCAAATTTCTGTAAAAATTAGGTTTAAAATTAGCTTTGATCTTTGACTGTTAGTTTACATGAGTTACATGGTTGAAATCGTGGAAAAGAGTACTATCATTTTCATGTTTGAAGTTTCCATTTTCATGGAGAAATGAGAGAGATATGGTTGGTCTGGCTAGCTAGAGGAAGAGGATGAAGTACAGGGCAAGGAAGCATTTTGTGTTATGTATTTTTAGTTTCATTTGAACTAACGGATGTACAGTCACCCTAGTGGCAAGGCAACGCGCATAAATTGCTAAGGTCATGGGTTCGAGCCCTGGCGCCTGCCTTTTGCATATTTTCTCACATTTTTTCCATTTTTGTCACTATGCAGCGCTGGGCTTTTTGTTCCATTGGGCTTTATGATTTTTTTTTCTAACACTTACCTCCTGATTACTCAGGACACCCCTGGCCCAACTATTTTTGTTTATTTACTTTATTTTGTTTTATTTCATTATAATATTTTTTCTTAAAAATTATAAAAATCATAAAAAAATATAAAGATGATAAATATTATATTTTGTTTATTTTATTTTATTTTCTAATAAAAAATATTTTTTATTTAGTTGTATATTAACTATTTTTCTTAATAAACTTGTAATTAAAAATAGAATAAGTTTAAATATTTATTATTTTTCTCACACTTGTAAATATTTATTTTAATATATAAAAAGACCAAAATACTTCGTAAATACCACTTATTATTTTCAAAACAAAAATACAAAAATAATGCTTAAAGAACTTTATTTTCTTTTAACAAATTAGAATTAGGGTTAATCCATTTTTGTAAATAATTTCCTTTTCTTAAATTATTTGGTTTAGTTTAAAACTTTATTTTTCACATGAAAAACAAAACAAAATCTTTTTCTTGCATATACATATCTTTGCATATTTAATTTATATTGTATATTCAAATATTTGCACAAATTCGATTTGGTTGTAATAGCTTAATTAGATTTACATTATTGCAAATCCCCATTTATAATTTGTAATAGTGTAGTAATCTTTAAATTACGCAATTTATCACTTTTACATAACATGCTAGTAATTAGGGTTTGTATGGAAAGATAAAAACAATCAAATAGAAAACCCTAATCCAAGACAAAGTCAAGCATGAAAATGACACATTTGCACACAAGCACCCTTAGGGTTACTCCACTTGGTTGCCTTACACAAAAAATGGCCATATTACACATGCGAAGTATCTTGGCAAAACAAATAAATATAAGATCATAGTCCCTCGATGATGCTATTCTAAGTTGCTTTACAAAATGATCTTGGTCCCTCAAAAATACTAAGATACTTTGCAACATTGCTAATCATGGTTATACGATGACCCACGCCCGTCCCGTTAACATCCTAAGATAGGGTTGCTTACCAAATCAATGATAAGACAACAATGTAAAAGGAAAAGGAAATGAACAAGAAAGACATTTGAGTAGGTAGATTACTTCTAGTTACTTGCTCTATTTCAAACAACTATCCTTGCTATTTTCAAAATAAACACACACATTTCCAAACATCTTACAAATATTGAAAACATTTTCAAAAGAGACAAACATCTTTGTATACATTCTTACGAACGAGAATCATTACAAAGATTGCCTAAACAATGGCCTCTTTTACAAAATACTTTCAAAACCACACAAAGCACAATTTCAAAACAAAAGCAAGTGATCTAGCAAGTAACTAAGATCCCATGGAAAACCATGGATGAAAAGGGTGCTAATACCTTCCCTTTTCATAATCTACCCCCCGAACTCAAGAAACAATCTCAAAGGTCTTTCCTGTGCTTTTTCATCTTTCCTTTTGGATAAAAGAAAATTCGGTGGAGACTCTTGTTAACCGCAACATTTGCGATAAAACGCAAAACCCTCAAGTCAGTTCTCCCACTGTATCACACATGGCATGGTGTCTAACTGTTCTGGGACAGTTAAGTTAAGATTTGAGGGATCTCTCAAGAGTGCCAAATAGCCAAGGGAAAATCTCCATCTGAATCCCTTGGGGCATTAAACATGCATTTCAGCAAAGGTTCACGAATGATCAAGCAAACATCTTTCTGGCAGTGCTGAAACACTTACTGCTATGGACAATGACAATCTTACATACCCTGTGCACGTGGACATAGTCAGAAAATACAATGCATGGAAAAGACCCGCTAGGTTGACTGGCCTAGGCAAAAATAAGGGCACCTCGGCGAACCAGAGGAGTTCGGGAAAAAATCAGGGATATACATATGGAAAGAATCTGTACACCCGGCAAGTCGAAAACCTGAAAAGGAGGCTTGGGCAAAAAAGGGTATCCCGGTGGACTAAAAACTCAAAAGGGCGGTCCAGGAAAAGTTAGGGATTAAAGCGTACGACTATGTCCCGTCATCTCGTCACTTTGTCTATCAGAAGAAGACTAACCACCCTGATCAACATCAACTCGAGACTCCAAGAGTTGGGATAACATTCAGGCCATCCACAAAATCCTCGCAAATACTTTCTCCAGCAGGTACAGAGACAAGGGCATCCTACTATAAAGTCATTGTCATATCCTTAACATACAGCCTAATGATGTCAGGTGTTCTTATATCCCTGGAAGAACAAGAGTTTCCTATTACTTACCCAGCATCTTAAAGAATTCCCTAACCTGGGTCACATGCTTTTCAGGATTCCTCAGCAGGACTTCATAAAAATCCCCAAGCAGCTCAGAGTTTCCCTTCCCCAACAGAGTTTATTTCTCTAACAACGAAAGTTCATCTCCCAGTGTTTCAACTTCAACAAAATTTGAAGACTTACACTCTTCATCCCCAGCAACAATCGGGGATTTATTTTCCCTAGTTCAACAATACAACAATAGAATGACTGACACGTTCATACATTGCATCCATACATTATTTTACAAATGTCATAGCATATGCAACACGAATGCATATATCACAATCTCATTTATTTTGAGAGCGTCATTTGCACTTAATGCATCATGACATTGCATACAGCTAACCCTTTATCTTTTTAGGTAAAAGTCTATAAACAGACGAATATCATCAACTATTTACATGACCAGACAAATCTCTAGTACTCTGCTAAAGTAGTAATCATCAAAGATTCCTTCATCACCTGCTGAGGTAGTGATCGTCTAAGATTCCTTCATTATCTGTTGAGTAGTAATCGTCCAAGATTCCTTCATTATCTATTGAAGTAGTAATCGTCCAAGATTCCTTCATTATCTGTTGAAGTGGTAATCGTCCAAGATTCCTTCATTATCTGTTGAGGTAGTAATCGTCCAAGATTCCTTCACTATCTATTTAGGTAGTAATCGTCCAAGATTCCTTCATCGCCTGCTGATGTAGTAGTCATTAAAGATTCCTTCATTATCATCTTAAGTAGTAATCGTTCAAGATTCCTTCATTATCCTGCTGAAGAAGTAATCGTCCAAGATTCCTTCATTATCTGTTGAGGTAGTAGTCGTCAGATTCCTTCATTGGCAGATGAAGTAGTAATCGTCAAAGATTCCTTCATTATCTGTTGAGGTAGTAATCGTCCAAGATTCCTTCACTATCTGTTGAGGTAGTAATCATCCAAGATTCCTTCATCACCTGCTGAGATAGTAGTCGTCAAAGATTCCTTCATTATCATCTAAAGTAGTAATCGTCCAAGATTCCTTCATTATCCTACTGAAGTAGTAGTCATCAAAGATTCCTTTATTATACGTCGCAGTCAAGCTTCATACTTACCAACAAAAAACAAGTTCTAGATTAATACATGAAACAAGACAGGACAACTATTTGTGGACGACCGATTATATATTAATACTTGGAACCAGACAGGAAAACTATCTACATGAGCAGATTGAGGATTAATACCCGAAACAAGACAGGAAAACTATCTTCCTTTCTCTTAGGTCAGATATTAACACCTGAAATCAGACAGGACAATTATCTTAACGCCCGAAAAAAAGCAGGTTCTAGATTAATACCTGAAACAAGACAGGACAACTATCTGTAAATCAAATGATTTTGGATCAATTCTTGAAACAAGACGGGGGGGACTATCTACATGACAATCTTGAAGCAATCTTACACGGGTTTCTTCTCATGATCTCCAGATGCAGTCTAACACTGACTCATCCTGAAGCAATCTTACACGGGTTTCTTCTCCTAATCTCCAGATGCAGTCTAACACAGACTCATCCTGAAGCAATCTTACACAGATTCCTTCTCACAGTTTTCAGATACAGTCTAACACGGACTCATCCTGAAGCAGCCCTACGCAGGTTTCTTCTAATACATTTCCAAATAGAAGTTAATTTCATTCTCCCTATAAAATTACTGTGAAGCCTGGATTTCAACCAAAAAATAGCAAACTTTTCCAGAGATAACTCCTAAATAGAGCCTTGAACAACTGAAGTTCCTAGACTCTATTCCCTACAGAGTTTTCCTCAAGCAAGAGAACAATATAAATCAACATTCCCCAGCGGGCTCCTCCTCAGACAACAGGAACAAGAATCCCCCACAAAGAGACCTCTTATAAAGTCAACACCTACTTTGGATGGCATCTTTAAGCCCATCTCCAACAACTCTCAGTCATTTTCTCCAAATGGAATCTTCAAGCCCATTCCCTACACAGTCAACCACCACATCATGCGAGTGCAAATTTCTGGGAACTCTAGTGTTCAATCATCTTCCACCTTCAGATCACGAATAGAAAACAAGCCAATCTAAATCTTCAGGTTTAAGAAGATTGAACAGGGGCAGTTGTTGTACCCCAAAATTTGCCCTCTTTTTCTCAAGGAATTTTCTCACAAGAATTTTAAAAAGGGAAAGTTTACACAAGTACAATTGGATTTTTGGGGTTTCAAGCATCAAATCAAAAATGAGCAAGTTTGCCTTGATTCATAAGCTTCGATTGGGCATCTAAAATCCTTCGAGCGAGCTTTTATTTCAAAGTCTTCGATTGGGAATTTGGCCTCCTTCGATGCAAGCTTGGTTCACCAGCCTTCGATTGGGCCTTTGGCCTCCTTCGATGTAAGCTTGGTTCACCAGTCTTCGATTGGGAATTTGGCCTCCTTCGATGCAAGCTTGGTTCACAAGTTTCGATTGAGAACTTGGCCTCCTTCGATCAAGTTTAATTCCTAAAGCTTTGACTAAACAAAAGGCTCCTTCAACTTGCCTTGGATTCACAAGGCAAAAGCTTCTTCAGGCTTGCCTTTGATCCATAAGGCAGAGGCTTCCTCAGACTTGCCTTTGATTCACTAGGAAAAGGCTTCTTTATGCTTTCCTTTGATTCATTAGGAAAAGGCTTCTTCATGCTTACCTTCTATCCACAAGGAAGAGGCTTCCTCAAACTTGCCTTTGATCCACTAGGCAAAGGCTTCTTCATGCTTTCCTTGGATTCACAAGGTAAAGGCTTCTTCATGTTTTCCTTGGATTCATAAGGCAAAGGCTTCTTCAGACTTGCCTTTGATTCACAAGGCAAAGGCTTCTTCAAACTTACCTTTGATCCACAAGGCAAAGTCCCCTTCAACTTTCCTTTAACCCACAAGGCAAAAGGCCCCTTCAACTGCTTCAATTCGCAAAGAAATGACTATCTACATACAAGCTTCGACTGGGAAATGTCTATCTTCAGGCCTTCTCTGAATCCACCTCTAAAACCCCTCAACATAGTTTCTACACTATGACACATAATATGGCCCATTCGAAGAAGCGTTCAATATGGTCCATTTGAAGAAGCATTCAAAAGGTCCATTCGAAGAACATGAATTTGGTGGATGGGAAGGATATGCATGTGGTTCATTCGAAGAACACACACGTGGTCCATTCGAAGAACATACATGTGGTCCATTCGAAGGATACATGATTATTGAAAATAAGTTTTGTTTTTCCTTTTGATGAGTTTGGCTCAAGATGCTTGCTGGCCAAAGTCCAACATGCAGCCAAGCCCAAGCCTCATGCACAATTGCATTCGAAGGAAGTAACAAAAGAAGCTTCGACTGGCCAGAAAGGAGTTTTCAATTGGGCTAGTTGAAAAGTTTCAGATCAAGCTACTAAGGTAGATAGTGGTTCAATCGAAGAAGCCACAATGATGAGGCCTGGAGCCATTCGAAGGAAGTAACTCAGGCCCAATCGAAGAACAATGCTTGAGGGCATTCGAAGGAGTCAGGGATTGAAACACATCCTGGTTCATCCCAAAACCTAAAAGGGTAGGAATCCATCAAAAATGGAAATCCTTTAATTTGTCTTATTTTACCTTCAAATCCTGGTTAATAGTTGTCCCTTGCCATTTCCATTCCCCTTTACACCCCTATAAATACAGGCCTAAGGACACATTGCCAAAGGACGAAAAAAAGAGATAAGAAACACACTTAAGTTGCCTCAAAATTACTACACACACATTTCCTGAAGAAAACCACCAAACTTCTTAAAATCTCCAAAGGTTCTCAAAATCGAAACAACCCTTAAACAAGCATACCCACGCCTGAAGCCACAGATCCATACATCACTGTTAATCCAACCTAAACAGATAAACACGCACAGGATCGAAGGACCTGAGTTTCACACCCAGGTCCACATTTTGTTTTTTTTACAATTCCTTGCAGATCAATGTTCCCAGATCGAAGGAGTACATCATACACATCATTCCTCTGCTGCCAGATGCTGGCAAATCCAGATCCAGTTCCCCCAAACATGGAGTCCTTCATGCATTTTCGACAGCCTTCTTCACTAGATTGAAAGGCAACTTAAGCCTCTTTTCGATCTGGGCCTGCATCCTGCAAATTGCACCCCTTTTTGACTGCTTGGTCCATTTATGTTGTCTTTTTTTTTTCTTCTAGTTTTAATTAACATTAAAATAAAAAATCATAAAAAACATTAGGCTTAGTTTTTTCTATTAAATTAATTATATAAATTAACCAATTAATTAATTATTTTAACCTTTTTTTTATTAAAATTAAGTAGACTTAGGTTTTACTCTCTTTCCCAAAGTAAAAACAAAACAAAAATATTTCCTTTCACTTAGGATTTAGACGTTATTTTCAATTCGCTTAAATTTTTCTACTTTCACACTTTTTATATATTATTGTAACTGTTTACTGGGTTGTAATAGTTAAAATTAGGATTTTATTTTCTACTTTTTTATTTCTCCCCCAAATTTTGGACTATGTAATTAATCCCCCTCCCCTAAGCTTTGTAATAGCGTAGGTTTAAATTCTGTATTTTAATTTCCTACAAATTATTAACTGTCTAGATGCTTGAATAATAGTATTGTATGGCAAGAATTAAAACCAACGCTAGCAAACTTAACACAAGACAAAAATAACTGAAAATAAACACACTTGCACATGCGCACCTCTAGGGTACTCCCACTTTTGTTGCCTTTGGAAAAATAGTCACAACTCTTGAAACGTGAGAGATTTTAGTGGCTACCCTCTGGTTTAAAAATATCATAAGTCCCTCGATGACCTTCTCGACGTTGCCTCGGTAAACAATAATCTTAAAAGCCTAGGGTAGTTACTAAGGTTTCTTACCCAGTTGCCTTTGTGACTATAAAACGTCCCTTCGAATGTCCCTGATACATCCAAACTACTATAGCTACATACTCACTAATAGTAGGATAGCACTGTCTAAAGGAAAGAAGGAAAAGAATGACCCTTTTGAGTAAAGTAGATAGTTCCTAGATGCTTGCTCAAAACAAACTTTTTTACACTTACACAAAACAAATTTCAAAATCCTTTTCAAAAATGCTTTATCAACACTCTTTAGGACTGATACAAGAGTTATCATAAAGCAAATCTCCACACTAAGGCATTTCAAAGTACTTTTCAAAAACACACAAAAGCACAAGGTATTTCAAAAAATGAGCTAAGCATCTAAAAGCCCATAGAAAACTACGGATGGAAAGGGTGCTAACACCTTCCCTTTCCATAATCTACCCCTCTTACTCAAAAAACTCTCGAAAGGTCTTTTTATGTTCTTTTCACCCTTTCCTTTGTTGGATAAAAGAAAAGACGGTGGCGACTCTTGCTTACCGCAACATTTGTAAATACAAACGCAAAACTAGTATAACAGTCGGTTTTTCCACCGTATCACATCATGGAATAAAGTACCCATTGCTCGTTGATAAGTTTCCCCTGTATTCTTCAAACCGAATGGAATTTCTTTATAATAGAAAGTGCCCGAAGGTGTCATGAAAGTAGTCTTTTCCATATATTCGGGTGAGGTTTTGATTTGGTTATAGCCTGAGAAAATGTCCACAAATGTGAATACCAAATCTTGAGTTGTATTGTCCCCTAAAACATCTATGTGAGATAACAAGAAATTGTCTTTGGGACTCTCTTTGTTCAGATCTCAATAATCTACACACATGCCTACTTTTCCATCCTTCTTGGGTACTAGCATAATGTTAGCTATCCAAGGTGGATAATCTACCACTTCTAAGAACCATGCGTCAAATTGTTTAAGGACTTCTATTCAAATCTTGCTAGACATGTCTGGACGATTTCTTCTAGAAGGACAACAACCTTCCTTAAGAGGTAGTTTATGCACCACAATATTTGTATCCAATTCTGGCATGTCTCTGTAAGACCAGGCAAATATATCAACATATTCATGTAACAGCTTGATTAACCTTTCTTTGATGTTTTTCTCTAATGTTGCCCCTAGCTTGATCTCTTTCGGATCTTCATTTGTGCCAAGGTTAATGGTCCCAATAGGTTCCTGGTTTGGTTGTATATTGTCATCTTTTTGCTCCATCTCTCTCATTAATTCTTTATAAAGTTTGAGATCTTCATCATCTTCCTCTTCAACATGGTCGATGGGTGCATCAAAATTATATCGGGTAGCAACAGTAACATTATCGGTGATTTTGGGAATGGATCTGTACGTTTATCATGTTTTGGTGCAATTTTTTAGTAGGTGAATTTGGAAAATGCATATGAATAAAAGTATTTCCATTTTTAAATGTAAGAGATAAATGCAAGAGAAAGACATGGGTTTTAATTGAATGCAAAATATAACTTTTATTAATCGTGAATACTGTCTGGAAAAAAAAGGGGGACCCTTACAAGAAAACCCTATGCCTCGGGCTAAACATAGGTTCTTTCAAAAACAAGAAAAAATACTTTGAAAAGAAAAAGATCTCAAGAATCTCTATAGTTGTCCAATTCTTGAGTTCTTTGCCTGGAGCACACTCATGAATGAAGTCAGCTGCTCTTTTGGTGTTATCCTTGTTAGGTATCATTGTTACTTGTCCATCATGTTTTACCCCTTTGTTGATAAAGACTTTTTGAATGGGAGGAAATGACTCTTTGATCCCTTCATGGTCAGTGACTACCACAATTGCATTCACAGTCGAACCACCATGTAGAAACATGGGGTTCCTCTTAGTGTTCAGTTTGTCAAAAGTGATATCTTGAGATTCCAACAAATCCTAAACCTTGTGTCTGAAGGCCCAACATTTTTCTATAGTATGTCCCAGAGAATTGGCATGGTACTCACACATGGAATTTGCATCATGCATTGGTGGAAGTGCCCTAATTGTAGGAGCTATAGGCTTTTGCTCTACCAAAGATGCTTTGAGTAGATACGACATCAATTAACTGTGACGCATGGGGAGTGGATCAAACTTTCTTTGTGGCCTTTCAAATTTGTTTTGTTGTTGTCCTCGCAGAACTATTAATGGTTGTTGTGCCCTTGGTTGTGAGGCTACAACATTAATTTCTCCCTTCTTCCTCTTTGTAAAGTTAGGAGCATGTCTTTTTGCATTGTAAAGGGTATTTGATGATTCCCCTTGTATCTTTCCACTTTTTGTTCCAGCCTCAATCCTCTCACTGATAGTCATCAAATCAGAAAATATGGAAGAGACACTTCCTACCATTTTTTCATAGTACAACCCTTGTAAAGTTTCCATGACCATGTCGACCAATTCTTTCTCCAGGAGTGGTGGTTGTACTCGGGATGCCATTTCTCTCCACCTTTGGGCATATTATTTGAAGGACTCTTCTTTCTTATGAGACAAGTTCTAGAGTTGCATGTGGGTAGGTGCCATATCCAAGTTATGTTTGTACTATTTCAAGAAGGCATTAACAAGATCTGCCCATGTCTGGATGTGAACCCGTTCTAACTGCATATACCAATCTAGGGATGCCCCACTTAAACTGTCTTGGAAACGATGAATCATCAACTTCTAGTCTTGAGTATAAGCATGCATCTTCCTGCAATACATGCGCATATGGATCCTTGGATATTTGAGCCCCTTGTATTTTCCAAAGTCAGGTACTTTAAATTTCAGCGGGATCAACACATCAGGAACTAGACCCATTTCGAGAGCATCGACATCAAAAGCATCATACCCTTCCATAACTTTCAATCTTTCCTCAAGAGCTTTGTATTGGTTAAGGACCATGGGATTCTCAGTAGCATGAGTATGAGTTGTTCTTTGATGTGCTTGATTGACATCCTCTAAGTCGTGGTCTCCATATTACAAGTCCAAGTAGTTGTCTGCGTTGTTGATAGGACTTTGCAGGGTATGAGATGCCCCTACCTTTGGTGGAGGTGGGACAAACCCTTCAGTAACAGCTTGTCTCTCTTCTTGTTGAGCCATGGTTGACTTTTGAGGTCCCGCTTTTGGCCCCTTCCTTAGTTGGTGACCGCTTAATGCACCAATGGTCTGGGCTACTTCCTTAAAGGCTACCGTAAGGATTTGCTCCTGGCTGTCGATGATATTCTTTAAGGCTAGAAGCACATGAATCATGTCTCCTCTCATTGAGTCGACGTTGCCTTTAACTTGCTCAAGATCCTCCTTAAATGCAACTTGGTTCTCCTCAATCTGTTCCATCACTTTTTGTTGATGGGCTCTTGTCTGATATGGTTGTCGGAGAAGTGGTGCTTTTCTTCTACCAATGGTTTAACTGGAGAAGGTTTTGAAAAATGAGTTTTTGTGTCATGGATTTATGAGATGCAAATGTTTGTGAATGCATGGATGCGTATGAGTATGCTAAGGGTTTCGTTTTGAATGTCTTATTCACTTGGATATATTTTTTTTTAGGTTTTGCTTTTTTGTTGGTGAGTATCTAGAAAATAAATACACAAACGAGATACGGAAACAAAATGCCTTTATTGAAAATAGTAATTTTCTTTAAAAGATAACATAATTCAGATATTGAAAAATATTCCAACTTTAAAATAATAAACTCGCTGAAAGAAAATAAACAAAAAAGGAAACAATCTTCTAAGTGCGCATGCAGATGTCTTCTCTGAAATGATTGACCATTGTTCTGCAAAGCTTGAGGAAGTCTTCAACGTATTTTGGGAGAGGAACCATTACATTTTCTATCTCTCTCTATCTTATAGGGATGTCTTCAATGATATTGTTGGCTAAGAAGGCGAGTCTTACATGCTTGTATTTGTAGTATCGGTATTCTCGATAGAGCTCGGGAATTATCTTGTGATTATCCCTTCCCTCTTGGGCAATCTTCACATACTGCTCTTCCCAATACAAATTTTCATCCCTCATCTCCATATAAAGTCTCCTTTGTATCAGAAAATCCTTTCAGAGGCCTTCTAACTCAAGGCATACTTGCTCGTATTCTTCAGTTTTCTGGGCAAGAAGTCTTTCTGCCCTCATCCTTTTAAGGTGTTCCCTTATCTCCGATTCTTGGCTATCTTGGAGTCTAGTGGTAAGACACTTCATTTTATCTTCTTGATCTAAAAAAGATTGCGCCAAACTTTGGATTTGGGCCCTTAGACCTTCTTCCAGCACCTTCTTGTCTTGCATCGCCTTTTCACACCATATGTTTAATCTCCCAATATCATTAGCAGCATCAATCTCCCAATTTCATTAGCAGCATCCTCCAACCTTTGGTTGTGGAAATCTAGATTGAAAGTAGCACTTAACAACCCTTCAGTCGAACGCTTCAAATTAAGACTCTCCTTTTTAAATGCCTCGCGATCTCTCTGAATTTGTTGGTCTTTTGATTCAAGTATGCGATGCGTTTGTATTTTTTCTTTGGTTAAGTTATGGAGGTTAAGCTCCAATTATTCCTTTTCCCTCGGAGCTTGTTTTAAGGCTTTCTTTAGATCGTCTATTTCCTCCAAGGACATAGGCGGAGCCTTTGGGACCCCTAGCCTGTATTCAGGATCTACGTCAAATGGTAGCTTAACAATTTGTGCTATATCCGAAACCCAACGAGTGTAGGGTTATTTTGCCACATCATTCTTTCTTTCATCTTTTCTTTTATTAAACCAATTCCAAGCCTTGATGACTTTCTTGAGTAACTCTTGGTCGTTTTTGCCCATGTCATGAATGATTAATTGTTGAATTTTTTCATCTGAGGGTTTATCTTCCAAAGGATACCCTAGTTGTCATAGGGGCAAAGTAGGGTTGTAACTAAAGCATCCTCGCGATCCGATCAATGGAACATTAGGAAAGTCTTTGCAGCTATAGAAAATATCACCAATGTCCAGCTTCCTTGCATACCATAATACAGAATAGCAGTGAGAGACCTTAGTTTCAGAGGCCACTCATACCTTGTCAGATTCGAAATCATGTAATCATCTTTGTAGAGGTGAGTCATAAACCAAGAATACAGTAGTGGAATGCAACAATTTAGAGTACCCCTTCTTTTTTCGTACCGCGTATGAAGTGTATAATAAATGTCTGCAAGAAAAGAGGGAGTTGGATCCGTATTAAAAGCTTTTGCGCCCTAAAACATGCTAATATCCGCAAGGTCGATATAGTCCAAAGTCCGTGGAAATAAGATTACCCCTAATACAAGTAGTCATAAATAATCGATACAAGACTCCCATTCTTTGTTATTAGCAACATCGAAAGCCTTAGTCTCCAAGTAGACTCTCTTAACCCCTCGTATGTAACCTTCTTTTTTGAAATTAAGTGGCAATTCGGGATAAGGGGTCGCTAAACCCACATAAGCTTTTTCTTTAGAAAAGTTCATAATTCTATCAAATTCTTCCAGAGTCGGGGGCTAGCTGAAAGTCTTAAAAAGTGAAGCACCTCAATGGAGGGTCGTAGAACTGAATTAGGGTAGAAACAACATCCAATTGTACCTCAACTTTTGTTAAGTAAAGGGTATCCCTATAGTGATGAGTGAACATCTTCAAAGCTCTCTAGACAATTTCCCTTTTATAGCCTTGATCTTTGACATATCTGGCTTGACGGTATTGATGCAAATAAGTTGTTTCCCTTTGGTATTCATTTTCAGGACACTTCACCAAAAAACCTTTTGTTATTACTTTTTTAACCCTGTGGGTAAGACAAACAAAAAAGAAATGGAGGATAAATATATGAAATGCAAAGATGTACGAATCCATGAATGTGGGGCTTAGTGATGGGATTTTATGAAACGTACTCTTAGAAGGTAGGCTCGTAGTTTTATCCCACGAATATTCTACCCTACCCATAAGGTGGTTTCCTTAAGGGTATCATGAATAAAACTAGAGGGAAAGGCACAAGGGCCTCCCTTAAGTGGAGCCTCTTTACAGACTGAAACTTTCGTCTCTAGGTCATGAAAGGTCTCGTCATGAGATTTTGGTTTAAGGGTTGTACAAAGAGTCATATGTTTCATTATAAAGTCATACTTCCCAAGAGGATGTCTCTTGAGACTTATTCCTTTCACGAAATTCCATCAACTCTAGGCGAAGTCGTCACATAAACTCATAGGCCTGATGTATCCCCTTGGCTAATAGACGAACCTTTTTTCTAAGGTTCTTTTTTGAAACTATTTTTGCAATATTTAAATCCCATCACAAATGAATAAATATAATGAATAAAATAAGCAATAAATAAATAAATAATTAAAAAAGCAAATAAAAAAACTAAAAACCCTAAAAACAAAAGACAAGGCTTCTAAATCTAGGGTTGAATCCCCAACAGAGTCACCAGCTTTGTAACTGGTTTTAAATATAGAGTCACCACCCTTAATTTTTATCCTAAGGAAGGGAATATAAAGGTTAACCCTAAAAAGTTAGAGATTCTAGGTTTTTTGGACTCGATCTTAGACGAAGGGAAGGTGTTAGACACCCTTTACCTACCTTGTTCACAAGGATACTAGGGTTAGAAGTGCAATCTTTAAGAAATAGGGTTATAGTTTTATATTAGGGGAACTCGCCATGATTTTAGTAGTATGCCTACATATCCTCTTATGAGGAATCAGAGTCCCAATTCGTAATTCGTAGTTGGTTGGTGTTTTTTATGGATTACGAAGATATTTGAATTTCCCGCATACTTAGTCTAGGTGTGTGAATATCGGAGTTTGTTAGACGAAGCGTGTAGTCGATTAAAATATATCTGTAATACTTTTTGAAAATTAATTGTTGAACTAATTTAATCATGAAAATTATTTGGTGTTGGTTAAATATGTTTTAATCTATTAATTGCAAAAATGTTTTATTAATGCATGCTAAAACATATTTCTAATGCAAATAAGTAAATAGAATATTTGATGAGTTTTAGAAAAAAATAAAATTTGACTTATCATAATAATAGTAAATATAATATTAAAATAATTTATAAATATATAAAAATATAAAATATAAAAATAAAATAAAGTATAAAAATAAAATAATTAAAAAATGCAAGGGGTGCAAATTATGTTGGGCTAGCAAAACAGGGGGGGGTATAGGTAGCAGGGTCCTAAATTCAGATATTAAATTCGGGCCCAAATGCAAGGGGGGTGCATAATTGTACATGGTAAGCAGAAATAAAAAAAAAGCGGGGTGTGAATAACATGGGCTTTTGGCCCAGAAAAATGTATATTGAGCCCAGAATAATTCTGGGTGAGTTGAGATTCGGTATGGGCGGGTGCATTGGGTTACCATGGGCATGCAATCTCAGTGCGTTTGATGATGATCATGCGGACGTACAGTGGAGGCATATGGCAAGGTTTTGGAATCGCATGCATGGGATCTCAATAGAGTTATATTTTCATTTTCATTTTTCAATTCATTTTTTGTCTCTCTCTCTCTCTCTCTTCCCTCATTTTCTCTCGTCCTCTCCAACAACACAACACCACCGTCCCCCCTCAAACCCTAGTTCCAGCAGCGACATTGCCCTTCTCTTACCCCAAATCAAATCCTATTTCCTCCAAAACATAATAATAACAACCATAAAGCTAAGTAGCTTACCTCGTTGCCTTCGATTGTGATTTGTCTTTGTTCTACTGAGTGAGTTCTTCGTTAATCTCCTTCGTTTGTTTTACATGTGAGGGTGACAGCGAAGATGATGACGAAGGCGATGGATTGAAGACAACGATGGTGCGGCAGCTTGAAGGAGAATAGATCTTAGGTTTCAGAAATTGAAACCCTAGATCTAACGCGAACTGAAGACTCCAAAGGCAAACTGCTATCTGTCTCCTCTTCTTTCGATCTTCAATTTATTCTCGGTTTACAAGTTTTCTTCTCCAAATTTGTTGTTCCTTTAGTCTTAGTTCATAAGGTTTATATAGGTCAGGAATTACTACAAATTAGGAAATTTTCTTCCGATTGTCGTTACAAATTAGTTGATTAGGGTTATATTTTAGTGATTGTTGTTAGATTGATAATTTTAGGAAAGATTAAAGATTGTAATTGATATGACTTGATTATGTATTAAAAATTGGGCAATTTGATTTGATTTTGTAAACATTTGATTTGTCTGACATTGGATTCAGTTTCAAAATTATGCGTTTCTTTTGGTTTAATCAGCATAGTGACTTTTTTCCTTTATTGAAGCCAAGCATTTTTATGCTCTAGATTGGATTGGGCCTGCTTGGCATTAGACTGTAAATGTTTGTAAATGTTTCTTTGATTTGGGCTTGGGCTGCGCGACCAAAGGCTTTAATCTTTAGTCATTGTTTTTTTTTCAAATAATAAAAACTGATATAATTTTTTTTAATTAAATTTTTTAATAATAATAAGTAATAATTATGTAAAATATAAATATATTTCAAAATAACAGAAAACTGAAGCGGGCCTAATTGTTTTTAAATATTGGATTTTAACAAAAATGTGACCCTATATGGGCCTCCCTGATTTGAACATACACCCTCCCCTTTTTCAATATTTGAGATGGACCAGAATTTTTACATGGGCCTTTCTGATTTAGAAAGGCCCCACAAAAATTCTTAATGATGTAGAATTGGGATGGAAGCAAAACAAAACCTTACTCAAAAAATGCAATGGACTTTTCTGATTTAGAAAGGCCCGTCAATTTTCTCATAAGATAAAAAAAATCTTTATAAGCTTTAAACCCCATGAATATATGAATAATAATTTTTTAGAAATAGAAATAAAAATATTAGGAACTAGTAGGGAAAATTTGGGGTATGACAACAACACATCATCAAAATCACTATCTCCAGCTCGTGTATATTGAACTTCATCACTATATTTCACCTTTGTTGCTTTCTTTCTTCGATAGTCTCGAGCATAGTGACTAAAACCTTGACAATTGTAACATTACACCTCTTTCGTGTCAACTTTCTTCCTAGAATACTTGTTGCCCACACCTTTTTTGATCGAATCAGTATTCTTGCTTGACTTCTCATCACTAGCAAGATTCTTTCGCTGCTTCGACTTCTCTTTTCCAAATTTCTTGTTAAATCTTGATTGCAATGCCTGTTCAGCCACCTTCTCTCTTTTTGAGTTTCTCTGCTTCAACCTCATCTAATGAGCCTCTAGTGAAGCTTGAACTTCTTCTAACTTCATCTCAGATAGAGTCTTGGCCTCTTCAATTATCACAACAATGTAGTCAAAATCTGCAGTCAAAGATCTTAACACCTTCTCGATCTTCTGTAGATCCGTAACCTATTCACCACATGCCTTCATCAGGTTTGTTAGCGCCATAATTCTTGAGAAATATGCAGAAAATCATTCACCTTCTTTCACCTGAAGCATCTCGTATTTCTTCCTTAGTGTCTGTAACTTCACCTTCTTCAATTTCTCATATCCACCATACAAGTTCTTTAAGTTGTCTCAGACTCCTTTTTCCGTTTCTTCTTCAATTATATTCTCAAATACATCAGAATCCACACACAGATGAATCAAGAACAAGGCTTTACCGTCTTTCTTCCTTTGATCTTTGTGCATAATTTTCTAGGCTTCCATTGCATTTGTTTCCAGTTCTGATACTCCATCATTCAAGATTTTAACAAAATCTTGAAATCTTAATATAACCTTCATCTGCAATCCACCACTGATAGTTCTCACCTTTGAAAACCGATAGATTCACTGTAAATTGTGTTGATGTTGTTGTTCCGTTTTCCATTAGATTCTCTCTGAATCGCAACATGGCTCTATTATATATATTTGTTGGAATAAAGGGTTTTCAAGAAAGATGATTGTGGAAGAGGAAGAAGAAGAAGAGAGAGATTGAAAGTTTATTGTGATTCTAATTGAATTGTAAAAATCTGTTATTGATTACACTTTTGATTACAAACTCAGCAGCCCTTTATATAGGCAAACAATACCCAGACCCAATTAAACAAAACACACTAAATCCCAAAACATAATTTCGACATACTACAATATCTTTTGTATTCGACTCTGTTGAATACAACTTATAACCTATACAATAAGCTATTCGATATACACCATACACATGCATTTCAATAGAACAAGAATTATACTTCTAACATAAGTATGCTATATGTACTGTACAATATCTTACTCATGTTATTTTCCCATTTCCTTTTATTTCTTTCAACACAAATCTAAGCAATGTGCATTTTCATTACATCAATGTAAAAAGCATCACAAAATATATTCATTCTATTATACTATTATACGGTGGGAGAACTGACTTGAGTGTTTTGCGTTTGATCACAATTGTTGTGGATAGCAAGAGTCGCCACCAACTTTTCTTTTATCCAATAAAGGAAAGGGTGAAAAGAACAGGAAAGACCTTTCGATATATTTTCATGAATTTGGGGGGTAGGTTATGAAAAGGGAAGGTGTTAGCACCCTTTTCATCCGTAGTTATCTACAGGCTCTTAGTTGCTAGCTCACTTTAAAAATGCTTTGTTTGAAATGTGTTTGTGATTGTTTTTGAAAGTATTTTTGAAAAGTGTCTTCGTTTAGGAAAACTTTGTAATGGTTCTCGTCTCTATAAGAATGTATACAAAATGTCGTATTTTTGAAAATATGTCATGTTTGAAAGTGTTGGTGTGTTTGAAAGATGTTGTTTTTGAAAATTTTGTGAGCAAGCAACTATGCACGTCCTACCTACTCAAAAATTCCTAGTTCTTTTCCTCCTCCTTTAGATATTGCTACCTTACCATTGATTGACAAAAAGCCCTATTATTGGATGTGAACGGACAGGCGCGGGTCAATCGTACAGTCATAGAAGGTAACTTGTGAGACGTTTTAGCAATTTTTGTAAGGGACTAGACCGTTTTCCGAAGGCAACATCGAGGGACATCGAGGGACTACGATCTTTTTTATCGAAGGGTCCTTGCTAAAGCGCCCCATATTTGAGGGACATAACTGTATTTTTTCGAAGGCAACAAGTGTGGTTAACCCTATAAATGCGTGTGTGAAAAGTTTGTTTGATTCAAGTTAATTTGTATTTGAAGTTAGAGTTATCTATCATTTAATTTTTGAATCTTAACATACACGCCTAATTACTATAGAATATAAAGAAAAAACAGTAAATTGAGGAAATTAAAATTCTACGCTATTACAGAGCTTTCAGGAATAGGGAGTACAAATTTACAAATGAGGATGGATTGAATCGATAATACAACTAAAAGTCTAAAATAAGCAATCAATACAACCCAATCGAATTAAAAATAAACAGTTAATTAAACTAAAACAAACTATTAAAGTAAAATTAATTGGCAAAATAATATTTTTAGTATTTTGTGAGAGAATTTAAAAAGAAAAATAAAATTATATTCTATTATTTTCTTTGAAATTTTGTTTATCATGAAGAAATTTAAACATTTTAAAAGAATGTTGACTAAACAAAAAATGTTAATTAACTAATTTTTTCACAAAATCCCTAAATTAATTAAGAAACTTAAATAATTCGAAACTATATTTTTTGAATTGAAACTAAAGATTAATAAAATTAAATTTAAACTAAATAAAGTTATTAAAATCATTCTAAACTAACTTAAAATTCCAAATTACCAAATTAATTCTAAAATTAAATTAAAAATTCTAAAATTTCTAATTTAAATCTAAACTAAATTAAAAATCTAAAATTACTAACTAACTTAAAATTATAAAATCATTACAATAATTCTAAGTCGAAACTAATTACTAAAATTATCTAACTAAAAGATTACATGATTATTTAATTGACCTTAAACCAAAATAAAAGAGCTAAGAAAATCAATAAAAGACATAAAATTAAACTTGACATTAGAGTAAGGGTGTAAAGCAGTTTATGGGTGTGCTGTTTTTTCGAATGGGCTTTAGAGTCCAAGAAGTTTTTTTTTTGTTTACAAAAAAAAGAAGAAACTGAAATCAGAAAAAAGGAAAATGTCCCAAGGGGTCTTAAACCCAGAATCTTTCCTCCAAACCATCACACCTTAACCACTGTACCATTTATTTCATTCGTTATTTCTGAGTTCAAATTAATACAAAAAACAAAAATTATGAAATGGGTTGGACCAAACCAAACAGGCCCAAACCCGGTTTATGTAAAGGGATAAGAAAAAATTGAACGAACCCTAATGTTGTTGTTGCGGCGCCGCGGCTGGCTAGAGAGGGAAAAGTAAAAAATTATTCCAATTTTTATTCCCAATAACCCAGATTAAATGCCAATTAAAGATTTTCTCTCTCTGTCTCTCTTCATTATTCATTATTTTATTCGATTCTCTCACTCTCTTCTCTATTCTATTTTTTTCAATGATAACATAAACAACTTAATGTTTTTCCAGCTACTCCCTCCGTCTGCTCTATTTGCTTCGTTCGTCCTTGTCTCACTCTCTCTTGGTTTCAAACATAAGCAGTAAAACGATATAGAAAACAAAGGAAGGACGATTACCTGCCTGAGAAAACGTTCGAAGCTCCTTCAATTCAGGTACGAATTTGCAGTCGTTCTCCGTATCTTCTGCTTCTACTTGTTTGCTTTTGCTTTTGCGTTCTTTTTTTCCTTCTGTATTCATGAATTTTGATTCGTCGCGTTTTGTTGCGAGATGTTGTTTTTGTCGAGTAATGGATATTGATGATGTCGAACGTTGTGTATTTGTTGTTCGTTGTTGTAGTTGCAGTTGAGATGATTGAAGTGCAGACAATATTTCAGAATTAGTTGAAGAGATATTATTGAAACTGTTACGTTGAAGATGTAGGCGATGATGAATACAATGTTGAATATTGCAGATTTGTGATGAAGATACGCGAGAAGGTGAAGATGGTTGAAGCAACAGATGAGGATCGATGGAGATGATGAAAAGATCTAGAGTATGCCGGTTGAAGATGTTCTGAGTTTGAAGATTTTCAGGTAAGTTCCACCTTTTTTCTCATACATGGCTTCCCTGTTTTATATTCAACAACAGTGGGTTTAGGGGGGAAACATTTGATGAGTTTTCGAATTGTTTTCAGTATACTGCTTTTGTAGCTTTCTAGTGCAGTCTTTGTCTTGCTAATTCTGTGTATGGACAACATACTTTTTGGATTGCTATGCAAGTTTTTGGCCAGTAATGTGCAGAGGCTATTTTGGCCCAGGTTTGGACAGCAAATTTTAGAGTTATTGTGCAGGTCTTGAACAACAAATCTTTGTAGTTTTTACTGATTTTTCATGTGGTGATGTTTGCACTTTCCCTCTCTTTTTCCTTATGATTGTTTGAATTTATGACAGGTTTAGAACAAGGTTTGGGCAAGGCATGGTTAATAGAAATTTCCGACTGTTGCAGTTTTGGGAACTTCAATGTAAAGCTTGGAATGAATTATAACTATGTATCTAAATGTAAACCTCAATGTACCTAAATTAAGTTGGATTATAACTATGTATCTAATTATAATCCCTATAGTTAGTTATGAATGGAAATACATACAATAGTGAATCAGCCACCCTGAATGAAAAATGGACATGTTTTGACCTGCCTAACTTACATAATTTTTTGCTTTTGACACCACTACATTGGTACATGTACAATACTTCTATGAGATTGAAATATAACCTTTTCCTTACAAATACAAATGACTTATTAGTAATTCAAACCCTTGCGGCTCCTTTTTTTTCCAAATGAATATATCATGAGGCTGCTTATTATGCTTCTATTGATAAGTTTGATTTACTTTAAGCAACAATATGATTTTAACGACTATGTATTTTTTTAACATAAGGATGCACATCATATTAGACATTCCACTACTAAGTATTTGTAGTTAAAGTTGCAAATAAACTTGTAAAATAGAGTATTTTGAAAATGAGAATTTATGAACAATGCTGTAGACATTGTTGCTGTTGTTTTCTACTTAACAAATAGTATATATGTTGTTAAAAATTTGGTCAATGTGCTTCTTAAAAGTAAAAAGTGTCTCTTATGATACTACATCTAATTTTAGTCCTTCGAGAAAAATATGATTATTTGTAGTTAATAAATTGTATTACTGCTTTGTTACATTCCTTGTAAACCTTACACATGAAACAATTGTGATCTTGAATTTGTAAAACACTTTAAAAACAAATCAACTTCATTTTTAAATTTATAAATCTAGTACATTATAGTTTATTTTTCCTGAGATTAGAATAAATATCACATTCTATCACCACATGCTAAAAAAGTAGAAATTAGATAACATTAACAACATTAGACTTATCATATTTGATAGAAGATGTCAAGCATGTACGTTATTGATATGTATGGATTGAATTCTTCATGTTAAGTTCTATCAAAATATAAGTTTTTGGAAAAGAAAAGTTGAAAATGCAGATAACATGAACTAAATAAAAGTGAGGCTAATCAACATTCTAACAAAAAAAATTAAGTTTGAAAATATAATGTTCAGTAGCTTCACTTGCGAGAGAAACTCGACAGGAACTTGGTGGAATTTGTCATATACTGGACCGACAGAGGCGCAATAGCCATTGATTTGAAGTGTGCAGAAAGTGTGTTGAGAAATTAAAGGTTGATGAATAAGGGCGAGGATTTTGTTTATTGCATCAAAAAATTGGTTAATTTGAATTCTTACTACAATTTTCAATGTGATCTTTCACTGCTTAATGTATCGAGGAGAGTTAACGGTTTATTGAGGCAAAATAATATTTAATGATTCATTTAAATATTTGTTTAAGATTTTGTCTTTCGAGCTTCTGAACTATCTTTTAACATGTTAAAAATAAAATCAATAAGCATAATAAAATGACACATAAGTTACATTTAATACGAAATGCATAATATTAAAGCAATAGTATAATTAAATATTTTTAATTCTGAAATTAGAAATTTTTTAATGTGAAATAAGAAAGGTATAGGTGATTTTTTCAGATACTTTATATTTTATAGATTTATAATAGATTTTGATAATTAAATTGGGGCTCGTAACAAGTTTTAATTTTTGTAAATTTTTGTGTTTGAATTTAGTCTCTCATTCAATTTAGTGTTTATTTGCACCAACACAATTTTAATTGAATTAATATATAATATTTTATTCATGTAAAATTTGAATCTAAGACCATTAATTTTAAAAAGAGCGACCCAACCACTAAACGGTAAATATTTCTTTATTAAACACTTGAAATAAATATATGTAATATATTAAAAAATATTAGGTATAACTTTTGATGCATTTCGGGCACATCCATGTATAACATATGCTTCCTATACACCTTTTTCTGTCTTTGCCACCTATATTAAGTTAATTATAAAATGTATATCCTACTTAATCAAATTTATTATATATATTCTATTTGTTCTTAAAATTAAATAATCATATCAAATTAAAATCACAAACCAAAAATATCAAAATAATATTAGCATTATTGATACCATCATAATATTACGTATACTCTCTAATAATTACAATTTCTCATAAAAAAATGTTATATTTTTTGTTGATTTTCATCTCTAAAAATTACAATATCTCTTATTGTCACAAGAAAAGATTCAATATTAACACCAAATCTCTAACGGAAAAGTATTAGAAATTAAAAATAAAACATCCACATGGTACATAAATTTTCTCCAATCCTATCAGACTTAAAGGTTACAGAAACAAACAAAAAAATATTCAAGAGATCCTAATATTTACAAGAAAGACGAAGATCCTGAAATTTAAAGAAAAAATAGAAGGAAAAAAAAAAGAGAAAAGAAATAAGTAGAACAGAACACAATCTTATCTTGTATTATCATCGCCAAAACAAAAATGCATCCATCTCTTTCCTCCATAAAATTCAATCTTTTAGTTTCTTTAATGTAAATTTTTTCATATATTACATGTATTTGTTTCAAGTATTTAATAAAGAAACATTCATAATTTAGTAGTTGGACTCCTTTTTTATTTCTAATGTCAAGTGTTTTGGATTTAAATTTTGTTGAGACTATTTTTTAAAATTTTTAAAATGAAGAATAAAAAAAAAATTAAATAAAGGGACTAAAATTACAATTAAGCCATTTTTTTTTATCAAAGATTGAATCACGAGTAATATTAAAATTATTAACAGTTTTTTTTACCAAAGTTTAGGCTCCATGGTATTTTATAGGCATTCTCTTTTTAGTCTTTTTAGTGTTGTTTATGTGTAAAACAATCGCTAGATTACTTGCAGAATCGACTACAATAATTCTAGACTTAGTGTTTTGAGTGTTTTTGGGTTGAAACTGGTTGATATTGGATAAAAGAGGAAAAATTAAAGACAATTCAAAGTAAAGAAGTTAAAGACAAGACTTGTAATTTAAAGTGAAAGCTGAAAATTGCTATGAATTTAAATGTGGAAGCATTCATACATTGTTAAGCTTGAAACTCATTTCTCTCTTAGATACGGGTATTTTGAGTGTAATGCTCTAAATGTGAAGAAATACGACCTTTGACACAAATACAAACATTTGCTTAAATAGAAATCATAAGTATGTAACTGTCGACAATTACTAGTCCACGTTGAGATTTTGTGGAGAAACTATCCTAAACTGCTTTGAATATCCCCACGTTCTTATTAGCTTGCGCGTTGATAACCGTTTCCACCATCATAAATTCTTACTCGCCGACCCCTATACTTGTCGATGTCTGCCTCCGAATCTCATGTCTTATGTTGACTAGCTCTTCTAATCGATACCCTTCAACCTGGTCGACATTTCTTATTGTTTTTCACAAATTCATTTCTTTTCCGCCAAAAAACCTTACAGACTTATTTTCCTAATTCAAAATTACTTATCCAACAAGTGCATAGTTTCATTTACGAAAAAAATTATCCACAAATAAATAGTGGATAAATTTTTGAATATTTTGCATAAGGGTGAAAAAAAAACTATTTTAAAAAATAGTAAATTTAACGTTTTTTAAAATTTTATAGAATAAAGATATAATTGTATTATACGGGTATGAGATATATTCTTCTTTTTGTTTAAAGTGTTTATCTCTATAATTTACTCTAAATGACTTAAAAAGAACGAAAATTTAATATATTATATTAATTGTATAAAAGTTGATGTGTCATGTTGTAGGGTTGACACATGTCTATATATTGCTTGTGAGTTTGAGATGAAATGGGACTCAACTCTATTCATATCATTTCATACTTAATTAGCATGATGATTACTTCTTTTATTTCACTAATGTGATCATTTGTAATCTTGTAATAATAATAACATAAATATAATCAACCCTCCAGGATTGACCTATAATTGAATATATTTTGGTTGTATTAGTTATGACTTACTCTCTCCATTCTCTTTTATAAGAAAATTTTAATTTTTTAAATTAATTTAATAATTGATGTATCTAACTTATATATAATTTAAATATATTATTTATTCAATGAATTTAAAAAATCAAATTTTTCTTATAAAAAAGAATAGAGAGAATATATTCAAGGCGAAAACTCAAATTTCTCTCTATTTATAGGCTAAACTTGGATTATGTTACAAATTTTCTCACTATTTGATTGTTTTGCTTGACTTTGCATTGAACTTCCTCTTATAATCCAAAATCTTATACCAAAAATTATTAATGATCAAAATCTAAACATTAAGAAAATTCCTTTATTCAATTTTATTTTTGAAAATTTTCAATAATTCTCATGTATTTATTTGTCTTATTGTGTGAGAATTTTATTAGATTCCAACACACCTTAATTAGAATCTTAGGGTCCCTATCACTCATGCATTGTGTCCAGCTAATACAACCTCACTACATGCCTCATTTCAATTCATTTGAAGCAATTGAGTCATGTGACTCTTTCATTTCTACCCATAAGTATCACCAATGGGCCTTCATGTTACTATATTTTTGCACATATTTCACCTAAACCTTGTAAACTCTAATCACCCCCAAACCAAATTAGTAATGAAATACATTGACACTTCAACTACCTCATTGCCACCCAACTCATAAGATAAGTGACATTTCATAGCATGGAGTACATCTTGTCTAGGATTAGGATACCTTGATGTGATAATTTCCTTTATAATTTAAATGAATTAATTATCTTGGTTATTTTCATGAAGCTTTCATGATTAATGAGTTCTGATAAGTTTAAGATATAAATTAGTTCTAAATCATACGTTAATAATCAATTCATCGAATACTACCTTAAAACATTTATATAATGTGACCACAAATAATCAAACGATTGTGAATAATCACCACTAACTAGTAGTTAAGACTGTTGATCAATTTGGTTTGGTTATTAGAGAATCCAATATCTAAATCGATTAAAAATAAATAAATTAATTTGGATTGAATTTTCATATTTTTTTTTATAAAATTAAAATCGAATCAAACTAAGAAATAACAGATTAATTTAGATTGAATTGATCAGATATATTAGAAGTAAATATACAAAAATATTTAATTTACATCTATTAATTTTTCATAATAATATAAAATTCTTAATTTTTTTCGTTTTTCCGTACAGATAATAAATGTCACAAATGACGTTTCAATTTTTCTTCTTAAAATTGAATATCATATATTAGTTTTTATAATAATGATGATATAAATTATATAAATTAACATAGTTGGTTCAAATAGATGAGTTCGGGGATAAAATTTTTGAAATCCGTTATCTGAATTAATTAACATCAGATTTTATTGATTTGATTTAATTTTTACTCAAACTAAAAAAATATCCTATCCGAATATCTTAATTTAACTTAAATTTTGATTTAATTAAGATTTACTCAAGTCAATAAACACCTCTACTAATAATGCAAATAACATTTCTATAACATGACAACTCAAAGGAAAAACATTAAGAAAAACCTTACCAAATTATCATGCAAAAATGGTCGGTCTAAATTAGAGATGTTAATTGAATTAAATATTTAAATTGAAAGGTGTTAATTGAATTATATATGTTAATTAAATTATATATTTAAATTGAACTGTATTACATCATAAAAAACAGAAACTCTTAAAAGACAATTTAAATTTTATTTAAAATCAATTTTCTTTTATAAATTAGTTTAATTATATAAATTAGCTTTTCATAAAAAGAATTGAAAAACCAATTGTGAGTAAAAAAATATTCAGAAAAATAAAAATAATAAATTTTTTTGAAAATTTAAAATAAAAAAATTTATTTATTACCTGAAAACAAAAATAAAAATTTTGAGGAAAAAAATTTCCTTGAAAAGAGATTATTTTTTTGAAAAATAGTGTTTTTTTCTTAAAATAAAATACATAATATGTAAGTAAAATAAAAATTCTAAATAAATATTTTTCTGTAAAATAACGATTTTTTTTTTAAAATAGAAAAATATTTTTAAAAGTTAAAAATATTTCTTTTTTGAAAAATATTTTCTTTTTTTAAATAAATATTCTAAAAATATTGTTTTTAATAAAAAAAACTTTAATTTTTTTATGAAATAAAAAAATTTGATTTTACATTATGCTGGCTAGAAGAGATATACGATAAGGTGACCCCATTTCACCAATTCTGTTTGTCATTGTGATGGAATATTTGAATAGATGTCTTCAAAAATTGCAGAGGAGTAACAACTTCAATCATCATGCTAAATGCGAGAAATTGAGCATCACCAACCTGTGTTTTGCAGATGACTTGTTGATTTTTGCTAGAGGAGACAGAGGTTCTGTTAAAATTATGATGAATGTTTTTGGTAAATTTTCCAAGTCTACATGCCTCATTGCGAGTCCTACCAAGTGTTGCATATACTTTGGTGGAATGGATCAAAAAACCAAGGAGGACATTAAGAAACTCACTAATTTTAAAGAAGAAGATCTTCCTCTCCGATATTTAGGGATTCCAATGACCAATAAGAAGTTTGCTATTAAAGATTACATGAATCTGATTGATAGGATTGTTGGGAGAATTACTCATTGGAGCTCCAGATTGTTAAGTCGTGCATGTAGAATTTAACTCCTCAAAAGTGTAATTTTTGCTATCATGAACTACTAGATGAAATTTGTCGTTTCCAAAATTTGTGATTCACAAGATTGATATTATATGTCGTACTTTCATATGGATTGGTAGTACTGAGAAAAGTAGGAAAGCTCTCATTGCATAGAAGAAAATTTGTAGCCTGAAAAGTCATGGTGGCCTAAACATGATTGACCTTGATGTCTGGAACAAAACCATTTGGTGAAGCTCTTGTGGAACTTAAGTGGGAAATCAAATAGTCTTTGAGTGAAATGGGTTCATGCCTACTACTTGAAGAATCAACAACTCAAGAGGCTAGTGTGCAAGACAAATTCTCACGGATTATGGAGGTCATTCTAAAGCAGAGGGAATGCACTCAGCAATTACAAGCCTGTAATGATATGGAGCAAAGTCAAAGGTTCAACACAAGGAAGATGTACAATGCGCTGCATAGCAATACTCGAAGAGTCGAATGAAGGACTATGTTTTATGGGAACATGGCTAGTTCTAGAGCCTAGTCAATATGTGGATAGCTTGCCACGAGAGACTAGCGACAAAAACCAAATTGCATAAGTTGGGGTTGATAGAAAACATAAACTGTTGTTTTTTTAATGCAATTGAAACTCAGCAACATATTATGTTTGAATGCAAGCAATTGAGAGTGGATTCAAAAGATAAGATGAATTATTCAGCATAGTAAAGGTAAAGGGAGTCAGGGTAGTATTCTTAAATTGGTGGCAATGGAGAGAATATACAAAATCTGGCGGTATAAAAACGATATGAGATTTGGTAATGATGTACAAAATAAGAAATCTGGCGGTATAGGAACGGTATGAGATTTGGATATGAGATTTTGGATGCCATGAAATTTCAAGCTTTTGAGGAGATCTTGGCTCTTTTGATCTATGGGTTGGTTCTTTTTCCTAACCCTGGAAAACTCATAGATGTGAATGCTGTCAAAATTTTCCTTACTCGTAACCCTGTGCCTATATTGTTTGGAGACATTTTGCACTCTCTTCATACTCGCACTACGAAGAATCAAGGGACTCTTATGTGTTGCTTACCTTTGTTGTCTAGGTAGTTTATTTCTCACCTTCCCTGATCAGTATTGAAGAATGAGCAAGGTTTGAGGTGGTCGCAAAGGATAATGTCGCTTTCTCATACAAATATCTATTGGTGCTCTCGATCTCAATAGGACATTACTATCATTGACCGTTGTGTGGAGTTCCCTAATGTTCCACTCTTGGGCATTAGGGGAGGTATTACTTATAACCCTTCTCTAGCTCTATGACAATTTGGCTATGCTCGAAGAGATGGTCCTTATGACGCACTCATTCAAGGTATTGTATTCGGCTACGAGAACGATGTTCAAGGTTATCATCGAAGGTTTGTACATGCTTGGGGCATGGTAAGCAAGGTTGATAGCAAGACTTTGGGGCATAAGAATTCCATCCCTCTTGAGCCTTATCTCAAATGGGTACGATCTTGTGCTCAAAGTCTCATGATACCATATCCAGCCATCCTACCAGTGATTATGGAGCCCATTACCGAAGGGGATATTCCTTATACCATTCTCCATCCTGACATGCCTACCGACCTCAAAGAGTTGCAGACGTCGTGGATTCAACTCAAAAGAGAACGAGACACCTTTGAAACTCGATTCTACGCAAGCGAGAAGAAAGTGTTGGAGCTCATCAAGCAACTTCACGAGGAGCAAAGCCTAAATGCCTACATCGACACAAAGAGGAAAAGACCGTGGGAGACCTGAGTCTTAGGTTTTAGGAGTTCTTATTTTGTTGTCTCTTTATTGTAAGCCCAGGGGGAAATTGTAACTCTTGAACTTATTAATGAAATTGTTGTTTTTGTTTCCTTTTTTGCTAGAAAATTTAAATCTCCAAAGGTTCTTGAAAACATTGCATCCACATAGCATGCATCATATTATAAGCAGGTTTTCCGATACAAGTTTACTCATCCTTTTACTGTTTATTTCAGTATAAGATGGCTCTAGAGCAAACCGTCAAAGATTTGCAAACTCAACATGCACAGTTCCAAGAGACTCTCCTCAACTTAGCTAAAGGACAACAAGAGATGATGGCACTCCTCGTCACAAAAAAAGAAGACTAAGAAGCGGGTTGTTATTCTCAACATGGGAAGAAGGTTCAAAGGTCCATCCCGACTGGCTCAAATAGAATAGGCTTCTTCTGAGGAAGAAGACAATCAAGAAGAGGATGTTATAAGCACTAGGGCTAGGGATGGAAATAACCAGATTTTCGAGGACAAAGACTATTCTGGCGAGCAATACCTACCGGCCGATGACAAATACAAATAACTAGAAGACCAACTTAAGGCTGTGGAGATTCAAATAGTGCCTGGTTTGGACTTTGGAGACTTGGGTTTGGTCCCTAGGGTGTTCATTCCCTATAAATTCAAGGTCCCTGTCTTTGCCAAATATTATGGAGTCTCATGTCCAAAACTCCATTAAGGCCATATGTCCGCAAGATTCAACCACGCACCGCCGATAGGAAGTTATGGGTTCATTTATTCCAAGAAAGCTTATCTGGAACATAGTAAGAATGGTTCTATCAACTAGAAAGGACTAATATCCACACATGGGAGGATTTGGCTACTGCCTTCTACAGACAAAACTAATACAATGATGATCTTGCACCAACTCACATGCAATTACAAAGTATGACTATGGGTTCAAGCGAAGGCTTTAAGGAGTATGCTAAAAAATGGAGGGACCTGACTGGAAGGGTGAAACCCCCTTTGACTGACAGAGAATTGGTAGACATTCTCATGGGCACTCTGTTGGGCCCATTCTTTAATTTTCTTATTGGGAGTTCTTCGTCAGGGTTTATCGAGCTGATTTTGACTGGCGAACGAGTTGAAAGCAGAATCAAAAGTGGAAAAATCTCAATGGCCTAAACCTCTAATGTTGTAAAGAAACCCTTTGTTGGTAAGAAGGAAACTAATGCTTTTTATAGATAAGGGAGTCGTATCAAGATTGATCGTCATCAGTTGGTTGGAGTAGTATTTATTTCTAACCTAACCCCAGTTCAACGACCACAACAATAAAACAATCAGCATAGGTCAGACGCTCCGAGGAGACAATTCACCCAAATTAATATGCCATTGTCTCAAGATTTACAACATCTGTTGAAGGCAGATTGGGTAACACTGCGGGATCCTCCTCAAAATCCCAACACATCATCTCTGAAGTATAACCCAAATGCAAGGTGTGCATACCATTCCAATAGTCTTGGGCACGACACCAATGATTGTTGAGCCCTAAAAATCAAAATCCACGATTTGATTGACAATATGGTGATTGAGTTTAACCCTCCACATACCCCAAATGTGATTACCGCACCCATGCCCAGTCATGGTAAAAGTGTTAATGTTGTTGACGATGCTTCCTATGTCTCCTCCATTAGTGATTTGACTACTCCCTTGATGACCGTTAAGAAGAATCTGTTAAGAGCCGACTTATTTCCGGTCTTCCTTGATAATTGTTACCATTGTGCTTCCCAAGCTAATGGTTGTATGTGGCTGAAGAAAGGTATCCAACGCCTGATTAAAAGCCATGAAATTATGTTCGAGAAAACTCCATCCGTGAAGAGTTTTCGTGAAAGTATACCTCAAGAACTGAGACTTGAAGATGTTTCCATAATCACCATTTCCAATACTCCTATAAGGATCACCTCTAGAAGCCCTATAAGGATTCATGCTGAGCCAAGAGTGGCTCCCTTGATTATCACTACATCGGGGCCAGTCCCATATTCCTCTGACAAAGTTATTCCTTGGAACTATGGGGCATAAGTTTATTATCATGGTGTCAAGCAAGAGTCATGGATTACTGAAAATAAAGATCCTAAAATTACAAACATTGTCGGAACTAGTAAGGTCACTAGGACATGAAGGGTCTTCTCTCTAGAGATTTCTCCTCCAATAACTACTACAACACCTGTTCATATTCCTACTGTTGAGCCAACTGCTAATGCCCGAGGTAAAGAGAAAGTATCTGAACCTGTTCGAATGGAGGCGCCATCCAAAGATGTTACAATTGAAGACCTATCTAGACAAGAGATGGAAGAAATTCTGAAAATCATCTGAAAAAGTGACTACAAAATAGTTGAACAACTGGAGCAAACACCCTTGAAAATATCCATGATGTCTTTGTTATTATGCTCCGAAACACATGCCCAAGCTTTGTTGAAGTTCCTGAAGAATGCCCATGTACCACAAGAGACCACTACTGATCAATTTGAGAATTGTGTAGCAAGCCTAACCGCTGACAATGGTTTAGGCTTTGCTGATGCAGATTTAACTCCAGCGGAGAAGAATCATAACAAAGCTTTGCACATATCTATTGAATGAAAAGGAACCACCCTGGCGCATGTGTTAGTTGATAATGGTTCCTCCCTGAATGTTTTACCCAAGGGTGCTTTGGATAGATTGGATTATGATGGGCTGGTGCTGAAACCCAGCGATATTGTGGTAAGAGCCTTTGATGGGTCAAAGAGGATGGTCCATGGAGAGATTGATCTTCAGACCAAGGTGGGATCTCAAGTTTTCAATTCAACATTTTATGTAATGGATATCCGCCCGACGTATTCTTGCTTGCTAGAATGCCCATGGATTCATGGGGCAAGTGCAGTTACGTTTACATTGCATCAAAAGTTGAAATATCCAGCGAAATGAAAGATTGTCACAGTCTGTGGAGAGGAAGAATATATGGTCAGTCATTTGAATTCTTTCAAATATTTTGAAATGGATGGCGAATTATTTAAACCCCCTGCCAAACATTTTAAGTAATCCCTCCGACGATTGTTGTTGCTAAAACCACTATTCCTGAGGTCTCTAAAAACCCACTAAGAATGGCTTCCTTGAAGGATGCTCGAGCTGTTGTAGAAGAAGGGGTTGCACTTTCTGGGGACAACTTCCTGATATCCCCTACAAATCCAACAAATTTGGATTGGGTTTCACTTCAAAGGCTCAAAAGAAGGTCAGAGGTTTCTTAGGAAGACTCAACTACATTGCCCAATTCATCTCTCATTTGACTGCTACTTGTGAGCCAATCTTTAAGCTACTGAAGAAAGATCAAGTAGTCAGATGGAATGACGACTGTCAAATGGATTTTGACAAGATCAAAGAATATCTTCAAGAACCTCCAATTTTGATGCCACCAGTTGAAGAAATACCTCTGATCATGTACTTAAGCGTGTTAGAGAATTCAATGGGGTGTGTGCTGGGGAAGCATGATGAGTCTGGTCGAAAAGAGCATGCAATATATTACCTTAGAGAAAAGTTTACCGACTATGAAACAAGATATTCACTGCTCGAGAAAACTTGTTGTGCTTTGGCATGGGCTGCTCGCCGACTAAGACAATATATGTTCACTCGTACTACTCTATTGATCTCTAAGATGGATCCCATCAAGTACATCTTTGAGAAGCCATCACTCTTCGGAAGGATAGCCCGATGGAAAATGATCTTAATTGAATATGATATCCAATACACTACTCAAAAAGCAATCAAAGTAAGTGTGATGATAGATCATTTGGCACATCAAGATGTGAATGACTACCAATCTATGAACTTTGAATTCCAAGACGAGAATATCATGCTGATTACGGATTATGAAAAGCCTCGACCGAATGAAGGACCTGAGCAAGGATCCCGTCGGACTATGGTTTTTGATGGAGCTTCCAACGCACTAGGTAATGGAATTGGTGTTATGACCATTTCCCTCGAAGTTTGCCATACGCCTTTCACTGCCAGACTTTGCTTTGACTGTACCAATAACATGGCAGAGTACGAAGCATGCATCTTGGGTCTTAAAGCTTCTATTGACCTAAGAATCAAATTCTTAAGTGTATATGGAGACTCAACTTTGGTAATCAGTCAAGTTAAAGGATAGTGGGATACAAAACATCCAAATCTTATACCTTACAAAGAACTTGTGCTAACCTTGATCCCGTACTTTAAAGAAATTACCTTTGAACATATGCCGAGGGAAGAAAATCAGTTGGAGGATGCCTTAGCTACCATGTCATCCATGTTCAAGGTCAAGTGGGATAACAAAGCTCCTAGAATTATTGTCAAAAGATTTTATGAACCGACGCACTGCTATGAGATTAACACTGATGGAGTAGAGGAGAAGCCTTGGTTTCCCGAAGTGAAAAGATATCTTGAAGCTCAAGAATACCCTAAAGAGGCATCAATAAATGATAAGAAGTTCCTACAGAGGTTCTCAACCAAGTTCTTCTTGAGCAAAAAAATTCTATACAGGCGCAACCATGATCCAACTTTGCTTCGTTGTATGGACAAGAAGGAAGCAAAGAAGATTATAGAGGATATGCACGAAGGCATATTTGGTACTCACTCAAGTGGACATACTATGGCCAAGAAAATTATGAGAGCTGATTATTATTTGTCGACCATGGAAACCGACTATCATCACCACTCAAGAACTTGCCATAAGTGCCAAATTTATACTGATAAGGTTCATGTTCCTCCAATACCTTTGAATGTCATGACTGCCCCTTGGCCCTTTCCAATGTGGGGGATCAATATGATTTTAGAAATCAAGCCTACTACCTCTAATGGACATCGTTTCATTCTTGTCGCCATTGACTACTTTACCAAGTGGGTTGAAGCGACTTCATTTTCCCCAGTTACCAAGAACATCGTGGCCCGGCTCATTAAGCATTACCTCATATGTCGATATGGAATCCTTGAGAGGATCATCACTGACAAAGGTACCAACCTCAATAACGCCATGATCGCTGAACTTTGTACACAGTTCAAGATCAAGCATCACAACTCTTCTCCATACAGATCTAATATGAATGGTGCAGTGGAAGCCGCCAACAAAAACATAAAGAAGATTATGCAAAAGATGGTGGTGACCTATAAAGACTGGCATGAGATGTTACCATTTACTCTTCATGGCTATCGTACTTCGGTGCGAACATCAATTGGGGAAACCCCATTCTCTCTAGTCTATGGTATGGAAGTTATCCTGCCCGTCGAAGTTCAAATCCCCTCTCTAAGGATTATGAAAGAAGAAGACTTAGACGAAGACGAGTGGATTCATACTAGGTTGGATCAGTTGAATCTGATTGACGAGAAGAGGCTGGCGGTTGTTTGTCATGGTCAGATGTATCAAAAATGTATGATCAAGGCATTCAACAAGAAGATCAAGCATCGAGTATACCAGGCTTGTGACTTGGTAATAAAGCGCATCATTCTACCACAAGGAGATCCCAGGGGCAAATGGACTCCCACCTACGAAGGGCCATTTGTTGTCAAGAAAGTATTCTCGGGCGATGCTATGATGCTAACCACTATGGATGGAGAAGATTTCTCTCACCCTGTGAACACAAACATAGTAAAAAAATACTATGCATAAGAATGAACCGCTAGGTTGACATACCTAGGAAACAATAAGGGCATCTCAGCGAACCAAAAGGGTTCGGGCAAAAATTAGGGATGTATGCAAATGATTGTACACCTGGCAAGTCGAAAACCTGAAAAGGAGGCTCTGGAAAAAAAGGGTATCCTGGTGGACTGAAAACCAGAAAGGGCGGTCCAGGAAAAAATTAGGGATTTAAAAGCGTATGACTATGTCCCGTTGGATCACTTACATGCAAGCTTTATTACCAAAGTCGAAAGTTCAAACGATTCACTCAACTTCTTCCGATGGCAAGGGACGAGATGTTCGAAGTCATAGGGGAAATAACAGAGTTTGGAACCCAATGAGATCACTTCCACATGACTATACATTTTGTTTTCATTTTGTACTATTTTCATTTCATGATGACTTCCTCTTACTAGGATTCCTGTCTCTTTGTACAAAATCGTCTGTTTATAGGAAAATTAGCAATAGAAATACATCTTAAAGTTTAAACTTTTGGTTTTTTCTGTTTTGTTTGAAAAAAAGTCCAATGACTAAATTAAATGAACATATGCATTTGAAAATGATTAACTGTTAACAAATATATGCATAAGAACAAGAATAAGCATTTACTCAAGATTCTAGGAGCTGGGATGACACTCGAGCTGTCCATAAAACCCCATAGAACTACTTCTATGAGATTATCCCCACAGAATAATCTTCACAAATTCATCCCCACAAAGGATACATTCCCTGTAATTTCCCTACAAAGTTCCAATCAATACAGTTTGTGGAAATTTTATTCCCCAACTGAATTTGAAAACTGCAAAACCCCTGCAGATTTCTTCTTTCTAGAAAAATTCAATTTCCCTAAGAGAGTTTGGTTTCCTCACCAGTACCACTCTGACAACAGGGTTTATTTCCCATCAGGGTTTATTTCCCATCAGGGTTTATTTCCCCAACAACCTACAAATTCCCCAGCTCGAGTCTATTCCTTAGACTACTATAAATCACTGGAAAAATTTTGCTCCCTATTAAAATTGCCACTATACCTAGAAACTTGCTGCAAAAACTAGAATCGAACCAGATATCAATTAGCCTCATCTTCCCCAGAAAAGTCGGAAGGTTATCCATCTCTTTTACCCCCAGTCAGGGTATATAAGAATTATCTTCCCAAAATGAGTTGGAAGGTTATCCATCTCTTTTATCCCCAGTCAGGATATATGAAAAAAAACTCTCCAGTAGAGCAATAGACGACCAAGGTTCTTAAACTCTACTCCCCAAACAGAAATCAATACACCCCCTGCAGAGTTTCCTCAAACAAGTAAGCAGGAATCCCCAGCGAAAGAATTCTAGACAAGATTGAAGATATAAATACTCTTCAGCCCCAGCAATAGTCAGGGATTTATTTTCCCAAACAAAGATACTGCACGGGCTTACAAATACAATTCAACAACATTACACATTCATACGTCATAACATATGCATACGAAACACATATAGCACAGTCTCATTTATTTTGAGAATATCATTACGTAATGCATTTCATACATCATGACATTGCATATAGTTAATTCTTTTCCTTTTCAGGAAGAATCAATCAACAGACTGATATCATCAACAAATCCTCAAAACAGATTTTAAGTTATTCCCTGAAACAAGACACGACAAATATCTACATGATGAACACTCCCTTCAAACATTTGCTGGCTCAGATTAAATCGACCAAAGATTTATTTTTGATACTTCTCCCAGTTAAAGATTTAAAGACATCTGCTGGCTCAGATTAAATCGACCAAAGATTTATTCAGATACTTCTCTCAGTAGACCTTTTCTGGATCAAATTAAATCGACCAAAGATTTATTTTGATACTTCTCCCAGTTGAAGATTTAAAGATATCTGCTGGCTCATATTAAATCGACCAAAGATTTATTCTAATACTTCTCTTAGTAGACCTTTTCTGGCTCAGATTAAATCGACCAAAGATTTATTCTGATACTTCTCCCAGTTAAAGATTTAAAGACCTCTGTTGGCTCAGATTAAATCGATCAAATATTTATTCTGATACTTCTCTCAGTAGACCTTTTCTAGCTCAGATTAAATCGACCAAAGATTTATTCTGATACTTCTCCTACTTAAAGATTTAAAGACATCTGCTGACTCAAATTAAATTGACCAAAGATTTATTTTGATACTTATCTCAGTAGACCTTTTCTGGCTCAGATTAAATCGACCAAATATTTATTCTGATACTTCTCCCAGTTAAAGATTTAAAGACCTCTTATGGCTCAGATTAAATCAACCAAAGATTTATTCTGATACTTCTCTCAGTAGACCTTTTCTGGCTCAGATTAAACCTACCAAAGATTTATTCTGATACTTCTCCCAGTTAAATATTTAAAGACATCTGCTGGCTCAAATTAAATCAACCAAAGATTTATTCTGATACTTCTCTCAGTAGACCTTTTCTAGCTCAGATTAAATCGACTAAATATTTATTCAGATACTTCTCCCAATTAAAGAATTAAAGACCTATGTTGGCTCAGATTAAATCGAATAAAGATTTATTCTGATACTTCTCTCAGTAGACCTTTCTTGGCTCAGATTAAATCGACCAAAGATTTATTCTGATACTTCCTGCAGTTAAAGACGGATGCAGACATCTTCTGGCTCAGATTAAATCTGAAGAAGTGAAAAACACAAGAAGGGGGGGGGGGGGGGGGGTTGAATTGAAACTTAAAAATAAAAGCAGTAGACACAATATTTTTATCCTGGTTCGCTTGATCTCAAAATACTCCAGTCCACCCACCAAGGTGATTTCGCCTCTCTCCAACGAGGACTTAATTCACTAATCAAACTGATTACAATTCTACTTTAACAAATGTTAAAGTCTTCTTGAGTCCAAAACTACAACCCGGTTTTCTCAAGGAATTTCACTAAACAGTTAATTGAATAAAAGTGTATAATGATGTTTCTAAATAAACAGTATCACAAACTTGTGATGTATTACACATTTTAGTATTGAATCGTTGAAGATGAAGAATGAAAGCTGCGTTGTTTACTTTTTCACGTGAGTTTTTCTTTATGAGCGCAGTTGTTCATCATCTTGAAATCTTCTTCTAGTCTGCTTTATATAGGCCTTGCAATAGAGACATAAGAAGATACTTTTGGTAAGTCCATAACACGAGTTAATGAGCTTTCCAAATCAGGAGATCCTTGTCTTGTTTGTAGCCGTTACTTATGATCTTGCATTGATGGAATTGTAACGCTTTAGAGCTTCTCACATCAGAGGATGAATATTACCGTTGAGAGTTCTTTACAGCTTGATCAGAATTTTGCACATCAGAGTATCAGAGATTCTGTTTCACAGCGCTGGTGCATTCAGAAGTTCAATCAGAACTTCTTCATATAAGTGTGTCATGCATATTTGATGCGTCTGAATCTTTCATTGTCCTCTCAACTTCTGTGCTTGCATAATCAGAACTTCTGGTGATGTTCTGGAAGAACTTCCAGTTGCATTAGAACATCTTTTTCACATCAGAACTTCCTGCATGAAACGATACTTTTATTAGCGAGCATATTTGTTCTTTATATCATGTGTTTGTTGTCATCAAAACTCTTACTGGGATGTAGAACCAAATTATGTTCTAACAATCTCCCCCTTTTTGATGATGACAAAAACTAGTATATTTTGATGGAATATAAAGAACAAAAATTAAAAGGCCCCTCCTGAGTAGAATACTCCGCTAACGAGAAAATAAAATACTTCCATGAGGATCTTCTGATTATGAGTCAAAATATTCTTTATTCTCCCCCTTTTTGTCAAGAATCAAAAAGTGGTAAAGACTCTGTTTGGCATGCTATGACAGAAGTTGCTTGAAAAGTTGTGACACCCTTTTCTAGATACATCTGAGATTCTAGAGAGAGCTTCTGATACTATATTTCCATTCCAGTTTCTAATAGATTCAGAGCCAGTAACCTTTTGTTTCTGATTACCTCTGAAGTCTGCGAATCTTTTAAATTATAGGTTTTGGAACATATGCTTTCTTTCCTCCATGAGTAGAGAGAATCCAGAGTCCAAGTGTTAATACTGGTGTTTCAACCTTGCTATTAAAAATATCTGCAACATAGATGATTTTGTCTTTTGGTACCCATATCTTTCTGGGTCCATGACTGTTAGAGTTTCCAAAATTCTGTTTGAATTTTGGTTTAGTATAAAATGCCTTACCAGCATGTTTTATATCATGTGTTTGCCCAGTAGTGAAGTGATAATTAAGAGGAGTTCATTTAATAACTAGATCCTTAACTTTCTTAGGTTGGGATACTTTGCCTTTGTATCCTATACCTATTATGCCATTTCTTCTAACTCCATAGATCATTGAAGCCATCTTGCTTCTATCTATGTTTTTAGCAAGGAACTTCTGAAAGCTAAGATCATATTCCTTTATGATCTTATCAGCATTACTGGGAGCCTCTGAGATTATTTCCTTCTGAGAGTTTTGTAAATCATTTTCTAGTTTTGAAATCTTTTCTTTTAACTCAGAATTTTCTAATCTAAGACTCTCAGTTTCTTCAGAGTCAGAGACAAGATCCTTTTTCAGGTTCTTGAATTTGACTATGAGTTGCTGATACCTTTCCAGAATCTCACTCAGAATTTTTGCTAGTTCAGCTTTAGAAAAATTAACAGTAAAGTCAGAAAATACCTCTTTGGCGTCTGATTCTGATTCTGACCCTAATTCTAATTTAGAAGATTCAGAGACATCTAATAAGTTGCCCGTTTGAGCTATATTGGCTTGTTCATCTTCTGATTCCATTCTGTCTTCAGAAGATTCAGATTCATCTCATGTTTCCATAAGACTTTTCTTCTTCTCCTTAACGATCTTCCTTTTATGTTTCTCCTTCTGAAGCCTTGGACAATAACTTTTGTAGTGACCTTGTTAATTGCATTCATAGCAGGTAATGATTCTGCTACTTGATTTTCTGTGTCTAAAAGACTATTCAGAGTCATTTCCTATTCTTCTGGAGTTTCTGAAATTCTTTTGCCTGTGCTTCCACAACTGATTGATTCTTCTGGATAGAAAAAATAGTTCGTCTTCTTCTGACGAGGATTCTCCAGAGTTTTCTGCTTCTACTTCTGCCTACAAAATTTTGGTTTCATATTTGTTAGATTTCAGAGCGAGAGACTTACATTGATTCTGAGGCTCATCATCTTCTAACTCTATCTCATGGCTTATGAGGGAGCTGACAAGTTCTTCTAGAGATATTATGTTCAGATCTTTTGCCAGTTTGAGAGTCGTGACCATTGGTATCCATTGTTTTGGTAAACTTCTGATGATCTTCTTTACATGATCAGAAGTTGAGTACCCTTTATCCAACACCTTTAGCCCTGCCACCAGAGTTTGGAATCTAGAGAACATTGTTTCAATGGTTTCGTCTTCTTCCATTCTGAAGGCTTCATACTTTTGAATTAATGCAAGGGCTTTGGTTTCTTTTACTTGCAAGTTTCCTTCATGCATCATTCTCAGAGAATCAAACATGTTCTTAGTTGTTTCTCTGTTTGTGATCTTCTCATACTCTGAATATGAGATGGCACTCAAGAGAATCGTTCTGGCCTTGTGATTATTTTTGAAGTCTTGCTTTTGATGATCTGTCATCCTTTTTCTGTCAATCTTCTGACCACTTTCATTAATAAGATGTATATATCCATCAGTTACCATATCCCAGAGGTCAGCGTCATAGGCTAGGATGAAACTTCTGATCATATCCTTCCAATAGTCAAAATTTTCACCGTCAAATATTGGAGGGCTACTGCTGATGTTCTGACTTGTTCCTATCATAGTGTTTTCCCCCTTGGATCTTTATCTGACACGGTTAAATGTTTGCACCCAGATCCAGGTGCTGTGATACTAATTGAAGAAGTGAAAAACACAAGAGGGGGGGGGGGGGGTTGAATTGAAACTTAAAAACAAAAGCAATAGACACGACATTTTTATCCTGGTTCATTTGATCTCAAACTACTCCAGTCCACTCGCCAAGGTGATTTCTCCTCTCTCCAACGAGGACTTAATTTACTAATCAAACTGATTACAATTCTACTTTAACAACTGTTAAAGTCTTCTTGAGTCCAAAACCACAACCCTGTTTTCTCAAGGAATTTCACTAAACAGTTAGTTGAATAAAAGTGTACAATGATGTTTCTAAATAAACAGTATCACAAACTTGTGATGTATTACACAGTTTAATATTGAATCGTTGAAGATGAAGAATGAAAGCTGCGTTGTTTACTTTTTCACGTGAGTTTTTCTTTATGAGCGCAGTTGTTCGTCATCTTGAAATCTTCTTCTAGTCTGCTTTATATAGGCCTTGCAATAGAGACATAAGAAGATACTTTTGGTAAGTCCATAACACGAGTTAATGAGCTTTCCAAATCAGGAGATCCTTGTCTTGTTTGTAGCTGTTACTTATGATCTTGTATTGATGGAATTGTAACGCTTTAGAGCTTCTCACATCAGAGGATGAATATTACCGTTGAGAGTTCTTTACAGCTTGATCAGAATTTTGCACATCAGAGTATCAGAGATTCTGTTTCACAGCGCTGGTGCATTCAGAAGTTCAATCAGAACTTCTTCATATAAGTGTGTCATGGATATTTGATGCGTCTGAATCTTTCATTGTCCTCTCAACTTCTGTGCTTGCATAATCAGAACTTCTGGCGATGTTCTGGAAGAACTTCCAGTTGCATTAGAACATCTTTTTCACATCAGAACTTCCTGCATGAAACGATACTTTTATTAGCGAGCATATTTGTTCTTTATATCATGTGTTTTTTATCATCAAAACTCTTACTGGGATGTAGAACCAAATTATGTTCTAACAAAATCAACCAAATATTTATTCTGATACTTCTTCCAGTAGACATTTTCTGGCTCGGATTAAAGTCGAGCATATAATTGGTCCAATTTCTCTATTAACAGTTACTTTGGATGGCATCTATAAGCCCATCTCCGACAACTCTTCTTTGCCTATCCAAATGTCATCTTTAAACTCATTCTCGGTATAATAAACAAACAATTTTACTTCATGTACAAGCGAGTGCAAATTTCTGGGCACTTAAGTGTTCAATCCTCTTCTACCTTCATATCACGAATGACAGACAAGTCAATATAACTCTTAAGGGTTAAGAAGATTGAATAGGGGAAGCTGTTGTACCCCAAAATTCTCCCTCCCTTTTGTTCAAGACATTTCTCACAAAAGATCTCAAATGCTCAAGGATGCTCAAGAGCTGATCAGACAAACTCACCTCCTAAGTACTGAGACCATAAATTAGGGTTTTGGTTTTCACAAGGAAAGTTGGACTTTTAATACCTCAAGTGAATTTCATGGTTCATTATAGGTCTTCAAGAAAGCTCATACCAAGTTTCAAGTCTTGCACCACAAATTTGCTCAGTCAATTGCTCAGATGACTGAAAATCAACTATATTGGGTAAAAAGTCAATTGTGGTCAACATACAGTCAAAATTCACGATTTTCGGCCAACATCAACATTTTGAAGTCATATTCATCAATTTATAAAGTGTTTATAACAATTCCTCAAGAAAAGCATTCAAATCATCAAAGGGATAAAATTGTCCAAATTAGGGTTTTGATTGAGAATGGTTGATCATTGACTTTTGACCTAGTACATGACCTAATGGCTTTAAGCATGATCTTAAGGACTCAAACACAACATATTGACCTAATTTCATGGTTCAAATCATCTCAAAGATTAAGTGATTGGTAGTTGAAATTTGGATCAACCGATGAAAAGTCAACTGATACACAAAAGTCAAACTTTGACTTTTTTGTCAACATTGAATTTCAAAGATCAAAATCCATCAAGACATTCAAAAATATCAAAATTGATCACCAAGAATCAATAAAGTCAACAAAAGTCAAGATTTTAAATACTTAGAAAAATTCTAAGTGTTTTTTGACCTTGATAATTTCACTACTTCATGATAATTTTTCACCAAGATGCAAGATGATTCAAGGAAAACTTTCAACATGAAAGTTGTAGATCTCTTTGAATTCTAAAACTTTGTCTTTGAGGGTGTATGTCCAAAAAATGTTTAGATTTGGAGATATAGGCCCACAAAGTCAAGACATTTTTAATAAAACACTTAGTGAAATTTTCAACAAGTTTGGTTAGATTTTTGTCCCAACTTCTTGGAAAATTTTCACCTAGTTCCAATTTGAGTTAGCCAAAGTGGTAAAAATGAAGGTTGTAGACAATGATTCAAGCTTTCCAAAACGTCAAAGAACTTGAAGAAATCATGTTTGAGCTAGAAGTTTCGAAGAGATGAAGATGGCATTACAAACTTGAATTTTAGGTCATTTTGTGATGAACCTTATGATCCAATCTTCAAGCATGCTGCATAATCTTGCTTTGCAGGCCTTCAAACTTGAAAATCACTCAATAATTAAATGTTTGCATAACTTATTGAGCCATTATCCAAGTGTTTGATCCATTGTCCAAGTGATCATTCCATTTTTCGCACAAAGTTATCACTTCCATTCTTGTAAAGTGGCTTTAAACACAATGTCGACTTCTTGAGCCTCTCACTTGCTCCCTCTGCACACACTCAACATGTATGCTTAGAAGCAACCATCTATAACCTGTTAACCACCCTACAAGCCCTTGTATTATGCATTGAAACTATGTATTTCAAGTTTGCTTCAAAATCAAGTCACATAACCATAACATGTGATCTTTGATTTTTGATTACTTGAGCCTCTAAAACCTTTTCTATATAAATAGAGAGGTTGTTTGCTAGCCTTAACACTAGTTCAATATCCCTTAACTCATCTGAAACTCCCTGAAATCATAATTGGCATCCAAAACCTCCATTATTGCACATTCTGACTTTGAATTCCAAATACACAATCCACTCGTGCGTTTTCACTTTTAATCAATCACAAAGCTTCTATAACTCATATAGAGGCTATCCAAACCCTTGCTACACAACTGCAACACCATTTGCACCATCCTCCATTTCCAAAAATAGCCACCTGCAACTTGACTTCTCCAAAAAGATTCAGGCACTTTCAGCTCAAAGTAAGCATTGGAATAACTTCCTAGGAGTCCAGTGAAGCTATCCAGATCATCATACACCTTCAAGAGTGCTTAAACTTAAAAAACGATTTCCAATTTTGAGGTAAGTTTTCTGAACTTTGAACTCCTTATACAAGCATCGTTAATGGCTACTTTATGAATGAAAAATGTAGACATAATTGCCCTGAAGCTGACCATGCCCTTAGTTTTCATTTATGTTAACTGTGCGTGGAGAATTTTGAAGTTGAACTTTCAGCAAAAATTAGGGTTTACCTTGGTACCAACAGAAATTGATGTTTTTCTTTGAGAGTTAGCTTAAGTTATTTATATGGTTGAATTCGTGGTGAAAAATGGAACAACTTTCATGTTTACAACTTTTGTTCTACGCGCACGAAGGAGGAAGAAGATGAAGTTCAAATTCAGATTTGGGCTTACTTTATATTTAATGGAAGTTGTATTATAAACGGATGAAACATTCACCCCAGTGGCAGAGAAGCGTGCGCTAAGGCATTTGTGTATAGGGACCTGGGTTCGAGTCCCAACAATACCCTTTTATTTATTTCATATTTTGTTGTCTTAGATCATGTACAGGCCAAGCATATATGTGCACCATGTGCCTCTCATCTATACCATCTTATCATTAGACAATCAAATCCAGCACTCCACATGGGCAAGTCTATGATGCACTCTCAAAAGCCAGCAACACTGAATCACAAAACCGCGCCTGGGCCCTCTGGGCTTGGGCTTTTTGTTTTACTTCTTCATGCCCCCCTTTTACTAAAAACAACCATACCAATTCTTTTTTTATTTTATTTCTGTTTTCTAATAAAAAAAACTGATTTGGGTCTCTTTTTGCTACCTTTTACCTCTCTTTTACTTTTTAAACACCCAGACCCAATATTTTTTATATCATTCATATTTTCTTTATTTTTATTTATTTATTTATTCTTTATTTAATAAAAAAAATACAAAAAAACATATTTTCTTACATAATTAAATTAAAAAATATTTTGATTCAAGCATTTTATTTTATTTTTGTTAATTTAATTTTATTAGTTCTTTCACACTTTAAAACATTTTCTTAACATTAACATTCAATCTATTTTATGAACAAAATGTTAGACTTAGGTTTTTATTATCTTCTTAATTTCAATTAAAATATATTTTTAGGGTTTGTTAAATAATTAATTAACTTCTCTTATAATTAAAACTAATTAGTTTGATTAGGTTAATTATAAAACCTTTTTACATAAAAAAACCACAAAACAATTTCCTTTTTCTTATTCATCTTTACATTTTGTACGTTCTATTATTATTTGTATTCAATGGTTTGTAATATATAATTAGGGCTTTATTGCTTTCCTCCCCTCATTCATAAACTTGTACCCCTCAATTTCCAAAGCGTTAAAATAGCGTAGGACATTTAAATTCCGCAATTTATCGCTTTCCTTATTATTATTAGTAACTAGGGTTTGCATGACAAGATTAAAATCAAACATAGAAAAACCCTAATTCAAGATAAAATAATTGAACCAAACACATTTTGCACACATGCACCTCTAGGGTAACCCACACTTGTTGCCTCAGATATAAACAATCATGTCCCTCGAATGTGGGATGTTTTAGCAAAGACCATTGATTTAAAACTCATAGTCCCTCGATGACCCTTTGATGTTGCCTTCGATAAACGATCTTAGTCCCTTAAGACAATTGCTAAAACATCTTACAAGTTGCCTTCTATGATTGTATGATGACCCACGCCTGTCCCTCACATCCAATGATACGGCTCCTTACCAACCAATGGTAAAGATAACACTATCTAAAGGAAGAGGAAAAGAATAAAGACTTTTTGAGTAGGTAGATTGCTCGTAATTGCTTTCTCATAAACTAAAACTATTTTCACACCTCACACTTTCAAAAACAAACATCTTTTCAAACACTTCCCTTTCAAAAAATATTTTTAAAACCAACATTTTGTATACATTCTCAACGATATGAGAATCATTGCAAAATTGACACACTAAGGCGTTTTCAAAATATTTCCAAAACAAACATTTTGTATATATTCTCAATGATACGAGAATCAATACAAAATCAGAAATTTCAAAACATCTTCAAAAACATCTTTCTACATACATAAAAAAGCATTTCAAAGTGAGCTAGCAATTAAGAGACCGTAGATAACTACGGATGAAAAGGGTGCTAACACCTTCCCTTTTCATAACCTACCCCCCGAACTCAAGAAAATTCTCAAAAGGTCTTTCCTGTTCTTTTCACCCTTTCCTTTATTGGATAAAAGAAAAGTCGGTCGCGACTCTTGCTATCCGCAACATTTGCGATAAAACGCAAAACACCAAGTCAATTTTCCCACTGTATTACACACTATATTATGTGCCAAAATGATACCAAATTGAACCTCAGTGCCAAAAATGCACTATAACGCTTATGCTACCAAAGTGATAGCAGTCTAAGATACTAACTTATAAGTTCCAAATTGATACCAAAATTGCACTATATTATCAGTGTCAAAGGTACATGTTTATCAGTGTCAAATTGATATCAAAATTGTCTATATCATGTGCTAAAATGATACCAAACTGTACCTCTGCTTTGCAATAGATATGCAGTAAGTTTATAAGCAGTAACAAATTTTTAAGCAATTTTTAATTTTCATAGAGCATAACAACAAAATTCAATTACATACGAGTCAATATTACAGAACAACAAAAGTGCATTACATAAAGTCAAATGAACACAAAAAGCACATTATGTGCATTACATAACAAGGTTCTAACTAAGCACATTAGGTGCATTACAAAACATCAAAGCAAGGTCCACTAAGAAAATTATGAAACTAATATCTTCTTCTTGGTATTGGTTTCTTTTTTGGAGACTTTGTTGCAGCTTGAGAAAATTGAGTTGGATTCACAATTTGAGAGGCTTGTGTTGTTTGGTATTCAACTTCAACTGATGCCACAATTGCTTCAATTTATGCATCAATTTCACCTTCAAACTAGTCAATTGTATCATTAGCAGATCCATTAGCAAGTACATTAGCAGGTCCATTAGCAGGTCCAATCACTTCTTCATTTGCATGCTCAGACACTTCTTCATTTGTATTAACATGCTTGGTCCTAGGTGTTTTTATCTATGACCAAAACATAAACATCATAAGTTAGTGTTTCAAAATACATGATTCAATACTAAATAAACATTCAACAAATAATAATCTAACCTTTATCTTTAATGCAACCAGGTTTTGTTCTTTACTCTGACATTTTCTTGAGTTATGACCAATCTTGTCACACTTAGTGCACCTATAATTAGCACCAAGCCTTCTCACTCTAGAACCATTTTTATCATGTTCCCTAAACCTAAGTTTCTTAGGTCTACTTGGACCTTTCTTAAATGTTGGTGGAAGCATATCCTCAACATCAACCTTGATCCACATATTCATTCCATTAGTAGGAATCACATTATATGAGTAACACTTACTATATGCTTCCCTACTGTAGCAGTCATCTATAAAAGTTTTTGGATCCAACTTTTGATAACTCATAACAGCTGATCAGTCACCATTTCTGCTATATTTATTATCACTTTAACAGGTGAAGCAGTCGAGTTATTTGAATTTTTCATATAGTTTGAGTGGTTTATATGTCGGTTTCTTTAATTCCGTATTTATTTGTGTTTTAATCACTTCTAGTATTTTTGATCTTTTTTGGAAGGTTAACGTGTTTTGTAGGTAGGAGAAAGTGAATGATATGGCTGTGTAATATGGTGGGAGAACTGACTTTTTTGTTTTATAAAAAATGTTGTGGTTAGCAAGATTCGCCACCGACTTTTCTTTTATCCAATATTTAGGAAAGGTGAAAAGAACATGAAAGACCTTTGATAAATTTTGAGTTCGGGGTGTAAGTTATGAAAAAGGAAGGTGTTAGCACCCTTTTCATTCATAGTTATCTACAGGCTCTTAATTTCTTAGCTCACTTTTTAAAACTTGCTTTGTGTGTGTGTGATTTGAAAATATTTTGAATGCCAATGTAAGGCTAACTTTGTAACAATCCTTGTATCGGTCCTCAAGAATGTATACAAAGTGTTTTTGAAAATATTTGTTTTGAAAGTGTAGTGTGAAAATGTATGTGTTTATGAAAGAGGTTGTGAGCAAGCATTCAAGAGTTCTTACCCACTAAAGTCTTTCTTGTTATTTTCCTTCTCCTTTGGAGATAGTATTATCTATACCATTATTTGGTAGGTAGGCCTATCTATTGGATATGAAGGGACAAGCGTAGGGTCATCGTATGGTCATCGAAGGTAACATGTAAGGATACTTTGGCAATTGTATCAAAGGGACTATCATCATTTTAGTTGTAGGGTCATCAAAGGACTAGATCATTTTGTAGGTAACTCGAAGGGACATAGAGGGATTATGATCTTTATTCAAAAGGGACCATGATGATATTATTAAATTGAGTGTCTTTTGCTAAAGCATCCCCACTTTCGGGGGACATGACCAATAGTATCGTAAGGCAACAAGAGAGGTTACCCTAGAGGTGCAAAGTGTTTGTTTTCAGTTATCTTATCTTGAGAATTAGGTTTTCTATGTCCAATTGTTAGTCTTTCCATGCAAACCCTAATTACTAACAGTGAAAAATATAATATGCGGAATGTAAAGTGCAGAAAATTAGACCTAAGCTATTACATCCTGTGAGCAGTTACATAATAGAAAAAATGCGAGAGAATAAATCGACGCTATTACATCGAAGAATGCGACCTATAGACTTGTTCTAGGAAATTAAATAGCAAAAAGAAATAAGAAAAAGAATGTTAGAAAAAATGTTTTAATGTTTTTTTGTTTTTAGAAAATGATTTAGGGTTAGGCGTGATAATAATAACTAATTAATTAAGTTTAAAAAAAACCTAAAACCCTAATTAGAAACCCTAACGTCTAATTAATTAAGGATAATTATTTGGCTAAACCCTAAAAATAATTAATTTTAATTAAAACCTAAGGTCTCATTAATTAATTAATTAAAAGCCAAACCCTAATTCTAGTTAATTAAAAAAACTAAGCCTAATTTTGTTAAGGGTTAATGTTTAATGAATTAATGTTAATTAGTTAATAATAATAAGAAAATGAAATAAAGACTAGGGTTAGTAAAAATAATTAAAAAAACAAATGCATGGGGTGGGAGTTGAATCCACGCCCTTCCTTTCACCAGTATGCTCTTCTACCACTGCATCATAGTGTTGATTGTGTTATTAAATGAGAACCAATCAATTTGGTATTAACCTGCACGTTATCCTGAAAAACAATTATTTGACAAAAGCTGGGATCGAACCCACGCCCTTTGCAATACTAGTCACGCTTCTTACCATCAGGCGAATTATTGTTTCTTATTATTTAGATGTGAGTAAATATATATATATATATATATATATATATATATATATATATATATATATATATATATATATATATATATATATATATATATATATATATATATATATATATATATATATATATATATATATATATATATATATATATATATATATATATATATATATATATATATATATATATATATATATATATATATATATATATATATATATATATATATATATATATAATAATAATAATAATAATAATAATAATAATAATAATAATTAAACAACTTCAAATATAATCAAATAAAAAAAGAAGCGCGCGCGGGCCCAAGAGCATTTGAATGGACCAATCATATGGCTTATAATTTCCATGCAAGCCTTGACCACCCTGTAAAAGTCAGACGATCGGAGGTGGTGGAAACCACCATCTTCTCTGGCAGTCAATCTCCCAAACCCTGCAAAAATCCCTCAACTCAAAAAAAGAAAGATGATATCTTGCTTAAGATTTCCTTCCGAACTCAAATCTGGACTCAAAAAGGGGAAAAAGTTAGCGAAACAAGAGATTTGAATGCAAACTCAGATTGTGTCCTAACAATGGCATGTCACGATCCATGCCTCCATTCTTTCAAACGATTTCCTAGATTTGTTCCTTACAATCATTAAAATTCAAATAAAATGCTACATGGTATTGAAAATGCTTAGTATATAAGTTTCAAGTTTGGGTTTTATACCTCAACCGGTGATGACGGATATGGTTGTTTTGGACGTGGAGTTGCTTGACAAATGACTTGAATTAACTCCTTTGATTCTCAGGAAGTGATTGCTGGCTTTGGTTTGGATTCAGACTGCTTGGAATTTAAAACTCGATTGCTTATTTTTCCTTGAATTTTTGTAATTCAAACCCTATTCTCTTGGCTGTAAAACTGTGTCCTCTTGGTCTGGGGTTGTTGAGTATTTATAGGAGAGAAGGTTAGGTCAAGTGGTGGGCTTGGACATCTCATGAAATCATATATTTGATTTTGTTTAAAAATAAGTTCAAATCTTCCAAAACCAATGAAGATTTGTTTCATATATATACCACACAATTTCTTCAGCTTCAAGGTAGACTTTTGGGCCTCCAACATGATCAAAACAAAAGCCTACATGCCTAAATCCATTAATTTTATATTTTATTTGATTTATTTTGAATTTAAATGAATAAAATCAAAATAAAAGAAATAAAAATCACAAAAATATATGAATGGATTTAGAGGTCTAATATGAGGTCATGAACACATTTGAACCTAAAAACTTAGGCCCGTTAGCCCAAAAATTCAAGTGTGCACAATTTGAACTTCATGCATTTTCTCAAAATTGCTCAACATGCACCAATCATAACTCTATCAATTTTTGTTATATGAAGATGATCTTGGAATTTTTCGAAACCTCAATATGTCTCCTACAACTTTCATGTTGGTAATTATTTTATTTGAAGTATTTAACTTTATTTAAATTACTTTGACAAAAAATATCTTTTTGTTAATTTTCAAAATGACCTGTAATGTTTTGGCTCATATCTCTCAAATGATGCATTTTTGGCCTTGAGCTTAGAAATTCAAAGTTGTAGATAATTGAATTTCCGTCAAAATGGGCTTTGGTTGAGGAATTTATTATGAAATATGTGAAAGTTATGCTTGGTCAAAGTTCAGTTGACTTCTCCTTAAGAAAACCCTAATTTAGTAACTTTTGACTTTTGATGAATCTTGAGTTTTCTTGATGAATCATGATCAACCCATGATCAAATGATGAATGCGACTTCAAAATGTTTATGTTGACCAAAAATCTTGAGATTTGGCCGTTAGTTGGTCAAAGTTGACTTTTTGTCTAATACAATTGATTTCAATCATTTGGCTAATTGACTGAGCAAACGTATGATGCAAGGCTTAAAACTTGACATGAGGATACCTTGATACATATGTAAAACCATTAAGTCCATTTGAGGCATTAGAAACTCAATTTCCTTTGAAAGAAGCAAAACGCTAGTTGTAGGTCAATTGCTTAGGATAAGGGTTTTTCTGGTTAACCCTTGAGTAGTCTTGAGTACTTGAGACTCTTATGAGCATGAGGATGTGTCTTGTATTAATTTGTCTCAAAGGTGGGAGGGAAAATTTTGGGGTACAATAGCTGCCCCTGTTCAATCTTCTTAAACCTGAAGAGTTAGATTGGCATGTCCGTCATTCGTGATCTGAAGGTGGAAAATGATTGAACACTTATAGGTGTCCGGAAATTTGCACTCGCGGATGCGCATGATAACGCTGTTGGTTGATTGTACTGCTTGAATGGATTTAAAGATGCTATTCTGGGAGGTGATAGAGTGTTGTCGGAGATGGGCTTATAGATGCCATCCAAAGTAAATTTTGATAGGAGTATCATAATGAGTCTATACCCGACTGTATCTGAAAAGTTATACTAGAATGCGTATGTGTCTAACTGTATCTAGCAGATGTGCTAGGAAGTGTCAGAATGAATCTTATGTCTCGGTTGTATCTGAACGATGTTCTAGAATGAGTCTATGTCTTGACTGTATCTATAAGAGGATCAGAATGAGTCTTCGCCCGACTGTATCTGAATAATGTATTGGAATGAGTCTATGCCTGGCTGTATCCGAACAATGTATTGGAATGAGTCTATGACCGACTGTATTCAGAAGTGGATCAGAATGAGTCTTCGCCTGACGACATATGAAAAATGTATTGGAATGAGTTTATGAACGACTGTATCCAGAAGTGGATCAGAATAAGTCTTTGCCCGACTGTATCTGAAAGATGTGTTTATCAGAATGAATCACTGTCTGATTGTATCTAAAATATGATAAACTGTTGACAATATCTATCTGTTTAGGAACTATCTTGAAAAGACAAAGTTAGTTTTATGCAATGTCATGATGCATGAAACGTACTTTGTAGTGATGCTCTCAAAATAAATGAGAATATTATATGCGTTTCGTATGCATATGTTGAAGAAGTGAAAAACACAAGAAGGGGGGGTTGAATTGTAAAACTGAAAATCAATGCAATGAACAAGATATTTTTATCCTGGTTCGTTTGATCTCAAACTACTCCAGTCCATCCGTCAAGGTGATTTCACCTCTCTCCAACGAGGTCTTAATCCACTATATTCAACTGAATATTACAAACTGCTTTAACAACTGCTAAAGCCTTCTTGATGCAAACCACAACCCGGTTTGTCAAGGAAACACTTTCTTACAAAGAAGATAAATCTAGGTGTGTGAATGTTTTCTACAAAACTGTATCACAACTGTGATGTATACACAACTTAAGCTTATGAAACTAGATTGCTAAACAATGATTGAGTAAGGAGATATGTAGTTTTTAGAAAACTGAGAGGAGGAAGATTATGATTAACTTTTAGGCGTGTAAAATGTTGGAGAGCATTATCCAATTCAATCTTCATATTCTTGTTTATATAGCACTGAGATTATTGAACGTTGGAGCAATATTCTTGATTCAATGCTAATAAAAAACTTTCCTTATTGAGCAGATCTTGTCTGGAATGAGGCCGTTGGTAATAATTTGCTTTCAACGCACAGTACCGTTGCTTACTTAATGCATGTTCTAGCTTGGCTCATTCTGACTCTGCTTAATTGCTGATGAATTGTTGTTTTTCTTTATCAGAGTGTTGAGCGCAGTTCTGTTCATCAAGCTTCAGCATACACGTGAGTTGATCTTCTGATTCTGGTATTCTGATAAAGCAACTTCTGATGCTGATGTCAAGAACCAATATTCTGATGCTGATTTAAGTGTGCTCTTGCTTATACCTATCAGAGTTTCTGCAAGGCAGAACGTAATATTTTTAGGTAGCAAATAGTTCATACATGAATCATATAAATAATATATCTTTTCATTTTGTTATCATCAAAACTTAAACATAGGGTAGTAGATTCAAACTTTGTTCTAACAATCTCCCCCTTTTTGATGATGACAAAAACCAGATATTTTTAATTGAAATTAACGTGAAAAAGTATCAGAGGTAACTAAATGATAAGATGTATCAGAATAAGAAGTTATCAAAGATAAGGGATCAGAGTTGAGAGATACTCCCCCTGAGTTTATTACTTCCCTTTTTGATTCCAAGAGTTCTTCAGGATCAGATCTTTTTTCCTTTCTTTGAACATCAGAGTATCAGAGTCTTTGACTATCAGAAGCTTTAGATCAGCATATCAGAGCAGAGCTTCAGATCAGCGTATCAGAGCTTTTCTTGTTAGAGCTTTGCTTTGGGTCATAGTATCAGAGCGGGTCAGAGTATCAGAGCTTTAGTCTTCAGAGTATCATGGAGCTTTCTTGTACCTGTAGACTTAAGCGAAACAGAAAAACATATTCAATTATATCAGAGTTAAAATGTTCGAGAATTTCTGTCTTAGTAATCCATTATTATTTAAAATATCATTCTTGTTCTCCCCCTTTTTGTCAGCAATCAAAAAGTGTAAGTGATGTGCTAAAACGTTTAAGGCAGAAAAACTTGTCATATTAAAAGGTTCAGAATCAAATAAAACATATTAAAACAGTACAACAGATAATCAAAGAAAACATGAAAATGACATGAATGAGAAACTAAGGTTGGGGAGGAAAGCGTGTGAACAGGTTCTCCAGCATGGCTTTGATCTGATCAGCAGTCTCATTCTGCTTGTGTACCATGCTGACAACAGTGTCTATCTTGCTATCCTGCACATCCATCCTTTCTTTCATCTTCTGGTCGTTTTCATCCATCCTTTGCTGCAGACGCATGTCATTCAGCTTCAGTTCTTCCAGAGTCTGCTTGTCCAAGGCAGCTTGAGAGACATCAGAAGCATGGAGCTTCTGAGAGCTTTCAGCAGCATCTTCTGCTTGACTTGCTTCAGCTTGAATGGTCTTGTTTTCTTCTGGTTGCACCTTTGAAGCTAGCTGTTTCTCAGACCATGGCTCACTATCCAGAGGGAGCACGTCTTCCTGTGGCAGCTGACTTTCAACTTCCTTCAGCAGCTTGCTGAAGTTCTGTTGTGCCTGCTCATAGTTGATATCCTGCAACTTGAGGGCTTCAACACGTACCCAAATTCTGAATTATGACCAGAGCTGGTCAGAGGCAGCTGGGTCAATCATTCCAGGACAGACTTGCTTCAGAGAAGCAATCCACTGCTGCAAACCTGTTTCAAAATTCATAATACCAGAGCCAACATCTGGTTGTTTCGGTTTTGGAATGGCTATTTTATGTTTCAGATCAACAAGACGGTCAAGGATTATTAAGTCTATGAAGGTCCTGTTGGGGTTTTCGGTGGTTTGCTTGGGAGCTGTTTGTTTTGGAGATGGAGTGGGAGAATCAGAAATTATGATTGGACTGTTTGGTGTTTTGGGAGTATTTGGTGGTGTAGATTCTGATGAGGATGGCAGCTGGGCCATTGTGACTGTTGTTCCACATGGCAACTGGATTTCCAGAGGTGATGGTTGAGGTGAATGAGGTTCAGAAGGTGGAGGAGAAGGAGTTTCAGAGTGATGAAACTCAGGTTGAGGTGATGGTGGATGAATTTCTGGTTGAGGAGAGGGAGACGGAATTGCTGGTTGAGGAGAAGTTGTTGGAATTTCTGGTTGTTCAGGGATAAGAGGTTCTTCTGGAATGGATGAGAGAGGTTGTTATTGTTCTGGTTCTTCAGCGGATTGCTGTTGTTCTGGTTGTGGAGAAGGGACAATTTGTGGTTCAGAGTTTGGATTAATGGAGGAGTGATCAGAAGTGTGTTGATCAATGTCAGACAGCACTTTGTCAATTGTTGATGTTGTTGAGATTGTTGGTTTGGGATGTTTGGTTCGGGGTCTTCTGAGTTGTAATGCCTCAGAAGGGTCATCTTCTAGTTCAGTTTCATCTATTGTTGGGATGGGGATTGAGATTCTATGAGAGGTTGGAGGTGGAATTGATGCTGGAATAGTAGAAGAATTTAAAACAGAAGCAGCAGATACATTACCTCTTTTCTTGGGTGTCTGCTGGGATGATCCTTCTGAAGGTGCCTTCCTTTTCTTCGTCTTCTTCAGAGTCACTTCTGGTTGAGGTTGGTGCAGATCTTTGATCTTCAGATTGGGATCTGTACCATCAGCTTTGCACGCGTCCAGATATCTGAGAACTACCACTGGCTTGGATTCTATCTCAGAAAATAAAAGAAAGTCACTCAGTTGGACTCTTCTGCTGGTGATATCAGCAACAGGAGTAGCGCTGGGTTCCTTTTTGATATTCTCTATCAACTTCATTTTCTTCAAGTTCTTCGCGTTTAGAGGCTTCCCAACCGTTGGTTCAATGGTGCTTAACTCTTGAGCTTCTATCAGATGCTCTATCAGCCTATTCTCAGTCAGAATATCTGATATCAACCTTCCAAAGGGTATCCAATCCCTCTTTGTTCTTTCTTCTTCCTTGGTTTCCTTCACGCTTGTTCTAAGATGGTTAAACAGAAGATGAGCCAAGTTGATTTTTACCTTCTGATTGATAAAGTAGATCAGAAACTGCTGATCCACATTTATGTAATCAGGGGAACTAATTGGCTTCCTATGGTTAAAGCACCCCAGAATTAGCTTCGCCCAAACTCTGTGATGATCCTTCAGATCTTTGATCTTGCTGCTGGGCACCCCATGGGTGAAAATCCTTTCAGCTATGACGCCCACGTCAGCACATCTCTCAGCCATATCAATACAGCGGACGCCACCGCCACTGTAACCAACTAACTTTGCTATGTGATCCTTAGTGATCACAATCTTATTTCCCATAATGTAGGAGGTGACTTGATGCGTTGAAGCCTTCGCATGAATCCAGAACTCCTTGACTAACATAGGGAATGTTGGTCCAACCAACCTGTCAAAATACCTTTCCCATTTCTGTGCCCTAACTTCTTCTGTTAAGTCAAAACCGTTTTCCTTCAGACTTCCAAAATCAATGATACATTCAGATAACACTTCAAGATTCTTCACAAGAGTGAGGAGTGTTCTGAATGGAACTTGATACTGTTCAGATGATGCTTTCTTCTGAGAACCTGCAGAAGCACTGCTGGAGGTTGCCATGTTCACACTTAGGGATTTTAAGAAAAACTGAGAAAAAGAGTTTGAGAGAGATGAACACAGAAAGATGCAGAGAATGCTTGAGAAATAGTGAGAAATTGTAAAAGATTGAAGTGAGAGGTTAACGTGTTTAAATAGGGTTCAGAATATTTTGAAAGAGTAAACGTTTTTAAGAAAGAGAAATAAAATCATGATTACATTTTAAAAACATGATTACTTTCATTTAATTCTTGCTGATTTTGGGGGATTTGAGAAAGATACTTAAAAACGGTTACCAGACATGTGTCTCAATGCACCCAATCAGCGTTTTGCCTTCTCAGAAGCGTGCACGCGTTCTGCTTCAGAGATTTGCTGATGATTGGATGACACTTGTTTGATGTAGTGATCAGCACGTCTGTCTTTGAGCTTAGACTCTCAGATCTTTAGACTTGCATCTGATACAATCTGCATGTTCTATCTTTCTGAAAGAAGATTGATCAGAAGTTCACAGTAAAACAAATACATTCTGAAGATGAATATATGGAATTAAAACATTTTCACTCTGGGCAGATTTTCATGCTGAGATGTTTCAGAATGAAATTGAACCTATCTTCAGAAAGGGGTTTAGTGAAGATATCAGCCCATTGATGGTCTGTATCTATAAATTTTAAATTCAAAATTCCTTTCTGAATGTAGTCCCTAATGAAATGATGTTTTATTTCTATATGCTTAACTCTAGAATGTAAAATGGGATTCTTACTTAAGCAAATAGCAGAAGTATTATCACAGAGTATAGGAATGTTACTCTCAAAAATCTGGAAGTCTTCAAGCTGACTTTTCATCCAGAGCATTTGTGTGCTACGTCCTGCTGCTGCTATGTACTCAGCTTCTGCTGTTGATAGCGCAATTGTTGATTGCCTTTTGCTGGACCAAGAGATCAGATTTTCTCCCAGAAACTGGCAGCTTCCAGAAGTACTTTTACGCTCCACTCTGTCTCCAGCAAAGTCAGCATCGCAGTAGCCTACTAAACTGTAATCACTAGATTTTCTATAAAACAAACCCAGATTAGTAGTACCTTTCAAATACTTGAAAATTCGCTTAACAGCTGTTAAGTGAGATTCTCTAGGATCTGATTGGAATCTAGCACAAATACAAACGCTGAATAATATATCAGGTCTTGAAGCAATCAGATAAAGGAGAGAACCAATCATACCTCTGTAGACTTTCTGTTCTACATTTTTGCTTACCTCTTCTCTTTCCAGAATGCACGTGGGATGCATTGGAATCTTTGATGGCTTACATTCTGAGAGGTCAAATTTCTTCAGAAGATCTCTGATGTATTTGCTCTGATGAATGTAAGTTCCCTCTGGAGTTTGATTGATCTGAATTCCTAGAAAGAATTTCAGTTCCCCCATGAGGCTCATCTCAAATTCTGCCTGCATACACTTAGCAAATTTTCTTCCAAGAGAAGGATTAGTAGAACCAAAAATAATATCATCAACGTAAATTTGACAGACTAAGATGTCATTCTTAACTGATTTACAGAATAAGGTAGTGTCCACCTTCCCTCTGGTGAATTCATTTTCTAACAGAAAGTTACTTAGCCTTTCATACCAAGCTCTGGGAGCTTGTTTCAGACCATATAGTGACTTCTTTAGTTTGAAAACATGTTCTGGATGTTTTGTATTTTCAAAACCAGGGGGTTGGTGCACATAAACCTCTTCTTCTATATAACCGTTTAAGAATGCACTCTTGACATCCATCTGATACAGAGTGATGCCTCTATTAACAGCAAATGAAATTAAAAGTCTGATAGATTCTAACCTGGCGACTGGGGCAAAGGTTTCTGTATAGTCTATCCCCTCTTGCTGACTATAACCTTGTGCAACCAGTCGTGCCTTGTTTCTGATGACTTCACCTTGTTCATTTAGATTGTTTCTGAACACCCATCTTCCAATGACGTTGAATCCTTTTGGTCTGGGAACAAGATCCAATACGTCATTTCTGGTGAATTGATTCAGCTCTTCTTGCATTGCCAGAATCCAGTCATTATCCAGAAGTGCTTCATTAATAGAAGAAGGTTCAATCAGAGACACAAGTCCCATAAGAGTTTCTTCAGAGTTTCTGAAGCTTGCTCTTGTTCTGATTGGATCTTCCTTTCTTCCTAAGATAGTCTCTTCTGGGTGATCCAAGCTGCTTATGGGTAATCTCTTATGAGGTTGATCAGCAACTGTTGTAGGATTGCTAGCAGTGCTCCTTTCAGACGTTGAAGGAGTGTCTGTGTTGAGAGCTTCTGATGACTTGTCTTCAGAACCTGTAAATTCAATTTCCATACCTGCAAAAACTTCATTCTGCTTTGACTTTTCAGAGTCAAGCTTATCATCAAAACAAACACTGATTGATTCTTCCACAATCTGTGTTTCTGTATTGTATACTCTGTACCCTCTTGAGCATTCAGAGTATCCTAACATAATACACTTCTGTGCTTTAGAGTCAAACTTGTTCAAATAATTCTTTGTATTTAACATAGAACAGGTACATCCAAATGGATGAAAATATGAAATGTTTGGCTTTCTGTTCTTCCACAATTCATATGGAGTCTTTTCCAGAATAGGTCTTATTGAGATTCTATTCTGAATGTAGCACGCTGTGTTTATTGCCTCTGCCCAGAAGATCTTAGCAACGTTTGTCTCATTGATCATGGTTCTGGCCATTTCTTGCAATGTTCTGTTCTTTCGTTCTACAACTCCATTTTGTTGGGGAGTTCTAGGACAAGAGAAATCATGCAGAATGCCTCTGTCATTAAAGAATGACTCAAAATCTTTGTTTTCAAATTCTCCACCATGATCACTTCTGACTTTAACGATTCTAAGATCCTTTTCATTCTGAACTTGGTTACAGAAGGTAACAAACACAGAGTGTGACTCGTCCTTGTGTCTTAAGAACTTTACCCATGTCCATCTGCTATAGTCATCTACGATTACTAACCCATACTTCTTGCCACTGACTGAAGCAGTTTTAACTGGTCCAAATAAGTCAATGTGCAGAAGTTCTAATGGCTTAGAGGTAGAAACAACATTTTTAGATTTAAAAGAAGGTTTTGCAAACTTGCCTTTCTGACATGCTTCACACAGAGCATCTGAATTGAACTTCAAATTAGGAAGTCCTCTGACCAGATTGAGTTTGTTAATCTGAGATATTCTTCTCATACTAACATGCCCCAATCTTCTGTGCCAGATCCACTGCTCGTTGTTAACAGACAGAAGGCACTTTACATTCTGACTTTTTAGTTCAGAAAGTTTGATTTTGTAAATGTTGTTTTTCCTCTTACCATTAAACAGGATAGTCCCATATTTTTGACTGACAGCTTTACATGATTTTTGATTAAAGATTATATCATAACCGTTATCACTTAATTGACTTATGGATAACAGATTATGCATTAATCCATCTACTAGCAGAACATTATTAATAGAGGGAAGATTTCCATTACCTACAGTTCCAGAGCCAATTATCTTTCCCCTCTGATTGCCTCCAAAGCCAACGTGGCCTCCATGCTTAAGTTCCAGGCTTTGGAACATATGCCTTCTTCCCGTCATGTGTCGCGAGCATCCAGAGTCTAGGTACCATGACTGGTGTTTCTGACTTGCTGCTAAAGATATCTGCAACATGTATTATTTTATCCTTAGGTACCCAGATTTTCTTGGGTCCTGATTTGTTAGTTTTACCAAAACTCTGGTTGAATTTTGGTTTCACAGAGTACTTAATGCTAGTGTATTTAATATCATGTGTGTGACCATACACAAAATGTGAATTCAGAGGAGTGTGTTTAATGGTTAAGTCCATGACATTCTTTGGTGTAGGAACCTTACCTTGGTATCCTATTCCTTTCCTGCCGTTTCTGCTAACTCCATAGATCATTGAAGCCAATTTGCTTCTATCTATGCTTTTAGCAAGGAACTTCTAGAAACTGTGATCATACTCCTTGATGATCTCATCAGCGTTGCTGGGAGTTTCAGAAATTGGTTCCTTCTGAGAATTTTGTAAAGTGTTTTCTAATTTTGAAATCTTATTTCTCAGCTCAGAATTTTCCAATTTGAGACTCTCAGTCTTATTAGAGTTAGATTCAAGATTCCTTTTCAGGTCTCTGAATTTAACTCTAATTTGCTGATACCTTTCCAGGATTTCATTAAGGCTTTCAGCAAGTTCAGCCTTGGTAAAATTAACAGCAAAGTTAGGAAATACCTCTTCAGTGTCTGATTCAGAGTCTGATTCAGAAGCTTCACTATCTTCTGAAATGTTAGCCATGAGAGCTATGTTTGCCCTCTCATCATCTGATTCTGAGTCAGCTTCAGACGAGTCAGAGTAATCCCATGTAGCCATGAGACTTTTATTCTTCTCTCTTCCAAACTTCTTTTTGGGCTTTTCCCTCTGAAGCTTTGGGCAGTCACTCTTGTAGTGTCCTTGCTCATTGCACTCATAGCAGATGATGTCCTTGGTGTTTGGCTTTTTGCTACTTGAGGAGCCTTCAGATCTTCTGTATCCAGAGGAAGAATCTGTCCTTCTGTATCTGGAAGAGGACTCGTTCTAATCAGATCTTCTGGGATTCCTGAACTTCCTTTGTCTTTGCTTCCACAGTTGATTTACTCTTCTGGAGAGGAGGGAGAGTTCGTCTTCTTCTGATGAGGATCCATCAGATGTTTCTTCAACTGCCTGCAAAACTTTAGACTCAGATTTTTTGTTAGATTTCAATGCTAAAGGCTTACCTTGCTTCTGAGGCTCGTCAGCTTCTAGCTCTATCTCATGACTTCTGAGGGAGCTGATAAGTTCCTCCAGAGTGATTTTGTTGAGATCTTTTGCTAGCTTCAGAGCTGTAACCATTGGTCTCCACTGCTTGGGTAAACTTCTGATGATTTTCTTGACATGGTCAGCAGTAGAGTATCCTTTGTCCAGAACCTTGAGACCAGCTACCAGAATCTGGAATGTTGAGAACATTGTTTCAATGGATTCAGATTCTTCCATTTTGAACGCCTCATACTTCTGAATGAGCGCCAGAGCTTTAGTTTCTTTGACCTGAACGTTGCCCTCATGCGTCATTCTGAGTGAGTCAAAAATGTTCTTTGCCGTGTCTCTGTTGGAGATCTTGTCATATTCGGTATAGGAGATGGCGCTGAGGAGGATGGTTCTGGCCTTGTGGTGATTCTTGAAGTCACGCTTTTGTTGGTCAGACATTGTTTTTCTATCAATCTTTTGACCGCTTGCATTCACAGGGTGCGTGTATCCATCTGTCACCATATCCCACAGATCAGCATCATGTGCCAGAAAGAAGCTTTCAATTCTGTCTTTCCAGTAATCAAATTTTTCTCCATCAAAGACTGGAGGTTTGCCGCTGAATCTGTCTCTGTCCTCATGGTTGTCATTGCTGGTGTGAGAATAGTTTCCTGCCATTGTGTTTTTCTGACGCTGGATCTTGTACTGACACGGTTAAGTGTTTTAGCTCAGAACCAGGCGCTCTGATGCCAATTGAAGAAGTGAAAAACACAATAAGGGGGGTTGAATTGTAAAACTGAAAATCAATACAATGAACAAGATATTTTTATCCTGGTTCGTTTGATCTCAAACTACTCCAGTCCACCCGTCAAGGTGATTTCGCCTCTCTCCAACGAGGTCTTAATCCACTATATTCAACTGAATATTACAAACTGCTTTAACAACTGCTAAAGCCTTCTTGATGCAAACCACAACCCGGTTTGTCAAGGAAACACTTTCTTACAAAGAAGATAAATCTAGGTGTGTGAATGTTTTCTACAAAACTGTATCACAACTGTGATGTATACACAACTTAAGCTTATGAAACTAGATTGCTAAACAATGATTGAGTAAGGAGATATGTAGTGTTTAGCAAACTGAGAGGAGGAAGATTATGATTAGCTTTTAGGCGTGTAAAATGTTGGAGAGCATTAGCCAATTCAATCTTCATATTCTTGTTTATATAGCACTGAGATTCTTGAACGTTGGAGCAATATTCTTGATTCAATGCTAATAACAAACTTTCCTTATTGAGCAGATCTTGTCTGGAATGAGGCCGTTGGTAATAATTTGCTTTCAATGCACAATACCGTTGCTTACTTAATGCATGTTTTGGCTTGGCTCATTCTGACTCTGCTTAATTGCTGATGAACTGTTGTTTTTCTTTATCAGAGTGTTGAGCGCAGTTCTGTTCATCAAGCTTCAGCATACACGTGAGTTGATCTTCTGATTCTGGTATTCTGATAAAGCAACTTCTGATGCTGATGTCAAGAACCAATATTCTGATGCTGATTTAAGTGTGCTCTTGCTTATACCTATCAGAGTTTCTGCAAGGCAGAACGTAATATTTTTAGGTAGCAAATAGTTCATACATGAATCATATAAATAATATATCTTTTCATTTTGTTATCATCAAAACTTAAACATAGGGTAGTAGATTCAAACTTTGTTCTAACATATGTTATGATATTTTGTAAATGGTGTATGGATGCAATATGTTGTTGGAGCGTATCGATAGCTTCTTGTAACAATGTCTAGCTGGGGAAAATAAATCCCTGACTGTTGTTGGGGATGAAGAAAGTAATTCTTCAATTTTTGTTTAGAACGACTTTACCGGGGATTCCCGCTTCTTGTTTGAGGACATTCGCTTGAGGATGTTCGACTTCTACTTGAGGATAGAAGCATTCAAGGAGAGTCGTTCGTTCGAAGGATTTGATTCTTATGTACCATACTGGGGATGAAAAAGATGGATATTCCTCTGATGCACCATCTTACATGGTTTCAGATATGGGTATCAGCTCTTCTGGAGAGGACAACATTTAATGACATTTGGCTAGAGAAGAGAATTTTGTCAAGGAATTTGCAGTATCATAGAAATAAACTCTGTTGGGGAATCAAATCCTGTAGGCTGCGTTAATGAAATAATCTCTGACGGGGATTAGAAATTCATAGGCTGCATTGAGGAAGTTTCCACTATATGCTGGGGAAATGATCGAACTTCCTTATCCGCTAGAGGACCTATTGAGGAAGATGATCATGTCAAGCTATCCATCAGGGATATGGAGGTGAACTGCTGGAAGATGCCCCAATTTCTGTCTGAGGGCATATTAGACTTGCTGGGGAATATATCTCTATTGGGGATGAGCTTGTGAAAATATCTCTATAGAGATAGTTCCATGGAGATTTCTCTGTTGGGATTTATGGATAACTTGAACATTATCCCAACTCCTAGAGTCTTTAGTAAAGGCTAATTCTGTTTTCATGCATATATTTTGTAAACAGTAATCATATTCAAATACATATGTTCATTCAACGTAATCATTGGACGTTTTTGCAAACAAAACAGAGAAAGTAAAAACAATTTTGAATTTTGAAATATGTTTAATTGCATTGATTATGAAAGTTTGCCTATAAGAAGACAATTTTATACAGAAAACATAAATCCTAGTAAGAGGAAATCATCGTACAAAGTGATAAACAAAGAAAAACATCTATGTGGAAATGATCCCATCGAGTTTAAACTCTGCTATTGCCCGTATGTCTTCAAGTATCTCATCACTGGTTGTTGGAAGAAGATGATTGAATTGATTTGTATCGTTTGAACTTGACGCTAGTACTAAAGCTGGTTGTAAGTAGATGGGTGATCCAACAGGACATAGTCGTACGCTTTAATCCCTAACTTTTGCCTGGACCGCCCTTTCAAGTTTTCAGTCCATCAGGATATCCTTTTTTTTCCCAAGTCGCCTTTTCAGGTTTTTGACTTGTCGGATGTACAATTTTTTTATATATATCCCAAATTTTTTCCCGAACCCCTTGATTCGCCAGGATGCCCTTATTTTTGCCTAGTCTTGTCAACCTAGTGGGTCTCTTTTATGCCTAGTATTTTTTTACTATGTCCGCGTTCACAGGGTGCGGAAAATCTTCACTGTCCATGGTAGTAAGTATCATAACACCTCTAGAAAATATCTTTTTGATCACAAATGGCCCGTCATATGTGGGAGTCCATTTTCCCCCTGGGATCACCTTGTGGTAGGATGATACGATTTATTACCAAATCACCAGCCTGGTACATCTGATGTTTGACTTTCTTATTAAATGCCTTGATAATGCGTTTTTGATACATCTGACCATGATAAACAGCCGCAAGCCTTGTTTCATCAATCAAATTTATCTGGTTAAGTCGAGTCTGAATCCATTCGTCTTCATCTTAACTCGTGTCTTTCATAATCCTTAGGGTAGGAATCTAGACTTCAACAGGTAAGACAACCTCCATACCATAGACTAGAGAGAATAGGGTTGCTCCAGCTGATGTACGTACTGAAGTGCGGTAACCATGAAGAGCAAATGGTAGAATCTTATGTCAATCTTTTTATGTCACCATCATCTTTTGAAAGATCTTCTTGATATTCTTGTTGGCGACTTCCACTGTGCCATTCATCTTTGGTCGGTACAGAGACGAATTGTGATGCTCAATCTGGAACTGCATGTAGAGTTATGTGATTATAGTATTGTTAAGATTGGTACCATTTTCCATGATGATCCTTTCAGGGATTCC